>CM061095.1:16422500-17622500 GCA_030770545.1 Macropodus opercularis
CATGTGTCGGGATGGGAGGAGAAATTACCCGACGCCATGTGGTCAGACCTCTAGACAGGTCTCCAATCAAGAGATAACAATACACTCCACCAACAGCGTCTACCACCAAACCTGCTCCTGCAGGAGAAATCTCAATTTGGTTAATTACATGAGCGGTGGCCCATATGGAGGAGCAGTCAGCAGGACAGATGGACAGAATACCACAACAAGAAGCACAACGCTGCCTCCCAGCACCCAGATGGGCTGTGGAAACACACACGCAGCTTGATGAAATGTCAAATCAGATAATACACAAGACGGACAAACAAATAGTTGATAATTAGTTTGACTGGTCATGGCTGCGTTGCACAGCTCATCGTGTTCTTGGGTGATAGCGCTGCGATAAGTGTGTGATAAAGACACTAGCAGCCGTGGGGAGTGAGCGAGCCAGCCCTGCTAGGAGTCCTTCCATTCTCCATCTGCACTCTTGGAGTTGGTTCTCCCCCACGGCACCACGCAGCGCAGCCTGCTGATTGTTTACACTACTCAGTATCACACACGAAGAGCTGTTACAGCGCCGTGATTGAGACGCACACGTGAGACAAAGGGAAGCGACAGTAACACAGAGACGCTGGGTCTTTGGCAGCGCTGAAAGAGTGCTGGCACTGCCTGCCGGCGTCTGCTGGCACAGGGTGGGTGACCTTGGAGAGTGAGACAAGGTCACAGAAGAGACAGGATGGAGACAATGGAAAAGAGTCGAAAACCCATTATCAGTTCTTTTCTTTTGTCTAGTGGGTAATGGCCGGACAGATAATTACTGTGATCATCTCATGTGTCGCCCAGCGTCGACTGAATTGAACAAAACTGTCGTAAAAGAAACGGGAATGTGAGACTGTCTATATCAAACGAGCCAAATTAGATAGAATTAAAGACCAAACAAGAGCTTGGCCCTTAATAAGGCTGTTTAAACTAACAGCATTAGGATTAAATGAGCCATTACGCTCACTTGGTTGCCTCGTCAGAAGAATGGCGAGGCGGGAGAGGGAGGAGTGTAATGGGTGGAAGATGAAAAGCAGAAAATGGGTTCGAGGAGGAGGTGGAGGTGAGCGAGGAAGGCAGCGGAATGAAAGGTGATGGGAGGAGTGGGGAGATGTGGAAGGTGGAGAAGAGGAGGACGGATGACAGCTGCGACACTAATCCTACGCATCCACTAGTAGAAATATACACACATGTGCAGGATCCTCCAATCAGTTCGCATCATCTTCTCACTTTCTAGTCCTCCTTCCTCTCAAGGCTGAAGCCGCCTTAGCGGTTGTCCCCAGGAGACAGGCTGCCAATTCCAGCGATGCAGCCTCAAACCAGCTTCTCCAAAATGCCATTAGAGGCGAACAAACGAAGCAGGGCTGGGGACGATATTAGTAGCAGCGCTAACGTGTTCAGAGGTGGGAGCTTGCCAGTTTGTGTCCCCTCCAAAAAGACAAGGAACAAGAGCTGAGTGGCGCAAAGCGGGATTAACAATGTGGCACGTTGTAGCTTGTCCTGCCGCCAATCACAATCCTCCGAGGGACGAGCCAGCACACACTCCCAGGAAACACAGTCACGGGCAGATATACCGAGTCGCTCGCAACGCATGAATAGCCACACAGAAAGGAAGGAACTGATTGAAAAGATCAGACAGATAAAAGTGCGCGGCCCAGTGGGCTGCAGTTGGGACGCGCACCTTGCCACAGAATATTGCAGTCATGTTAAGTAGGAGCAATAAAGAGGAACATTATAATGGGTAAGGAGGGGAGTGTGAAGCCGAGACCGAGAGAGAGAGAGAGAAACGGTGCCAACCCAGGCTGCCGTGGCCCGAGACACAACGCACTGAAGCTCAGAACCGAGCTGCGTGCGCTGCATGGAGCCACTGCGGCCTCCATTATCACAGGGCTGAGACATATTGACACCGCAGCAGACGCCTGATTTCACTTCTCCCGGGCGTCCGCTGTGCAGCTGTCAGCGATCCAATCTCAGCCCTGTTACCTGCTTCATTGGACAGGGTCAGAGGTCACGGCTGGAACGGCTGCTTGTGGCTGACATGACCCGTCGCAGTGTTTGTAAGTGCTTTTAAAAACTATTATCACCACTGGGATGTCAGCAGGCAGCGTCAGAAGCCATTCAATTACAGGAAGATGCAGCACGTTGCTGTTGAAATTTGAGGGCGTGATCTCTTTCTCTTCTGAAAGCCTGACTTCAGTGAATTACCCACCAACGACGTATCAAACCAAATCGACCAAGTCAATTTTGCTACGCCTTCAATTATTCATGAATTGCTGCTTTGAGGCGTTTCGCTTATGAAAACATAAAAAACCATTCTGTGTTATTTTATTAGTGTTGCTGTCATGAGTGGAGTTCACATGTGATTTGTGCCCCTCATTACCCATTAGACAAAAAATCCCAGCCTTCATTCCTCTGCACAGTAGCAATTAGCATTAAGTAGCCATGTTGGGCGTTGCCAAGGACTCCCAGCGCTGAACTGGCTTTCCCATGTGTGAGCAGATCAAACGTGCTCATGTTCCCCGTCTTGCCAGCCGCCCACACACGCATGAGACACTCGTTTAATGTCCTTGTGTCCACGTGACGAGCTGTTACACTGATGAACAGAACCTGGTTTTGTCTCAATCGTCAAATCTAAATCGCGGAAGCTGCACGAGCGCGTTCGTCTCTGAGCATGTTCAAACATGTGTGCAGGTCTCGTGTCCCGGCGTGCCTTCCCTTTAAATATTAACCACCTCCAGCTGTGAAGACGTGTAGAGGGGGAGAATGGCGGACGGAAGGAGGGAGGGAGGAAAATAAATGAATACATGCCCCCCTTTACCCCCTTCTCCTCCCCCAGGGTTCGTCTGTCTGGAGAAACATCGCAGCGAGAGACAGAGGAAGGACAGAAGAAGAAATGAAGAGAGGACTCACTAAGACAAAAGGAGAAAGGTGATGACAGATGAGGGTCAACACATTGCAAAAGCGAGGAGGGCGGACTGAGGAGCAAGGTGATGCTGGTGGGGGGCAGATGATCAGGGCCCCTACACAGTGAATTATTCATAGAAATCTCCATCCTGTCGGCACAATTTGCCCTAAATTCACCTAAATTCATAATTCATCTGCTGCCCTCGTCCCCGGCCGATGCCGTCCACTGCTACCTGGTGTCTTTGGTGCGTCTGTCTGAATCCGTGCTTCGCCGCCCTCCCCTCTCGTCTCTCTGGCAGGATCATACTTAATGTATGAGCCTGTTGCAGTGAGACAAGTCTCAGGCCCACTTTGTCACTACAGGAGAAAAATACTACAAATCATGTGAAATAATACTGGGCTACCTGCTTCTGCTCTGCTTCACAATTCACTTCACAACAGACAAATCTTTCATCGCTCAGCGCAGCAAAGATTAAAACCGTTTCACACATTCTCTTGAAGTCTCCTCTTAGGAGCTGGTCTTCATAATGGACAGCTTCCAGGAGCCGCGAGTGCCCATTTTCTTGTCACCTTTTTATCAGTCTTCCTCTTCTCTCTCTCAGCCTCCCTGTTAGCTGACACTAAAAGCTTCTTCTTAATTCCCCTGATTTCTTTTTTTGCAACGCTGTCCCTCCTCCTCATCTTCGTCTCCTCTGTCATTATTCAACGCCTTTTCCCTGCATCAATTTAATAAAGAGCTGCTGCAGCACCTCGACTTCAACAATAAGCAACACAGCTGATTGAGTCTGAATTTGCAGCTTTAATGGAAAAGGCACTTTTATAGCACAAGGGGGAACCAAGTCCTCCCTGAAGCTGGTGCTCGTTGCTGCAAAGGCCAAGCAACGTGTTTCGAGATCGATGATCTGTGTTCAACTCCAAATGGAAATTCAACATCGGGAAGAAATCTGCAGAGCCACAGCTTATCTGGAATCAGTGAGCACAGACAGCACATTTATCAGTTTTAGATGTTTGCTACTCCCACCGTTGTCAAACCTAAGAATGCGCGTTGCTCTGGTTTATATGCGTTTATACGCCCTCCACCCTCCCTTTGCTCTGTCAAGGGTTAGCTGGAGAAAATAAAGGTTGTCAGAGGAGCCACGAGGGCAACCGCCCACACTCCTTCTCTCCTGGTTGCCATGACAACAGGGTCTCCACACGGTGAATCCCCTCGTACATACGGATTCTGTTATTCCCTCACTTACATATGCACACGCACGTACGCATGATCACTCGTTTGCCGGTGCATCCATCAAACTCACACTCTTACACACGCGCATGTGTCCGTTTCTTGACGTGTACATCCTGCAGTACGTCAACATTATATATGTGCGGGTGATACTTATATTATGTGACATGAACACATAACATATGAAACCAAGGAAAGCGTTAAATGACACGTTTGAATCATTTATGGAGTTTTCCATGTGACAGGGAAGGTGCAGAACTCTCCAGTTCCTCGTCCACCAATAAACACATGGAAACACTGTGAAAGAAGCTACTTCAGGCGCGACTTATTTATTGATGCTTTTCCCCTAAAGATACAATGGAAATGGTAGAATAAAAGAAGTCGTGAATAATTCAAGGAGCAGGGAGTGGACTCATTAAGACAACGGTAAGAGAGGTGGATGGAGGGATGGAGGTATAGTGAAAGCAGCAAACAGAAAGAAGGGCAACGCCGCAGGGAGATCAAAGAGTCGGGCCGACAGCGTCGACAACAAGAAGTCTGAAAAATTAATAGAAGGTGAAAACAAAGAGAAAGAAGTGGGATGTCAAGAACAAAACGGGGAACGATGTGTAAAGAATTCAGCGTTGATGACAGACAAGACTGAGATCTGAGCTGGGATCTCTGACCAGTAAAAGCTCTTTAACGATCAAAAGCAGGGGTGTTATCCTAATGTAATCGCGTATCAGGTTCCCTGTGTGTCTGTGTGCACACGTCAGTGTGTGTTGCTGTGCATATCAGTAAAGATCAGCCTGTGCGTCACAGGTCAGCTAATCTCTCTTGTCAGCTAATGGAGCCAGTCTTGCAGATGGCGCTGCCCTAGTCCCTGTTCTTCCAGCCAGTTAGGTGCTGCTCACTTAACAACTGATAAGGTCATTTGTTTAAGGCCTGTCTGTCAGTCAGTTACTTACAGGAAACAAGGATGAAAAAGAAACAAGTGTCGACAGAGAGAAGCTGGACCCTAGAAAAATAAACCCACACAGCGACATGATGAACACGCGTAATCTACGTACGCACACACACGTGACCTCTGCTTACGCTGCTGCTCGCTGCAGGGCATCCTTTGCTTCATTAGCAGCAGCTTCAGTCGGATTCTCCGCCTGCAGCACAACGTGCGTTAATTACAGACGCACCCTCAGACGCGATGCGTAGAAATACGCGCGTGCAGGGTGGAGCTTTTATGGCAGAACGGTTTAGTGGCCACACAGAGTCAGAGTTAGCTCGAATAAAGAGCTCAATGATTACGTTATGAAATTACGTGGAAGAGTTATTAGACGTGACCTTCTCGCCTTCCCCTGCTGCTCCATCCTCCGCCGAGCACTTCTTCCGCCCCTTTATCTCTCACAGTCAGCCTCTCCCATTTTCTCCGGGAGCAGACGGAGGAGTTCTCGTGTTCTCATCTCATCCTGACGTGCGTTTTGACCTTCGCTGCCACCGTTTTTTCTGCACTGTGACCATATTTGCTGTTTGGGATGCGAGGCTCAGTGCAGCTCTCCTCAATGAGTGTGTTTTTATGCAGCTGCTTATTCCTTACAGGGTGTGATGTTGGTTAAGTCTTTGGGGATCAAACTGGAGGCAGGCCAGTTAAAAAGAGAAGCTGGCATCAGGATCATGTCAGCGTAAGCCACAGATGAAGCATCTGCAAAACCGGTGTGCAGGACCACAGCAGCACTGGCCCAATGCATGGAAAGGCCAAACACCAGATGATGATTTCCACACTGGACACGTTGCCTTTCATGATATCAAGCATCTGAATGAAATCTAAATGGGGTTGTTTGATGAGGTGTACGTGGCCTCGTGTGAGCTGCATCAAGTGCGGAGGTGGGGGAGGCTTGTGTAGGCTGTTGCAGGTATTGAAGCCTAAGGCGGGGTTACGCAGTCCATCATCCAGCAGACAGAGAGCAGGAGGAGGAGGGAGCGGTCCCTTGGGTCCGGTGGCAAGTGGCCCATACAGCCCTGGAGGACACAGCTGCTGGCAACTCGAGTGACACGCGAGGAAACAGGGCTGCCTGAAGAATCGACGTGAGGGTGTGGCTACGACCTACGACCTTTGTCACAACAGGTTGGATGCTCGGAGGAGTTAGAAACAAAAAGTAGCTCTTAATAAGACTCACGCTCCTTCACTGACTCCCACTGACAATATTCAAATGTAGACGTTGCCCAAAACATTTGTCAAGGTCCCTTTAGGTCAAGCGTAATCCTGTCTTTTCTTCCACTTCAGGGAAATGAGCTGTGACCAGGGCAAGGTCACACACTCTGCAGAGCTTTGCTAACACATTTGCATGGACGCGCCCCAGGCTCAGCGACCACATTTAACCATAGCATGCGTGTGGTGGAGACAGGGAGGAGTCACCCGTCAAGTGACCCGCAGCCACGTCCACACGACAGCTTCATCTGTCCAAACAACGCTAAGGAGACGATATGAATTATTAAAGGTTATTATAAGCCATTATCAATGAAACTGGCATAACTGATCAGATGCCAGATAAGTGGCTACAGGAGTACAAAACAATTAACCGGGTCAGACAGTCTCTTCGCAATCTCACTAAGAGTTGGAAGTTGCAAAGGCAGCTCCTCGTCTAATCCAAAGTCTTCTGAGGACCTAGAATCTGCAGCGTGAGTCAGTCCAGTAAATGTACACGTGGCGCTGCTCATAACCTGAGACGTGTTATCGCTGCAGCTTTTATTCTGGAACAATTGACATGCACAGTCAGATTATCATTACATAAGCGTGTTCACGTGCCCCAGTGGCTGTTTGTCTGCTCATCAGCTTGTTCCTGCCTCTCATATCTCTACGTGTCATCAACACACACAGGAAAAACAGCAAACCTAACGCAGACCAACAGCAGCAGGCTGCAGCTTTTGGTAATTGCCTGGCAAGACAAATCAGTTTAGAAAACATTTGCCTGCCATTCAAATTTCTGGGCGAGGCTGAGAGACAGCAGATAGATGCGGCTCAGAGCGTTTGCATGGCGACTGGGTGCGGCTCCTCAGGACGCAGCAGCTGTGAGAGGTGAAAGTGTGTTTGACCATGTGACAGGTCCGTGTTGCTCTGCACGACTCACTTCCATTGTAGTGCGTGTGTGCGCCGCGTCGGGCTAGGTGTCAATACCCCTGGCTCCCTTTCCTGTTCTCACCCTGCAATCACCATGACAACCTCCTGACTCCAGCTCAGCCGCACAGCAAATAGTTCTCTCCCCTCCTACATGTTCATCCCCCACCACCCCATCCCCCGCATGCTCCCTCCTCTGTTATCTAGCTGTACTTTATACTCCACCTTCATCTGCTCTCCTCTGTGGATCCATCTCTTGCTCTCGGCTCACTCCCCGTCTCTCTGCCTGTCTCCAGTTCCCCTTTTGCGTCTATATGCTACATATTTGAAAGAGCTCCTTCATCCTGACTGTCGTCTTTGCAGAGAATCTTTTCTCACCCCTCTCTTTTTTCACTTTTAGCCTTTATTCTCTGCTCCCTGCTGATTGCCTCTCACTCCTTATATTAGTATGAAACTCCCCCTTTTCCTCCCTGAACTCTTTTACCCACCCCTCCCTCCCGGTCTTCTCTCCTTCTGTAAAAAGAAGCACATGGATCACTGGCTTCCATCTGTCTGACACTTCGTCTTATTTACAGCCACCCAGCCAAGGTCACACTCAGCACAATTACAGGTAGCATTCCAGCGTCCTACTCCATCAGCTTCTACAGAGTCTGAAACAGTCTGTCCAGTCTGGGGCTACGTTTGCAGGATGGCACAGCGTCGATGCGATCCCCCGGCCCTAAGTGGCTGACTAACTCCCATCGCATCTGTTATCATTATCATCAGCAAACCATTCCAGCTCTGTAACCAAATCCAATTATTACCAATGGAGTCCGCAGCCGAGGTCTATTTGAGGCGGAGCGGCGTGTGCTCTCCAGCAGAGCAGGGCCGGCTCCATCAAAGGCTGCGGTGTTATCTGAGGCGTACAGCCCTGTCTCCGCTGCAGACCCCGGTCTCTGCAAATCCCCTTGCCCACATCTCCACACGGCTCCCGTCCCTCCACGCACCAGTGTGTAGCGGCGCAAAGAGATCAAGGGCACAGCATTTTCTGGAACGCGCAGTCATTTTCAGCACGGCGCAATATGAAAGAGAAGAGTGACGAGACAACCTGTTCCCACCCGTCTGCGCTAGCGTCGTTCGTGCGTGTGTGTGTCTCATCCCACCAGATATTTAAAGAGACTGACAAGTATATCTGGCTCTATGTTATCTATCCCAGGAAGCAGACAGTGAATAAGTAAAAAAGTCAGGATGCTGTTACAGCTCTTTCCTACTTCTACTGTTCTGCTGATCTTCACTGCTCTGCTCCCTCTTTGCTTCTCCCCCCGCATCATCTTTTCTTTCCTCCTCGTCTTCCTCTCGGGGTATTACTTTGTGCACTGAAGCCCCAGCTGTGGCCACAACCCCGCCACACTCCCTCGTCTCTCTTTCCATCCAGCTTTGCTTCAGTTATGAGAGATGACAGAAACGGTTCGGCCCCTGATTCCAGTGAGAGGAAGCCAGAGGGAGAGGAGCAGAGAGAGGAGAGGCCACGGGATGCAGAGGAAGCTGCGGTGACCTTTCCCTGCGGCTAAACAACCAGTTGATGAGCCTTTCATACAGAGTTAGGCCAATGAGGTCTGACAATCTCCATCTCCACACGCAGACACAAGACCCGGGTTGTTAATGGCAAGCTGTTGGTACTTCGACGTATAATCTCCACAAGATGCGGCTACTGCTGAGGAGAAGATAAAATCTCCTGCTCTGTGAGCAGACACCTAAATCACCTCAGCCCGAGATAGCACAAAAGTGCTGATCACGGCGGTTCCTATATAGGACAGCATCCTGCCAGCTAGCAGCGTATGACAACATTTCTCAAACACTTCACAGAGGTTTTCCTTTCTTCAAACGGAACGAAGGGCCCAGCGAAGCCCAAAGACACAATGATCCGTGTGTGCAACCAATGCACAACTAGTGACATCCCTGCTGCTGGGCTGTTTGCCTGTCACTGAGCCACGAGCTGGTCCGGGCCGTGTTGAATAAACAGTCATAAATAAAACAATAAGTGTCTGGACCACTGGCTGGAGGAGAGAAGGAGCCGCTGAGCCGTGTTACAGCTCATAGAATGCTCTCAGTTCAGCCTGCAGGCACTTTTATTATCTGTGTTTTGGTTTGTCCTCAGTTCAGTTAGTGTCACACGCACACACTGAAAGTCCGGGTAAACAGAAGTGTGTGTGTGCTTAGCGTGTGCACAGGATGTCGACCCTCCCGTCTCTGCTCCAAGAACCTTCCTCCCACGTTGTCGTCCCGTCCTAACCTCCGCGCTCTCACACGTCCTGCTCGTCGCCCTGAGCCTGATCACACTTTAATGGTACAGTCAGCGTTATGGGAAGGTTACTGATATTAGACGTCCTTCATTCTGCTTCTTCTCCTGCCTACTTGCATGCCCACCCAACCATGTGAGCCCTGGAGGAAGAGGTCTCTGCTTACGTGTATAATTTCCTCATTAGGCTTGTTAACAATGTCCAGGCCCTGTCTGTTCTCTCTTTACCTCTAAGTGTTTTTGTTTTTGCACCTCTGAATAAATCGACTTTTCCTTCTTGTTGTTTCCAGAAGCCTCACTCGAGCATCTGTTTATCACTTGCTGCTTCATCAGTTCGTCGTCTTTTCAGCACAGATCTCAGCAAATGATTTACAAAAATCATTACACAAAAACGCACCCTGCAAATTTAGCTAAAAACACACCACAACTGCTCGATCCTTCCTGCTGTGCAGCACAGTGTGAAGACTGACGCACACACAGCGTTTTACAGCTAAATATAGTCTCATTATTGTAGCTGGGGCCTGTGTGAGGTTCTCTGCCGCTCCATGCTCAATTACCCCTGATCAATTCAGAGAGCAAACACGTCCAACGCCGACCTCGTTCAAACACACACAGGCCGCATGGAGACGAGGCGAACGAGTCGGGTTCACCTCATCGTCAGGTGTGCGTAGCAGGGTAGAGTGGCCCAATTTACACCGGCTGTGAACAGATAAGGACGGATGATGAGCCATATTTAGGTCGTACGTGCTGCGGAAAACAGCAGACTAGGTTATATAAAGCCGTATTTCAGTCGCAGTGACAGGCATATTATTTTGCAACTTGGCCAAACGCACGCAAAAAGATGAGAAACATCCCAGAACACCAGCAGAAGGCAAACTGGACAAGTTGCCAAACTGAAATATGTTCACTTCTCACTGCAGTGATGATGAAAAAGTCCCTTCTCTAAACCTCGTCCTTGACATTTTGAGCTTCCGTCTCTGCACTTGAATGTCTCTCCTGCTGCTTCTAATCAGTTTCCTCCTCAGTAGATCTTCTGTCCGTGCTTCCTCTTCGTCTCTGTGGCTGTTGTCCGACATTAACCAGCCGTAACCTTGCAGCCTCCTCGTCTGGTGTCCTCCCGCCGGTGAGAACCCTCGTGCGTGTGGTGGGTGTAGTGTGTAATAGGATGGCACAGTAGGTGAGATTAAATTAGCCCAGTGTATGGGGATTACAACCCACTCAAAACCTGATCCCCTCCCACTGTCTGTAATCCAACCCTAATGAATATACCATGGCTGACACAGCAGATAAAGCGCCTGCGAGAAACTACAGTCACAACATCACCGAAACACGAAGAGCAGACAAATGCAGGCAGCGTTTACTGGAGGACGCTGGGAGCTCATACCCGTCTGCTTTAGCTGTGGCCGTTTCAAATGAACAAAACAAAATGTAAACACAGCGAACAGATGAGTCGTTAGATGCATCAACATGTAACGTAAAGCGAAGCAACAGTGACAAAGCCTCAAATTTCATTAAAAATGCATCTGGCCTCTCAGCAACAAATCAATGAATTAGTAAATGAAGGCTGTCATGTCCCGAAATTAAACAGCCTGCGCACTGTGATCAAAGCCAGACGATTCCCCGAAGGACAACAGGTCAGTACTGTCCAATAAATAAGTCAGCTGATATCAAACCAAGCGACAATACTGAGATTTAAACCATGTGTCCATAAAAATACCAACGTCTGAAAAAACATCTGCTGAAAGTTTAACTTTGCTGCTTTTCTCCATTAAAGTTTCACTGCATTTAAAAATACTAAATAAAATACATATTTTCATAAAATAATAAAGCCAATTGCTAGACGACCATTTTGTAAAGGCTATAAACAAATGAAAACCATTAGCAAAGTTAAAGTTGATTGATTTCTGACGACACAATGCACTTGTCCGCTTCCAGTCGGTTCTTTCTCCAATGAAACGCGCTAACTCAGCTCTGGCGTGAAGCACAGTACTTCATTCACTGGTGACTGATGTGCGCACATGCAGAGAACCTCCAGACAGACGCATCCACGCGGCTGGACAGAGGCTTCGTTCAGGCTAATTATAGCCGCTGATGTGGACAATGCAGCTTTTTGATGAGTGACGCTGCTGGGAATTCACCGCGTGTCACAGGCAGAAAACAGCACAAAGAGTTTGATACTTCCCCTAATTCATAGTCACATTTATGGTTTATACCTTTGCTACGTTTTGAGAGATCGTACTCACAGAATGAGTTAATAATAATTGTATGTAGTCAGGACCCATCATTTTCTCCTGGGGTCACGTAACGTCACCACTGGTCAGATTTGTTTCTCTCATGCCATCACTTGTGAAGGCTGTAATAAAGTCATTCACTATGCCAAATTTCATCCATCTCCATACACAACGTCTCTATCTGTGTCTGTATAATAGCGTTGGATTTATGAGCCTCTTCTGGAAAGGCTGATATAAACCTCAGTCATTATTTTGATTAAGACTCACATGTGGGCTTCTCTGACCGTTATTGCATGAATACTGATATGACAAGTGAAACTAAACCTCTGCTTGCTGGAAACACAAGGGAAAGACACAGAGGCGCTGGTTTGATTGATTCCTCAAGTTTAAAGCTTTGCTCTGGCTGCAGAGGAAGCAGGACTTTTAATGCCTGGAAGGAGGTGGAGGAGAGAGGAATCGCCGCGACAACCCTCCTCCTCTTTGTTTCATTGTCACTACACTTCATCGTTCCAGCTGCTGCCTTTTAAATCAATCCTTTCCATATTCCATTTCCATTCTCCCGCTCAGCTGGCCTCCCTCCCTGCTGCTCATTTTCCTTATAACCATTTACCCATTGCTGTCAATCCATCAACCCTCAGCTCCCTAAACGCATTCTCCACCAAACCCCGGCAGCGTCTATACGAGCCCCCACTTGACTAAATCAAAAAGCCAACACACTGCAACCAGCGGGAAGAGCAGGGGAAGAACTCGCCATCTCGACAACATCCTGAAGGTGCGGACACACACACACACACACACATCTCATGGGAGCTCCCTCGTCTCTTTGAGTTTATAACTTTACAACTATCATTCTCAAAGGAGAATAAATAGGAAGGCAGAGATGAAACACAGTTGTTGTTGACTCTTGTGTCTTTCTCTCTCTTAACCCGTGTGTTACCCTGTCGCTGCCTTAATGGCTGAATCCCCAGAAGATGCCGAGCACAGGCTTTGATCAGCAGCAGATGCTTAAGTAATCAGGCCAGCGAGGCAACGCTGGTGAATCTGTAATGTGGTGCACTGCAACAGGATCTCTGCAGTGTGTATTAGTGGCGCGTCTGTTTGTGTGACTTGCATTAATAGTTTGTGTGTTTTGCGTGAAGCTGGGTGACTGGCAGAGGAGCCTGAGGCTGTAACAGGTGGCTGAGGAGCAGAGAGCCTCGCGGGGCTGCTCTTCCTCGGAGTCGCCCCTGATCACGCCTCTCCTCCCACACAGCGCCACCGTTTCAGCTACTGGACTAAAGGCCAGTCTCTCACATAATCTTTCCATGAAAACCACTGTAACAAAAGAATTCAGGCATTTCATTCAAAACCAGAAACGCTTTCCTTTAATCCTTTGGTTCCTTTGCGCTACAGCCCATCCTCCCTCCTGACCTTGCCCTTTTCTATATCCTACTTGATCCCCTTTCTTTCTCCACTCGCTTCATTACCTATGGGCAGAAATCATGCATTAAAGGATGCTCCCATCTCTTTTCTGTCCCTCTGTCCATCTCTCGCCACGTTCACCTCCCTTTAATCCATCGCTTTGATAGAACCGGTCAATTAACCGCCCTGCGTCAGGCACAACAGTCCGTTCTGCACCACACTGTAGTAACAACACACCCCGGCTGCCGTGGCCGTACAAACCCCACTGCATTAAACATAACAACGTGGCAGCAGGTCTCCGGAGACTTGCTGCCAAAGACGGACGGGCTGCAAAGCGCTCATGATCTATTGTGTGAATGTGTGCAGTGCAGTCTGTCTGTGGATGTTGTACACAAGTCATTGTCAGGCGCAGAGCCTTCCCACCCTCCCGTCCCCAGACTGGGTTCATCTGGGACAAGCTGCAGGCTATGGAGACAGGTTCAGACGCACAAGGATGTGCACAAACATCTGGTCCTGTGTTTTCATACGTGGTATGACATTGTGCTCAGAGATGAAGTTATCCACCAACCTGCCGTTAGCAGCTGCTTCTGGCAACACAGTTTCCTGTATCATTAACACAAGTGCTGGAGCGTTGTCTGTAGACTCTGTTGTCTGAGAGCAGATGTGTAACGGGCCACGGAGGGTGACGGCAGGCGGCTGGTGGCACGCAGCCAGGTGAGCCTCCTCGGCTGCTGCTCGGCGGCCCCACCCTGATTTCCACATCTCCTTCCGTAGACGCATCTCTGTCAGCCTCCTGTTGATACCTGGGCTTCTCCTTCTTTCTCCCCCTCCACCTCTATCTCTCCCTTCCCTCCCGGATTTGTGGTCTAAGGTTACCCAGCTCTGTCACTGCAGCTGCAGGACAGAAGATTGGTGGACTAGAAAATTGTTGTAGTTATTCATTCTGCACCACACGGTAGTGTAACGAGTTTCATCCTCCACATCAATGAAAAGCGTAGCAGCAAATTGCAATCATGGGCTGTACTTAACGTCAAGCTATTAGCTGGGGGAGGGGAACATGGCGAGGAAACGAATATTCAAATTAAAGTAGCAAAGCAGAGAGTAGTTTACAGAACAAAGCTAATTAAACCAGCAGAGTGAAATGATTTGCTCCGTGATTTATACTCACACAACGCAGTTCAGTGCAGTTCAAATTCTAATAATAATGGAGATGCGGGTATAATGACCAGCAACATACATGTCGACCGTCTGGTGTCGGAGGACAGACACCCTGTTGATCTTCAACAAAAAATTTAAGACAATAACACAATCGAAACATTGTGCACCAACAGGTTGACTTTCATTTTTGTTAAACAGTAACTTGTTAATTATATTGTGACATTGATCTAATTACTGCTTTTTTTATATATTATTATATTGAATGAGCTGGAATTTCACCTTCTGGCCTGAACATCATACCTGATGGTAGCGGCTTGAATTCCTACAGAGACGTTTCAATAAGATGCCGCTGAAGTGATTTAAATCATCTTTTACTGCCAGTGGATGTAGCAGGTGTAATTCCACAACAAGCCACCTCCACTCACCAGCCTAATTAATCCGCTCTCCAGCTCTCACCTGCTTTCTTATCGCCAAATGGAAAACTGTTGGTCTGATCACAGAAACATCCTCTTACCAGCACAGTGATGTTCCTTCCCCCCGGCAACTGCTCGCGTCCTTTTTCCTGCTCGCCTCCTTATCTACTTGTGTCTTTTCTTCCTCTATGAAATTGATTGTGCCCTCGTCTCTCTGCTGATGCTGCAGTGATAGAAAAACACACCCTCCTCCGGCCGAGCTCTCTCTCTCTCCCTCCCTGACTCTCATTGGCTGCCTGTTAGAGGTGACATCACCCTTCTTCTCCGCTGCCTCCCACCCTCCTCCTGCATTCCCTCCCTCGCGCTGTGGATTCTGACCAGTAGCCTTCCTTACCTCCTCCTTCCTGTCCCCTCTCTGTTCCCTCCGTCCTCGTCGTTCTCCCCGTTCACTGTGTGGATTAGTACAGTTCTTGCGCTCAAGCCAAGCTGAGCCAAGCGTAACAATGCGGACTGCATTAGCATAAAGCACACGCCCTGTGGCCTTTCAGCATCTCCTCCCGTCTCCTCCAGCACCAGCCAGGAGTCAAGACGACAGAGGTGAAACACAGGCTGTGTGAGGCTTTGTGTTGGAAACCGTTCCGCTCATGTAATTGAAGACGTTGACGAGGCTTCTGCTCATTATAGTGTAATCACAGGCATGACTGGGATGCATGTTACGTAACAGAAGCAGAAGCAGAGATGCGCTGATTCCAGGGCAACAAAGACATGATGAACCCAGGGCCTGTGATCCCACAAGTGCACGTCCCTACAGGCAGCTTCTACTCAACTCACTGTGGCATTTCTGTTTTAGGCTCATGTGGAATCCAGACGCACAAACTGAATCCTTCATTAGTTATAATCAGTCCCTGAACATTCTGCGCCTGCATGTTGTAATGTTATTACAACACTTTCTGAGAATTATGCATTTTGGTAAAAACAAGCCTGTTCAGATCCGGTTCAGTCCAGTACACTCACAGATGATGTGCTGCTGAAACAAGAGAAGACAAAAGGAGGCTGAGACGCACGGGTTCCTAAAAATAAAGCGTTTGTAGCAGCTCAGGTAACTGGGGCAGCACCGTGTCCAGTGAGTGCAGCCCATTCCCACAGAGCTGCTGTAATGTTCCTCTGAGCGGCCAGTGCAGCCATCTGCTGCTGGAGGACGTGCCAGGCCTGCACAGGAGCTACAGCATGGGGGTAAAGACTGGTAGAACAACGTGGTGATAGACTGATATAACACCGAAGAGTTGGATTTTAAGGTGATTGAACGTTACATCATTAGGAAGAGCGATCAGGATTAGATGGAGAATGTGGCTCCAGTGGCCTCCTCACATGGCAACAGCAACAGAACAGGCAGCAGCTTCAGGTAATTGCAGGCGGAAGACGGAGGAAAATTAGCTTGTAGAACGTCTCTCTCGAGCCGATCAATAGAGGTAATGTCTCTCCTGTCTCTCTGTCACTGTTTCACTTCACCATAGCCAGAGTTTCATTAAGACTCGAGCAGGAAGTTGAATCCCTGTCCGTGACCTCTGCAGCGTTAACGTACAGTCCTGTGCCAAAGTTTTAGGCAGCTGTAAACAAAGAAAGCTTTCAAAAATGCAAATGTTAAACATTTATTTTCATAAATGAACAAAATGCAGTGAATGAACAGCAGAGAATCCAAATCCCATCAGTGTTTGCTGTGACCACGCTTTGCCTTCAAACAGCAGCAGATCTTCCAGGTTCAGTGTTTGAAGGAACTGGGCTGTAGGTTGTTCAACATCTAGAGAACCAACCACAGATCTTCTGTGGATGTAGGGTTTCTACATCCTTCTGTCTCTACATCATCCCAGACACACATGATGCTGAGACCAGGGCTCTGTGGGGCCAAGCGTCACTTCCAGTACTTCAGTACTGACGTAGTAACCAAATATGGATTTGATTAAAATTTTTCTTCTGTTGGCTCACTTTGCATTTTGTAATTTGACAAAAATAATCATTGTTTATATTTTTTAAAAGCTTTGTTCACAGCATTTTTTCGTGCCTGCCTAAAACCTTTGCTCAGCACTGTATGTTCTGAGGAGACCTCTGCCTCGCATCTGGCCAGGTCTGGGCTCAGAACCACTCCTCTGTGAGAGACATCTTACTCGCCCTTGAAAAGCTCTCTGCTTATTTCCCTCCCAGGGAGATAGCTGGCAGACGGGAGGGAGAGATGGAATGATATATGAGGAGGAAAGCTATGAATGAACAAGTCAGAGTAGTGGGGAAAAGCGATGCAGTCAGCAAATGAGACGCACACAGTTCCATCACTTTAAAAGCGAGGGCATAGAGGCAATATAGTAAATGGCTGTAGTGGGTGTGGAGAGAGGGAGAGAGAGAGAGTAGGAAACTTTGCCAATAAGTAGGAGCAGTGGACAGAATATACAACAGATGTGTTGAAATCAGAGACTGTGACACGCAGTAGCCCCAGCGGTTCTTCAACCATGTTCCATGGAAAGGGGGAGGACGGGGAATTACAGGAAGCGTTTGGCTACTGTCAGGGAACATTCAGTCACACAACTGTGTTATTCTGCACAACAACACATTTGCTTCTCCCTCTCTGAGCCTGGTTCCACGTGCAGAACTCGTCTGCTCCTGCATCATTAACCTCTACTCAGAACCGATATTACGCTGAAGGACTTGAAAACGATGCAGGTACCACAGACGTAAACAACAGTGGAGGAAGGTGAGAACCTGCTGAGAATGTTGAGGAGGTTCCTGCAGACACTGAGAGGATGAAGCAGAGAACAGTGAGCCGGCGATGAGGCAGGGCACCTCCCTGACGTGACAGTTTTACAAGAAACATCAGAGGCGAAAGGCAGCAGCGCCAGAGACTGACTCCAGTCAGGGGTGGACTCCCTTATGCGCCTCATGTTTGTCTATCCATCGATCCCTTTAAAGTCATTATGAGGCCAGAAGGTCGGCCGGTCGTCTCTGACCTGGCGTTAATCACTCGCTAATTGATGGCAAATGACTCTGATTCAGTTTCCTGCCGTGCTTAGAGCTGCCCAGCTGCCAAATATGATCAGAACACATCTCGTTAAGCACGTTAACTGAAGTTGAGATACACCAAAAGTTTGACCAGCAACAGAGATTCAACGACGGGCAAAGCTGTTTTCCTCCATAAATAGAAACTGACCTTTACTGTCCTTTAGCTTGCGTTTGCATTTTCTAATGCAGTGGTTGGTGGTAACCACACAAATGTTTACAGTAAGTAATTACGAGCTATAATGAGACACTGACGTCTCCTAAAGGCCACAAGGTGCAGCCTGCTGTGTCACTGAGGGGAGGTTTGAGAAGGAGGTGCTGAGGAGCTGGGGAGCTCAGAGGGGTCTGTGCCCGTGGCCTCCTCCATGCATCCACCTGACTCTCTCCACGTGTCACATCTCCCTTAAAGGACGAAACACACACGGTTGTGGAGAAAGCGTGAAGCCGAAAGATGTGTGAGAACAAGCAGGCCTCACATTCTACTGCTCTAATCAGGGGGTGATGACAAAGCTGACGGCTTCACCGCGGCGCATCGCGCCCTGTCCACACGGATACGTCAAGCCTTTGTCTCCGTTGTGTAACACAGCCTTCACATAATTGCTGCAAGGAAGTCAGACAAAATGAAAACAACGGCAAACACACAATGAAAGGATGGAGCACGATAATGACATTTTTCAGTATGAAAATCAATCTAACTGATTAATATGGTTAAATCAATTACTCTAATGAACTTATTTTGTTCCTTTGCCCATTTAGGCTCTAGCTGAGGCTGCTTTTATCGTTTTGCTCGAAGATTTACTCCACAGTCACTGGTTGAGAGCTTTCTGGCTCCTACACAAAGTCATTATTAATGAACTCCAGCGTCCTTCACTTCCTCTGCAGCTCCACCGTAACTAATGGGGAGGGATGCACTTTGTTTAATGCAAAGTTTTTTTAATTTCTAGTCAAAACATGCTGCGGTTCATTACTCCAGCCTTGTAAGCAATTCAGCAGCCATTCATTTCTCATTTTACAGCAGCAAACGAGGACTGAAGCGCTGCAGTCTGAACCATCTTGAATTGGTCACACTGTTACTCGCATGCAAACACAGGCCTGAGTCACACTTGATTATTGCAACGCTCCCTCTGGATTGCTCCTGAAGCATAAAATGGCAAACATCAGGGAGTGGAAACATAAAAGCAGGGACATGGAGAACGCTGCTACTGACCTCCACCCAGTGGAGGCGCAGACACGGTGCACGGCTGCAGCTCGTCACAGCAGGACGTCAGACAACGTGAGGAAATGTCATGTGAAATCTTCTGGGGAGGGAATTTCCTGCACGGATTAATTATTCTCTTCTAATTTAACACACAACAGACGCTCACAAGAGAGTCAAGTGTCGCTAGAAGGAAATTGCATCTGTGCTCCCTCCACGAAGGGAGGCGGGGGCCGGATTCCTGGCTGCCCAGTGCACTGGAGAACCAGGACTTAACGTGGGGTCTGGAACCTCTGCATCAACGCTGTCATTTATCTGTTGGTTTTATGAACTTTCGCTGCTCAGAATGTCACGTCCCGTGTGACATCACAAGGGCGGACACAACTGTCTGAGGCTGGAGGACACAAGCAACAGCACTGATGCAACAAGCTCGTTATCCTTTCAACAACTTCACGAAGTGACATCAGTCATCGCACACACCTCGAGTGACCGTGACAAGCAGGACAGTTTGCTTCACTGCTTGGATCAACGCCAGATAACATGACAGATGCTAAAGCCTCAGATACCTGCGTGACGACAACCTGTGCTGCTTGAAAGGCAAAGTAATCACTGCACGTTAAAAGAGACAATGGACGCAATTTTATGCATTTATTCATGTAGTTATTCCACTCTGATTCAAAGGCTCAAGGCTGGGTCAGCGATTTAATTGCCAAAAATACTCTAGAATTTATGGTTAATGTTTTTATCTCCAGGTTTTCTCTTCATTTTTTGTACCATCCTTCCTTAAAAATGCCACAAAACTTTGAAAAGTGCATTTTTGTGAATATCTCAAACTTCTCAAGTTGTTCATATACCCCCCATAAAAAGGTTCCCCATCGTCAAGGCTTGTGAGGTCACAAATCTGCAACAAGAAACAACCAACATTTTTCCCCAGAGGTTTTATAACCATCCTGTTCAAACAACATTCTCTTTTCTTTTTACACAGCCAGAAAACAAAAAAAAAAAAGATTAAACATAATAAATTCCCAAACCTTTGTACAGAGAAATCAAACTAAATGAAGAAAACATCTCTTATATTAGTCCATGTTTATGCTCTGAATCCTCTTGCATTTGCCATTAAACTGGGAAGGGAGACACAACAGTGTCAAAATGAGGCTCTCTGTGTTGTACGCAATCTCAATCCGTCCACTTCACTTGCTGGTTTTACCTGTTTTATATGGAATAGAAACCAGTAAGTCTAGGCCATTCAACAATAAATCCAGTAATGTCAGTGATCATGTGGTGTGTGCGCGCTGAGAGCTTATCAGTGTGGATGCATCAAGAGTAGGCAAATCTAAATCAAGTGTTTGTATGCGTGTCTGCGTGTATTAAGGTTTCATTGTTTAAGCCAGTCCGAATCCCTCTGAGCATTCCTGAATGGCCAACAGCAGCATGTGTCTCAGTTTCTCGTAGCTCTCGTAGGCTGGGAGGTCGAGCTGGTTAAAGCTGGCAGAGGACAAAAACAAAAACAATGTTAACAGTTGTGCTTTACTAGGTTTCTCAGCCTTCAGCTTATTAAAAGTTTACCAGGTATGAGCAGATGGCAGGCGGTCAGTGGAGCGATCGTCACGGTGGATCTGGAACTTCTGGATGCCGTTCATCCCCTCCAGAGCAGCAAAACCCTGAAGAGGAACCTTGGACGTGCCAGTGACAAACTGTAGGAACTTGGCCCGGTCTGCCTGGTCAAAGGAGCGTAAGGCCCTCCAGAACCACTGTATCTAAAGAGAGAGGGGGAAAAATGTATTACTATATAGTTTAAAACGGAAAAAACAAACAAACCTTAAATTAGAGGCAGTTTACTACAAAATAATAAAAAAAAAAAAAGCATCCTGGTCAACGTGTTTTGTTAAACAATTTCAAGCCACATTTTCTAGTTTTCAGTCAACCTGACATACTGCTATATAATTACTACTAAAACGATTCATCAGTACCTGGATGGAGCTGGACTGGTATTTGTGATATTCAGTGTTGGCCTTCAGGTCATCGATGTCAATAGTGGGCAGGCCAGAAATGAGCAGCTCCAGCTCCTGCTCAGTGAAGATGGAGATCAGCCTCTTGGGGATGATCTCATAGAAACCCTCCAGGAAGGCTGCCAGCTGCTTGCGGATCGCACCTAAAGTACAGTTTTTGTCTTTAGGTCAAACTCTTCGTTTTGTATTCACCCAACATTACACTCGTTTAATTACCGTGTCTGCTAAAGACTTTACTGAATAATGTATTTGGCCAGCTGCTGCTCGTGAACATTGGCCAACTTACAGAGAAAACACCTTCAGCTGTTGGCTGCATATTCATGTGTAGATTAATCATCAACATTATAGTACTGTCACCTAGTGCGTCACTGAGAATAATATTTCCTTTCAATTTTAGAGGACATCTGTTATTAAAATATTAATTAACACATTTACATTGAATGTTTATGGAAAGTTAAATAATCTCACCTGTCATCTTCATCTGGCAGACCAGGTGCACATACTCTTTTTTGTTTTCCTCTGTAACCAGGATATTGGCTCCGTTTGGCTTAAGGTCTCTCACCTCACACACACCAAACTCCTGAACCTACATACACACAGCATGAGAATCAGTAACTACAGTATCAGTCCTTTTATTATAAATCTGATTAAAACCACGTTTGAAGCACACGTCATGGGAACACGAGGGATTCAAAAACGAATCCCAATGCAAAGAAGCAGACAAACCTCTGTGCTGAATGTCAGCTCATAGCCCAATGTGGATACATCATTCTCCAACAAGTACACCAGTCCCTGGAAGAAGGGGTAGTCCTCGCTCTCCATATCAGTGTACCTGAAAATACCACCAAAACAAATTCATTATCTAACAAACCTGTTATGCAACATGTTATGACAGTTATTTGAATAGCTATGGTATAATTAGTCACTTATTTGAAGTTTAAGCATTTGTTCAAACATGTTAAAACCATTCATTGCAACTGTAATTTGCCAGGTCTCCAGCAGAGACTCTTCTATTGATCTCTCTGTAACCTCAGCTAGTTGGTGAAGACAAAAGCCAACAAAAAGTCGAAATTTAGACTTTAGAAAAACCAACAACTTAAAATTAGCATCTTGCATCCTACTGACTCATGCATGTGTGTGTTGTGTTCAAATTAATGTGACCGTGTTAATCAAACCTGAAGATTATAATTTTTTTGTGATGGGCCTGTTTTACTGGGTGTATGTGCCAAACGTCTTTTATTTGTACGTGGCTGCCAGTGGCTTAAATACCTGACACTCTTGCCAAGGATGTGCTTGTAGAAGCTGCGGGTGAAGTAGCACTCCAATAACCGGTTATCATAGACTGCCTTGGCCACCACACGACCCACAAACTTGAAGTAGCTGAGGTGGTTGGGGTTGCAGTGAGAGGAGGGATTAATGGTGTAGGTGACGCGGTCGCCTGGGGAAGTGCGGAAGAGGGCATACATGGGGTTAAACATCTCACGGGAGATGATCATGTACCATTCCCTCAGCAAGCCACCAGCATCTTGGCCCTCCTCCCCTTCAAACACAATGTATCTGTAATGGAAAGAGAGCAGAGCGTGAGTCAGATTGACTGCCTCTATATCCAGGAGACATGGATTTTGACAGAATGGCACCAGAGCCTCACAGTCTATTTTTCATGTCCTCTGGGCTCTTGCGATGCAGCTCCCTGTAGGAGTCCTCAAACACATGATCTCTCCTGACATGCACAGCCATGTCCTCCTTCCTCAGACCCTCATCTAGCCGCTCTAGCTCCTGGCGGAAGTACCTGCAAAGAAAGCCACTTGTTAAAAAGGCAATAATAAAATCAGAAACAGTAAAACAGGTCTGGAACAATCTCACTTACTTCCTCTTAACGTCAAAGTCCAGGATGCGTATGTAATCAACCAGCACTGCAAATGGCCCATCAGCCAAGTGAGTGGTGGACTGGCGAAGGATCTGGTTAAGCACTGTACGGTGGGTTTCTATAAGGAAGAAAATGTACAACGATTTGTTAGACAATTCATTCTACAACCAAATGTGATCATTCCATTTAGTCAAATCCTTCAGACTCACCAGCAAAACGAAGGAATTTCTGGGTGTCCGGTGGGAGGTTGGAAGAGATGTGCATGGAGGACGGTTCCCGGGAAAAGAAGGGATCTAAGGATGAAGGTGTGGCAGGTGTAAGAGGTGCCGGGGACAACGGTGGAGGCTCATCTTTGATGTGAGAAAGCTGGCTCTCCCGGGTGTCCCGCACAGGAGGCTTGCTCTCTCGCTCAGTAGCATGAACTAGGAAGAAAGCCTCCACGGCAGGCTGGAGGACTGGGGAAAGAAAGAAAATATAAGAGGAAGCTAAGTGAAAGTTACTAAGAAATGCATTTTGTCAGAAGAAAACACCTCGTACCCAGCACGGCATGCTGGTCATGTGACTCCTCCAGCTCCTTCAGGCACTCTCCGAGCATGTCCCACAGCTCATCCAACAGTAACTGCTCACTGAGCAGAGGAAGGTCTGGAAGTCTCTCCTCACTTTCTGACTGACCATTTCCTTCTTCATCTAAAAAGACAAAGTGCAGTTTAGAGTGTACAAATGCATGAGTTATGCTATGTGACAATTGTAGGGTGTTGGGAATACTCCAGTGTAGATTTACAAGGACCTGTCACAGGGTATTACTAGACAGATGAAACCGTCGACAAGAATTATTTAATTATTAGCCATTGGCAAGGTGCTCTTACCTAAAGGTGCCGTGTCTTGCTCTAGAGGGGAAGGCTGGTCCACATCCATGGGAGAGTCGTCTCTCTGGGCTGCCGGGGCCTCTGACATTGACTGCACTTCAGACTGCACAAAGGGAAACAGAGATGGAGGATGAACAATGGGGAGAAAAAAAGCCTTTTAAAAAAGGATTACAAGCAGTGTTTTTCTTAATAAACTGTCTTGACAGACATTGCCATGCAAATGGGACTCCCATAATCCACAGAGAGAAGAAAGGAACTGGGACTGGGTAGGGAAGGAAGGAGGGCAGAGAGCACAAAGCCATGTCAGGCAGCAAACAACTCAGAACAGATGAAAACATTCAAAGCAGGCAGCACAATTCGCATGTAAACAACTTAAACAGTAGCACATGTCATTAAAAATGCAATGAATCACTGGCACATCTGACTTTGTGTTAAGCCAATGCTCATCACGGCAGCAGAGTAGACAACATGTGTGTGCATGAAACCTCTAGAAGTAGGACTCCACACTGCATTACATTACTTACAGATAATTTAACACACAGAGAGAAGACTAAACAGCTGCTGTCATGGCATTTACAGTAACTTAACTATACCGTGACGATCACAGAGTGATTAACTATTTCACCATTTCAAATGGTCTCTTATAACTATGTACAGTGTGTGAGTATCCGTGCTGTCAGTGCAGCCCATGCTAACCGTGGCGGCAGCAGCAGCCGTGCCAGCAGGGGGAGCAGCACCAGTGGGGGCATGGGAAGCCACCACTGAGGATCCAGCAGTGGCAGCAGCGGCGGCGGCAGAGGCAGAGGTGGTGGGTGGGGGGGCCTGTTGGAGCCGGCGAGCACGCTGACCCTCTCTCACCATCTGGATGATGGCGTCAGCTTCAGCCTCGAGCTGACGCACTGCAGCCTGGATGCTGCTGGCTGAGCCCAAACTGGTGGATCCTGGCATTTCAGAGAAGCAGGAGGGAGGCTGCATTACTCGAAACATCCTTCAGGACATCACGTCTAGTATGAACTGTCTGTAGAACACATTCTTACCTAATCTCCCTGTCTGTTTGGCTTTCTTGTTGGCGCGTCGCGTGTCCTCACGAAGCTGAATAATGACCTGCAGCACTCGCAGGAAAAACTTCTGTGTTGATGTCTTGGAGGTGAGTGAACTCATACAGGGCAGCTGCAGTTCTCTGCCTCCCAGCGAACGCTTCTGTGCCGCCACAATCACAACACTTTCTGACCCATCAAACCTGTGCACCAACCAACAAACAAAATAGATCAGAAGAGCAGTCACTTAAACTTAACACAAAACATATCACTATACAACGTGACTTGGTAGAACGAAGGTAGGGTTCAGATAAGTGTAATGCGATTAGGCCACATGCTAACCTGCTGGTCATTTTGCCTTTGAGTCTGGATGAAATGGAGGAATCCTCAGGAGGGGCATCAGGGGAATGCGAGTCAGCGTGCGCACGTCTCTGCTGCTCTAAGTTGTATTCTCGAAGTTCGGCTAGTAATGTGCCTAAAAGAAAGAAAATGTTCACATGTAAAAAGAAAAGTGGTAAAAGGGTGACCCCAGTTTAAATGGAGCACTATAACCAGCATCTGTTCAGTTAAACAGCACTGACCAATCTGTTTGCAAAGCGTGTATCCGAGGTGCCTAGCGCCACTGAGCAGCAGTCTCAGCACAGTGTCTCTGGTTGCGCCGTCTCCTCTGGACAGCTGCAGCAGAATGTTAGCCGCGTCCTCCAGACCCTCCTCTGAACAGGAGTGAGAAGTCAACACCTTATGGAGAAAAAAAGATAAGAAGCACATTACACCTTTATTTCACATTCTTCAGTGTTTTATACTGAAACACCTGTGAAATGACATGTTCATAATGATAACACTTTGTTTTTCCCCATACCTCAACAGATAGCTGAAGCTGTTTCTCTGTAAGTCCAGTGGAAGCCATCTTGCTGTCACTCTCAGTGCTGACAGCAGTGCCTCTCTGTTTGCCTATTTTGGATAAACAAAGACGTACATCATCGTGTTCTACTAAAACCTGTTACATTACTAAATAAACTGGTGACATTTTATTGTGGACCAAATTCAAACTACCTGTAGAGATTGTTCCAGTGGACATGGGTATAGAGATGGTTGTAGAGGATGTCTGTGAGGCTACTAGAGATGTTCCTGAGGATGTACCCTGGGCTGTAGATACCACAGAGGCCCCTGGGCCTACCACGATGGGCTGTGTAGTCCCCACTGACACTGAGCCCTGTGTTGTGACTGGAATTGCAGCCCCTGAACTGGTTGCTATGCTGGGGTTGGCCTGTGGGGTGGGGTGTCCTGCAGGCACCTCTGTAGCCTTGTTGTCCGGCAGGGCAATGGATATGAGAGAAAGCAAGCGCAGCAGCTTTTCAGTGAGCAGGGAGCTCCTTCTGATAACGGGGTGAGATAGCATGTTCATAAGCTGGCCTAGGGGAGAGGTTTCCAGGCTAAACTGGGCTCCCTCAGCCTCTGCACTGCCCCCCAGAGGCACTGTCTTCATAGACGCTTTGCCCTTGCGGCTAACATTCATATTGTCCAGCTTGACCAGGAGGTCCCAAAAATCGGTGGAGATACCTAGAGACTGGGGAGTAATGATACAGGAAGCCAAGGAGTTTGGGGTGTTTGAGGCATTGGAACTGGGGTTACTTTGTGACTGCAAACCAGACCTAGAGCCCCCACCGCCACTTCCTCCTCCAGAGGAGCCAGAACAAAGACGGGAGTCCAGGTCAGAAGAAGATGCTGACAGATCCTTACAGCGCTGCTGCGTGAAGTGGCTGGGAAAAACCTTCAGGGGCAAATAAATACATTAAATACATGAATAACATTTTTTTCTTTTAGTACTTTATATACAGAATATTTACAAGATATGCCGAGTGAACACAAGCAGACCATTACCTTTGCTAGCTGGATAAGCGTGTCCAGCACATGTCGACAGACCACTGGCGCAGCTTGTGGGTGAATGTGAACTGTGGAACCTCCACCTCCTGCACATGTGACACCTGCAGGTGCACCTGCCACTCCTCCTCCCAGTGTTCCAGATCCAGAAGAACTCCCAGTTGAGTGCCGGTCAGCATGCTTTCTACCAGATGCTCGCTGGATTTGGAAAATGTTTGTCCGGCAGCCCAGGGCTGCATCCATTGAAACTGATAGCCAGGAAAGCTGGCTGGAGCTTCGAGACTCCACCCTGTTCAGTAGCTCTATAGAAGAAGATGAAGATGATGAGGAAGCGGAGAGGGAGGACGTGGCTGCACCTTTTCCTCCACAGCCTCCTTGGATGCTCCTCTTGCCACGAGAGTCTTCTAGACGTGACGTCTCCACACACACCTCGCTCTCACTGCTGCGCTGG
This sequence comes from Macropodus opercularis, assembly GCA_030770545.1. NCBI lineage: Eukaryota > Metazoa > Chordata > Actinopteri > Anabantiformes > Osphronemidae > Macropodus > Macropodus opercularis. The sequence goes on from CM061095.1 coordinate 16,449,565, forward strand.
AGAATGGATAATAAGCTCCTAATGACCCACCCACGTGTTTGAGAGTGGTAGCAGAGGTTCCTGAGCACACGGTGCAACCGGCTGGTGTTAAGCTTCGGTTCATCCACAAAAAGCAAAACGAGCAGGCAGGACAAGGCCTCGTGATCCAGCAGCAATCTACCACGGAGACGCAACAAAGAGTCCACACTGGAACTAGATGGTCTTCAGAATCGAAAAGGAAAACATTTATTTCAGTTTGTTGCAGGTGAAAATTGCACTTAATGCAAATAGTAAAATATTAAATTTTAATTTACTACTGATGTTTACCCCCTTGACCCAAACATAACAGTACAAAAACTTGTGCATTCTAAATTCCCTCAGTTAGATCATATCTCATCTCACCTGTGATTTGTTCCTCCACCCATCTGAAATGTGCCTCCTCTCTGCACAGCTAGTCGCGTGTACTGGACACCACGGTTGCTCCCTAACCGACTGGTAAAGGCTGGTGAGCGCAGAATGGCTGAAAGGGCAGATGATGAGCTATGACCAAACAGCCTCTCATGCATCAGTTGCCTCTGACGTGCTTCTTGCTCTCTGCGCAGTGCAGCTGCTTCAGCAGCAATGTCTGGGGGCATGACAGCCAACACACTGTCCTCCATGTCTTCCAGGACACTACGCCGGAGCTCTGAGGGTAGCGTCTGAATAAAGGTAACTGGATCCAGAGGGGTGTCTCCCTGTGGAGGCTGCTGGGCAAGCTCCCTGCGCTGCTGCTCTGCACGTTGCTGGGCGAGAACCTAAGATGACAAATGACATGCTCTGGAATAACTGACCTTACTGACAGAATAAAGAGAACTGCTGGAAAATGTTTAAAATTGAGGTACAAAGTACACATTTAGTACTTCTGTAATGCTTTTCAGTGTCTCACCTCCTCTTGGATGGCAGGTGGCAGAGCAGCCAGGAACTCTGGGCTGACCTCTGTAACCCCTGGCCCTCCCAGCACAGGTGCAGTAGAGGAAGGCATGTTTGTGGAAGCAGGAGGGCGGGAGGGTGGCCTGATGCCAAGCTGATTCTGCAGCACCTCACGCCGGATGTCCTCAGGAAGAGCTGCCAGAAAAGAGGGATCTACACCCTCTGGCAAACTGATGCCTGTCAAAATAAATCATTACAAACACCAAGATAAATATATATACAAATATAATAAAATGCAGAAAATGTATAATAAATATTAAATTTTACCAGCAAGTGGATCCTCTTCCTCATTGCTGGTGGAGGGGAGGGGCTCCTCCTGGATGGCCTGAGACTGGCTGTCAGCACTGTCACTCCTAGGCATAGTTTCCCCAGGGGACGAGACTGAAGTGGAGCTATAAACAAAAAAAAAAACAAAATACAGCTAAATATGTAAGCATAATAGTACAAGACCCAAGAGATTGACAAAATGACAAAGATTTAGTATGAAAGACCAAAACACACGTAAATCTACCAAAAAAGTGCAGCACTTTTACAAATTCAACTCTGGTGAAATGACAGCATCAGCTCACCCAGTCTCTGCGTCTGTCTGCCTGTCAGTCAGCCCGCTCTCCCCACTACCAGACAACTCCTGAGAGAGCTGGGTAGTCTGGGCAGGGTTGGAAGCAGCTTCGTCCTGAGATGCAGAGGCAGGGCTGCTGGTATCCATGGGTGACCCCTCTAGTTGTGACACGCCCACGACTGCAGGTTCTGAGGTCTCCACAATGTCTGGACTTAAGGAGGCTAAAGGAAACAAAAAAAGCGAAAAAGAGTTGTCATGTTAACATTTAGTGCACAATGGGACAATTTATTCCTTAGCTATGTAATATTTCCATGTTCAGAAAGTGTGATAGGTACTGGCTATCATTTAAAACATCACATTACAGATGTGTGTTCTTACTGTTGGCCATTCTGTGTAAAAAAACAAAACAAACAAAAAAAAAAACAACCCAAAACATTAATCTACCTTCCCTGCCTTCCTCCAACGCTCCTCCTCCACCACCACTACCACCTCCACCGGCTCGCTCACCAATTGTGGGTGCCAGGGACATTTCCATCTGAGATGTCTCCACGTCACTGTTTGGCCTGTCAGCTGTTGACAAACGTGGAAGACCTGCCCCTGCCAGAGCAACCAGCGAGCTGGTATGCGACTCAGCTAGTAGCAGGTCAGCAATTGGCTGATGAACTTGCTGACTGATTGCAGTCTCAAGGGACACTAAAGCCTGTTCATGAGGAGCGGGTGTGGTTGGGGTGACCTCTCCAGATGGAGGAGCAGTGAGGAAGCCCTCCGAAACCCTGGGTGGGTCCAGGCAGGACACTGTACCACCCTGAGCTTGCTCACCCTCTGCAACATCCAGAGAGAAAACATGTGTGAATAGAAGCACATTTTCCAAACACTGTTAGTTAAAAAAAACAACAAAAAAAAAAAAAAAAAAAAAAAAAAACACCCACAGCTTTACAGGTCATTCTTTACCAAGACTTACAAAAAGAATTAGATTACAAGGTTGAAAAAAAATTTTAATTCTCAATATTTTGCTTAATTGTTAAAATTCTTCAGCAAAGACATACAAAAATGCAAATGTTTTCTACATCGATGCTAAAGGCCTTTGATGAGGAAGGCAGTAAGTTGTATAGTTATCTCCTGAACGGGGCGCACAACTCTGATCCCCAACAACAACACAACTTACTACCTCACCACAGCACGGACAACTGCAGAAAAATGCATTATAGGCATAAACTTATCTAACTTATCCGTTGCACACTGTGGAATTATGTGGTTAAGACAACAATATTGATTATTTCTTAGTTTCATTGCTGTCGCAAGAGTGGGTCGTCGACAGTCGTTCAAATCGTCGAGAGGGAATGGCAGTGCCATAAGAAAGACAGTAGACTGTATAGTTATCTCCAAGATCTGGTGTGATCCTAAAACTATACAAACTACTACCTCATCCCAGAGCACGCGCCACTGGCAGATTGCATCTTGGAGCCCACCACTCAGATCAGATCAAAAAACAAACAAAAAAAGATTAAATGATCAAGAAGAAAAAATGCCATTACCTGCAGTGTTTTCTGCACCATTAACTGTCCCCAAACCAGAACTCTATGGACACAAATGACTTGTGTTAGCAAAAAACAAATCAAAATCCTAAAAGGAGAATTTGTTTTTTCTGAGAATTCCTCATCCTATGACCAACCTGCAGGCTTTGTTCTCTGGCCTGTTCCGCTCCAGAGGCCCTCCTCTCATTCTGCTTAGATTCCTCCTCCTCTGCCAGTTGCCTTCTCCTCTTCTCCCTACGCTCTTCTAGTTCTTCATCTCGCAGACTCTCCAGATGCTGCAGGATTGGAACTTTAACCACTAAACGCAGAGACAAATATGAGAATGAATCCTTAGTTATGGCAGCAAGTTAAACATATAGCAAGTGTTACAAGTAATTATTCACTTCCAGTATTCAGCCAACCTACCTGCTACACAGTCATGCATGCTCTCAGCATCCAGAACTTTACACTCATCTGTCCATCGAGTTAACGCAGTGGGAATACTAGAGAGGGTTCCTAGACAAACAACGAAAAACGTTTGATATTCAGGCCAATATTAAACCAAACAAGCATTCTGTTAAGAGTAACTGTGGTAATGTTCACCTGCTTGTCCTCCTGTACTGCTCTGCTCATGAAAAAAGTCATCCAACAACTCGTCATCAGACCGAGCAATAATGTGCACGTCTTCATTTCCGACCAAAAGGCGAGCACGACCACGGGACTGCAGAGGCAGGGAGCTCGACAGCTGTAAAATGTCTGCGGCAGCACTGGGGCCCAACAATCTAAAGTAGGGACAGACCATATGGATTATGTTCCAAAAGACCAAGGACATAAAGTATCAACATATAAAATAGATTTAAAAAGTGCTTTCACCGTTGTAAGATGAGTGGAGGGTTGGGCTGCCGGTTGCCAGGATAGTGGACATGGATTGTGTGCCCACTGTTGGCAGTGAGTTGGCGCAGTGTTCGTTGACTGCGGCCCATGCCTTGTGCAAGGCGGCTGCTAGTGCCTGCAACACCTAGAGTGAGGGAACTGTGGTCAGCGTGGCGCACCATCAGTGGGTGAGAGCTGGGGATGTTGCCGGGGGAAGGAGGGATGTCAGCTGAAGGGGAAAAAACAAAACAAACAAAAAAAACAGAGACATTAGGAGGGACAGCACAGGCACAGTATAGTTGGCGATTGATACTTTATGATTCTATTTTTTGGCAAGTGACAAGCAGATAAAGCACAGGCTCATAAAAGCACAACAAATCAAAAAAGGCCCAAGAGGTCAGCCAAGAATCCGAATTGTAGAAAATTTAGACACTTGAACATGGTTCGGTTGCAATCAATGACTTCACTTACCGTTGTTGGAGAACATGTTGTCGAACTCTATGATGAGGTCATCGTCCCTGTCAAACCTCTCAAAGCGGATATGTGGTGCAGCATTGATGTCAGGAAAGTCCTCATCCAATTCCATCTCTGAGCCTTCATCGTCGTCATCCTCATCTCCTTCTTCATCGTCCTTAAAGAAATTAAGCAGTTGTAAGCCTTAAATTTAAGACAATTATGACTTCTTCATTAAAAATTCTGAACTTCACAGATCTGTACCTGATCCTCCTCCTCCTCTTCCTCCTCCTCCTCATCTTGGCTATCTTCATCATCATTGCTGCCGCTAGAATCTTCTTCCTGTGTGTGTTCCTCATCCTCTGGTTCCAGGATGTTCATCGAGTCTGATGAAGGGAGAAATGGTCACTAACAAGGCCTTAAGAGCAAAGAATCAGTGCATCCATGTCCACATGTGATTAACTTTGTCCCTTTTCTCTCCTAGTTGTTGTTCTCCCCTTCTGTCTCTCTCTTTCTATTCTCATCTCCAGGTATCGTCCGACTCAGAGCTGTGTGTCTCCAGTGTTCAGTTGCTGGTCCAACCATCCTGTCTGTGTCTGTAGCTGCTTGTTTTGTTGTGGTTCTTTTCTCTCTTCTCTATCCCCTCACCCCAACCTAAGGCAGATGGCCGCCCACACTGAGCCTGGGGCTGCTGGAGGTTTCTTCCTCTATAGAGGGAGTTTTTTCCTCCACTGTTGCTATTAAAATGTACAATTTATCGATTGGCTACAATTAAAAGCTGCTCTATTTGGAATTTGTTGGGTTTAGTTGTGTAAAACCTTGTTGTGTGTCTTAAACCTTACTCGTAAGGTGCCTTGAGATGACTGATGTTGTGAATTGGCGCTATATAAATAAAGTTGAATTGAATTGACATCAGAACTGCATTTTCTCTCATTTCACAGTTGTTGTGACTGATATTACAGTCTTACCTTCCCGGTTTGCCTGGAGAGTGGAGGCCTGGCTAATATTGGACGGGGCCTCATCCATTAATACATCCTCCTGTGATTCGTCTTCTCCACTGCGGCCTACTGAATGAAAACAGCAATACATTAACTTTGGATTATGTGCCTGCTGTACAACATCTAAACTTGTAAATATAATTCAGCGACCTACCTATAATGGTGCTATTGACTGTGCCAGCGTCTCGCTCCAGTAGCTCATCAATGAGATCCACCAACTCGTTTTCTACCTACAAACACAGGAAATCATGTACCAGTGGATTACACCCACATTTCATTATGGAGCTCACAATCTACTTTTGGGAAAATACCATTTTATGGCTAAAGCCAAACATGATGATGTAAAGAAAATCTGTATATTGTGTTAGCTCACCTGCATAGCCTGTGTGCTGAGAACCTCTGGCTGACCAGCAATAACCACTGTGTCTCCCTCTGTCTCTCCATCCATCAGATCGCTGTCTGTGCCCTGCACCCTGTGGTTTCCCTCCACTGGCTCAGCTTCACCAGATTCACCTGGAAAAAATGCCGGATGTCAGCAACAGGCCAATTTGGAAAGACACCACATGTAGAACTACCAGACAAATTTTAATACCTTGATCCTGAGTGTTGCTGTTACTGTCCCGGGTAGTGCCCACATTATCATGTTCAGCTTTGTTTTTACTGGAGCCTCCCTTTCCTCCAAACAGACTGCTAGGCTGGTTTACAATGCGGGACAGAGTCTCCAGAGGTTTAAGGGCAGCATTCACTGTGTTGGCCATGTTGGGACTAAACCAAATGACATACAGTGAGGATATGCAGCGAGGAATAATTTTACTACATTTAAATAATTACTATCACAATTGGCTTTTATATAATAAAATATTACGAAAAACGTTTTTTGCCTGGATCTAACATTTTCTTCTGGAAGTAGTTTTCTTTAACTACTCAACCAATTCACAAAACATCTACCTGATCTACAACTACTGTGCAATTTAAACAAACATACCTGGACAAATCCAAGCTATGAGGCACACGGGCCAAGTCATTGACCAGTCCTTTCTTGAGAAAGAGCCTTATGATATTGTTCATGCCATTGTGTTGTGTCTTGGCTGCTGCTGTACTGTAGAAACTGGATGTGGAAGGACATGATTCCATAATGGTACTGATGATGCACATCACTGCCTGAAGCCTTTGAAATAAACATGACAAAAGAATATTAGTATAGCTTGTACAGATCCATGGGACATTACAGTATCAAACTCATGTTTACTGTAGATAACCTACCTTGCATGTTTTTCAGCACCTTCTGCCATTGCAAGTGCTCGACTGAGAGCAGCTTTCACCTCATTGACCAGAGCTACCTGAGCATCAGTGCCTGTCCCAGCAGCTGCCAGGCTGGCTAGGAAGAGACGTGCCAAAGCTGGGGTGTCTTTGTCCTCTGAATTCTGGTTGTGGGGTAGGAGGTGGTCGAGAACAAATGCGAGAACACTGCAGTCCTGTTGGGACACAGTTAAGATATGAATGTTAGGCACAGCAATACAGCATGTGAAATGTGACAAGACTGTACTTAACTTACTTCCTTAATGAGCTCAGATTGTCCAGCGGTATAGCAGTAGGAGGCAATTAATGTGGCAATGCCTACATAGGAGCGCACCAGTTCAGCCAGCAGTCTCAAAATGGTGGAGGTAGGCATTAAAGGCTTGCTTGCCTTTACCTTAGCTGCTTTACTCTCATCAGAGTTGGTACCCTTCTCTCCTTCTTGTTCTTTCTTCTCCTCTCGCATTTCTTCAGGTGTAGAAGCTGACAAATTTAGCACAGCAGAATGAATGGTTGTCCCTGTGAGATGTATACTCATCACCATGAACTCAATTCACTCCCAGTCTCACTGATGTTGAGTAACCAATCAACATAAAAATGCAAATTCAAAACTGATTAGCTATACTGGGATAGTGAGCCACAATCATATGAGGCTCACTTCCAAGCATTGCTGTTGGTTCATTTATAGATTATACAGTATATACATATGTTAACGAGCTGGCATATTCATACACTTTACTTGTAAGAGGAAAACGGGAAATACCTTCTCCTTGCGGAGTGCCAGACTGAGAGGATTCAGCCACACCTCCATCAGCAGAGAAAACTTGAGTCTAAGCGAAAGAGACACTTTCTTATTCTGAGGGACGTGTTTACGTTTTAGTTGACAATGTAAATGCGAGTCCTGTCAAGACTTACGTTTATATGGAATGCAGACTGGGAGTCAAAGTCGCTGCCTTGCCGGGTGAGTCGATACTGCTGGTAAACATCATCACCGACATCTTGCAATATCTGGCAAAGATCTTGACCACCAGGCACCGCTGCTGCACGTTCATCTGGCCGCTCAGCTGCACCACACACAAGCATGTTAATTTGCAATATGAAATATTTCCAACAATATCATGTTGAACTGTTATGAAAATTAATTACTCATCCAAACAAATACTTCAGATTTCTTACGTTCTTCAGGAGCATGGTAGGCAGCCAAAGCATTCAGCATGTCATAGATGACCTCCTTGATGGTGTCAGGGATAGAAGGTAAGGGTGACAGTTTCAAAGGAGTGGTCTTCACCAGTTGGACTGCATTGGGCCCCTTAATACGAAGGTTCTCAAACTCATCATCAGAGGCTTAAAAAAAAAAAAAAAAAGAAAGAAAAAGGGGAAAAAAAAGGATATAAATAAGTATAAAGATTTACTGGGCTGAATACCGTTACAAAGATCTCTAATTTAAAAACAGAACAGTTACAGAACCAGTAACTTGAAATCTTATCCAACGTCACAGTGCAACCAACCCCATGACCCAACTGCTACAGGTTATATGATTTTCCTGCCCTACCCACTGGATCAGGTGTGTCCGGCTAATCAGAACATGAATGTCTGTTGGACTGGAGTTGGCTGGGTCTACTATAAACTAGCAAAAGCTAGTGTGCAACTCACCAGTGCCTGCTCCACGGGGGGCAGGGAGAGCAATGCGAACACAGTTGCTGGCAGTTTCTGTGAAGCATTCAGGGTCACGGCATGCGGCAGGGCCCAGCACTCGAAGGATATAATTGATTTCTCTGGAACCAAGGCTGCCTGACACCACTCCTGATGTGGTACTGCCTGCTCCACTCGTCACAGCGGACCTCACCACCTATGGTAACAAATTTCAAAAATTCACCATAAACACACATCAGAATAGGTAAACGTGACAATATCTTCTTATTTCAGCGTAGATTTGGAAAAAGACTAACCTTTTCCATAGTGTGCCGAAGTGTGGCTGGATCTTCTATAATGTGTCTGAACAGCAGAGTAACGAGTGGGGTGAAGCCGTTGAAGCCTGAGCTCTGTGTTAGACCCAGAATCATCCTTGTGCTCTTCAGCTCAGCAAACATCATAGCATATTGGTGATTGCGTGTAAGCCGCAAACAGAGACGCAGTGTGGCGTGGAGGGTGTCTGGGTCCACGGGTACACTAATCATACTGACACAAGCCCGAATCAGGACAGTGGTCATGTCCTCAGTCAGGCCCTGCACAACAATATCCGAACCCTGAGAGTAATCAGATTCCAGGGTCGATGAGGGTGCAGAGGTACTCTCCTTCAGCTGGCTGGAATCATCCTTAGGCGCACTCATCTCCACTGCTCCCCCTGAATCCACGTTAGCCGGGGTTTCCTCTACTTTGGCCCTGTCTGGTTCTTCTCTCTCTGCATCAGTAATGCTACCAGTCTTGGTAGGCTTGGGAATGCGAGGCACTCTCTGGACAGTCAACATCACTGGCCTCCTGTTACCAGTCTCTTCGTTGACCTGGTTTGAATCAAGTAAACAACCCAGAAATAAAATTGTATCAATCACAAAATAAACCCCATACACTTTGTTGTTATTCAGATATTTTCTACCAGCAGGGAAGAAAGTTGATATTTTGAACGTACCTGAACCATGGTGTTAAACTGCACAGTGTATCTACGACGGCCAGCTGTAAAGCGAACACTGCTCTCTCCTGCCCTCCATGCAGAGTCAATGGTACTGTTGTTGGATGCACTGTAACTGCACCAACGGCCTGAGCGGTCATCAAACCATCGCCAGTTATTCCCATTGGGCTGCAGATACTAAGGGACGGAAAGAGTTCATTTATTGTACACTGGAGGAGTGGGAAGGTATCGTTCAACTAAAATCATTTCCTTTTCTAATCTGTGTGACTGTTTAAGGTTCACGAATACCTTGTTCATCTGTTCTCTGCGCTTTGACGAGACTGCCATCTTCTCATAGAAGTCAATGATCAACAACACTGGTGTGATCCATCTACAGGACAAAGTAGTCATTTTATAAATTAAATGAGGTTGAACCTTTGTAGGTAAAGAGAGAGGTACGTAGGGCTGTGCACACTCACTTTGGTGTCTGGATGTCTTTCTGTTCTTTGGCAGCCTGTAGACAGGGCTGCACAACTTCAAGCAGTTTAATCAGCAAATCAAGTATCCCACTACTCTCCACCACTTTGGCACCCAATAGCTTCAGTTCCTTTGAAAATATCCAAAAAAATAAAAAAAATCACGATCGCAACAAGAGATGAGATTTATTCTCTCCAATAATAAAAGACTAGAAATTTTCTCTTACCTCAAAGAGCAATGTGAGGAGTAAAATTCGTGTTGCCAGCTTGGAGGCCTGGGGCAGTGTGGCCATTTGTCTGGTCCACTCAGACACTGTTTTCGTATCACTAGTAGTCAGTGGCTCAGCTGCTTTGATCAGCACATCTGCTGCCTCCCACACCTACACATAACATGAAGACAGTCAGACCAGTACAAACATTACGGTACGTCAAGACAAAGCTGCAGGTAAGGTGTTTTTTTTTTTAACCTTCAGAATTAGCGCTATAACCAAGAAAGAAAAAAAAACATTTAAAAAGTCATGTCATACCACAAATACTCTATACCAGTCCAATTATCGTTTCCTGCAACTATATGTATATTGGGCTCTATAGAGCAATCTGTGGTTTAACCACGCATTTATGCACTAACCTGGTGGACAACCTGTCCAAGGATAAGATCTCTGTATGCTGGACCACTCCTCTTGATAGCAGTCATCAGTAAGTCACAAAGTCGGTAGACTGTGTCGGGTAGCTCATCCAGAAGATGGAAGCAACCAGGCAGCATTGAATCAGTGAAGGCATGCAGCTCTTGGGGGTCCAGGGGCTCAGCCTCCATGAAGCGCTCCAAGCAACGAGCCTCTTCCTCCTCTGCCCGCTCTCTCGCTCTCCTGTCCTCCTCCTCACGTCGACGTGCTGCTTCCTGAAGCAAATAAATAATCTTAACAGTTGTATACATAAAGAAAATGACTTTAGTTTAAAAATAGAGTTTAAGGGTTTTTGCATGCAGTTAGGGCAGTATGACACACCTCAGGAGAGTCTGAGCGCTGTTCCATGCTGACCTCTTGTCCAAGAGACATGGCAATGGCCCTCATCATTTGGTCCTCTTCAGACATAGTAAGGTCCTAGATAATGCAAAGGCAATAATGTCAGATGTCCATGCGTGATTTAAGAAGGTCACACAAGAAATGTGCATCTGATTTTGAATTACTTACTCTTACTGCTCCACCAAGAAGTGGAGGAGGGTGTGTAAGGAGGTACTCTGTAGCCTGCTCCATTGTGCTGGTGTTCAGTAAAGCCTCCATTGCGTGCTCTCTTGAGAAACCCATATCCATCAGCTAAAACACAAAAGTTGTACAAGTGTAAAGCAAACGAACCACACGTAAAATGGAGGGATTAAAAAGCCCAGCTAATGGATACTTCATACTGCACAACTGGTGGGATAGAACCTTTACTTCATTAGACCATTACGTCATCACGGAACCAAAACTGATGAAAAATTAATAGAATTCAGCAGAGAACAGCATTGGACATTGTTTCCCCATACCTGTGTAAGCTGAGTCTGATTAACCTGGGGCTCACGGCGTGGGGTAGAGTTAGTCGAGTCATCAGCTGGTCCTCCCGCTTGTCCCCCAGAAGTTGTTCCAGTTGCTGCAGGGGCCTCTCCACTTGTTGCAGATGCTCCTGGAGCCCCACTGGGTCCCAAAGGACCAGTTGAGGCCGCCTCATCATCAGGGCGAACTGTTCCCTCTCTTTCCTTCGACAGGCGCTCCTGGATTACTGGTTCCCCTCTTAGAATGTGGCAGAGGATGGCCAGCATGGATTCAGCCATCCTGCCTCCATACACCTTTAGTGGCTTTCTATTCCACAGGCTTCGAATGCAGCTGAATGCAGCCTTAATGAAAGATACAAATATAAGTGTTAATTTAAAACACACCTAAACGCGTAAACTGCACAGAAGTAACAGAAGTGAACACTGACCTTTTGTGTGACTATGAGAAATCGAAGGGCACTGAACTGTGGCATGGTGGGTGTGACCCCAGGCATTTTAGCTGGCAGGGAGTGAGGTGAGTCTAGCACAGTGCTTGGGTTAACCATTTTCTCCACCAGCATTAACCAGGCATCCAGGAACTCCCCTGTCCCATCTGGAAGATCTTGATGTTCCAGACCCTCAGACACAGGCACCTTCCCACCCATTGACAGGGCCCAGTTAAATGTCCTGTACAAAAGTAGCATTGAAAATAATTCCAGCACAATGAAAAAACAAAAACAGTGTTCCTGACCTTAACTTGTCCAACACGTGTAACTTACTCAAATAAGGCATCATGCCCCCCAGAGCAAAAAAACTTTTGTAGCATGAGGTGGTATGGGTACTTCCTCTCATCAAACAGCATGGGGGATGTGAAGCCCACTGAGCAGATGAAGAAAGTGAGCCTGAGGAAACAACAGAACCCTTATAGCATGCGCATTGCGAATATTAACAATGGTAAAGACTGTAAACATAGTCAGTTCTTACCTAAAGCGGGGTGTGGGTGTGTAGGGTGGAGGCTGCCAACTTAGACCCTTGGTGAGGAGCTTAGTGAGGGCTGAGGCCGTGGCGCGAGCAGCAGGTGTGGGGGTTGTGCCAGTGCTTGTGGCATGGTGGGAGCGACGCTGGCGTACTGGAGAGCCCACACACAACTTCACCAGCAGGCCAAAGAGCTCAGCTAGAGCTCTACCTAACCGAGATGAAGCTGGAAAAAAACACAGGGGGGGGAATGACTGTTTGTGTTTTCACAGATGAGATTTGCAAAAAAAGTGCATTTCATTACAAAAATGGATCTTACCAGACAGCAGTGGTTTAATCTGTTTGATGCGGGTGGCCATAGCTGGTGTAAGTTTGGACTTGGCTTTAGGATCTGCTGCACTGGGTTCATCTGTCTCCATAGGAGCCAATGTGTCCCCATCTAGACCCATGCCTTCCAACAGTCCACTAGTAGATGAATCCACAGATGCTCCCTCAGACTCCGCTACAGAAAAGGTAGAGAAGATTGGAGGATGTTCCGTGGACATGTAGCCATTTAACTTGAAGAGAAATGTGCCTATCTTACCAGATTTCTTGGAGCTAGAAGCTGTAGCCGCTGCAGTGCTGCCAGATGGCTTCTCCTCTTTGGGCACCAGTTTCTGCATATCAGCTTGCCCAAACTCACAACCTGGTGGTAAGCTGTTTGAAGTAGGTATGAGTTATTACAAGGTTATAGCTAAACAAATAAAAGGGTGCAAGATAGTAGACTCACCTGTTGGGTGTGCAAAGAGACAGCAGCACAGTGCTCTCCCACACCAGGGAGCAGTACAGCTGACTGAGCTTGTTTAGAACACTTAAGCCCAGCTGGGAACCCCACTGGTTGACTGAGATGGCCCTGATCTCACTCTGTTAAAGAAAAAGGGTTTAAAATGTTATTTATTAAAAAAGACTTCTCTTACAATATTGAATGGAGGGTTATTCTCAGAAAACATTGCCTCATTTTATTAATTATTTTACCTTCCACATGTGGTTTATATAGCAGTAAACTAAACTAAAACCAATTCCAAATTAACTGTCTGTGCAGGTATTCATTCCTACTATGACAATTAAAAGTGCATCAGGGAGTGAATTAAGCAAAATTACATGTACATTTACCTGTCCTACTCTGCAAGTATGTACAAACATAAGGATGTAGGCGTGGGCTGCAGTAAGGGCATGCAACAGAGGTGTTGCACGGGCTGACAATGTGGCGTCGGTCACATGGCCAGCATTAGCCAGCTCTCTGAGCAGAACAGATCCACCAGGAAGCTCAATGGGTCGATGAAGTGGCTCTAGAGAAGTCAGGATACTATCCAGTTGACATAGACCCTCTTGGAGTACTTTCGGTTCATGTGAAAGAGTCTAAGTAAGAGAATAAGAGAAAAATTGACCAGCTGCCTTTAATGGAAAGTAGTTTGTCTCAATGTGGCACTTTAACATCAAGTTCAGATAAATAAATACAATTACAACAAATACAAGTGTTCTTGAACTTTACCAAGATGGACTTGCAGACCCCAGCCACAGCTTGGCAGGCAGCGGACGTAGGAAAATCTATGGGTAAGTTGGGCAGGCTCAGAATAGAAACCAGAGGTAACAACCCCTTCTGGTTGACAAACTCCTGACAGTGGTCATCTGTGGTGTTGTTGCTCAGTATGGATTCCACAAATTTCATCTGGAAAACATGAAAAGTAATGAGTGACCTGAGAAGTTAAGAAAATGTCTTTACATTGTGAAATAGATTTAAAAAAAAAAAAACAAAAAAAAAAAAAAAAACAGTACCCACCACATTAAGAATATAATCCATTAGAGGAATGGGTATCCGCTCTTCAGTGCCCACCACCCTGCAATTATCCACAGATCATCAAAATTACAAAAACATAAGAAGTCATTAAAATATTAAATGATGTTTTATATTTATTTATATGCATCTATAAATGGTTATTGCTTTATTCTATTGTGTTATGAACTCAGCGTCATACAGTTCAAGTGGCACTGACTGTCTGTTGCTCTCTGGTTCCCCCTGCTGCTGGCTGAATGTATGAAGGGCTTCTTCTTCCTCTTCATCCTCACTTGAAGCTTCTTCTGCAGCATGGCTGGAGCGTGCTGGTGGTGCTGCCACAGTGCCATCTGCTTTCTGGATAGATGGTTTCTGGCAGATATATTCAGGGGCTCGACCTAGGTTGCAGATCTCCTCCAATAACTGTAAGATGAATTTAGCTTTAATTATCCTGGTAAATGATTTTCAAGACATTTGAAAAACCTACATAAAAACCATTTTACCTTAATAATGGCAGTAGTTGCATCAGTCTTCAAAGTGGGTTGGTGCCTCATGAGCTCATCTACAGCGCTCCCCAAGTTCGATGCAGTGTCACCTGAACCCAAACACACAACACCTCATTGACTCGATAAGCTTACACACTGTAAGATATACATAGCACAATGTGCACAGTCCAACTTACCCAGTGGGTCGGAGCTGCGTCGTCGGCGCATTGCAGGCAGGTAGTCAGGGGACAAAAGCACTTTGAAGAGACGCTCAAATGGCTGGCACTGAACAAAGGAGTGCAGGCCTCTAGCATTCAGGCACAGAGCACTGAACACATTAGGAAGAGAACCCAAAACCTCACGAGTGGCAGGAACCTGGAAGAAAAAACAAAAACAGTTATAAAAACCAAGGGAAAGTTAACTGAATATAGTGAAGGAATTACCCATATAAACCTGAACTTTGCACATGCCACAAAGTCACTTTAGTCAGCGAGTGGAGTATTAAACTTTTTTCCCCAGTTTCCCTAGAATTTTCTAGAAAAAAAAAAAAAAAAAAAAAAAAAAAAACTCACATCTTTGATCAGAAGGGCATGCAGCATAACGTCAGTTAGGCCATTATCCTGCAGGGAGGAGAGCAGAGATGGCTCCTGGAACACAAACACTGTGACGACCTCCGTTGCTACAAACCCGAAGCACAGATGAGAGCAGGGCAGGAAAAAAAAGAGAGGAAATCAAAACCTTAAAATTATGACAACACATTTCACACAAGATTAATAAATATTCATTGCTTTTCTCACCTAACAGGAAGAGTGAAGGGCCGTAATATTCTGCATTACTGATGATGTGCTTGAGTGAGGTAGGCAAGGAGCCATCCATTACTTGTAAGAAAACACAGCAGTATACACATTAATAGGCGGTTATGCTCTTGTAGCAACACATGGCAAATACAACTAACATAATTCAAAAAGTTGGTCATTATACATTTTTATCTAGGTGAATCACTTACCATGGCGAATACCGTCAGAAAAAGCAGGGTCTTGGATGGCTTTCTTCAAGAAATTTAGCATTGATTTCAACAGGGCTGCTCTCTGGGGGATGCACTGCATACCTACACAGACAGTAGGTCAAAACTTGACAGAATACAACAACAATAGAGCTTCTTCCTTGCTTGCATGTGCTGTGTGTACCTGCACGAGGCGTGTTAGTAGCACTGCTCTGGGCTCGGTGGTCAGCCTCTTGTCTGGAAACAGAAGATGTTGATGGTCCTGGGCTGCTTTCCATCGCAACTTCTGACACTAAGAATACATATAGGGAAATTAAGATTATTTATACTTTCCATTGGATTTTTTTAAGTTATGAGAAAAGCCTAAGATCACAGAAAATGATGACATACTCTCCATGTCTGTGTCCATGTCTTCAGACTCAACAGCTGCACTAGGCCTCTGGATCTTTGGCTTGATGACAAAAGGGCACTCTTTCCTTGACAGGTCCACCTCATGCTAAAAATACAAATGAGAAAATGTCAGAAGAAAAAAAAGGAGATGTTTGGAAAATGTTTTAGGAAGTATTTAAAGGGAGAGGAACTGCACAGGCATAACCAACCTCTAGTCTGCAAATGAAAATAGAAAGGCCGCTGTGGGACTGAAAGGCAGCCATGTCAAGGTTGGTGATGAGGTCCACAACTCGCACTGCTCTTGTCACAAAGGTGATCTGGTCTTGCTCATCACCAAGGAACTTGATCACCTATAAAGAAAACAGAACAGTTTTCACTTGTGTCAACAATTTGTTTTCCAAATTTCGCTAGGACCAGAAATTACCTTCAAAAGGGCTTCCATCATGCCACAGGACACAAGGGCTTCCCCTCCAGCATCATAGCTAGCCAAGTGATAAAGGAATGAGAAGAGTGCGGTGGCAAATTGGTGTGGGTAGGGTTCCATCAGAGGATCTTTGCGGGGTGGGGGGGGGGGGGGGGGGGGTGATGAATAAAAAACATTTTATTCACTTCATTTTCAAATGAGTAAGTAAAGAGTTGGTCACATTCTCATACACATACCTATCATCGCCTGTATACAGTTTCGCACCAACACGGGCAAGAAGCCATGGTAGGAGGCAGTGCCTGTGCAGTCGATGATGTTGGAAAGTTTAGGTGTCCTCTCCAGATGGACAATAGAAGTTAAAGTGCGCAAAGATGCTGCCTTGATATCCTGAAGAAAAACATCAAATTCAATATATTACAATAGTACATAAAGGAAGGTCATGGTTAGGCATACACACAAATCTTTTTGCAAATATAGTGCATGCATGGCCTTGGCATACATTGTCAAAAGCTGTAAAATGTACTTTCTTACCACAAGCTGCTTGTCTGTAATCTGTAATACATCCACCAGCTCTTCAATCAAGCCATTATACAGAATACTGTTGGCTGACTCCTGGAGTGCATTTGAATACACTAAAACAGAAAAAGTCAGCAGTTCAGACTGAGACAGACTGAGCCTTCCACAGAGAAAAGCTTTCTACTCACCTAGTATTGAGATAGCATGCAGTCGGGCCTGCACGGCTTGCAACCTCTTCTTGTGATTTGAGAAACCGTGGGCCAGTCGAATGTGTGTGAACAGCAGAGTCTGCTTGTCTTTAGGGATGTTGTACATAACGGTCAGCGACTCCATGATTTCAGATGGGCTCTCTGAAATCTAAGAGACACTATGTGTAAGGTGCAGAATGTAAGCCATTACAAAACAATACTTTACATTTATAATCTGACTGTACCTTGTCAAGCTGCTCAATGTGAATATAGTGTAGTGTGTTACTACTCGTCTGCTGTGAAAAAAAACAGCGCAAGATTGATTAAAAAGAAAAAAAAAGAAAAAAGATACCAATACCACAATACTGTCAATAATAATCACATAAATACATGTACATGCTATAATCTTTACCTTCCTCTCTACTTTGACCTCAGGGCCTGGTTC
The DNA here is from genome assembly GCA_030770545.1 of Macropodus opercularis. Classification (NCBI taxonomy): domain Eukaryota; kingdom Metazoa; phylum Chordata; class Actinopteri; order Anabantiformes; family Osphronemidae; genus Macropodus; species Macropodus opercularis. Next base: position 16,467,033 of record CM061095.1, read on the forward strand.
AGCATAAAACTCAAAGTGCAGTGTGGTTGCACTGGGGGGATACTTCTGCGCATATATGAACATAGGGCAGACAGTTTAAGTTAGACTTCCCACTTCTCAGACATCTGTCCATCACCACATGACTAATAGTCCCATAAGGGTAGATAGTTGGGCAGAGTCAATTATTATACCTCACTCTGCACAAGTCTTACCGCCATAGGCAGATCCCTGCAGCACTCAGCCAAACCAAAACCATTCTCCTTTCCTCCCCAGCTCTACAACAAAAAAACAAAGACTTAACAATACAGCTCTGGGGAAATCTCGAAACATGGCAATAGAAAAAAAAATCATCCTTCACTAAACCTCAGCCAGGTGTTGCAGACGGGCTAGTAGGGGCGTCCTTTTGTCAGATCCCAGTCTTGTGATGTAGTTTGAGCGTTTACTGAACACATACAGAAGGTTCAGTACAGACAGAACCACTTGCATGTCACATGAGGCTAGCAAAGTGGTTAAGTGCTGTGAAGAGAATGGGAGTGATAGAGAAAAAAGGTTAAAGAAGGTATAATTAATCACTGTACCCCATTTGTCAAATATGTAACACAGAAAATCAGAGGAGAATAAACTACGTTCACACCTACCTCTATGGAGCTGTAAAGGTGCCTAGAGAAGCTATACTCAATGAGCAGGGCTGTGAAGTTAAGCACTGCTAAAAGCAGGGCTTTGAGCTGTCCATTGTCAGGACGATCACACACCAGGAGCCATGACATACTCTCCACTGTCTGGCCTGCATCGCACAGAATACCATCAAAGCGGTCCAGCAGATCTACCCAGTGGTACAGCTCACACTGATGAACACATAAAGAATAATTTATATTATTATATTTTTTATATAATATATTATTATATATATTGTGTCAGAGACCTGTTCATTTTCCAAAGAAACATAGGTGTATTGCTATATATGTGTGTGTGTGTGTGTGTGTGTGCACTCACACACATAAGGCAGTATGTATTCACAGCATACCTCCTCAATTTGAGCTTACCTTGCCAATATTCCAGGTCTTGATGTGCTGCAGTTCAACCAGAAGTTGCTCATCACTGCAGACCTTGAGCTTCTCTATAAGTATCCTGCAGTCAGCAGGCTGTTGGTTAAGAAGTAGTCCAAAATGGTCAGTCAGTGCACGGACCACCTATGCCTCTTTTCTAATAACAGCAGCACCTATAGCTGCAGCCATTATAAACATGAACACAGGCAGTTACAGAAGCCTTAGGAAGATAGAAGCTTTCTTTTGGATGTGCTCTCCAATGACTTAGGTGCGTCATGTTACTGCTCACTGAAGATGTCCCCTTTCTACTTAAATCACTCTTTGAGAATTTTGTATTTTATAATTCTGTAAGAGGCACAATTTTATTGGCACCAATGTAAGCAACTGATTTCTATTTAAATCACCTAGAAATAGTCACAGAACCAGTCATAGTAAACTCCCTAGAAAACAAATCAAATCAAGCTCTGCTATAATAAAGAAAAACCACTTGGTTAGAAGATCTGGTCACAGACAAGCTCAGCCAGGGTTTCTCAGCTGAATGTAACAACGACAGATGAAAGAAAGAATCACCTCATAGCTAAAGTTATATATACTTACAGCTTCCGTAGGAGTTTTCTTTAACTTGCTTCTGTCGACCTTCATTGTCGATAATCTGTTTGTTGCTCCTGTAGAGAAATGCACACATCAGAAAAATGAACTGTGGTTTGACACTCGACTACTTCTATTTAAAAAGACTATATAACCAAGTGAATCAACCACAGCTAAGTATCCCAACAGTCACCTGACACATTCAGACAGAATTATAAAGTCTGGACTTGTGTGCAGACGGAAATGTACTTACAGAAAATAAATCGGTGGAACCCACTTAACAGCATGTTCCAGTCACATTACCTGCAATTACACAGTTAAAACAACAGTTAACAAAACTAGCAACAGCGTCGCACGTGCTTTAATAAAGTTTAACAAGTGCTTAGTAAACTGCAAGATACATTCACCTTAGAGGGCAACGGTTCATACAGACATGATCAAACGTTAATACATTTTAACAATCTGTAGTAGCTCATTAATTCTGGCGTTGCAGCAACGCGAGGTCTGATCACAAAGCAGATCGTGGCAGGGTGTTAGCTAGCGGCTAGCTAGCCACATACGACACAAAGTTAATTCAATTAGTGTGGGGCCTATTTAATGTTCTTAAGCATTTATCTCGCGTTTCACGCAATTAAAATTAGAGTTACACCTTTATAAATTAAATAGCTGGCGCTATCACGCTTTATCGCCATCACCCAACTCAAGCAACTTGAAGCTGATAAGTTATAGCTCCTAGCTAACAAGCTAATGTCAGCAAAAGGTAACGGTAGCGTAATGTGCATAGCTTTAACATTAGCAGGATCCATACACGGGCGAGTGACTGCATCTGTTTGTTATGGGATATGTTGGTTTCGCTTGGCGACTTTCAATGCGTCTGACAAAACGGGGTGTTGGGAGGTTCAACGTACCACCGACACTGGTCGGAAACCTTCATTGGGGAGTTGATATTAGCCCCTGACCAGCTAACACTAAACTAGTGTCACCGGTGCGCTGGAAACGATCTACTCTTGATATAAACCACAGCATTTGAATATAACCACAGCTTAGAAAACTCTGGAAGTCGTAAGCAAGTTCTGTATGTAACCAACGACACATCTATAATGTATTTAGCTGCCACTGTCATTTCAGATCTCAGTCCCCATGCTGTCCTGTTTCTGACACCCAACTAATTTAGGTCGAGGCTATGCAGGCCGCAAATGAAGCCCCTACTCCTCACCTTTTAATCATTCTGCCCTCTAAGTACACTGTAAACACCACTCGATGACCCACGGCGGTACAATTAAAGTACAGATAGACGGAACCAGGCAGCGAATCTTTGCCAAAGCTCCGAGCCTTACCCAGGTTTTCTGTTAGGGAGCCGCAGCACGCGCTAGCTAGCATGCTAGCTACTGTTGGTGGAGGGGGGAGCAGAAACGCATATAATAACTCGCAGAGTTATTGACGCGTCTGCCGGGACACTGCTAGTTTTGTTTTGAGTTAGTTTTCTTTTTGGTAAAACGACAACCGGCTGCGGACTCGGTAAACACGCTGTTCATCCCCCCGACGCATTATATTTCAGATAATCCGCGCCTGTTCCCATAGCACATAAGCACTAGCTGTTGCCTCGGTCATCATGAGTCTGGGTAGTGCACAAAAAGTGAAGAACGCTGCGGCTGGGAGCGAGCGGCCACTGTTTATAGGCGCACATTAAAACTGGACAATTGACCCTGTGTGCGCTGCATCGCCTTAACCATATCATCAGCATCACCACAGCTCTCACACTGACCAGGCCTGCACAATACTACAACGACATAGCCCCCAGCTGCCACACACAAGAGACACATCTTCGGAGCATTCACAGCTCAACTACATTTGCCTCTGGATAAACCAGATAAGAATTCATTTTAAGGCCACGTCACTAATTACTTCTAAAAACAAAAAACATACACTATGACTGTGTAGCAATTTAAGAAATTGTAGTCAACAATTAACGTTATTATAATAAAGAAATAGATAAATATCAGTGAATGGGGTCAGTGAATAATGTGTCTCAGGAGGGTTTTCTAGAGATTGCGAATATGGCAGAAACAAAGGATGGAGGACAAAGAATAATGTGGCTTTGATTTATCTTTGCTAAATACATATCTCTGCCTAAGCAGTGTATGGCTGTGGGTGAACAGTGTACAGATGCTACTGTTAGAGAGTTATCCCTCAAACTTCATAATATTTGGCTACAGGCAGTGATGCTCAAGCCTGGTCGCCCACTTACTTGCAGAAAAAAAAAAAACATTTTATTTGTCTCATCAGTTGAAAATCAGTTTCACTTTCTGGGTCCAACTTTGAGAAGCTTTGAATTTGATTTATTTGATGCAAACAAAAAATCATTAATTAAGTCCAACAAGGAGATATGTGCCATTTAGAGATAACCAGCCCTACAGCTGATAAAAGCAAATCACAGCAAATCTATTTGGACAGATGGATAAGAACACAGGGGACGACAAAAGTAACTTCCTTCAAAGATGTCAAGTATTGATTTTAAGAAACAAAATGTTTCAGAAGTACTTCATTTCAGTATTACATATATACTTCTGCAATAAGGCAGAAAATGATTTTTTCCCCCTTTCACTTATTTCTGGTTCTTGATGATACTATGCAACAGTCTATACAACTTATTTTGTACAGGGGGGCAAATGCTGAACAGATTGCTTTTAATAATCCGATAAATACAGCTATTAAAATTAGTTACCTATCCAATACTGTATCAAGTACAAAAATAGCTTTCTTAACATCAGTCCTTTCAGTTCTTTGTGTTTACTGTTCAACCAATGTTATAAACAAGTCTGAAATCTGTAAGTTGTATTGAGTTTTCTATTCTTAAATCTGTTTCAAAAGAATGTTTGACAAATATATACACATTAAAAATAAATACAGTTTATAGCAGCAGAAGATATCCAATCTTAATTGTACATCATCAACAGCATATTACCAGCCTACTAACGAAGTATTTACATTTGGTATAAATTGGTATGATGTGAATACAATTTTACATTGAAATTCTCAATGTGTAAACAGCTGATGGTTTTACAAAAACAAACCTTGAACAGCATTTGATTTACACACAGTAAGTTTTCTTTCCCACGCTAACTGGTAAGTCATCAACTCACAGAACTTTAATTAGCAACAAGCTCAGCTATTTTAACCTGTAACAGCAAACATCAGCTTGCATCTGTGCTTGTAAGACAACGCAGGCTTAGCAGAAACCATGATGGCAAACCTTTGTATCCCTTAACAAAAGCACCATTTGAGATAAACAGGACTAGCCCTAGATACCTACCTCTGATCTTTGCATCTTATCCAAAGGCACGATAACTGAGACAACCATAACCTATAAGCCTGAGAATCTCCACATGCCTGTATATTTATGTGTTTAACCTGAACACTTTCAGTTAATGTTAATAAAGATTCACAGTACATACCAGAATCTGCCTTGGTTCAAGTGTGCCACCATCCTCTTCTTATGCAGTTTCTTTAAACTTTCTGAAAACACAGCAGAGAGTAATTAGATATGGCAGAAGAAGACAGAGCTTGATCACTGGTATAATTCCTTAATGGAAAAATGTTCACATTAAAATATTGGACAAAATAAGCAATACTGGAATATTTAAACCCAGCTATATTAAGAAAGGCATCCAGCAACATACAATGGATGCTAAAATTGTATCACATGATTTATTAAAATGGTAAACATTCAACTTTTCTTTTGTTAATAATATTACACACTCGTTCTGCCTTTAAAGTAGTACATCAACTGCAACCTCTATCTTATGGTCTATGGGATCTGCATAGTTTCCTTTTATGTGTGAGAGTAAACATCGCTTTCTACCAGAGCATTGAAGCTTTCAACTAAATCAACACAACAGACAGTGTTAGGCCACTAAAACACTTACTATTGGTGTTTACACTCGCATGTGAGTGAGACATAAACCAATATTTATAGTTGATACATTCTGCTGTTAATAATCGTCTCAGACTTCATGGTTTATATACAACACTGTCATGTCAATCAACAGGGGCAGAGAAACATCAAAGCCACCTAAAGAGAAAGTTGACCTTCACATACTGCTTTATTGAGGTTGCATGAACATTTTGGGGGTTGCAGACAATACTTGCTTTCCACTTGTAAATGTGGTGAGTTAGTGAATATAAGACAACTGAGAGAGTGACGCCGCCGCTGTTAATCGATTTCGTTTACCACACTTGGAAAATTGCGTCAACACAAAGGAATTACAACGCAGCATTAACATAACTATGAGCTAATGACGATATGAATTGCTCAGATCATGTGAATCAGAGAAACAGCAGGACTGATTTGTCACCCACCTAACTCGTTCAGCACTTCAAAGTTAGCTAGGTAAGCCCCGACTGTGTGAAGTCAACTCCCATAGACTGAAGGTACTGATGAAATAGCAACCTACGTAGTTAAGGTAAAGTCGACGATGGTGCTAACATTAAGTTAGCAAAGTTGAACGCTAGTTAGGTGACGTTAGCTAACGTTCACTAGCTAGCTGCTCAGTGTTGCTTCAGTGCAGCTTTGGCTAACATTAGCAGATTATGAAAAGTCACATCTGCAACCAGGCACACGTTTAACTCTAAACGGTTATTTGCCTCATCGCCGTCATCATCGGGCAAAGTGGGTCCGTTCGCCGCCGAACGAGGGTCCTGCTTCTGCATGTAGTTGAGCAGCACAGACCCCACACGGTGAACATGACTGTGTGTTTCTATGCGGCGTTTGCGGGTTTCGCGCTAGCTAACGAGCTAGCAGCGAGAGCTCAGCACAATGCTCTATCAGTGCGATCATGGCTAAATTAAAAATGGCGGTTTACTAAGCAGAAGATCCGTATTTCAGCTCTAAAAAGACACCAATTCAGAGGCCCCTGGTCCAAGTGGCGGCCGCGAATCATCAACGGTAGGTGTAAAGAAAAGCGCACGTATGCCTCACTTAGCTTGAACTCTCACCAATAATCAATAATAAGTCTTTATGCTTACCTCGAATGCGTGTTACATTCGCTTCTCCATCTTGCACTAGCGACTGGTAGGGCAGTTTGATTCTCGCGAGAACACCTGATGCTGCGTAGACTAAAGGCACTCCCTTATGGAAGCCTATTTCCGCCACGAGAATTAAAATAAAAGAAACGTTTGTCATGACGAAGGAGTTTAAAATATCACCAGTCTGTCCAAATTATACAATTCTTCACTTTCTATTTCAGAAACCAACAATTTTACCACTTACCATTATATTAACAATAACAAATATACCCAATATAACACATTTAATTAATTTCTTTCTAAATCCTTCTACTGGCAAAAAAATATCTGTACACCCTTGACCTTGCAACTGTAGAAAAAAAACGTACTGCATTTTTGTTATCTGTTACATCCACCCTCATCCCTGTGATTATACGTGCACTTGGAAGCACACAGTGATTCTCCAGCCTTTATGAAAACTATATTTTAGCGTACTTTATTATGCAAGTGTATTCAAACTCACCAACATTTAGAATATAACCACTGGACACCAATGAATGCATTAAAACCACTATTTGAAGGTGGTAAGTTATATTGAAAAAATACCAATGGAAATTACGTTTAGGTGAAAATGACACCCAAACAGTAATTTGTATAGGAACAACAAAAAAAAACCCTGAGAGAAACTGCAAACATAACTTTTGCTAAAAGGTCATCGCTGAAGTGGCTTATTAGAGCCTTGTATCTACCACAAAAAACAAATAGGTCTTTCGTTGGAGGAACAAGCAATGCGTTTAATACTACACAACATTTCTTGTTGTACTTAATGATACCTAAACTCCTCCGTAGTTATAAAAGAAATTCTAGCTCCAGAAAACTGTGGAATAATAAACAAATCAGTTTTAGTGATCGTCAAATAAATTCAATGTAAAAAGAAAATTGATAACAGATGTAGAAGATATATTTTATCTTTCCAGGTCGTATTTAAACACGTTTGAAATACAGTACACACTAACACAAGAGTGAGTGTCAACAATAATCAATATAAAACTAAATGGATGAAATTTAACAATGGCATTATTCCAGCACATTTCCAGTATTATACTAGCGAGACAACATAACAAACAAGACAATAACTGCATACAAATATAAAAAGAACTATTTCAGATATTTTCCAAATACAGCAATGTATCATGTACAAGTTAAGAAAGATTTCAAAGTTTTTCCAACTATAAAAGAACATAAATTACAACATGTATTTACATAGCAATTCATATCCTGCACATTCACAATGTTTTCACACAGTTAAATCTACATTTCAAATGAAATGTTATCACTAGTACATTCTGTGAAAAGAAAGTATGTCTCTAGATCTGTCTCAAAAGGCAAATTGCAGGAAACTAGTCTCATTAACTGATATTTTTTTGTTTTCCCAATTTAGCTATATAAATTACACATATTACAAATATGTACAATGACACATGAAACTGTAATAAAAATCTAACAAAGACATGGATATAAGGGGATTAAAAACAAAATGAGGATAGAGGAGATCCTGTGGTAAACATACTACATTAAAACAGTCCAAGAAGTGGCAAAAAGCTGCTGAGTAAAATAAATATCATAAATACAAATATGGGATGTTACTCATTGCATCTGTTGCAAACTGTCACTGTCCATTTTGTTTGTACAGTTGGAAACATAGGAAGATGAATTATAGAAACAAAGTCCTTAAAATGCATGAATACATGTAGCAGACTGAGTGCTGACCATGTGCATACACTGTGTGTGTGTTGTAATCACGATTTATGAAAATAAAATTGTCCTTCCCTTTTGAAACATGTCAGGCAGACACCTCAGTGTCTTTATTTAAACAAAACTACTAAAACAGTCTACAGGCGTTGTCAATTTATTACACTAGGTTTGTTTAGCTAGTGAAACACGTTTCCATTTGTACGCTTTCCGCGTTTTCCTATTGCCAATGAGAAATGTGTGTAATGTGATCATTACATATCACTAACCACATTAAGCCTGTAGGGAAAACACTACATCGACTTGTTTAAAGTCACAGATGTGCCTGGGGAAATGCAATTACGTAGGTATGGAAGTGGAGCCAAAACTGCTGCTTGATTTCATGAAGTTCAATAACAGGTGAAAATGGTAAACAAAGTCATCTAGAGTACAAAATATAGTTACTATATACATTTCTTTCAGACCTACTTTCACAAAAGCCCTTTTCTTCATTCACACTTAAGTCTTCAGCCACACTTCCAACACTTCTCACAAGAGAAGTTTGCCATTGCGGTGAATTTTCAGAATTTTTCCAAGTCTCTGTTTTGCAGTTGCAAGTCCTTTCTTTGGACGTTTCCCTAAATGTATCAAAGGGAAAATATATCAGAATATTAGCTGACAACTTATAAATGATGATTTATAATTTCAGGGTTTTAGGTTTATGCTTACCGTGACCAACCCCTATTGTGCCTTGGCTGGCTAAACCAGAAGGAGATGCACCAGAATGAGAGCTGCTGTTCTGCGGAGACAGCGAAGGTCGGCGAGAAGTTAGAAATACACCAGGGGCCATGGCACCACTGCCTCGAGGGCCTCCAGGGCCAAAAGGTCCTGGCCCTGCTGTGTATTCATGGTCCAATAGGCTAGCTGAGTAGTAATCCATCCTCCTGTCTGGGCTCGAGTCTGCTGCAGACTCTGAAACATTTGGTGGAGAGGATGGTGCTGGCTCAGTCTGAACAGGGGGAGAAGTGACTACAGGAGCAGGCGGACGCTGCTTTTTGGTGTACTTCCTCTTAGCAGGTTTTTGCTGCTCCTGAATCATAAGAAACACGCAGTCATTAGGAAGTCAGTATTGAAGTATGGTTCTAATCCAAGATTAAATACTTACTTGTTGAGCAAGCTTAGCTGCAGCTGCTGCAAGACCGGTCTCTACAGATGCAACTCTAGCCCCTTCCCTTGCTGGTCGATCCTGTTTGGGAAGGGTGGGCATTACCCTGGCTATAAATGAAAATAAATTATTAGATTGCTGGAAATCTTAATAGCAAATACAATCCGTCTTGTAATCTAGTTACCTTTTGGACTCCAAGGTGTGTCATCCCAGTTTTTCTTCCGCTTCATCTTAGCCTTGCTAGCATGGTCCTCCTCATCAGACTCCAAGGAAGGATACACTTAAATATAAATGTCATTACTGTAATTAAACATCATCTTGCTGAATGAAAGCTGTAACATTTAGTTTATGAAACACGAAGGAGCCATCAGTCAGCGAGTGTATTGCTCACCATAGTCTGAATCTTTAAAACAGGTTCCCAGAGTCTCTTGTTCATCTGGACTCTCCTCATCACTAAGGTGACGTGCTGGCCGCTTAATTGGCCGTTTTCCAGGACGCTGAATGACTGATTTCTTCTCAGGACTTGCTGTCTTTTTGACCACTCCAGTCACCCAAACTGCCCTGCCACCCTTTTCCTTCACCACCCCTAATCCCTCTGTCAGTCCTCCAGAGATAGATAAGGGAGACGAAGAGGAGGAAGATGAGGACGAGGAAGGAGGGTTAGCCATTGACAGCATGCCCTGAATGGCATCGCGAGTACTGGGAGAGGCTGGGGCTTCCTCACTGAGAAAAAAGAAAATCAAGCAGCTCCTAAACATGACATAGAGCCAAAGCCATTTCAAATATTTCAACCACGCAGATTATAGAACTTATTAGGTTCTAGCAACAAGTGAAACAGTAAAATGTTTCTCATTTGTAAAAAAAATAAATATATTTTTTTAAATTACTGGTTATCATGATCTCTCTCAATCTAACCTGAGTGCTGCAGAGTCCAAGCCGGCCACTTGCTTGCTGGCCTTTAATAAATCCAGAATGCCTCCTGCACCTCCCTTCACGCCATGGGCAGCTAGTGTTTCCTCATCTGTGGTGTAATCTTCCTGTAACCACATGTGGAAATATATTATTGTTATTATTAAACCAGCGACACCGTAATAAAGTTCTGGCATAAAATGCATGACGTGGTATAATATAGTATGGAGTTGAAGAATTGTTGAATTATACACTAGTTAATAGAAACAACAAAAATTATGATGCAACAACCATCACCTCTGATGGACTAAACTTAGAACATTTGGTATGGGAAAAAATATCTACACTCATTAAATGTTCAGCCGAGTCCTGCGACATGCATGTGAAATTGTTTTTTTTAAACCTTCTGGAGGACTTCCTCACATACACGAACTTAAAAGGCCCCAATTGTTCTCACCTCAATGTCAAAGTCTACCTCTCCCGGTTCCCTTATGCGGTTGGGATCAGAGCAGGGTTTAGCTCGCGGAAGCTTCCTCGGAAGACCTGAAGGCACATTTCAAGGCCATTAGATTATAGCAATGGCTTCAATGCCTTTGAAGGCAGATAAAGGTAATAAAAAATAAATTAAAAAAAACATTGCCTGTACTATTATTTTATTTTTATTATTCATAGTCCTGTATTTTACAGCCAAATGCTAACCACTTAGTTTCTTTTTCTTGCTTGGTCCTGCAGGCTTGCGGCGTGGAGGAGGAGTCTCATCAATCTGCAGCTCGTCTTCAGATTCCAAGTCTGATAAATTTGATCCTTTCACAGCTAGAGGTTTATAGTTTCCAGCACATGCGGAACCATTACTGCTTCCTTCCTTCTTACTAAATCAAACATAAAAACAACAAGAATGAAGCCCAACCATTGGCAGGAACCTGAGATACTAAGTAATAGGAACATGCCAAACAGCTCCACAACTCACCCTTGAATTTTTCCATTGGTTAACACAAGTTTCAATTTGCTTTTATTTATCTTCCCTTCAAACTCTTCTAATGGCAGCTCCAACTGGTACGAGAAAATATTTAACAAACTAAAATTTGCAATTCCACGCAAGAGGCAATTTCCATCGTAAGCGTTAATGTCTGTAAACACATACCTTGTTCTTGCTTTTGGACTTGCCAGGTTGAAATTTCTTTAGCGTATGTTTGGTGTGGATCTCAATGAGGTCTAGCTCCCCTGCTTCCGCCTTCAGTAGCCCCTTTTGACTTTTTTTCTTGATTCCAGGAGGCACAACCCCACCTATCACATCTTTGGGCTTGGGGCCTTTCTTTTTTCCTGGGGGGCGTCCGGAGTTCTGAGAGGTGGTCAGTGGAGCTTTAGAGAGTGGCGAACCAGAAAACTGAGGTGCTGTGCGGCCAATGTTCTGTTGAAAGATATCCTAACAAAAAGAGGCAACAATGTTTAGTCGGTAAAGCTTCTCTATTTACTGTTATTTTTTCGTTTAGATTTGCATGTGGAAAAAAAACAAACAACAAAGCTAAACATTTCTGTGACTTTGTTTCTTACCTCAACCAGACGAATCTCCTTGGCCAGGTCCTTCACTAATGTCTGAGTATTAATAGTTTCTGGAATCTCCGCTTCATGTTCTGCCAACGCCTGAACATAGAGAGGTAAATCAATCATCTTTGCCTTTACATGATACGACATTATCTGAAATTTCCTTAGAAATTGCATTCCCTAGTTTCACGATTGTTTATTTGCCAGGAATTAGCTAAGATCACTCTGCGTTGAGGGGATAATCAATGGTGAACAGGACAGAGTGGGGAAAAAAAACAAAAAACATTTGTGTTGTGGAAACACCTGTTCTTATTCACAAAAATAAATAAATAAATAAAAATGCTAAAAGGAAAGGTAAACAATAACGTAAGTAAGTTCTGAGCCGAGTATACTAACCTCCTTTCGAGTCCAGCTGCGGAAGGCATTATTGAGAGCTTTAGCACCATGAACTAGATAAGTAGCAGGATGCCTGCGATTTTCTCGCAAACCTGTGAAACAGAAGAGCACAAGCTCAATAATGTTATGACAAACAAATACAGGCCACTCCAGGAGCAAAAAACGTTTATGAAATTCAATAAAGTCCCTCACCTCTAAATGTATCAAGCAGATGCTTTCCCACATACCAGCAAACTGTCTCAAAGTTGGGAAATCGGAACAAGTCTGCTGTGCTCAGTCTCTTCTCAATTTCATAAGCTCTGAAATAATATCACGACACAGGAAAAGTCAGATTTCAACACTTATTGCCACAAGTCCCAGTTGACATCTGTCAAGATATATATGAAACGTAGTGACACAGAAATACAACCCGTGTGTCTTTTAAAAGAATAGTTCAGTCACAATGTACTAAAATAAGATAAAATGAACTAACCGCAGCTGCATGTCAATATTTAGACTATGCAAGAAGTTTCCACCAAAGGCCAGGCAGTCCACTGGAGTCAGTACAGCATGAATCCAACCCGTTGGGATGAACAAGGTGTTTCCTTGTTTGACAGAGCACTTGTAACACATGTCAGCCTGGTCCCCAAAGAACATCTCATTTTGGTTAGATGAGGAATTCCATCTCTCAAAAAGTGCTAAGTTGGCTGGTGTGGGGGCAATGAGGTAGAAGATTTTCTCACCCTGGATAGATACAGAGAGAAACAAGCTCTTAAAATAAGATATATTTTTGGAGAACGGAATTTCTCAAACATGACTAAAATAACTTCTATTTACCCTCAGAACATGGTACCATACTGAGGTGCCCCCAAAATCAATGTGAAAGTCTGTGTAGCTGTCTTTTACTCCCATGAGGCAATACTTCTGCACATTAGGGCGTTCAAAAACAGATTCTTCAGGCCAGAGGTTTTCCACCCATGACAGTTTCCTCACAATCTTTGGCGTCTCCACTAAGTTTGAGAGCCTAAAACAAGTTCAAACACAAAACAAGCTGAAATTCAACAAAGAAACGCTACATACGTACAACATAAGACATTCTGTGGCCATCTTTGTGTACCTGGTCTCAGAAAACTCTAGACTGATGACATTGAATACTTTGTCTCTGTTAGGGCTATTGTAGTATTCAACAAAGTCTCCCAACCGCATCTTTAGATCACACTGGCGAGACACGTCAATCACATCAATCTCTTTGTCTGCACCTGTAATTAGAACAAAAAACATGCCAGACGCAAATGGTTTTGTTACCTTATACAGAATCATCCAAAATAATCTACGTAGCTGAATTGTAATAATAGAACAGCCATGTCAAAACTTTACCAATGTAGTGCTCTACATCGCTGACGCCGAACGACGATGGAGGAAGGGTCATGCCTAGGCCATCCCGCCTCAGCACCATGACAGGAACACTGAATGAATGCTCCTCAAGGAACTCCACTGTCAGCTGGGCCCCAGATGGCTTTAGCAAGACTTCATCCGCACTGTTATAGAAACACAGACATGCACAACACGCAACTTTATTGGAACATACACAAATAAATCCTAATAGCCAACTTCTAAAATCATATGAATATATTATTCATATGGCTGTTCACTGTGGGCAGTGAAAGCACGAATTGGCTTTCACCTTGGGAAGGTGCGACTTCGTAGCTCTCGAACAAACTGCGGGCTCCCCGTCTTAACAGGCCGACTCGGATCCCTTCCCGCACCCACATCTGTCTGCTTGTTGCCGCCACGACGTTTGCGCACTGGGAAGTTAGAAACACAAGAGACCAAGCTCATCATTGTGTTAAAAAAAAAGGGTAAACAAAAAGACTAGAAAGCTTAATTTGAATGACTTACTGACAGATGGCCCATGGGTGACCTGGCAGTTAGGACAGTGATACAAATCAATCTCAGTTGCTTTCTCTTCCTCTACTCCAACACAGCTATAAAGAAAACATTATTAGAATTACAATTATGTCGTCTGTCTGTACTTTCTACAAGGTAAACAAAAAACAATACAAAGGCAACTATAAACAGAGGCAAAAACATACGTATTGCACACAGATGAGTAAATGACCTACCTTCCATGGAACCAGTCTTGACAAATGTCACACTCAATCATGAAGCGGGTGACATCATATGGCAGCCGACACAGGCAGTACACTGGCACAGATGCCATGTTGACTGTGAACTAGCTTTCAAATTCAATTTCTGTGAAGATTTCAAACCTCTTCCAGACGGTAGGGACTGACAACGTTGTCTGATATTACTACTGAGCGCAAAGGGTCACTTCACATCCAGGTCGCAGTTTGTCCTGCATGGGCACTGGAATCCACCAGGAAAACTGTCCAAACAGGAACAAAAGACAAAACTCGTCACTTTGGGCATTTCAGAAACGCGAATACCGTGAATTCGTTTGCAAGCTCATTAGTGTGTCAGACGAGTGAACGCTTTACAGAACAGACGAGTAAAGGCGAACTTTAATAAAAGAACGACCAAGGCGACCCCAGTCAACGCGATACGCGGGAACTAAAACGTTTAATTGTTTCAGCAAAACACTATAAATGTTTAATATCGCTGAAATGAAATATTGGTGCTGGCCATTTAATACCCGTCTAGTTTTAGAGTAGAGGGGCTTCGTGTGAGCTCAGTAAACGTTAATGCTGCTTAGCTAACGTTGATTGTTTGTAAACACACTGAACGTATGGCTGCCCAGCTCTAACGTGTTTAGCAAATAAGCTAGCGTTAGCCAAGCAGCTAGCTAACGTAGCATCCGCGTAAAATCGTGCGCTAAACTTACAAAAGAAAACAGTTGGTGCGGCTACTTTAGCTTTAAACTAAGGAGAAACGCGACACATACGCGAGGGTGTTCGGTGATTTCAGTCAGACACAGAAGCGTCATTTTCTAACCAAATCAATATTGAACGCTAGCAACTCACCGAAGTCTTGCTGCGGCAGGGCCGAGCATTCAAATCCGCTGTAATCCTGACTCAAGCTCGGGGGCGGCTGCGGCCTTATTATGCAACGTAAATCATTACCAATTTGCTTTACCACATTTTTGTTTATCAACTATACAATGCCCAGATATAGAGGCTCGGTCCAGAATCTCATACTGGGCCTGCAAACCAAAATCTGAAGGCGACCTAAGCGAGCACTGCAACCACAAACAGCGCTGTGTTTAACTGCATCAACGCCATTTCAAAAGCTGTAGCGTCAGACCGTTTCGGCAGCGGATCGCTGTCTGTCGCTCAGGGAACAATAAAGTTGCAGACGCGCAAACACCGAGCTGCGTTCAAGACAAAACGTTGCGCAACGTCAGTGAAGCAGCGAGGCCGCAGAGGCTCAACATCGCTTCTTGTTATGCAGTTGTAAAATATAATAACCGGATAGAAGACGAATATTAACATTTTGGCTATTTTCCTCTCAACAAACCTCCACATTAAGCCATTGTTGTGTGCAGGATGACTCAGTTTGCCAACATAAAAACAAACAGAAACTCACACCACAGCCAAATTAAATGTTTAACATCATTTATTTTGATTAGTTACAAAACATAAATAAAATCAACAGTTGAATTAGTTACAATTCACAGAGGCTAAACCACCAAATACAAGCTTTGTCTTTTCTTTTTATTTTGCCAATTGATCCGTTTCCCGTTGGTTCCCAGTCATGACATTTTAGGACTCCCCAAAATTGTCTTGCAATTATTTGTTAGGTTTATCGTATTGAATTTCACCAGCAGCCCAGTGTGAAAGCTTATGTCATTGTGTTAGGTATCAACCAGGAGATTAGTCAAACCTTAAATCATATGTGAAAAATGATTAGAAATAACCTACAAACGAACTCTAATCTTAAATGACCCAGGCCTGTCAGGAGTCAGAGAGGTATATCAAGGCAGGGGAGCCCCATGTAAACAGGGATGAAAACCAGTGTGTTCTAGTTTCAAATAACCTCAGATTTATAATCAAGAGAACACAATTTTACAATTTGTACAACCCCATTTCAAAATACAAAAATAATCTTTATCTTTTAGATAACATTTTGGTAACACTTTAAGAACAAAGTCAGCCCCACATCATGAATCATGATCATTAAGCTGTACCTTGTGGTCAACATGTTAGTATCAGACATGACAGCACAAGTATCTCACCTTCACTAATAATGAACTACATCTCTGTGAAAATGTGGGTTGTTTTGAAAAGCAACAAATACAGGAAACCATTGTTACTCTAGATTATGCAATTGTGGATTCTGCAACCATACCCTTTAGCACAAAATAGTCCTTAACCATTAATGTTCTGAATTTCATTTGACCCACATTTATCAGTCATAAACAACCTGTACAATCTGTTTGTTTTCTGTGGCACACAATCATTTTTTTTATCATCAACAAAACAAAAACGCTGCTTTAACTACAGGCTAATTGTTATGCAAACAAAGATTAACCCTCAAACATGCGTATGGTTAAGTGCACTGTTAACCCAGTAAAACCAGAACAGTGGAACCGTTTTGACTTCAGTAACCCTTTAGCGGTGAACCTAAAGCACGGTCATGGCCTGTTGATCAGCGTTGATGTTTAAACTTACAGCCTGTGGATAAAAACGAAAAAACAGGATCTCAAGCTGGATACGGAACCTAATTAAATTAATGGTCTACGCTGTTAGTGATTTCTTTTTGCAGAAACAAGTCATAGGCAGAGTAAACACGCAGTTTGGTACAGTGACATTTGAGAGGCCGCTTCGAATCTGAATGCTGAGGAAACAGCGATGCGATTATAATGCAATGGAATTATCACCAAGCTTCGTCACACAGAAAACTGATATACCTACACACTCAGAACAATGCAGTAATTCTAATAGGCAATATGGAAATAACCTATATGGTCTCCCATTCTGTAGCACTTGGCAGTTTTTCTTTTTCATCTTCCTCCTCAGCACGACACCATGATATACTTTGATATGCAGAGCTCAAACCGAAAGCACTAATGTCAAATATGAAAGCATGTTATACTGAAAGCAAATGTACTCGTGAGCCATGAAGTATCTCAGTAGGCTGCAACTAGTAAATGTGACAGGAGCAGACAAGTGCGAGCAGATTTCACTCAGGCAGGTCAAGTTAGTCATATGCTCATGCAGCCTTGAGTGTAAGGGTCCAATTCACATAGTTGTCAAACAATATTTCAATTTTTACCACCATATTAAAAATTGAAATGACATCATGTTACTCTTAGTAATTCAGACACTTTAACACAAAGCACTGCAACTGGGTTGTATTGTAGTAACAGTGTTAGATGTACTGTAAACATGCTGTTGTTTGAACTGTTAAAAGCCTTTTGTTGTGAGCCTGCAGTTTGGAAAGATCATATATAGATCATAAAAAAAACAACTATGCATCTGGTTTTCATCAGTGCTTCTACAAAAATATTTTATGTCTTACAGACAAATCCGTACAATACATGCTGATCAGTTTATATGATCATTACTAATTGCACTTTTAAAACTAATAAGCTATTAATTTTAGGCCTTGACAAACCGGGGTAAGAAAAAAAACGCAGATCAAATATTTTGTCCTTTGTGTCTTAGATTAGGGAGAGTTTAGCTCCAAGTGGGTTGGTCTGAAAACAACATGAATGTCGTTTTGTGGACCTACAGGATATGGCGTCCAATAATTCTCAACACCCGCGCACTCATACATGAAAGAAATTATACATCTCAACACCCAAACATAACATGATTCATAAAACCCGCCTGCTGTGTTTCCCTCTGACTGTACATAATAGAGTGCCTCCATGTTTCACATACATCTTCCAGAAGTACACTGGAATCCATGTATTCATTGCAATCACATCTCACTCGTGCATACACAAGACTAACACCCCCGTCTGCTTTACTTCTAGACCCGCTCATTATTTCCACCTTTTGCACCTTCATATACCTTACACTTGGTTTCATTTCTGTCCCAGAGAAAGAGCAGAGGTGGGGGGTGCTGGGTGAATTTTGGCACTGGAAGGTAGAGCAGCAGTAGAGCAGGAGGAGGAACAGGTTGAAGTTGATGAGGAGCAGGAGCAAAATGTCCCCCCAGCAGCAGCAGCAGCAGCAGCAGCAGCAGCAGCAGCAGCAGCAGCAGCGCTATCTGTGGGTGCTATGCTGCCACTTCCAGGTAGAAGAGACGTCGCCATGGGAAGTGAGGATGTTGTTACTTGGGAAGACAGCAGCGGTTGGGGCGGCTGGGCAATGGGCTGTGTTTGTGTTAGCGACTGAGACTGGATGGGAGCTGGCATCCGGGGCTGTGGTATCTGCTGGCGGAGTGGGGACTGCTGATAGGTCATCGGCTGAAGGGGAAGAGATTGATGACTGTGTAAACTTTGCTGCATCTGTGGCACTTGAGCCATGTGCGTTTGTGGCGGAGGTCCGGGGGAGTGCAGGGCGGACAGGCCCCCTCCACCAGTGTAATGGGAAGGAGCTGCCACAGGCAAGCTGGTGGGGGTTGGGGTTTTCTGGGGGTTCAGTGGGACCACGGGAAACCATCCTGGGGGAGCCACCTGTATGGAAAACAGTGATGAGTACTGCAACTACTGGAAGTCAAATCATGTTTACTTCTACCGCTTCCTTGGGCAGGGGTGAGGTGAACAAAGTACGTATGCCTTTTTAAATTCTTATCGGAGTAGAACCAGATAACTACCTCAGTGGGCTGGCTCCAGCCTCCTAGCTCCTGCACCTGTTGAATCTGCTTAATCTGATTCAGCGAAGGCTTCTGTGGAGCAGGGCCCACTGGCTCCTTTGTCCAATTGTCAACAAGCTTGTGTAGTTCATCTGTGAATGTGCTTTTTCTTAGAGGACTGTGGTCTGTGGAAAAATGAGAAAACACATCATGGCCACTTAATTGCGACATACGTTATGTTGTCCTGATGGACCCAGGCTGTGACATCACACCTCGTGTAGAAGGAGTGAAGCGCAGTGTTCTGGGTTGCAGGAAATTCTCTGAAATTTCTCTGATCACTGCCAGAGACACTGCTTGACTGCTGAATCCTTACTTGAGACAGAAGAAGTAGTTGCACAGGGAGTAATCAAAGAAGAGAACTTAGCGGAGAACAGGTTCTCACCAGAGTGCGTAACTCCGTTGTTATCCATGTGGGAGTGAGGACGGGGCCGCAGCTTGGTTTTGGCTGGCCTGGGCCTGCGAGGAGAAAGAGCAGCAGGAGCCGTGGCGAGCGGGGGAGTTCGGGACAGAGACACCGGCAGACTCTGTCTTTGGTCTTTAAGGGACCGAAGCTGCCTGTACAGCTCCTGCAGCTCCCTGTTCTGTTGGGCCTGAAGCGACACCACCTCCTTAATGTGCCTACAGAGAAAGGTCCAAAACAGTGAAAATAGGTTTGTTCTGTAGGCACGAAACAATTAAATGTTTCTCCCATCGCTGACTTACTTCTCTCTGAGTTTGTGTAGTTCTTTTTTCAGGTTTTCATCCTCCAGCTCGCTCTCATCGTCATCATCGTCGCTGCTGCCCAGGGGTGAATGGCTAAACCCGTGACCCCGAGGCAGGTGGGCCAGCGATGGGGTCCTCTTACTGTCGTCTTTCTCCCCATCTTTGGGCCGAGCTCTCCTCCTCTCCCTCTCCAAGTCAGGCGACACTGGGGAGCTGTCGGTCTGCCTGTCCTCTTTCTTAGTGTCAGCTTGGGTGACAGAGAAGCGGCCCACTTTCCTGTGAGAGTTACCGTGGCCTGACTGCACAACCTTTGGGGGTGATGTCTGAGGCACTGGAGTCACCTGACGACAGAGGGTATGGGAGACATCAACCGACCACAATGCACTGACCTTGTGGACTAAGTGGCACAGACAGAGTCATTGCTCTTCTTCCTACCTGAAACCGCCCTTTGCGTGACTGTGTTGGATTTGGAGGTGGTGGCTCTTTCTCCTCTTGGACTGCCTGACTGCTGGAATGTCCACCTGATAAAGAAACGGGGATGAAAAACAAAACGGGAGACACAGAGACGTAGAAACATGGGCATAAAGAGCACATGAATGACAAGACATAAAAAACGAAAAGCAACGTACACGTGACAGAAAGACAGACGCACACAGACAGACATGGGCCACGAACACAGAGGAACAGTGTTAAAAATCACCAACCGATGTCACACGTCGTCAGCTCCGTGACTGTACATGCAGGTCTATGAACAGTGTACAGAAAAGTGTATTCTGTGCCACTAATTTTAAAATTTTACATGCTTAGCAGAATTGTCTTACGTGTGTGTGGGAAGGGGCAGTTAAAGTTAGTTGCATTAAAAACAAATAAAATGATTATTAATGTTAAACAGCTCAGTGTACCCTTACCCACCCACACATCCACGCTCTCATTCTCACCGACTAACATCGACCCACTCACATACCAAACAACAAGACCAATATCACATTTAGGCTCTGAGCTCAGATCCACTGTAATATTGTTCAGTGCGTTTCAGATATGGAATCACATATAAACTGTGACATACGTGTTACTTACAGATAACAAACCCATATTAGTCGCTTGGGCGTAAGGTGACAGACGTGCTCATGCATGTGCACTTAAAGCAAAGGATTTAAGTTGCTGTTTCACAAAAACATGCAAGATGACTGGTGTATTTAAATGACCAAATAAAGCTTAGCCTCACGTCACGTCTACCAACTTATAAGCTCTGCTTAAGGGTCATAATTCATAGAAGAAAGGATGACTCTCATCATAATATGCAACTACAGCGTACAGCAGGGTCTCCAGGAGGAATGAATCAACAGATATTCTGTGACAACTGATTGGAAAACGGCAGCTTAACATCTCAGCATCTGTCTTATCTGTCTACACTGAGCCAGCAGGTGGAGGTGAGATGCTTGCGTCTGACTGTGCCTGTGGACCTGGGGCAGGGAAGGGGAATAAGTCCTGTCCTGGACACAGGCACCGCTTGGCTTTGCTCCAGAGCTCATCCGCACGGGGACAGCTTCCTACCCTGTGCCAATCTCCCACCCTCCTCTACTCTCCACTGTTCTTGCCCCTGGTTGAGTCATCCATGCAAAAATAAAGAATTCCTAGAAAATTAAATTAGGCAAAAAATTTAGAAAAATATGAAATAAATAAACAAAAAACAGTAACGTATGTAATGATGTCAACACGGACAGTACATAGGGGCTATAGTCACATAACAGTATAACAAATCATTTCGCTGGAAACATGAACATCCATTAACGTTAACAGTTATTAATTCCTCATTGTTAAAAGTTATTTTACTATGTTAAAACTAGAAGTAGATTAGATTTCAGTCCATGCCCCAACATCCCATTCGCTCTCTCTCGCTCGCTCCCTAAGAGGACGCTACCTTGCTGGACTCTGGGCTTCTTGAACAAGCTGGCGGAGTGGCGCAGTTTGCATGCCCAGCTTTTGAATTTGCGAGTCCAGGATTTCTTGCTAACAGGATTTCTGATACTAGGACATGTCAGGTTTAGGCCAAAATATCCACCTCCTGCATTGTGATGGTGCTGTCCGTGCCGGAGGGGGATCGGATGCTGATTGGGCCGCGATGCGTCTCCAGCGGTACTGGTGTCAGAGTGTGGGGGAACAGCCTAGAACAGTTAAGACAATTAAAAGTAGTTGCAAGCAGTTGAGACGTTAAAAATGGAGGGACAGTCAAACATTTAAAGACTGCAGACAAAGGTCAAACAAAGTCACACTGAAGCATAAAGACCAAAATAATGTAAGTTTAACATACTGAAAGATATAACAGACTGAAAATGTATTTATATATGCATTTAATCTGCAGTATTCACTCACAAGAATTGTTGGTTCTCCTGGCACGGGTGGGCGTCGGGGCCCAGCAGCGTCATCCGGGTTGGGAGGCAGGAGAGACACAGGTGGGGTTGATGAAGTGGAAGCAGAGGGGAGACATGGGTAAAGCTCCACTGGACCCAGCTCTGTGGCTCTGGCAACATCTGTGGAAGCTCCCTCTGCCCCTGCATCCATTTCTGGGTCAGGGGAGGTGGAGGACGAACGAGAGCTGGTGGAGGATGTAGTGGAAGACGAGGAGTGGGGGGAAGTATCTGAGGAGGAGGCAGGAGGGGGGAAAGATTTGTGGAGTGACTGTGGCTCAAATGACTCATCTCCTCCTGCTGCTGGAAAGGCAGCTGATGTAGGCCCAGCTCCTCCAGCTAAGCCTACGCCACTGCTGTGTTCTTGATACAACAAGTTCCTTAGCTTTTCGTCCAGCGTCTTTATGCGGTTGTCACCAAATTCTATTTTGGGTGGGCCTTCGCTGTCAGACTCAGCCACGGAGGACGGCTGAGCAGGGGATGTCATTGTGAGGTAGACGTTGGGTAAGAGGGCTTCCGCTGCGCCCGCTTGGAGATGGGGTAGCGAAGAGTCAGAGGATGGGTGAAAAGGGGCCGAGTAGCTGCCCGTGTCCTCAGCGACACTGGCTTCTCCTGCCGACACCTCGGACTCAGACATCTGTAAAGAGGCCTGCTTCATCACGGTAAACGTCTGCTGCTTCGGGGGCGTGTCCACGGCTTTAACCACCTCCTGCTGCTGCTCCGTAGGCAGCAGTGGCTGCAAATGTTGTGGAGCCAGTTCAGCAGGGACTTGTGACTGTAGTGGACCCTGCTGCTGTGGTACAGGGCAAATATTGATTTGTTGTTGAAGAAACTGTTGTGAATGAATAGTCTGTAGGTTTAACTGCTGTTGCTGCAGGTGATCCATGTGGGCCTGCTGTTGCGCCACTGCAGCGACTTGGGGGACAATAACCTGCTGCGGTACCTGCTGCAGTTGAGGCTTTTGTATTAACTGTTGGGTAAATGGCGTCTGCTGCTGAAGAAGCGTCTGTTGTAGAGGCACTGGTGAAAGAAACGGCTGCAGAGGCATAGACGGTTGTAACAACTCTACGTGACCTGGCAGAGGCAGCGCCTGAACCTCAGGGAGCTGCTGCTGAAGTGGTGTTTGCTGCATCTGCTGGAGCGACTGTGGCAATGCCCTGTCCTGCAGCTGAACTTGGTCTTGGTACGCTAGATGTTGCTGTGGCGTTGTCTGCTTAGCCTGTAGTTCCAGCTGGGTTGTCTGCTGTAGCTGCTGAGCTGCTGGAACCTGTGGCTGTAATGTCACCTGCAGCTGTGGTTTCGCCACCTGAGCGAGTGTCTGCGGCTGCTCCTTGCTGAGCTGGGTTACAGCAGAAGATGTCGCTGCAGGAGGAGGGGAATGAAAAGATGTTGAGGACTGATCCACTGCAGACACGTACGGCCTTGAAGCAGTTATCGCTGGATCCCCTACGCTTTGACCTACAGTGGAGCAACCACTTTTTTCAGGGGAAGTGAGGACCTCAAGAAGAGCTGTGGTGGGAGGGGGAGAAACAACAGCAGGCGCAGTGGACAATGTGGGAAGGTCAGAAATTTGGTCAGCAGTCGCAGAAGTGGGCACAGGCAGTTTGAATCCACCTGAAACCGTGACAGAAACAGATGTGTCGAGAGCGGAAACTGGTACAGAGATGCTCTCAGAAGCAGTGATGTGAAGGGCGAGGGAAGCGGTGGCTGGGGGAAAACTGGAAGCAGGTCCTGAGGCTGTGGAGACTGGAGGCGAAGAGGCACAAAGCCCAGGGGGGGAGGTTATATCAGCGAAGGACTCCAGACTCACGGATGTGTCACTTTCTGAAGTCACAGACAGAAACACACGCGTGATTACTGCAATGTTGCATGTAAAAATGCTATAACACCTAAAATGACGGGTAGATGGGTAGAGCTCACCTTGTTTTGTGTCTGGAGACTGGGGTATCTTCACCTCTGCAGTGGGCGGTGGCGTAGCTGCTCCCTGGCTGGAGAGAGAGTCCCTGTGGCGGATGGTCTGGTTGATAAAGAAACGCCAGCGTCCCACTGGGGAGGAGTGAGGCACTGAGTCTGCTGAGAATCCACAAGACAGTTGTATCAGGTCAATTCTATGTAGAGCTATTTCTGTTACGTAAGAATAAAGTATATTTTCATAAACTCACTTGCTGAGCCAGTGGGAGTGCTCACATGTAGCTGATCAGTTGATCCAGTCTAACAGAAACATGGGAATAAACGTTAGCCTTTCGCACTAGTAGGTTCAAAAGAGCCGTAATGACATGGTTTTCAAACCTGTGAATGCGTTTGGAGAATTTCATGGGCCTTTTTGACTATTGCTCTGAGCTCCTCAACAAACTTCTCTTTCTCCACGTCAAGCACAAAGTCCTCCTCAACCTACAATGAAAATGCAGCCAAGCAGAAACGGTTACAACATTGCGCTGTACTCTACCTTCTGGAGTCAGTGCAGGGACTGTAATACATGAGCACGTTACCATGTATTCTGCTATGTCCTCAGGGGCATCTCCATCAATGTCAAATTTAAACGTCACCATCTTGTTGCTGTGGGTCTCTAACTGGCATTCCACCATATTGTCCCCGCTGCCGGACACCTGGGAGGACACAAATGAACGTCATGTCCTTGTCCCGTTCGGATACATGGAGTCAACAAAACGTTCGGCTTTCTGCTGCAGATGGACCTGGAGCATGCTCAGCTGGAACTGATGGGAAACTTTCTCAGACTTCTGACAGGAGGCTCTTCTTTGAGATTTCAGTTTCTCCAGTTTTCCGTTGACCAAGAGCTGGAGAGTTTCTTCACCATTAGCAGGAACAGACCTGTGAATGGTAAAGTAGTGGTTGTTAAGTAAACGTCACATATAAAATATAGAAATACTAAAAAATGACGTCCCATTAGTAAACGAGGCAACGATCAGACTAATGACATCAGACATACCCTGAAGAAGAATGATGTTCTGTACTTGACAGGTATGGACCATCCTATAGAGTAACGCGAATACACACAGAAAGTATGCAGGTACACAGGAAAAACACAAAAACAAGAGAATCATTAGCAGTTGCTCATAAAAATGTTATTTTGCACAGTATAATATGACATTAAATAACAAATAGGCTGTTATAGGAACAAACTCAGCAACATGTTAGTTTGAGTCAAGGGCACAATCGTTTGATTTTTCATTTTAAACTGGAGTAAAATTATTTCTGAATCGTTAACACAGCAAACGTTCGGGCTTCCTGTACCTGAGCAATGCCCAGCAGGGTAAGGTCACAGTCTTGCAGCGAAGCATGGGGCAGTGTGGGAGCGTTAGACTCAAGCGGCTGTAGAGTAGTGACAGGCGAGGTGGGCTTAAAGTCGACCTGCCCCGGTAAGGTTACCTGGGCAGCTGGTGGAGATGAAGGCAGCTCCGGAGCAGGGGCAGAAGCAGGTGTTTGGGATAATGATGCTGGCAGATATGAGGTGTGAGAAGGGCTGAGGGGCGTTTGTTGTAGAACGGACTGTTCAGCAATCAGCGGCTCATTGTGTGTCTGAGTATGAGGCTGCATCTGAACGTGTGTCTGTGGTTGGACTTGTGTTTGCGCCTGAATGCTGGCTTGTGTGTGTGTGTGAGCTGGGACCATCTGCCTGGTCTGGTGTTGAGGAGATGGAGGGGCATCTGCCAGGAGATGGCTATAGAGAGGCAAAGTCTGAGGCTCGGCCACATTACCCACCTGTGGAGGCGGGTGGGTCAGCAGCTGTGAAGCTGGCGGACACTGTGGGGGCACCTGACTCTCGAGTGGGATCAGAGCCTGCTTCAGAGGAAGCGGTTGCTGGATGGGAGTTGGTGTGGGCTGTATCGGTACCTGGGTTTGCACAGGAAGCGGAGCTAGTGGTTGCTGTACTTGAGAAAGCTTCTGCAGCTGTTGCTGGTATTGTTCTGTAGACTGAGCCACAACAGGCTGGGAGACGGGCTGAACGACTGGAGGGACCGGACCCTGGTTAGAGAGGTGAGCCTCACTTCGTCCTTGCTGGGCGAGGACCTGAGCTGGGACGAGCGCAGGCGTCTGGAGAGGAATCTGTGTAGTCTGAATGGCCAGTGGGACTTGAGCTTGATGTTGAGCTCCAACAGGGATAATAGCAGAGGCGTGATGCTGGGCAACGAACGCCTGCGGCTGAATCGATGGTACTTGCTGCTGCTGCTCTGTCAGCTGCTGCTGTGACAGACTGGTGTGATGGCTAAACTGAGCGGCGTTCATTTGGGGGACGCACACGTGCGGTGTATCGGCTGGGTGCTGTTGAATCTGCTGGGCTTTGCTTAGCGGCGCCGGGGCAGCCTCTTGTGTTTCGGTTTGCTGAAGGTGAACGATAGCTGCTTGCTGCTCTTGAATCTGCTGTTGTATCAGGGCCTGTTGCTGTTGTAAGCGTACCTGCTGCTGGCGCTGTTGCTCAAGTTGCTGTTTCAGCAGAGCTTGCTGCTGCTGCTCCATCTGCTGCTTGAGCTGCATGTGCTGCTGCTCTTGCTGCAGCTGTAGCTGAGCCTTCTGCTGTAGCTGCTGCTGATGCAAATGCTGCTGCATTAGAGCCTGCTGTTGTTCCATTTGTCGCAGTAAGACTTCCTTTTGCTGTTGAGTCTGCTGCAGCACAAGTTGCAGTTGTCCACTTTGCTGTTGCTTCTCCGAGTCGTTTTGTTTTCCAGTTTGCTGGTATAACTGGCTCTGCGCCTGTTGCTGTTGATGCTCCAGGTGCTGTTGTAAAAGGGCTTGTGGCGGCTGCTGCTGTTGAACGACAGCTTGCTGCTGATCCATTAACTGTTTGTGTATTAGTGCTTGCTGCTGCTCCAGTTGAAGCTGCTGCTGCTGCTGTTGGAGCAGTGCTTTGTGTTGCTGCTGATCAAGCTGTTGCTGCACATACATCTGATGCTGCTCAAATAACAAAGCTTGTTGGTGCTGCTGCTGGTGTCCGAGCTGTTGCTGTAACAGGGTTTGCTGTTGCTGAGGCTGTTGTATCATCTTCTGCTCGCAAGAATCCCCTGGTAGTTGGTGGGTGTAGGTTTGAGGTTGCTCCCCTGGCTGCTCGATGCCTGGTTGTGTAATTAACACCTGCTGCTGAGGAGTCTGGACTGGTGGAACCGGGTGCTGCACATAGATCTGCTGCTGAGGCTCCTGCTGTACGGCAGTGGCGGAGAGACCCTGTTGATGTTGCTCCATAGGGGGCTGACTGGCTCTAACGTGCTGCTTGATCAGAGCGGTCTGAGCCTCCATTTGCGGCTGTGGCTGCTGCTGAAGGGTGGCGGCCTGGGGATCCATCACTATCTGTTGTTTTTGGACAATAGTCTGCTGAGGGATCATTATAGGCTGTGTTTGCTGGGGTGCTGCCTGGGGAATGATGTCAGTAAGCTGCATGGGATTGGCAGGGGGCACAATGGTTCCTGCTAGTCCAGCAGGATCACCGACTGACATAGGCGTAGTGAGAACATTAATGGGCGCTTGTGGGGAAACGGGGGGTATGAATGACTGCGTGGGGGCCATAGATCCATGGGGAGTGGCTTCTGATGGGAATGTTTGTGGCTACTCAGTGATAATGGCAAAGTGATAATTGGTGAGGAAAGAAAGGGGAAAAGAGAGTAGTAACAATTAGGTAAGAGTAAGCTTTGGGAAATAGCAAAAATCAACACAATATTTCAGATCATAACACGGTTTCCCACAGTGTATTATAGTAGAGGGAAGCTGTGAGATGAAGACCTTAACTACGGTTAAAGAATGGGCTTTACAGTACACTCAGAGGAATTATTATTGAAAACAGAAAGGACAGAACGACTGAGGATTTGAATCCATCACGTCACAACTTCACCAACTCTTCTCTGGGGGAAACCGTGTTAGTTCCACAATTAGGTTGTAAGTCTGGGAATTGGAATTAAATGTAGTTTAATACGAGTTAGTTTCACCCCTTTCACCTGCAGATACTGTTGAGGTACACTTGGTGATACCTGTGGAACCATAGCACTGGGCTGAAGAAACATCTGTGGGACAGGCCCCCCTCCGCTTTGGCCTATGGACATGCTGGACATACTGACATGTGGGACACTTGCAGTCTCACTGATGGCAGGATGAGCCAGTGCACCAGTGGCCTACGAGGCAAGTTAATGATGTGTCAATAATCATTTCAAGAAAAAAATATTCATTTGATTTACTGTGGTGAAAACAAAGCCCAGACGTACAGATGTGGTAGCTGTAGTAGTGGTCTGGGACTCTCCTTGCTGAGAGTATGCCTGGCTCTGTCCACTTGCATGAGATTCGCAGCTGGCAGACCCAGCGTTCTCACATTCTGGGTAAAAGATGAGGTTAACAATTAAAAAGGAATGCAAACGCAAAAGCAGCGTTGGAATAGGACACGAAAGATAACGTATACTGCACCTGGCAGATTAAGGGTTGTGCCACTGAATATATGTTGCTGTCTGACATGCTGGTCCACCTCAGGCAGCTCCTCAGACTCCTGTCCTCCTCCTCCTGTCTGCCCAGCGACTCCTGGCCCCAGTGATGATGATGGATGAGAAAAAGCATATGAGGGGAGCGTGGAGTCTCTTCTTTCCTCCAAGCCCTGTTGCTGCTGGAGGAGCTGCTGCTGCTGTCGACGCTCCCGTGACTTTTTGATCAGATTTACTCTGTCCCGGATGGATTTTCCAACCACTTTGGCATCGCTCTCATGGAAGAAACCTGACTTCACCTGTGATAAGTGAGCGGTACAGCAAGAGAGAGAGAGATAATTAATTAATTGCTGGCTGGAAGTAGGCTGAGGGAATCTAGGTCACAACGATGTGCCTTAAAATGGCTGATGAATGAGCTTTAGGATTTCCTTCAAGTGACCCTGTAGCTTTAATGTGTTAAATAGAATAATTCCACTCATCATACATGAAATGTCTTTGTCTCACCATTTCTAGAGCCACCTCCTCAGCACTGTCATTCTCCAGGTCATAGCTGAACTCAATGGCTTCGTTGTCTTTGTGTTTCCCCTTCAGCTTCTTAGGGTCTTCCACCCAAATCCGGAGAGCCAGACAGTCCTGCGTGCCTGTATCCTCCTCGGCCAGCTCCACCCTGACCCCTGTGTCCTCCCCAAAAAAGGCGTGGTTTAGGAGGTCTTTGATGGAGAGTCTGTGGAAAGAAAGACACCATAGGGAGCAAAAGCGGTGAGAAGAGTACAACACAGCGTATCAGTAACATGCATGAGTAACCTGCTTACCTCTGGCTCTTGTTCTGCCGAATGCAGCCTTCAATGATCTCTTTGACCTCTGGGTCGTTCACTTTGTCAAAGCTGGCAGGTTTTATGCCCTGCAGAGAAAAATGGAAGACTGAATTTGATAGGAATTGATTTTGGGCATAGTGTGCGAAGTACGAACCAGGAGTTGGGTTTAAATGAGATCTACACGTCATTACTATCACCACGTCAGTCAAGGAAACTCACGCTGGTGACTTTCCGATAGATCTGAGCTGCATTTTGGCACTCGGAGTAGGGATATTCTGAAGTCGCCATCTCCAGCATGCACATCCCAAAGGCGTAAACATCCACAGACTCATCGTAGTGCTCCTCGTACATCTCTGGAGCCATGAATTCTGGCGTTCCTATCAAAGCCAGACAGGGATTCAACCTAAAGAACGTTCGTGCCTGGATGTGTCTGAACTGTAAGTTCACATTTTAACTCCAGAAATACACTGAGTAATACCCAGTGAAGAGTCTCTGTTAGAGCTCTGTGGGTCTGGATATGTGTACCTATGACACTCTTGGCGAAGGAGGTCCTCATGAGGGTGGCCAGACCAAGGTCGCCTATCTTTACTGATCCCGTGGGCCCTGTTATGAAGATGTTGTCACACTTGAGGTCCCGGTGGACAATTGGAGGAGTTCTAGTGTGAAGGAAGTGGAGGCCCTTCAGGATTTGTCGACACCAACTCCTTAACACCTTGGGTTTCATCACTTTAAAGCGCTTAAGGTAACTGGAGAGACAGCAAAACAATATCAGAAACATCTTTGCATTTCTCAGCTAATAATATCACAATAACTGCTGCAGACATCATATTGTTTATGATTAATTTAGACTCAATACATTTTCCAGTCTATCATGTTAGGTGAAAACGTTTCTGTTGTAGTCCCACGAAAGCCATTATTTTCTAAGATGGAATGAACTTCATGTCAAACAGATATGAGGACGAGTTGCTGACGTTTTGAGTGTTCCTGACGTCATGAGTTCGGTAACCAGCACGATGCACTTCTTTCCACGGAGCACAGACTCCCAGGAATCATAGAAGCGGACGATGTTGGGATGCTGAAGGCCCTTCAGCATCTCAGCCTCCTCCTTGAAGCGCTGCTGCTCCGCCTTGGTTAGCTTTCGGTCCTGAGTGAGAGGTACAAGGCGCATATTTAACAACGTGCTGGTAGATATTTTATACCTGTGCCTTTCACTAGCTTCTGCTGCCACTAGATGGTGGTAGCAATACAGAGTTACAGCAACCATGAGACAACACCCAAGTGTTAGATTTATAACACACATTTCTGCTGCACTTTCCAAGAATCCCCAGGACGGCGCACAGAATGGACGAGCACAGACAGAAGAGACACGGTCGCTTGGTGCAGAGATTGTTTATACCTGGTATGCAGTGAATGGGTGAATTGAATAGAATTTTTAGTGCTTTCATATAAAACAAATACTCGCAGGAGATGCTCAGAAATATGCAAGTGATGCTGTGAGAGTGTAACAGTATCACGCACAACGCGGATAATCAAATCACTCAAAGTGGGTAAAACACAGACTGGCTCCACTAAGTCAGTGTCAATTATTAAGTAGCTGTCTCTATGTTCAAGCACCAACCGCTTCAGATCAGCGCTGCCCTGACCTTTGTTGACCTTCTGACTTGCTGGAGATCAATGGTAAGGTCCAGTGAAATATAAAGACAGTAGAAACAGTGGGTCTGCCTTAATATTTGTTTGGAAGTCACAAAGAGACCTCACTATAAATAGAAGTCATCATAACACTGGCTTTCCACTAATCGATTCCATTGATGTTGATCTTTTCTGGTTTACACGACGCTCCCCAAAAGGAGGCCGTGTGCTGCAGATGAACACATTTCCACATCTGTAAGGTTTCGGCTCTTTCTCTACCGCGGATTTTCATTCTCCCTGTGTCTGTATTCCATCTTTCAGAGACGCTTTGCTCTCTGTGTCTATTACTGGTTCGGTGTCCTTTTCTGGAAGTACTGGCAGACTAGTAGTTCTCTCCACCCCTCCTCTCTCTACAGGGAAGCAGCAGCAACAGAAGCCTGCTCCCCTTTGAGCTATTATGGTTAAGAATACATTGTCTTGTCCAAACCTGCCTCCTTTCATCCCTTTAACAGCAGCTACCTCGTTTTATTAAACTTCGGTGTGTGTCTATATACAGGTGTGCCTGCCGATGCTTAGATTTCAGTGTGTCTACTTCTGTCACTATCTACAACGAAGAACCTTCTCTGTTTGGGTGCGTCTGTGCTTCATCACTCTGCATCGCTGTCCGGCACCACGTGAGACTCAGCGCTCGCCTCGCGTCCTCGTCTGCTGCCTCCTCAGCGTCTATTGAGATTGTGTCATTGCCTCGGGGTCAGCAAAGGTCAGTTAGTTGAGACTGTGTCTAGACAGACCCACACAAACCTATTTCCTTGCTGTCAACCCAGTGAGGAAATCCACTCACATACATACAACAGAGTAGTGTAGAAAGGACGTTGGTCAACAGGGTTTTTAGGCTCAAACGTGGTGGAGCAGGAGGTCAGGCTGCGCATTAGGTGGCCTCATAAAACACAAGGGGAAAGGAACAGGACAGATTTGGCAGATGGTAAGAGGCTGCACAAGCATGTCGGCCTAAAAACATCTATTTGGGCAAATACTGCCTAATATTAGAGACCACAGGATTGGTCCGGGGTTCCACGACTATACGAGGGCGTACAGTGCAGTAGGTGTCACCCTGTGGCGGGTGGCTACGAGTAGATTAGTGTAAGCTACAAGAGCTCAACAAGATAGATTACTGGTAAAGAGCCAGCCCACACGGCGGATTAGAACTTAATGCGAGTGGGCCAAGTTCATGATGTCAACTAAAGATCCCTTTAGTCAACACAATACAGCAGCCATTTCATTCTAGTGCTATTATTCTCACCAGGCTGAGGTTAATGTCTCTGTGGTGCATTGTGTCGTAGCTCGTTACATAATGGTCACTGCAGTGGCAGGATGCAGCCCGAGGGATAGTTGCTGACTGTCAGTGTCGTGCCCTGGTTGAACATGAGTCTGGTCACTTTGGTTTCATCGATCCCACTCAGGTCTAGTCGGTTCAGCTGTCGTCCGCTTGATTCGGCCCACGAACGTTTCTGTCACCCAATAGTCTCTCGTTGACTCTGCTTCACTAAGCAGGTCCTTATGAAGTGAAATATAATATTGTCTCATTGCATAACATTGTGTTACACCGTCCCCTTTCTTCGCTGATGTTTCTAATCATTATATCAGTAGTGGTACAGCTGAGGCTGGCTTCAGCTGAGCTGGGCTGGACCGGACTGGGACGGCTGGGTTGCACCAGTCTGGTGTCTGCTGGCCGAGTTATGCTGTCTGCGCAGGGTTTTTGTTCCAGCCTGACAGTCACCCACTGTAATTAACTCCCTGGATCACTCACACAGACAAATAGTGACGCGGGAGAGAGGGAGGGAGGTCAGGTGAGGGAGGGAGGGCGATAGGCAGACACGCTGCAGGCGCATTCTGACGCTGACTGACAACAACAGCTCATACACTGGAACGCAGAAGGGAACAGACCACAGAGATGCATACGGCACATCAGCGAGGTTTAGGTAGATCCCTGTCCTTCATGGCGTTGGCAGGGACGGGGAGGGAAATAGGGGAGATGGTGTCCACACTGTGAACTTTAATTAGCTACTCTTTCAAGCTGCACCGCGATGGCTAATCCCCTGGCTTCCCTCACTTTGTGGACACAGAGCGTAGCTGGGTGCTGCTACACCGCAGGCTGACAGGGCAGTTTATGATCCTGTTCCATCTAATGTCATCACAGTGGAAGCGTCGCACGGGCGATGGAGTAAATAGCAAACAATGAAGGAAGCGCAATCACGTGACACTAGAATGTTGCCCTGAATGTTGCGCTGGATCTGTCTGCAGGCGTGTATTGGGGGCACGTCAACACAGTGGCACGGTCACACGCCTGCTCGGAGAGGAATGCCACGGTAATCCTCTGTTCGGCTCCTCATCTCCCCCTCTCTGTCCCTCTCTCACTCATCATCCCCTCCTTTTTGTTTATAATGCAAGATCTAATATCCATAGTATGTTTGGATAAGGTCCAGTAGTTTTACACTCATGTCCATGTATATGTGTGTTTGTGTTGATGCCTAATGCTTCATAAACAAATAACCAGTGAGGTTCAGTTAGAGCCACTGGTTTGTGGAGACAAAGCTGGCGATTCCTCTTAGGTGCACAGCTTAATCCTACTGTCTCTTCATTTTCAAACCTTCATTTGTCAGATCTGATTTGCTCACGCTAAACAGATTGAACAGGTGTTGGAGTAACACCAGCAAAGGTGATGGGGAGGGGTGTGATGCTTGTTAGTTCAACAGGCAGACTCCGATCTTAAGGATTAGCAGAGGCTCTTGTTTTGGAATTAGCCCCAAACCAAACACATGACTGACTTTTCTCACACAAAGGCAGCAGTCAAATCACAGGCCACACCATAAGACTCTCTATTGTAGGGTGAGAGGCCGAGGCGTGTTTCTTCTCTCGTCCACGCTGCATTCACGCCATTACTCACCATAAAAACTCCAGTCAGCTGCTGCATGTAAACACTATAATGTGTTCTGGTACTAAACATGGTTTCCCTCCCCTCACTATGACAAAGGCTTCCTCACAGCTACGTTTGTTCTAGTAACACCTACATCTGTGACGCTATCCCCTTTGCTCTGTGCTCAAAAATGTGTCCCATTGTTTGCTTTCACGTGAGTATTTACATCTTGTATATGACACGATAGACCAAGTCCAGTGTTGACTGGTTTCATTAACACAGTCCAAAAAATGACAAAGTGACGTATCATGAGCCCCGTGAGTCTACTTCCACTCTACTCCAGCTCCAAGAAACAGCCTGCAAGTGTTTTATTCAGAACAGTCCTAGAACATTGGACTCTTCCACTTTCACTCAACATACAAGTGATGCTCCTGCGTTTCACCCCAGTCTCCACTCAGCTGCAGTATGAATAGCAAGCAGACAACGTGCTGAGACTTACAGATTCCAGGAGGAAGGGCTCCTAGGACACATCTTCACGTCAGATCAGAGAAGCAGTAGTGGGCATTAAGCTTTCACATGCAGACCAATTGGGACTGTTTGTTGATTTAAAGTAATCAAACCAAGCTTTCCTTACCTGGAGTTCACACCAAGCCACCTCTACCCAGGTCTCTGTGTCCAGGCCTTTATACACAGTCTTAAAGGCTCCTCTGCCCAGTTCAATGTCAAATTTGAGGAACCTGCCTCCAGGAGAGGTGGCCACAGCCTTCATCTCTGCCTCTTCCTCCTGCTCACGATCCCGCTCCTTCCCCCTCTGGATGGACGCAGGCATAGGAGCATCCTTGCCAGGCTCCTGGATAGAGCCGGGGCATGATGAGTCATGAACCAGGGGGGCACACGATGAAGCAGCGCCTTGCTGCTGGGCACTGCTGGTGAAGACTGAGTCCGAGGAGCACAGCTCCAAATGGGGGGCACTGTGGGACCCCTCAGGAAACACATCTGCCTCATTGTCCTCCTCACAGATCTCCACGCTCTTCCTGAAGAAGCGCTTCTCCCTCCTCAGCTTTTTCTGACCAGTGTCAATCGGTAAAGAAGGCGTAGAAAATGAAATAGGTCTGCTTAGTGTCTCCTCACCTTCCTGGGTGGCTTCCCCTCCGCCTCCTGCTCCGATTCCTCCTTCCACCTCCTCTCGCCTCTCCTGAGTCTGAGAGGAGGGAAAATCTGAGGGTGTGCTTTGTGTCCTCTCTCTCTGTTGGTTGGCTCTACCCTCCTGCTCCGTGTCCTCCTCCCTCTGTCCATCAGGTTTGTCTGAGGAGTCCTCAGTACCTGTGGACTCTCCTGGGTCGGTCGCCATGGGGAATGGCCTTTCCCACCCCTCTTTGACCTCCTCCTCCTCCGAACCTTTGCTCCTCGGTCAGTCCCCGTCTCTCTATGTTTCTGTGGTCACGCCAACTACTTGAAGTCTGTCCGGTCGTTTCAGCTTCCAGGGCTGTAGATGACTGAGGCCCGTCCTGTGTCTCGGGCTCCTTTTCTTTGATGATTTAAAGCCAGAAGACGCTGAGACCACAGCAGATGAAGAGCTGCTTCACTTTGCTCGTTACAGTCTCCCACGTTATCCACAGAACACACTGAGGTGCAAAAATATTCAAAGAAAACCACACAAACACACTAAACCAGGAGTTTCAGGGAAAGCTGCAGCGGCTTCTTTCACGGTTGTGTGAGATCTTCAAGTAAACCCTGCAAAACAAAACAAATCACTGCATTACCATTCAGACGTTTAGATTAGCGTCATTACTTTACGGGCATTCAGCTCTCTACAGTTTGATGCTGTTTGCGTTTGATCAGATATGTTTCAGTAGGACGGCTACTGCCCAGCAGGTTACACGTGTATTCATCAAGTGAACATTTCGAAGCGTCTGGTGACTTTTCTTTGCTTGTGTCCAGAAGCTCCATTAGCCAACAGAAAGCTGCAGATAGGAATATGTGATCCTAATCATTAAATATGGATGATGAACTATGGGCCAGTGGAGTGTGAATAATTCATACACAGAGGGATTGCTGAACTGTACTGGAATGACGACCCCACACCTGCAACCAAGGGCTTAAAAACATGAACTACTCTGACAGCGTCAATCAGGCTGCGGCTTCGCTTTTAACTGGGCCTCAGTAAAAGAGGCTAAACGTGAATGTCTGCCTGCACGATGACATCTCTGTCTTCTCGTGGGCTCCATCGCTCTCCATCTGGCCCTAGGTATTATATCTCCACTTCCTTCTGGCAGCCGTGCGCTCTGTGGCTGCACGGGAGCTATTTCATTAGACAGCAGCCAAGTGAAGTTACTCTGAAGTCAAAAATGTTAGAGACGAGGTCAGACGAGGGCACAAGTATCTGAACTCACAGGTAGAGAATGCACCAGCGCACAAAACGACAAAGCCTATACTGACAAAAATGCTGCCGTACTAGCAGCGCGAGGGAGCTTTAAATACAAAGTGAAACGTCAGGCTATTTATTACTGTACGACTCCGTCAAGGATCTGGGTTGGGTTTCAACGCTCGTAGCTGTGGGGGGGGGTCGGTCTCTGCCGCCGCCAAAGTCTCGGCCTTTGTCCTCAGTTTCAATGAGCAAAGCCCCTCATAACCACTCAGGGCTCACATCAGCTATTATCTCTTTAATACGCAGTCATTAAGACTCCGAGTAGTACAACACGCGCTGCTAGTAGCCGTCAGTCTAATTAGAAACACAATGGACTGATGTTAGACGTTAGGATTCCTGGTCGTGCTGCATTCCCCAGACGTGGACACATGCGCAGAGACACAACCTGTAATTAGCAGGAACCTACAGTAGCCCTGGGATTACACTGCACATCTAATGCAGCATGAACAGTCAGGCCTGTTTGTTTATGTCAAGAGAAGATTTCATTTAAAGCAGTCGCTCATCACATAGTGAAGACTAAGTCTGAAAATGTGACTCATCAAATATGGTGTAAGACTTTAGGTAAAGGCCGCTGGTTAGTGTGAACGTGTGTAATGTACAGTGAGGCTATAACAGGATGCAGGGAGCAAACAGGGGGAAAACCAACAGGCGATAACGAGAGGGAAGCGTCTGTGCCTGTGTCCCCAGGGCAAGGAGTTCCCATGAAAGCCACATACCGGACACAGTTATCACAGCACATCAAACACGCTCAGAACCGGTCCCGTCACACACACGCACGGCGGACACACCAACGTTGTCTCACTTCTCACACAAGCCACACGTCCCAATCCAAGGAAATGCTGAGAACAGCCACATGTTGCTTTGGCAGCAGAATGACTCCCGTTCGTAGGCTGTGAGTTGGTCTTTCTACCTGTGCAGGGGGTTATGGGAAAAAACGTCTCTGCTCGCCCTCAGGCTTCTGGGAGGCTCCTGCGCAGGGGGAACACCTGCAGCTGCCTAATCATTTTTGAATGTGCAGCACAAATTGCAGTGACACCTTTGCTTCATGCTGGCGTCTCCTCATCGCCTGCAGAGGGGCATGTTTGGTTTTGCTAGAAAAGCATTGTTCACACAGGGACTTGTATACGTATGTAACGAGGAGTTGCACTTTCACAGAAACACCCAGAGCTTTTCACTTTTCCTACACAATCTACACCTTCGCACACAACAAGTGCCGATGTGTTCTGCAGTCCTGCTGCACTTCTCATCCCTCGATTCAGGGGGATGCACACATTAATCCCCTGGAACCAAACTGAGGCTGGAAAATGAGGCAGGCAGACAAAGGAGGAGCCACAGGACCGAGTGTGTGTGCGCGCACAAAAAAGCAGCGTCGCTTTTGCAGTTGTGGGAGACCTGTAGATGAAAAGGGTGAATAAAAAGTGGTGAGAGGGACAGGAAGGGATTGTAGTCGGTGGGACAGCAGAGTTTCAAACAGAGGGTGAGGGAAGGAGAGATGGGGTGAGGGTGGTCGGCGAGCAGAAGGGGTGGGAAAAATGTGTGTGTGAAAAGAGAACAAGAGGGAGATAAAGAGAGGGGGTGGCACAGACAAAAAACAGGGCTGGGGGGATTTCGCCTGATAAAATATGTGCCCATGTTAGTGTGAATGAAAGCAGTGACTATAGCTAAATGTTTGCGTGAACAAAAGCAGCTACAGTTGTGTGAGAGGAGACGAGAGGAGAGGAGACGAGACGAGAGGAGAGGAGACGAGAGGAGAATTCTATTCGTTTTTACTGTCAGAAATGTGTGTGACCGACATGTGTGGTATGTAAGTATGGTTGGCTTGAATTCAGGGAAGTTGTGACAGGACAACAAAGTTCTTTTCCATGGAGTTTGCATATCACCTCTTTCCTGATTGTTGTCATGCCAGCGAGTGACGACGCTGAGCTGCAGGCTGACCTCAGCCGATGCTGATCGTACCTCAGCCGATGCTGATCGTACCTCAGCCGATGCTGATCGTACCTCAGCCGATGCTGATCGTACCTCAGCCGATGCTGATCGTACCTCAGCCGATGCTGATCGTACCTCACCGTCACTATCAGATGCAGGGAGAACAACCGAGTCTGGGCCTCGAGGCCGAGTCTGACAGGCAGGTGCGCCTGCCGTCAAAGGTCCTGCGGCCGCATCCAGAAAACGAAGAGGCGGACGGGTTCACACTCTGATTATGTGCCAGAGCGACAATTAATTACAATGTTCAGAACGGGCACCGTGCAACACAAGCAGCTGGGAAAGAAAGAGTCGCAGGCGTCGCTTTGGCACGTGTTGCTTCCCTGTGCGTCTTCTAGGCTGTATTTTAAAATCTGATCAAAAACTCAGATCCAGCGCCTGCCACTAGAATCAAACACACAGCAATTGTTCTCTTCCCATTAGGGAAACTCAAGGCTGAAAACACAACAAGGACTTTTGTCCAATCCAGGTCAAGCATGGGAGAGCAGAGTGTAGGTAGCACACACACAACGTACTGTTCACAGAGAGAGAGAATGTGTTATCCAACCCCCCATTTTGTTCTCTTTTACTGCCCTCAAAGCACTGAACACACAAAGGGAACCATCTGATCCAGGTGAGGGAGAGGCTCCTTAATCAGGATTACACGTTACTGCTGCCTTACTGTTCCTGGCGCTCATGTCAACAGCTGAGCCCCGTTTTATTCCCGCGACTGCTGTGTGAACTTTGGTGGATGATGAAGGGCTCAGGCATCAGCAAAGTGTGGGTTTCAGCTGCTGTCAGCCTTTTCCTGCATCCTCCCTAATGTTCTGAGCACACGTACTGCTCTCAGTGGAACTATTAGATGCACTGTCTGGGTATATGTCAGTATAATATCAATACAAGACTTGAGGAGGTCATACATAATTAATACATGCATATACAATCATGAACATGCCTTTAATTAGTGCACATCTATGACACCCAGTTGTTAGATGATGCTTTTCACTGCTAACCCACCTTGTGACATGACTGACCAAGCGGTGCTGAGCGGCTCTGACGCAAACGACAGCGGATATATGTTATTTATAGGCTGCATGTACAGCGACGCCTGGATGTGCAGGCACCGTGAAGTGCAGCCAGGGGCTACTCGGCAGCTCAGCGCTGCACGACGGCGACGGACGCCACAGCCGGAGCACAGGGACCAGGGGCTCCCGAAAGCAAGAGCCCTCCGACGACCTGGCCTCTGGTTCACCGATAACAGGCTGAGCTGCCGGTGCCTGGCCCGTCGGCGAGTCTCTGCACTGGAGCATCATTTATTAGGGATTAATAAGCGGCCACCAGACACGACAAACGCTTAATTAGCATTAGTTTAACCAGACTGGGCAACATAAGCCTGAGCGGCCACATCGCGGCTGCAGGAGCATTAGTCCCCAGTTACCCAGAGACAGACGACACAAACACACTCACCCAGATGTGTCACCGTAGGTCGCGGATCCAGCGATAAAGGATTTATCTTGGCCAACAGCTGCTCGGCTCAGACGCAGCTCGCCGCCGCTGCTACCTGTCTGTTATTGTTATTTACAAGCCGTATTGCACGAGGCGCGCGTCCAGCTCCCGGTAGGAAATGGTTTCACGAACACTGGGCACAACGTCTACAAAAGCTTGAGAAAAAGATTCGCGTCGCTCGTTGCCATTCGTGGGTCTGTGGCGGTGTTGTCGGCTTGAAAATCCCCAGCGGAGCCGTCGAGCCTCGGTCCGCGAGTGAGGGAGCGCTCGGTGTCGCGCCGCGTTCCCACTCACGCGATGCTGGCCGCGGCGTTACACATTTCCACGCACGCCGCTCGCTCCGTGGCCTCTGCCTGCTGATCCACACTCACGCGCCAGAGAACCCTCTGCAACTTATGGACATAATTTCCTGCGCGCGGCTGCGGCGGCCTTCGGCAGGTTCTCTTGTGTGCTGAGCGCGCGCTGCCTTCCCGTTGTCACTTGCCACAGGGCTGCGTTTCA
The DNA here is from genome assembly GCA_030770545.1 of Macropodus opercularis. Lineage (NCBI taxonomy): Eukaryota > Metazoa > Chordata > Actinopteri > Anabantiformes > Osphronemidae > Macropodus > Macropodus opercularis. The sequence goes on from CM061095.1 coordinate 16,507,412, forward strand.
TCCTGAGCAGTTCGCTCGCGTCGCCACCAGGGGGCAGCGCCGCGACGCCTTTGGACCAACGGCCGCTTACGTGAACTAAATGCCGCGTTCACTGATGCTCGTAAACTGGCCACTTTCCATTATTAGAAATAACGATTCACGTTTAAGGTTGTTGTAATTCTATGGGTATTTGATAGAGAGGCGTCTAAAATATGACGCTTCCCATTAACAAACCAATCAAGAAAAATCTAAACAAGCTTAATGTAACTTATGGTCCTTCGTGACTTACTTTTCCACTAGTAGACATGGTTACACGCGTTTCTTCTTTAAAGTAAACTAAGGACTTTAAGTCAGGGGTCGCAGGGATATCAATACAATAAGTTAAAATGAATGGCCAGTATCCCTGCACTATCAGTGATGAAGAACTTAGTTGTCAATACTAACATTAGGCGACCAACAGTTTTTCAAGACTTCAAGTCTTTTCTAAATAAACACCTGGAAATCCCGACTTTTCCAACCGCGCGTGAAGCCTCACAGTATGTAATCAATGAAGACCCGTAACTAGTCGCGTTCGTCTTTGTTTTGTTAAACGTATGGATTCGATGAAACACATTCTGTCGCGCGTGCAGCTCGCTGTGAACGCAAACACGCAGCTCGAGCTCAGCCGCGTCTCGCAGCCTCCTGACCATCTGCTCAGAGGAGTCAACGCCTTGAGCAGTGAACGGAGTCACCCAAAAACGTCTGTCGCCCCCTGGTGGATTTATTAACGCACAGCATGCAGTGCACATGGACGCGTAGTACTTTTATTCATATTCATCTGTGTAGTCACAATATAAACACACGCACATTGACGCTTTGTATAAAAATCCTGACATTTAGAGGTAATATGACAAAGGCAGCGAACAAAGGAGTTTAACCAAAGATTAAATTCTTCTCTCTTCATTTCATTTCCAAATCCTCCATAGACTTGCAAAATGCCAGATGGTAACATTAAACTTTTCCAAATCTAGGACAGAGAACCTCACAGATTCAAAGTACTGAGCTGAGAAATGCTTGTAAAACCATGAGCAGACCTACGATGGTCCCAAGCGATTAATGTGCTGTATGTTTATTAAAATAAATAATTTCATCAAAGAACAAACACCTAAGATAACTGTGTGTAAAGTGATCTGTAAACATATGACAAGCAAATTATGCTGTGTGTTAAGGTCTTAGGGAACAATGACACTTCACACAATTCATTACAACATATATATATCACAAGATGAAAATATATTAAAATAGAAAATCATCCCACAGACCTAGTACTTAGAGTGTCTTAAACTAGCACAGCAAACACATCATGTCGTGGTGCTGACATGGATTTAATCTTCCCAATGCTTTGTAGTGAAAAAGGGATTTGTCTGCTGAACTAAATATCCAACACATCACACTCAAAACAGGCTCGAACAGAGGACATGCACACACTCCCTACTATGGCAGAGGAAGCTCTGCTTCTTCTGCTTCGCGTCATAAGTTTCTCATACACTTTGGTCATTAAAAATGCTATCTGATTTCTCAAACCACTTCCCTTCTTTGCCTCAACTTGCTGACGCTTAACGGATAAATCTTCTACAACGGAACAGTGTCTCTGCCATGAGAGGGAAAACAAAAGGTCAGACGTGGCGTTCGGTGGATCAGCAGCTCCTTGGCTTTCTAACAGTCACTCGGATCCATCGTTGCTCCTTTGGGTGGATGTAAAGGACGACCCGGCGGTTGGGGAGTTATGCTTCCAGTGGTGGCCGCAGGGGAATACATCCATCCATCTCTAGAGACTCGGGCCAACCTTCATACTTGTTATTGCTTTTGCTGTTCTTCATACGCTAATGGAAGCAACCACAGAGTACTGAGTATGAGTTGAAAAGCAAAAGCACACCACAAACTATTAGACTGATCATTTGCAACTTTTTTTTAATTCATAACAACAGCATCTGATAATAATAAGCAATTATAAGAAGAACAATGTACCTGCTCAAAGGGACTCTTATTCTCGATGCCCTTGGCTCCAACAAAGACCCAGCTGTCTCTAAAGGCCAGCTCCTTCACTACCGTGCTCCCAAGCTCCTCAAACATGCGCCGGGCCTCATCATTCAGCCTGACACCGGAAATTAGGATAAGGTAGCAGATTAAGGTTTATTACGAGGCTTAGCTGTACTTCTGGGCACGAGGCTTACACATTAGCATAAACACTTCACCTCTGTTGACATAAATGCTTAGTTTAGGAGTAAGCTCCTGTAGTGCTGCATCACTGTTGGTTTAAACCGAACAAATCGTTTATCACAAACTATTATATAACAAACTAAAATACAAAAAAACTTTTCATCAAAAGTTCATTTTGTTACTACATTTTTATTACACGCTCGAGCTTAAAGCTGCACAAAGAGTAAAAAAAAACGTTTCACTGGCATCACATCACACACTTCTTACTTTGTAGCTGGATCATCAAAGGAAGCCACGAAAACGAGTGTTCCCTCATGGAGAGGACGAAGAAACTTTAACAGGTCAGAAACATCTGAGGACAGACATGAGATGAGCTATAGACCGGTTTGGTGCCGGGATTCGCCAAAACATACAAAATAAACACAAAGCAATCTTCTCTTACCTCCGGCCCACATATCAAAGCTCTTTGCATCCAAGAGCTCTCCTGTCACTCCTGAAGCAAAAAAAAACAACAACCATAAAACAATGATCAGAATCTTCAAATAATAAGATAATCATTTAAAAAGGTCAAGAGACACTCATACCATTCACCAAAGCTACGTTTAGCCCTCTGCCGACGTTGTTTTTCACACTGCTCACTAACCTGCGGCAGACAAGAGGAAGAGGTTAAAGGTTACACTGAAGCCCTTCAGGGGACACCTCGCCTTGTCCATACTGCTCTACACACATATACAGAAAACACAGAGAAAACCAAAGAGATGAGGGACATAAAGACTGAAACAATACTTGCATATGAATCCCCAGACAAACTTGGAGGCCTGGTTATGATAGCACAGAGGAAAAAAAGAACAAGGTGTGAAAAAACAAAGCAGAAAAACCAAAGACACAGCAGGGAAGACGAAGACACACAAACAGAGAAGAGCGCGGAAAAACTGTCTCACATCTTATCCTCCAGGCAGATCTTGGGGCCAATGACGTTGGCGGCACCAGAGACCAGACGGAAAGCCAAATGTTTTGGGGGACAGGGAGCTGAAAGTCCACATTTATACCGTCGAGGACGAGGTTCTAATAAAATTCAAAATGCACAAATGAATAGATAAGAAAAAGAACAACATTCTCAACATATTACTTCAGAGGGAAAAAGGTGTAACAATGGTTCTTCCACTTACCTGTGGTTGGTTCATCGTTTGAACCTGAAAAAACAAATATAACTAATAATTACTTATGGCTTATACTACATCTAGTCTCTAAAATGTACAAAAACAGACAAACTCATGATCAGCTAAAACTGGCAAATCATCCGCACGTCTCCTACCAGTGAAGAAATGTCGCACAGATGAGCCACTCTCGCCTCCAAAAAACGTGATTGCCAGCAGCCAAGTGAGTCCCACCAACAGCAGCACAGCCACAACTCTCAGGGGTCCTGTTAAAAGAAAAACAGAAGACGCCAGTTCAGCAAAGCACACGAGAATACGACTGACTACCAGTGGAAAACACGCTTCAACCCACCTGTTAATCTCATGATTCACTGTCTCATAGACCTAGACCAACATAAAGAAAAGCTTCATCAGGGTGAGCTGTGTTTCAGTCAAGGTTAAAGTGTGGAATTTATACAGTGTTATCAGTAATGGAAAACTGAGCTAACTGATAAATACATTGTTACAAACAAAGGCCACCTGTTTAAATTTTAACACAACAATGTTTCTGTTGGCAAGGTCAGAATCCTGAACAGCACAAACAACAATGATCATCCACTACTTGAGCACCATCAGTTAAACCCTGAGAGCGGCCTCTCGTTATTATTCCTGGCTGAATTTCCTCAGGTTGTATTTTACTAGTGTCCTACTAGAAGCACATGGCAGGTGAAACAGCGGGAGTACTTCCAACTGACCTCCAGCAGGCTACTGGTGCACGCCTTTCTGAGAAAACTCTCTCCCATAAGGGCAACATGAGGGCTTAACGTCCTCTAGTATGACCCAGCTGTCAGAGCTTCAGCTGGTGCAGCTGGTCCCGACAATGCTCCCACTCTGGCCTCTAATGTTCCTCTCAGGTCATTTTGATTGAGCCCATTTGGGACAATATGTATTTGCTTAGCTTCTGCCAACCAGCACCAGGCCTGTGAAAGGGCGTAAACATGCCTTTATCCGGGTATGTTGTCTGGGGGGCAGTAATTATGTGACCATTAGTCTGTATTATCTCAGCAAAACACTTGGTTTTCTTATATGTATTATGGCAACAAGGTGCTTTAGCTTTATCTTGGATGACTAAAGTGCCTTTAAACCTTCTAAAAGCACAAAAGGTTGAACATACATTTGAGCTGGTGAAAGGACTCATCACATGCACGTTTACAGGCATGACGCCGGTTACATTTGGCGCAATTGAATATACAGGGTGTCAGTTCTCTGAGATGGCTCCGCTGAGATAACGTTTGCTTTTCAGACATGACAGAAACTCAAACGCACCAGTCAAGTCGACAAACGAGCGCGTAGAAGCAGCAGCGTGAGGCCGCTGCGTGTATCCAGAATGAGACCCGGCTGGTCTTACCTCGCGTCAGCTCCCGGTTCTACGCCACAGGCGAGTTTCGCCTTCTTCTCACCTTTGCTGGAAACGCTGTTGCTCCGCAACCTTTGGGCCTATGACTACAGCTGAGTCTTCATTGAGTCGCCCCCAAAACTTTAGTGACTGAATAAAATGATGGACGCTAACGCGATCACTCCGAATCTTATAACAACAATTTTACGGAATCTGGAAAATCTACGTTCACTTGTCTTCCGGTTAATGCATCATCTGTAGGACCGGAGCATGCGCGGAAAGGACCACGTGACAAAAATCTAGCGCGTGCTGCATTCAGGGACAGGGAGAAACGATACGAAACTAGAACTGGAACTTTAACAACTTTTATTACTTATTCTTGTTACCTGGTATTTTACTGGTGACAGATAAATAGTGTATAGTGCCTATAAAATAAAATCAATGAATTGTTGTTATAGACAGCAACGAAACTAATCGTCAAGTTGCACAATGTGGCAGATGCAGTCGTCTTAAATCCGCAGCGCCGTCAACTTCGCTTCATCAGTCAGAGGTTGCTATTCAGGCTTTTCCTAGTCCGTTGTTTATAATTACCGCTTAAATATGGTATAAAAACGCAACATCAACCAAAACCGTGTGTGAGAAGTCACATTTTTTCTCATTACAATACTAATTAAATAAATATAATAAAAGAAAAAAACGCGCGAGCACAACACACTCGTGCACGCGACTACAGCTTCAGAATAAAGATGGCTGCTCACAGTGCTGCGCTGTCGATGTCCAAAGTTATTAATCCTTTCTGGGGTCGACGCATTGGAAATACGTTTAAAGTAAGACGTGATCAGATGTGGTCGTCGTGTCCGCTGCGATCATTGTTGTGTCGCTGAAACGAATCCTAGTTATGGTCTCTGAATACAAGGTCGTGTGGGTGATGTACAGATTTAGCTCCAGCTAACTGGCTCTACCGCGGTGATCTGCCTCTCACGGGCGTAAGGTCGATGTTTAGCTTGGACGTGTTGTGTAGATCTCTGCTCTCTCGTTGATTTGTGTCCCCCCTTAATTCTAGTCACAAAACCTTCCCGTCTGTCTCATGTTGTGTTTCAGGTGTTTCAACCAGCCGTGATAAGTCAGAGGAACAAGAGCCTAAACGTAAGTTCTTTGTCTCTAACTCTCTCTCTCTGACTGTGTCAAATGACAATTTAGCACTGAACGAGTACACGATGGTAGTGGTGTTATGTAAATCACAGCTTTTCAATTGTATCTGTGTTTTGTTACATGCTAGATGCACATTGTATGATGCATTACACTGCCTATGAGAAAGGAAGGCCATTAAAGAAAAGGTGCCACTGCTTGTTTTTAACGTGTGCTTCTACACAGACGTCAAACTGACTCTTGTTCTTCTTCTTTCCTTGCTGTCCACCTTCAACCAACAGAGCGAAAACATCGTAAGTAGTGTTTCCCATGACGTGATCCGAACATTACTTCCCTCAGATTGCTCCATATTTAAAAACCTAGGCTGTGAGGACCAAGACACAGAAAAAGCTGTCATGCTTATGATGACATTCCTTGCAGGCAGCCAGTGTTTTCATTCCAATCGAGTGTGAAAATTGTCTTTTTCATATTTGGAAGTTCTTGAAAAGGCCATTGGTGAGGAACACTGTAGGACAAATGTAACTCCATGAGTAGAAGAAACTACGTAACGAGTCAAATTCAGCTTTGTGTGTTCTTCATTTTATAGGTTAGAAGCTCAAAAGCCACCGTTGTGATATTGGAATTAATGTGGTTGATATCATGTTACAGCCCCCTCCTGCAAAGTATGGAGGTCGACACACTGTGACCCTGATACCCGGAGACGGGATTGGTCCAGAGCTGCTCAGCCATGTCAGAGAAGTTTTCAGGTTGGTTAGACGTGAGCTAAATCTTGTTCTAAAGCCTTGACTCCAGACAGGAGACGGGAGAGGCTTGGCTCATCATGTGCTTTGTAATCGTGCTGTAGGTTCAGCTGCGTTCCTGTGGATTTTGAGGTGGTGCATGTCAATTCTTCTGAAGAGACTGAGAATGACATCAACAATGCCATCACTGCCATCCGCCGTAACGGAGTTGCCCTCAAGGGTAAACAAACCCATATTCTCTGCATCATGAAACATGAAACCATAAAATGAGAATCACAGCTTTGATAAACACTTTGTGTATAACTATTTGTAACAAGAACATGACTCCATAGCTTGAGTGTGACTCAACTCCTTTGTTAGGTAACATAGAAACCAATCACAGCATGGCGCCATCTGTCAAATCCAGAAATAATCTCCTTCGGTAAGAACTACAATGACTGCGTCACCTCGCTTGACACAGTCTCTTTGGTCAGATACCTCATTTCTTCCATACATTTGTCTGCTGTGTCAGCTAATCCATCATTTTTCCTCCTTTTGTCCCCTCTGGTGTTCCATGTGTGCATCCACAGCACAAATCTGGACCTGTTTGCTAATGTGATGCACTGCCAGTCTCTCCCTGGAGTTCAGACACGTCACAAGAACATTGACATCCTGATCATCAGGGAGAACACTGAGGGAGAATACAGCAGCCTGGAGCACGAGGTCAGGCAAAAGAGAAGCAGTCGGAGCTGCTGTCCAGTGGACATACAGTATATCAGCGTATTGTAAAGATTTATAGTATCTGTCTAATGTAGCTTCCCTTTTTGCAGTGTTCTGTGCTCAAACCTTATTGTTCACATTTTATTTGTCCTTGCTTGTTTTTTCAGAGTGTATCAGGGGTAGTGGAGAGTCTCAAGATCATCACAAGGAACAATTCTCTCAGAATCGCTGAGTACGCGTTTCGACTGGCCAGAGAAAAAGGCCGGCGAAGGGTAACTGCTGTACACAAGGCCAACATCATGTAAGTTTACAGTTGTCTCGTGACCCCAGTGTTCGATCGTGTTACTTGTTTACCGAACATGACCCGTGTGCTTCAACAGGAAGCTCGGTGATGGCTTGTTCCTGCAGTGTTGCAGGGAGGTGGCCTCTGGTTACCCAGACATCACGTTTGACAGCATGATTGTGGACAACACTACCATGCAGGTCACATAAGTTTTAATCCACTCAAGCAATGTTTGCTAGTGTTTCTGCATCAGAGTTCATCACCGTGTCTGCGTGTATTTCAGTTGGTGTCCAAGCCCCAACAGTTCGATGTGATGGTGATGCCTAATCTGTATGGGAATGTGGTGAGCAACGTGTGCGCAGGCCTGGTGGGAGGGCCTGGCCTTGTGCCTGGGGCTAATTATGGTCGGGATTATGCTGTCTTTGAAACGGTGAGCGTAAGGCAAAATCTCATAGGTAGAACATTATCTTTATTTTATTGTAAAGACTGTTGCACGTATTAACCATATCTGACCCCCCATCCTTTTTGCCCCTTCCTACAGGCTACAAGGAACACTGGGAAGAGTATTGCAAACAGGAACATCGCTAACCCCACTGCCATGCTCCTGGCTAGCTGCATGATGCTCGACCATCTGAAGTAAGCGTTTCCAGATATAACACTTTGTCCCTGGCAGTGCTAAACTCGCAATGTAAATGACCTCTTATCCGTTTGTCTCCAGACTTTATGACTACGCAAGTTCAATCCGTAATGCTGTCCTCACCACCATGAATGAAACCAGGGTAAGTCTTCACGTGCCCCTCACCTGTGGAGCTGACGTAAAACCGACTGGGTCCTGATGGCGGGTTTGACGTTTCCAAATGTTGTACAACAATACATTTAATTAAGGTCCTTAAGGCCTTAAAATCTGTGGCAGGAGACTCATTCCAGTCCTTACATGGTCGCAGCGTCTGTGTTAATGTCATTACTTTAGTAGAATCGTATCCTGTATCTTTTTTGCAGTTGCATACGGCGGATATTGGGGGTCAGGGCACCACATCAGAGGTGGTGCAGTCTGTCATGAGGATCATCCAGAGTAAAGGCCAGCTCACAGCAGAGCTATAAACCACAGAGGACTCCATACACACAGTCCTACTCGAGATCGGTGTGGGTGTGAGGGGCTCTTCAGCATAAGCGACGATGTTCATGTCTGCTAATCACAACGGTTCGGTTTTTGTTGTTTTGTTTCATGTGCACAGTTGTCGACCACCTCAAAGGGTCCAGTTACATTATACTGTTTTTCTTGAGTTCATCAGGAAAACGTTGCCTTGTTTGCTCTACCATAACACAGAGCTGATGGTTTCACTTTGTCCTTTAACTAAGTTAAAGGCTTTTAACTGTGCAATGTTCTTTTAAGGCATCAATGTTGCTGTCATTTTGTCAAATGACATAATATATACTGGAATGTCCTGCATGTTCACGTCATATTATCTGTTCTTTAAAAGTGGGGAGCTGCGTTTTTCATTCATACGGTTTTGGAGGCGGTTCAAATCAAGTAACTGGTGTGAAATATACATTTTGAATTATGCTTGAACTTATTGTGTGATAAATACATAATAAAATATACTGTAGTCCTAACATCTGATCACTTCATGCAGCCTCAGTTGTCCAGACTTTGTGCGTATATAAACCTTTAGTCCACGTGCTCTTACAGCTGAAACGCCTCACGCTTGTATCTACAGTATTAAATCAAACATGCAGCAGAACCTTTCTAGAACAGCAGCGTCTCGGCTTGATGCTTTACGTCTGCTTCTAAGAAACAAATCTCAGTTTGGCCTCTGGCTGGGGATAAGGATTATATCGCTCCAGGTACGATGGAGCTCACTGATCCTTCCGGTTGTTTTACAATTTAACGCTCCGTCAGGATCATTCCCAGAATGTTGGACGAGGAGGTGCTGTTTTACAATGTGTCACTAGGTGGCGCCGTCACGACCCACCATCTAACTGAAGCCTTTCTGTGCCCATCCACCTGATGAGCCGTGCTCCATCACAGTAAGGACAAATGGCCTCTGGATCAGTATTTTTGAATTTGCGCTGATGCAGTGATGAGTGGTTTCATGCCCTGTAGCTGTTTGTAGAAACAAGCACTTGGCTTCACTGCATGTGTGCATCTGACGTCGCTGATCGTAACTGGGCAAGAATCTGCTGGTCTCCCGTCTTCCCTCCGAGCCTTTGCTGGAGCTGCTCCATGAGGCAGCTGGTCAGACGTTCGACCTTCCTGATCCACCTCTCAGTCCGTATGAATGCGTTTTAAAAACAGCCCACGCTGACCTTTCCATCGCCTCTGAATTAATGCACATTACCTGCCAGTTTGAACATTGTTTCAGTTGTTTTGCCAGACATTTCTTCATGCGCTTCTAGCGGTCATTATCAGCCTGAACGTCTTTTTTGTGCTTGCTCTTTCACCTGCATCTTCTCCCTCCTCCTTCATTCCGAAGCTTCTTGTGCGTCTGTAAAACACTGTTTAACGTTGCTCATCACCCGTCCAAGGCGAACGCTAATCTGAGAGGTCCGGGTCCTCTCTGTCTCATTCTCATCTGTCGGTCAATCTTTAACACACCCACACACAAACACACAGTTCGTCAAGTTTAATTCAACTGGTGTGTTTCCAGAAAAACAGCGGGTGATTGTCATCAATCAGCGCGTCTCTGCTGAACGCAGCTGCTCTCTGTTAACGTCCTCCCCAGCCCCCTACGGCTTAGCAACCTTAGGTTGCATCAGCAGTCAGCCATCCTCCATCTAATCAGAGAGCCACAGTTATGAACCTTTAACTGTAGAGAGAAAGTAAAGAACAATAAGTGTAGAGAAATGAAGAGATTTCTAGATGACAGGATCATTAAGGACGGAGAGGGTGATGGGTTTAGTTGAGTGGGAGGAGGAACAGTATGAAATACAGCTGATTGACTTCAGATACACGTAGCTTATTGTCAAAGCATGTCGTCGCTGCTTTATCGCTGATAAGTAGTGAGTAGAGTCATTAAAGCATCAGATTCCTGGCTTTCACTTTATCAGGACCAGTTGTTTTTAGTTTTAAAACCAGCGGCGTGTGATCTTAAAGATGAAGAAGTGATCTGCTGAACGTTGACCTTTACAAGAAGCCCGTTCAGAGCCGTCCGCACTCTACCGGGCCGCGCAGCGAGACACGTCCTGACTGTTCACTCTGCGCTCGGGGTCAAAACATCCTGCAGTCAATTATTATTAAGCAGAAAGCCATGCGTGTGTTTACAGGGATGCATTTGTTTGTATAGCCGTGCACATCTGCACACGTTGCTGCCGTGTTGGAGGCACTGCAGGGGACCTTTGCGAGGCTCTGGTCTGCAGATCCAGACGGATGAAACCTTACACGATGCTTTATTGCTTTGTGTCTAAATAGGAACCTGTCTGTCTTTCTCATTTTTCCTTTAACAGTTTCACACAGTTCTTTTCCTCACTGTCATCAAACTGCTTTTGGCAGAGTAACAGAGGTGAATCTGTTTCTGGTTGGTTTAATGTTTATGATACTTTTGTGCGCCTGTGGACCGGAGGGGAGGAAGGAGCAGGGCTGCTTCCCTGTTCCTTCTGTCGCTAACTCTTCTGGTTCATTCCTTTCCTCGCCTGCCTGCTCTTTTTGACCTACTGTGTCTCTCTGTAAATGTTTTGAGCTGTCGCTGGCTGACTTTTACTACAGCGAAGCGAACATGTTGTGCTCGTCACAGCCCACATTACAGTGCTCTGATGTCATCCTGCATCCAGTGTAATGTGATATAAGGCCACAGTTTCCAGCACAACGTCTTCACAAAGCATATTTACCACACAGCTGAATGCAAAACATCCAGTGACTCAGCACGGTTCACACCACTCACCTCCACGAGGCAGCACCATCTCCCACCTGTTACAAATTGCATAGTGAGAAAGTTAAAGTCTTCTAAATGTCTGACAATAAATCTGACTCTTAGAGTTTTTAGCTTATTTTTGTTACACTTAACCAAATACTTTGCTGAGTTTAAAGACGTGAGACGTTTCTTCTTCTGTTTTCTTCTCCAGTCTGATGCCATTTCCTGATTTCTGCGTATTTGGACCCCTTGCTGTGAATGTCTTTTGTGCAGGTGCAGCATTTGTGACGAGTTTTGATGAAAGTTGAATTCTGCAAATCCACCAGAAAACACAGCTTTGATTAATTTCTCTCATGTTGTTTGTTTTGCTTCCCATGAAGGCTGGTTCTGAATGAACAGGCCGATGGGGGGAGTGTTCCAGCCTGAGCTCGTGTGGCCGATACGTTCAGACTAAAGAAGCAGCAAGGAGCGAACCTGCGGCACATTTACTCCTGGAGAATCGGTTGCAGGGCTGCAGACAGAAGCAAAGTGACAGTTTAACTAGCAGCAAGAACCCGTCTGACCTCAAGTCAGGCTAATCAGTGACAAAACCCCAAAACTAGGCAGAAATGAAAACACAGTCTAGTCCTGCGAAGCTCCACTGGACGCAGTCTGCGTGAATCCAGGAGGAGTCGGCATCCTGTTGACGTCCTGCTGTTCCACAATGGAAATCCAAGCAGTAATAAAATTCAAGCTGATAAGTTGAGCGTTTATTTATAACTGCTTCTGCTGATGGTATCTGGTGGAACAAGCCAGAGACGCATGAGGGGATAAAAATGAAACGACATCCATGAGAGCGACCGATGGCGACCAGTGCGACCCTACGTGACTTTTGCAGGCTAACAAACACAAATATGAGCTTCTCAACATTTAAAGTTGTTTTTCCACCAGCTTCATCCTGTTGCCTAATAAACAGAGGGAGGCCTTCCAGGGAGGCTTGTGCATGAGGAGGCTGGAGAGAAACTAATTATGGAGTGACACAAAATGTTGGAGCCTGGAGTTTGGACAGTCATGAATTCTCTGCTTCTCTGTCGGCTTCCTGCTTCACCAGCTCATTTTCCATGGAAATCTATTACATAAGGCAGGTCAAATGCTGGCTCTCAACAACTCACGAAAGGTTCACACATATTCTCGCTTTACGCTTCATGGTTTACAGTCCAACTAACAAGACTGACGGCTGACACTGTGTATGTTCCTCTACGTGGCCTAATGTGCATGGACCACCCACAGATGATTTACTTTGTAGGAAGGATCTCACCTCAGTCCTCAATACAACAATGTGTAGGGGGTAATTAATTACACTTCAGTCACAGCAGCTTTAACAACGCAATGCGACACACTTCAAAGACAGAAACTCATCCGTCCTTCTTGTCTGGTCGATGGAGTCACAGCCATAAACACGTTTGGCTGGTGGCACAATCGGCTCATTCAAGGTGTGTTCTGCAAAACAGGGCACGAAACAGTTTGAGGAGCTGAACAAAGCCACATCCACAGAGCGCTGTACACGCCTCACTGGCACAGAACAGTATGTGATGCGCCTACAGTTTAGAGTAAAGCTACACAGTTACCCTCTGAAATCAGGTTAGCGCCTCATTTTACACATGAGAGGCTCCCAACAAGCAAACACATGCGCAGGACTTAACCTACGTACACCAGCATAAACAGTGGCGCCTCTCTGCAGAGAACTCGGACGTGACACCCGGGCCAACACGCTGTGGCGACGGACGCGGCCAGTAACTCGCTGAACGTAAGGAACGCGATCTTCCTAGAGATCCTGGAGAGCTTTTCACTACATGACCGAACGCTTTCCTCTCACCGCCGAAAACAAAGTACTCTCTGTAATTCTGTTTGACTGTTTCCATCCTCCCTCAGTCCCAGAGACCCTTCCCCTGTTTACGTGTTGAATAATGGGAACCAGCCCGACTCAACCAGCTCCTTGGTACCTTTCAGCAACTCTGCACTCAGGACCCGTGGAAATGATTCCCACGTTATTTGAAAAAGGCCTCAGAGTGGAGCACAGAGCGTCCGTCTAATTAAGCAGGGGCCGAATGCGTTGTTTGATTAAGCGCACACACAAGGCACAGTGGGAGAAAGGTACGCCAAGTCATCACAGGCGCATCATCAGCCAGACTTTGTGCACAAGGCCCACAAGGCCCACAAGCCTGCGTTGTAAGAAGCCCCCGTCGAGTTGTAGCAGCCGCCTCTCGCTGTGACGTCACTATGACATCATCACTGCCGTCTGCAGGCTTACATGAAAGCGTGTCCAGACGAACACAGCGTGTCCTGCTTCCTCCATGTGCTGTAGTAGGAATCACGGCGCAGCGGGCGTTCGTGTTTATACGTGTGACTACATGTATCTCAGTCCGAGGTTGTACAACACCTGGAGCTTACTGGACACTGCTTATGCTGCCTCCACTTGCTTGAAGACTTGGGTGGATGGGTTTCCTTCAGCCACAGGCTTCCACTTCATCACACACCCACTCGATACGCTCCCATTGTCAATGTTATTCTTCCTCTTACAGATGCAACGTTTCATCCGTCTCGTCCAGTTTATCTAACGCTGTCTCACTCATTCCATCGCTCAGGCTTTAGAGGGATGAGCCAGGATTCGGCCAGATCTGTCCAAACAAATAGCTCCAGCTCTGGTGGTAATCTCAACTCTATTGACATTCCTGTCTTCACACACTGCTGCTGCTGATTGTTAAAAATCTGGACTGCACCAGACATGCAGGTACCCAGAGTGAGATCCACATGCTACAGGAAAGCCAACATCAAAGGAGATCTACTGGGCTCCTATTGACCCCCTGATTCCCTGAGCGCGGTGTAATACTCATCCCCTCCCCCATCGATCAAGAACAGAGCACATGGCAGCGTAATTATACTTTGCCTCGAGCACGAGAAACTACTGGAGCTATTAGCCCTTTACCGAAATACCACCTGACTGCATATTTGCTGTGTGTTCATGGCCATTCAATCAAAGGCAAATATGTTTTGGACATTTGTGACCTTATTGAACTAAAAGGCCTCAGTTGACATTTCTGCTACACAAAGCACGACCGTGCAAGTAGCCCTGTGACGTTATCTGGTCATGAACAAACCAGACTGGACAATAAAGTTTGGAGATGAAAACATACACAAAGAGCCAGAGTTCATCATCAGAGTGTTTGGAAGTGTGTGTTCACGTCCAGTTATGCTGAGAGAAGAGCTGAACATTTTAATGTACTGCAATAAATCTGATTTGTTTTCATTGAATTATCTAAATAAAAACTTCTTTTGTTCCATTGTTTTTGTGTTTTATAGGATTTCGTTCTTCACATGTCTTTTGAGAACAGTGTGTCCTTTTGTCTAAAAATAAGAGAAAGCCGTCAGAGGTTATTAGATGTAATTATAGCACGGTTTGAAGCACGAACGGAGCCTCGGTGCGACACCTGGAAGGTTCGCGAGCACAGACACACACACAGTCGCACACCCAGAGGATCCTGCAGATGCCTGGACTCGTCCCCACATCTGCATCTACGGCGCCTTCGCTTCTGTAAACTTCCGTCAGTATGGAAACGTGCGCTGCTCTGTATACACGCGATCACGCTGCTTCCCACAAGTATCACTTTGCGCTTACAGTGTGTTTTAATCGTCTTCAAATGTCAACAGGCTCATTAATTTGGTGGTTTATTCCACGGTGACGTGACTGATGGTCCCTTGTCTTCATTTAACTCAGACAGATTTGTCTTCCTCTCTCCCTTCTTTCTCACCACTGAATCCATCTACGTTGTTCCCCTCGTGGTGGGCTCGTCTAATGTTTTACTGCCTTTTATTAATCTTTTATGCGATAATTCGGTCTTTTCTGTTCCCATCCACTTCCTTCGCCCCAGAGGAGACACAGCACCAGTGAGGAGGGATGGATGAGGAGCGTGTGCAGGAGAAGCAACATACCCACAGGCGCAGCTTTTAAAGTTTGTTTTTGTTGCAGCCTCCCCTGACGGACAGTGGAGATTTCTGATCCTTACCCACGATTCTCTGCAGACTATTAAAAATTAAAGCTAAAACCACGTAATTATTGCTTCCTCAATTATTTAACCGACTTGTTTTCCCTGGTTCTGTGCTCTCGCTCCCCTTTTTCTGTGCTTTGTGTGTTTCTGACCCTTATCCTTTACACATACAGTATAAAGTGATGTGTAATGCTGTAAATAGAGAAACAACAGCAGCGAAAAGCGAATATATTTATATATATTTCTTGTGTGAATGCTGCACCTGTGTTGTCTGACGCTGCTGCGCTCCGAGCTCTCAGGGTCACTGCATTTCTGCAGAGGAGGCCGGTTGTCAGCATTCATGTTCAGGCCGCACACAGCAAACACTGACGCTGCAGTTCAGTCGTAATCCACATTGTTCCTCAATCCCAGTGGTTTTACAGATTTTGCATCTCCAGCCTCTTGGCACTGAAACACACTTGGTTCATCAAACATTCCTGAGATGGTCTCCTGTAAATTCCTGTGCTGTAATGTTTCACAGAGCTGCGGCAGGAACGTTTCTGTCTTATATTACGTTAAACAAAAGCGCTGTTTATTGGTTTTATATCAGCGAGGCTAGGTGGAATAACAGAAACACCTCTCTGTGAAATGCAGCGCACTTCAGCACGTCTCAGAAACACACAGACAGAATTTATTCCAACACTTCCTTTCAACTTGCTGTAGCGAATAAAGCGCCGACATTGAGGAGATGCTCGCAAATGACACCAGTCTCTCCGTCCGACCAAAGATCAGGCACAGCCGCGCCTGGTGTGACTTCTTTTCTTATTAACTTCTGTTTATGCAGAGATGTCTTCTGTTTGCCATTCAGCTGGAGTTAGGGCCGGTCCACAGAGGAACCGGCTGGTCCTCGGTTTCTGGCTTTCATGCTGTGACTGAATGTTGCTCTGTGATATGAGGAATTAGTTCAACACTACACTTTCAATGCTTTCAAACGTTTATAAACAGACCACGACATGAATAATCTCTTTGAAAATAAAAATAACATAAGCAAGATGATGAATTGGTGACGGCTGCACTCACAAGCAGTGGGAGATCACATGGAGGCTGAAAGAGCTGAAACGCTGCCAAGGTGCTTCAATGAGAGACTTCTCCACATGAATCTAACAGCTGCGGTTACTTCATAGAAAATTCATTTGTGTAATTCAGCCTAAAAGCCAACGGACTATTCTCACCGATCTGGGTAGATGTGATTATTGTACCGGTCCGGGTGCAGTTACGTGTGGTTGAAGTACAACACGCCACAGTAAAAATACACCTATGATGCATTTGAGCCAAGGTCTCGTGACCTATGGAATTATTTTTATGCTCATAATAAAACAGAAGGAAAATGTGTATTTTTCCTCTTGAAAAGTGATTCATGTTTGTTTCGTTTGGTGGAAACGTTTGTAGGATTTCAACATTAATGAGCCCTTTGACAGAAGTAAAAGTGTTTTACTGGCACAGCGACGTCCCAGGGTGTCGTTTCCTGGTTGTTATGGATTCGCACTGGATGAATCGTAAATTCTTAATCAGTCTTTGACAACAGACGGTTAATGATTCCCTCAGACGTTCATTAACGTCTCAGTGCCAACCTTCTCAGACCAGGTGTTGTTTTGTGCTCGTGCTCTTCGCGGCCTAATGAAGAACCTGATCCCGGCTGTTGTACGGGAGGATAAATCTCTCTGTTGGAGAATCACTCTGCCAGAGTCAAAGCAGAAGCCAAACACTTTGGGCTGAAACTGGACTTAGCTGAGTAATAGTGTTCTTCTGGCCCTGACTGACCCCAGAGCTGCTTAATAAAACTTGATAAAACCCAATGACTGCCAGCACCTGCCTCTGAATACACAGATGTCTGAGATCCCGTCACTGAAAGGTCTTTGCAGGAGAGTCTCCCTCTTAGAGGAAAGCAGATGTCATTTTTATTTCTGGCACAACGATGGGAGCTGGAAATAAGCTGCAACATGTGGGACAATGTCCAGCCAGAGTCTGTCAGGACTGACGGTCATATGAAATTGCTGCTGCTTTGTGACCGAAATCCCAGCAGACACAGATGACAAGTCACATCAAATGAAGCTTAGTTCCTCCAAATAAACCTTTTTGAAGGTTTTCTACAAGGTTGTGCTTTCGTCACCTTACGCTGCAAACTAACAACGGTCAAACCATTAACCATCTGGCCATCCCCCGTTCAAGGTGATTTCCTAGGCTGATGTTTCTCTCTTTGTTGTGCCAACGCCTCTCGTCTCCTGCTCGTCGGTTGTCACAGAGAGGATGCACAATGTCACAAAACATCCTCTAAGTCCGCAGGAGCCGTGATAATCGTATCAGAGTGATTCTTAAAATGATCTGACCTGAACCTGTGGCACCAGCTGTGTGACGTCATAGGACGCTGCTGGTCAGGGATCAGGGACTGGGTGGTAACGAGAGAAGGTAGCTGAGTCGTGAACTGCAGATTTTAGAGGACACACATCAGCTTGTTGTGCTATGTGCACTTGACTTTTTGTTGTTGCGTCTTCGGGCGTTTGTGCGTTTCGTCACTGTGTACACTTGTCTGTGTCTGTATTCCCCTAATATCTCACGCGGGTATAGTAGTTTGTGTTTTGCACTAACCTTTCAGTGGTTCCTATGCGCACCAAGGGCGTGACCCGCCGGTGGCCCGGCTGACTCAGCCGATCGGTATTCCAGGATAGGTGGAGGCCACCGGACCGAGTGTACCAGCAACAAAGGACATTGATAGCAAGGCGGCGTTTCTGCGTTTCATGCTCTCGTAGCCGCAGTGATGTACGCAGTGATTTAGTACTCGTCTCCATGCAACACTATTCAGCAACATGATTGAAACGACACACGTCTAACTGTGTCTCCACAACAGAACATGAAGAGAGTTTTGTTTGTTATTAGCCCAGGGAAACGTCCTGACAAACATATAGTGTATGTGCATGTGTACACATACACAGTGTGCACACGCAGATGAGTCCTCTCTCTCACGTATGCACGCTCTAGGTATGTACTACTCCCCACGTCTGCTCCAGGCTGCACGCTCCACCCTCGGTGGTAGAGGACAGGCTGGTTGACCCAGGAGGAGGGGAGAGCGGGGAAGGGAGTGGGAGATAAGAGCAGACGGACCTCACTTTCATTCCTGCTCGTGCTCCTGGAGGAGCAGCACCCCGACAGAGCCGGATCACACGTGGAATAATAAATGGATTACTCTGACATACATTTGTGAGCGCAAGGACGAAACAGTCAGCAGGAGCGAAGAAAGGACGTGCACAGCGCTGGCAGAACTTCTGTCTGTGTGTGAGCAGGGAAGGCGACAGAAAGCTGCCTGACAAGACCAAGACGGGTTTGATCCATTCAGGAACCAGCTGAACTGACTGAACCGGGGAAGACTGGGCTTCAGGAGGCTGCACCTCTGAAGTGGATCCTAGGTGAGTAGATGATTTTCCGTTTTCAGATTTTCTACTGTTTCACATACAAATACTTCTAATTATAATTCAGAAACTATTCCTCCGTGACTGTCACTGCATCCAGCGGGTCCCATGTCCTCGCGAGTCACAGCTGTGCTCCTCTGCATCTTCTTTAGCCGCCTTGCTGTCCTCACTGTTGTCGTGTTCGTGCAGTAACACGTAGAATGACACAACCTCGTCTGTGTCATTACTGATTAAAGTCACTGTAAAGAACACAGCGACTGTTTTCATGGTGTTGTCTTTTGGTGGACGTCAGCGGTGACGTAAACCGACGTGTGTTGGTTATAAATTAAAATCTTTTCAAAACACTGCTGTGGTTGACATTTAAAGAATATATTATTATGTTTCTATGACTGGCATTTACATTCTGCCTGATGGACATGAAGCTTTAGGTGAAGTTAGAATACAGCTACAAGAAAAAATGCTTATACTATTAAACTAATACTGCGCAAAAAATGATATGATTTCATGTTTTCATTGAACATAACATGTAGTTAGTACATTAGTACAGGGAGGAAAAAGTATGTGAACCCTCGGCTAATGACTCCTCCAAGAGCTAATTGGAGCCAGGAGTCAACTGACCTGGAGTCCGGTCAATGTGTCCTGCCCTATAAGCCACAGTTTAGAAGCACTGCCTGAACCAAGCCTCGCACAAAACAGCTCTCAGAAGACCTGCGATCGAGAGCTGTGGACTTGCGTGAAGCTGGAAAGGGTCAGAAAAGTATCTGTAAAAGCCTTGATGTTCAAATGGAGGAAGCTCAGCTCTGTAGCTACTCTCCTGGGCCTGGGCCTGGAAAGATGACTGAGACACAGCACACAATGAGGGAAGAAGAATCCAAGAGCGTCAGCTAAGACTCACAGGAACCTCTGGCACATGCTGACATGTATGTTGACAATCTACAATAAACCAGAATGGAGCATATGGGAGGAACCATGGAGGAAGACACTGCTGCCCAAAGAAATACTGCAGTTTGCAGAAGAGATGATCCACAGAACTACTGGCAAAAAATCTGGACGTCTGGACTGACCCAGTCAGAGTCCGGACCTCGACCCGAATGAGATGCTGTGGCAGGACCTCAAGAGAGCGATTCACACCAGACATGCAAGAACATTGCTGCACTGAAACAGTTTAGTAAAGAGGAAAGGTCCAAAAGTCGTCCAGACCGTTGAGCAGGTCTGATCTGCAGCTACAGGAAACGTTGGTTGAGGTTGTTTAAGTTATTAAGGCCAAAGGTTCACATACTTTTTCCACGTGTTATGTTCAATGAACACATGAAAACATCTAATGTTTGTGCAGTATTAGTTTAAGCAGACTGTGTTTTTCTATTGTTGTGAATTAGATGAAGATCAGAACATTTATGACCAATTAATGCAGAAATCCATGATCCCAGAGGGCTCACAGACTTATTACTGACGTACTCACGTCCGTCCTGGTTTCCATACGTGTGACTTATGTCAGCATATACTGTGTTTCCATAAATACTTCTTGGCAGAGACTAATTGAAAATGCTTCTGTGGATTATAAAGCTTAAAGGAACTGTTATTAATGTGCTCTGCTGTAGCGTGTAATGTTAATGGCCTCTAATGGTGACAGCTCTTAATGCTTCGTCCTATAGTCGCCGAGACAACAGCAAAACACACCAAGAGAAAAGAGCACAGGCAACACGCACTGAGCACAAGGTGAGATGTGACAGGGCTACAAACACGGGGCTGGGTGTGTTTTAAAAGGCAAATCATCGATTCCTAGATGAAATAGGCAGATTGACGGAACCAGCCGGCTGCGTGTTTATGATAAGCCTGTATCTGCAGCACACACGGGTTTACCTAAGAGTGTAACACAGCAGCGTATTCCTCATTTTAGAAACCATGATAAAAAGTTCTGTGAGCAGCGAAACGGAGTCTGTTCCATTTACCCAGCGTTTAGCTGAAAAATCACAGCTTTGTTTTTTATGTCGTTTATAATATTTTCGTTAAATGAATTTATGAGTAAATGGAAGAATAATTTAGTCACAGAGAAACGTGTTTGCTGGGCTTTAAAGGATTTTCATGGTTATAACTTAACTTTGTTTGCGTGTGTTTTTGAGTCATGTTTGACCCCCAGGAAAAATCATCATAACCATCATTAAGTGAATTTAATCTGGCCTCCAATAAGGAATCATTTGTCTGATGAACGCAGGCCTGGTGCAGCTGCTGTGGTAACGCTGGAGGCCTGTTACCGTCGCTCAGGGGGAATATTGTGAATGTGTGTTTGTTTGGGGCACACGCGTGTTGGCAGAGCTCTGGTTAATGATACATAATAAGAACAACAGTCAGTGGTCTTATAAACAGGCTTCATCAGCGCTGATAAGGGAGCTTGGACCTGTAATACACGCTGGAGAAAGTCTCACAACATTCAAGCAGCGTCTGAAACGTAGGCGGGCTATTACTGGAAGTAAGTGCAGTGAGCTGCGGCCGCATGTGACCAACGTTTCATCATGGCCAACCTGGTCTGTGACGAGGAGCAGAGTCGGGGGAGCTCACTGAGACAGGAACGCATCACAGCGTGGTCGTTACAGGACAGCAGGCGCCTCCACGTGCTGCGATGCATAAACCTGCCACGTCACCTGCCATTCATAGGATGATGAAGCCGGGAGGTCGCTGCTTTACATGCAGAGGAAATATTCATAACAAACGGCCGGAGTGGAATTCTAATAAAGTCTAGAAGGACATAATGCAAACTAGTCTGCGATTCCAGTCATGTTACGGCTGGACTGGGTAAGAGAGACCAGAGGACAGAGTAAAGTCGACAGCTTGTTATTGTGGGTGTGAACCCAGCAGTTTGTGACCACTGACACGTCCAGACTGGGTCAAACCTGGTCAGAAGTTTGTTTTATTCATTATGATTGAACTGTTGCGTGTAGAGCATCACTGCTACTGTTCAGTCCAAATCTTATCTGCTCCCTCTTCAACAGAGGACCAACCACTTCCTCTGTGCTCCTCAGCTCCACGGGCTGTTGGTGAGTTAACGTCCACAGCGTGCATCCATCATGCAGTACGTCCGCATGGGACGCTAACAGAAGCGACGCTCTAAAGCCTGACCACCAGCTGACCTGCGTGTCGGACCGTTTTCTGCCTAAGGTTAGAGAGGATTCAGCTGCATTCTTCTCACGTGAAGCCTTTGAATGCAGCTATTCCTGCTGTCATGAGCAGCTTCAGTCGCACATCACTCACTCGCTCTCCCACCTGTTGTGATTGATTGCGCTATTAGATGCGAGTGTCTTGACTTGAGCCTTTATAAATTTGATAAATCAAGCTACTCCATATTTTATTTGTTATCTTTGCTGAGATCTCTGGACAAACGTGCATCACACTGACGTGTTCGTGTCGTAGCCTTTTGCAGATAAATCACCTGAGAGATTTTCTGTGTGGTTTGCTCCACTGTAAACCCAGACAGTTCTTAAAACGCAAAAACTAAAATGTGCATGAAAACTAGAGAAATGTGTTTCCCTGCCACACAAGACACAGACAAGAACCCAGAGGCCAACGTGCCGTTACTCATGTGAGCCGGAGTAAAACATCACATTAAAGGGGCAGGAAAGGTTTTGCATGTATTACAAATCAAACCCGACCCTAACCCGACAAAGCGGGACATGAGGCGGTTTGTCAGGGAGAATGAACCAGACGGAGAAGGCAAAGCTGGCGGCTGTAACATTTCCTAGTGGACTTTAACTATCTGGTTGCGTCGTCCCTGAGGCCATTCAGCGCGAGTGTGGGAAAGCGCTATAGGCTGAGGAGGACATGAAAATGGAAGGTTGCACACTGGTTTGCCTCCAGAGAGGAAAGCAAGCGAAGGACTGACTCCTCCATTAATCAGACTGAAAGCTTCACAGTAAAAAAGAGGCAACACACACTGCGACCAGAAGCATCGGCTCCAATGGATCCAGCACAGATGTAACCATTTGTATTTTGCACTGAGTCAAGCAGACAGAAATACAGCAAATCAAGCAGCGTCTGCTTGTATGTGTCTCATGTCCTCGTAGCTGTCGGACGCCTTCAGCTCAGCCACTGAGCAACCAGCTTGAACCAGCAGATTCAGCTTGACTTCTTGGAAAAGGGAAAAAGATTTATAGAAATCTCTTTCGACAAAGTTCTCATGTGGTCATAACTAATTCCTTAATTATTATTATTTTAACTATATAATTAATAACATTAGAAAAAACAGCTCACGCTGTGGATTCTTTTCTTGGGCCAAACGGTCCACAGCACTTCCTCAGGACAGTCCACCTAATGTGCCCAAATTATTATTTCTTGTCAGGCCAGAGAATCATAAAGAATCCCCTCAAGCTGTAAATGCAGGGGACGATTCCTATGAGGACGAGTGAATGTCCACTCTGGACGTCTTGTGCCGTGTGTCGCTTCATTTCAGCAACTGCTCCACCTTCACATGGGGCGGAACGGTCCAGCTGCCCCGGCCTGTCAGACGGTCGGAATCAATCCTCTCACAAAGTCAGCATGTAAAGCTTGACAGAGACTGGGCCATTACTGGCAAACTGGCCATTAGGTCTCACTGGAGAAGTGAGAACGAGCTGATAATGTCTCAGCTGCTCAAATTATAACCTATACAATGGACCATCTTCCTCCTCGTCTCAGCTCCATTCTGTTGCCTTTTCTGGCTGTTTGTCCTTCCATGCATCCGTTCTTCCTCCCAAAACGCCTTCTCATTCTTCACAACTTTCTCTTCTTTTGAGACATTTATTTATATGAAAGAAAAATAAAATAAACAGATTGACTGGGCGAACTGGAGGAAGTGCAAAGAATGCCTGGATGAAGGCAGGAAACAGGGGTGCATGGGAGAAGGAATGGATTAGAGGCATCATGAGAGCAGAGGTGAAGGACTGAGGGGTGAAAGAAAATCTGTCAAACTTCCTGGCAAAGTAGAAGGAAAATAAATCATGCTGGACTTGCATCAAGAAGCACTGAAAGATGGAAAACAAACACAAAAAGCATATTTGATATAACGTTGCAGGTGTGACGTCTTTTTTAGGAATGGAAAGCATCAGTGTGGAAGCAGGCTGGGACGGGTTAACCCTTTCCTCTCCGCTCATCTCAGCGAAGAAGAACTTCAGCTCCTGGTCCCTGTTTGTGTCTGAGCTGAAGTCCTTCAACGCTTCTCACAGCGGGGAGTCTGCCTTTGGGTTCTTCCCGGAGAACGCCTCCGCCTTCGCCACCACGCCTCGCACCCTGCCGAAGCCCACTGTGAGGGACCTGGGCCTGGCCCGGGCCGAGATCGCGGTGCTTGCTATCGTGCTGGCTCTCACCACGCTGGGCAACAGCTTCGTGCTGTGGGTGCTGCTGAGGAGGAGGAAGCACAATGCGCCCATGCATGTGTTCATGGTGAACCTGTGTGTGGCTGACCTGGTGGTGGGCCTCTTTCAGGTGCGTTGCCCTCATGAGTCAGATTTTCCTTCATGTTTTAAAATAGTTCCCATGTCACCAGCAGCTGCTTGGTTTAATCTCTGTCCAGGTGTTTCCTCAGCTCATCTGGGACATCACTGAGAGATTTCAGGGGCCTGACTTTCTTTGTCGCACCATCAAGTACTTGCAGATTGTTGGCATGTTTGCCTCCTCCTACATGATCGTTGCCATGACGGTGGACCGGCACCACGCCATCTGCTGCCCTTTGAAGGCCTATCGTGGAGGAGCCATGTCCCGGTGGAACACCCCGGTCATGGTGGCCTGGGGCCTGGCTCTAGTGCTGAGCATACCACAGGTAGGTGCTGGTGAAGGCAGCGGCTGCCGTCTTACACGTATACGTACAGATCAGCTGGAGTTCACGCCTCGATTTCTACAGTGGAACTTAAAACCCGTCTATTTTTAGCTGTGTGAGTCCCTGCAGTTCAGATAAGAGCAGAGGAAGCTGACAGTAACGTCTGCGGGTGTGTTCGCTCCATCAGGTTTTCATCTTCTCTCGCTCAGAAGTAGCTCCTGGAGTGTTTGAGTGCTGGGGTCACTTTGCTGAGCCGTGGGGGCTGAAGGCCTACGTCACCTGGATGACGGTGGCTGTCCTCTTCCTGCCTGCGCTCATCATCACCATCTGTCAGGTAAAGCGTCACAACGAGAATATGCTGTATGTACAGTAAGAGGATCCTTTAACGAAGCATGAATGAATGCTGTTACCTTTCACTGACGCCGCTTGGCCCGATAACCTGTTGGTGTTATGTAGCGTCCCATCAGTCCCTCTGGTCTATTTTGGGAAAGATATTTCCAGGGTCCAGCTATTTCCCCTAATTAACACAGCTCTTGGAAGACCACTGCTGAGCCGGCTGCTCAGAAAACCTGCCTCTGAAAACCTCCTGCTGCGACGCCGAATGTGTGCGATCGCTGCCAAGTAAAGAATCCAGGGCTTTATTTCATGATCACATTTCAGCTACACAGGATCCTCTTGACACGAATACGATTCAGATAAGGCAGAAGGAAAGAATTAAGCATGTCTCAACAGATCATCGTGTACAACACTGGGAGCATGTAATGTCATTTTAAAGCTGCGCTAATTCGTGAAAATACTTGACATTTTCAGATAAGAATCTTCCGAGAGATCCACAATAACATCTACCTGAAGTCGGAGAGGATGGTGATGGCTGAGATGAAGAAGAATGAAATCCTGTTCTGCTTCCCCAGCTTCAAAAAGGACGAGCGAGCCAAGGAGAGTGGGAGAAGGGTGTCGGGAGGAGGGGGAAGAGACGGGAGAGCAGAGCAGCTCTTCAGGGGTGTGAATAACAACCCTCACAACTACACACACAACAGCCAGGTTCGAGAGTGTTACGACTGTGTGTCACCCACCATCCAGTACAACAGCTCCCGAGGCGAACTCACAACAACTCTATCGCCAACGCAGCGGCCGACACTGAACGGCTCAGACTGCCTGGAGTCCTGCGCGTCCTCCGAGCCGGCTTCAGGATCTCGGTGCTGCGCCCTCGACTGTGCCCCCCCACAGTCTCCAGCCTCTCCGCCCCCAAGCATCACTAAAGCCATGTCCAAGACAGTGAGGATGACTCTGGTCATCGTGCTGGTCTACACTGTCTGCTGGGCGCCGTTCTTCATCGTCCAGCTGTGGGCGGCCTGGGATCCCAACCCTCCAAAACAAGGTCAGTCCCAAACCAGCTTCTTGAGTCACCAGCGTGATTTCAATAGAACCTGGGAAAACAGATGTGTCATAGCCCCTGTTTTTGAAGGCTGTTGTCTTCTCGTGGATTATTCCTCCTTAGCCCAGTTTATCCATTTAATTGCTTTAAGTGTTTCCACCTCTAGGCATCTGAATATGATCTTAAGCAAAAGCTGCAGCTCACATGCATTAAGTGAGTGAGGAACAAAGTTCGCCTCTTCTGGCTTCGGTACATTGTGGCGCAAACAGCAGCTTGAGGTGTGGGTGTGTTCTGACCCAAAGACAAACGCACACCAGCAAATAACCTGCTGATTTTGCATCATGGCCAGATGTTGACGTTTTATCAGGGAGCTCGTGCAGGACACACAGATCACGAGCAGACGCAGGGTGTGAGGCATGTCAGACACACAAACCTGTTAACACAGAATGTGCTCACATGCACATCAATACACACACAGACACACAGCACACAGTTTATTTATAACATGCTTCAACAAAAATAGAAAAGGAAGTATGTAGGTTTTTGTTCCTCTGGGAAATTCACCGTCTTGTTGCTACTAGTGAAGGAAATATAGAAAAAACAACAGTGTCATGTCCATGAATCATGGATGTTTTTATTCTAATTGAATGGTATTTCTTTTGTATTCGTGTTGTTTTGCTGGGTTTTCATAGTGGAAGGATGTTCCCCCATATTTATGAGGACTTTTATCTCTACCCTGCTTGTCCATGAATTTATCTGCTCACATGCGCGTCCTCCTGTGTGTGTGACCTCAGCAGGAGTGGCCTTCACCATCCTGATGCTGCTCGCCAGCCTGAACTCGTGCACTAACCCGTGGATCTACACGGCGTTCTCCAGCAGCATATCCAGAGAGCTGCTGAGCCTGGTGCACTGCGGCTCGCACCCCAGCCGCCGAGGCTCCTTGCCCGACGACTCCACCACCACGCACACCTCCACCACGAAGGACAGCCTGTACTGACAGAAACCAAACACTATCTCTGAAGAACGCGCTGACCTCCAGCAGATGCTCCCAGCTGTTAGGACATCCATCTGTATTCACCTGTCCTCTCCCGCCCACCGATGAGACAGAGCGTCACTGAAGATGCCAACACCATTATATCATTTTATTAAGGTACTGTGAAATGTATTGTACAGCGGCAGGCAGCGACAGCATCTGTGATGCAACACGACCTTGACAGTAAAGAGATTTTCACCTCGGTATTGGTTCAAAAGCGTCTTGGACATCACCTCAAAGAAGGAGAACATACCCTGTTGAACAAAACAGGGGTGGATCCCTGCATTAATGAGCTAATCGACAGCGGTGCAGGGAAAACAGAGACATTAACAAGAAGTCAGACAGCTGCTGGACGGAGCGCACACAAGATGACATGGATGCTGCAGCTGCAACGACGGAGGAGGAAGCTGTAGGAAAAATGTCAGCAAAGTTTGTTATAGGTAAGAAAGGGGATTAGAGACTAATTCAGATTTCTTAAGGAAAAAACATGGTTCCGTAGAAAAATAGTCATTTAGCAAGAAAGATAGTGTTCACTCACGACAACAATGCAACAGAATCATGACCCGACCTGAGAGGAACTGTGACACAAACACAAAACACAAAACACATCCACTCGCAAATCAACCAGGTAAGTAAGGGTCAGGTCAGGAAACCATGAGGAGTCCAGCTTATCACAGCCGTTGGTGGCGCTCTGCATAAACGCGCTTTAAAAGGTACTTTCTGTCCTAAAGGTATGAACCAGACAACAACCATTCACCAAAAGCAACCATTCCATGCACAGTGTGAACTATGTGAGGGTATTTATTGATCAAGTAGCACATTACACGTTGTTATGAATCGGTGAAAGATGTGTTGAATGTGAATTGAATAAGTTGTAATATTATGATGCGTCAAGGAAAACGAGTTATTAACCAAAGATTTTGTAAAGGTAACGGGTAGAGTGGGTTTAAGAGGAGCAGAAAATAAACATATTAGTCAGAATTATGCTTTCAGTGGTGTATAATCATCAGCAGCTGTTCCTTTTAGGGGAACACAACAGGAAACCCAAACACAGCTACAGTAACCTTCCCTCTTCCGACTCTATAGTAAAAGATTCATTTGCCTCTAGCTGAAAAAGTCATCACCGGTAGTTTTTCAGTTCAGATGACATCCTGAGGCCTGGACTTACTCCAGAACGCAGAGATATGTTGATACGGGGAAGGCAGAGGGAGGTGCACCCCTAGAAATCCTTCCATGTGCAGTATGCAGTAACTCTAAATGTGGTGTAGCAGTAGTCTTCACATGCATGTGAATCAGCTGTGGAAATGCTTCCAGTCCCAACCAAGTGCCTGTAATTTCAGCAGACGCTTTAGAGACGCTGCCGCCACTGGATTAATGTCCTAATGATGTCATGTTGTCCTTAGACGCAGCCACCACCACAGCAGGGATCATTGCATGTGGTCGACCACCATTTGCATCTGTTGCTGTTTAAATGACACAAAATCTATTATTTTATGTTCATGTACAGTTTATATATCACATTTCTATTCATAAGAAACATTGTATTATGTCACTCAGCTGCATGACAGAGTAGTAATGTTGGAGATTTCTGAATAAAGATTGATCATGTGAGCTACAGGACAATGGATTTGATGGTGATGTTGTCCTTGTCCTGCCACCAGGACAATACTGCTCATACTTGGCCCCTTTCCTCTGTGCGTCCAGGGTGTTTGAGCCTCCATCTCGCCACCGAGCATTAGTTCCCCAGACACAAGCCTCCACTTTGATTCCCTGCCAAAATCAAAGGTTGCAGCAACAACGTCCCGCGTCTCGTTTTGTTACAGCAGGAAACAGATGACCTTCTCCCCAACATTTGGGGCGGCCGCGTATTTTTCTCATCCTGTCAGGAAGTTGAGAGGTCAGAGGATGATTCTTCTCCCTCAAATGAGGCTGACTTCAGACGTATCCAGGCTTTCTGACGGACGGGAGACGCCAAACACAGACACACACGTTTATGGAGCATTAAATCACACAGAAAACGATCTATTCCAATAGACTATAATGTCTACTGACATCTGATCGTTCCTTCTACGTCTGCAGTGCTTCCTGAGAAGAGAAGAACGGACACAGGCTATTTCTACCTCCACTTTCATCTCTTTCTGGTTTTGGGTGTGCTCATGCGTGATGTCCGGATGCTCCATTCTGATGTGAGGTTTACATCTAAGCTCAAGGTCACTTCTCCGTTACAGGACAGTGCTTCTTGTCATTGCCATGGCTGTAATGTATAAGGAAAATAAATGACTGCTGTGTGTTTGTCACAGGGTCAGAAAAATAGGTGAACTTCCTTCTTCAGGCGAATTTAGGGTCAGTCCAAGGGAGCATCCAGAGGCTCTGAAGGATGACGAAGGCCCCCAGCCTTGACTGCAGTCAGTATAAATCAGACATCATTGCGTTATGTTGCTTAACTCAAGAACATGTCACAGACTTGAAGACCGCTGTGGCTGCTGTGAAGCTCATTCCAGAACATCAGGCCCCAACCAACTCACACAAGCAGCTTTGGTGTCTGTGGTAAATCACTGGAGCATCATTAGTTCATGATCAGAGAAAACAAAACACTTACCTTCAGCTATATGCAGTGTGTGCGAGTGAACTCATTCTGACAGTCTGACAGATTGCAGCGCGAGCCAAACTTAGATATGCTGGTATTTTTATGATCGTACAGAAACACTCACCGCAGACAAGTATTTGCGTTTAAGTGGGTTATTAACCTGAGCTCCAGGACATCGAGAGCAACTTTGATCACTTTCACTCACATCGTTTTCATTACCACATCTGTGTTTCTCTGTCAGAACCTGAAATTTCTTCTTTCACAAAATCTGATAAATTTTATGGAAAGTCATTCCACATGTTTTCATAGGATTTATGTGCAAACAAATGCTGAGTTTCTGTTAGTGCTGAACGGGCAGCTGCGAGTAACGCACTGAAACAAAACATGCTCTATTACCACGGTTGATGGTTTATTGTGAAATGCAGTCGGAGCATCAACGTGATGGTGAAGAGTAAAGACGATGAGGGCATTCGACCCAATGGGTGGTTTCTGACAACATTACCAGACAAAGCAAGTTGGACGACGCTCAGATGCGAGGAGGAAGACAACAGGGAGAAGGCACAAAAGATGAAAACAGACTGAAGGTGTTCAGTCCATCACAGTCAAACTAAAGCTAAAGCAGCTATAAATATAACATCCGTCATAGAACCATAACAAAAACTTGTATTGTGTAGAAAGGAAACCAAGATGAAGAGATACCATCTGTCTTTAGACGACTCTGTTAGCTCATGGTTGGTTGAACTTCCCGTGTTACAAAAATGTGTGAAGCAAAGGAAAAGAAAAAGCCTAAAAAAACAAAGTGTGAAAGTGAGACAATGTGGGAACCACTTGTGTGATGCCAGTTTCCACATTGCTGAATCTCACTAAGCCCATCGATGTCTGCCCTTGGAGCTGGTGCTGTCAAAACAGGTTTTCTCTGCCTCAGAGAAGACACACACACACACACGATTCCTCTACTGATGTGTAAAAGTCTTTCATGCACGTAAACTTAATATTCTTACAGTTAGATAATGACGTGCACAGTATCCTTAAAGCTTTTGATGTTACAGGAAGCTTCCAATTTCAAATCGGAGTTTAAAGCCTGTGGTGCGTATTAGGTCTGACAAAGCTACAGAAAGACATGAGAAACCTGCTGCGTAGTTTCTACGTGGAGCAGAGACTGTGAGATGATCAAGTTACTCCTTATACAAAGACTACATTGGTCTCATGGGAGTCAGTCCAGCAGAACTCTATGTGCCAGCTCAAGAACATAAGCACTGAGTCAAATCTGCATATGTGAATGCGAAAGGACGCAACAGAACAATGTCTTAAAGCGCATCATACAAAGTGTGGCATCGCTTTAACTAATGTTCAGTGATTCAGTGAAAGCTGTAGCTCTTGGCTGCAAAACTTCAATCCCAGCACAACGCTGCCACCGTGTGTTCAGCTGGTGGTACTGCACTACAGCAAGTCTCACTACTCAAGTAGTGTAGGGGCAGAGTCGTATAAGGTGGGAAATCAAAATTAAACTTTAAGTAAAAAACTGAACAACACAAGCTACTGTAACAGTAACAGAGGACATCAACACCTAGTGTGACACAATATCTTACCTCTATAGAGGTTTGAGGCAGGACAGACATCACACATCCCATCAAAAAAGATATGCAAAAAAAAAAATGAACCGACAAATCAAACTAAAAGAAAAACCATTTATTTGTTTGGATTGCAAGTAGAAAAGCCTCCACTGGGCCTCTGCACAGTCACACGGCTTGAGTTTTCTCCCTTGGACAGTCCCACTGTGCTTTTGGTTCAGCCACTGCTTTTAAACAGAACTGAATAATCTGTTTGGAAATTAGTTTTGTTTATTTATTTATTGGGTATGGACCCAATAAATAAATAAACAAATCAAAAGAATGACAAATCAAAAGAATGACAAAATTTCATCCATATAGAAACCAAACCTATGAGAAAAGACTGATCACATACAGACACAGTCTGAATAGAAACGCACAAAGACTGCTACTCTTTCTCCTCATTCCAAAGCTGACGGAGTAGCAAAGTCCGGGGATTGACTTGGAGCATCGATTGAGCTCCACCAGAGTTCAGTCTTTAACAATCTAGTGGTTAAAGCGATCGCGGGTCTGTTTAGGCCTGGATGGTGTTCTTTGCACTAAAGGCCATGTAGTAGACCAGGATTCCAACAAGGGCAGCCACCACCTCAGTAGACACCCACGGGCCACTCCATGCACCCTGTAGTCAGGTTAAAAAGGATAACAGTTAGCTTTTGAGTCAAATATGTCACAAATTTAACTAATTAACTATTTGCATGTATACACTGATTTCTAGTGGCCAGGCTTCTCCAGGCCACATAAACTCATTCCCCAATTTTCCAAGTTATGTGGTGACATGTTTGTTCTGTGTAGGTACTTAGTATGGAAGTGGGCTTCACAGCTGACTGACTGTCTACCATCACAAGCTCATTCAGAGGGACTACGAGACACTTACCCTGTGATCGATGTTGACAGAGAAGAGAGGCTGAATGGCATCTACATCTTCGTTATTTCTTTGGGCCTGGAACACAAGAGATGCAAACATATAATCCAAACTAAAACCTTTTCTCAAAATGACAACCAAGTCCAACACAAAGTGCTCAAAGTGTTTGGTCTATGAACTGAACACAAACCTTCCGCAGGGCGCTGTAGGACTCCTCATCGAAGAATTTCACCTGGTATGTTCCAGAGCTGGCCTGTTTGTGAGGTAGACTCCAGGAAACCTGAGAGAAGAAGTCAGACATTGACAAATGATCGACGTATACAGAATTTGGAATCATTTCAGTTCATCTAGCGGTGTGAGACACCTAAACATCAACTACCTGGTACTTCCCAACATCCTGCCCTCTAGTCACAGGGAACTGCCTCCCATTCACGTCGGCGTAGAGCGTAACACTCTGCAGCGGACAGAAGCAAGTATCAGTGAGCCAGCCTTGACTCGGCCGGAATAAACGACGCCACTGTGCGATTGGAGACTTACCTGGGCTCCGTTTGCACAGGCCAGGCTGAGTTCAACGATGAAGACGGACTCGGAGGAGATGACGGCGTCAGACGTCGTGTAGGCCGAGGGAGTGATCACCGGGTCTGTGCAGCTCTCCCCTGTCAGCACAGAGCACACGGACAGGTTAGACCTAAAGACGCAGACACACAGCACGACGTGCGCTGCACCGGCCTCTGCACCGAACCAAACAACCCAGTTCAAGACAAACGCCAGTGGCCTGATGAAGTGGCGCTAGCAGCTAGCTGGTGGCTAGCTAGCTAACTAAGGGAGGTTGGCGCTGCAGGGGAACTATTTATCTAATTTGCTCTTCCAACGGTCCTTCGCTGACGTACCCGAGCAGGCGACCACCAGCAGAGCGAAGAAGGCAGTTATCCGGATCATCTTGGTGGCGGGGAGGCTCTGAATTGTCCCTGAGCTGTAGCTGCTTCTGTCGCACTGAATGAAGGAAAAGTCCACCTCAGCTCACCGCTGCTACGCCACTGCGGCTGCGCTGCAGTGACGTGGACCGCGGCGCCGCAGAGAATTGTGGGAACGCTCTCAGCCGACACGTCATCCGAGTTAAAATCCAGTGTCGTTCTTTGTACTTTTCTTTTTCAACTTTTTATTTTAGTCTTTGCGTTTTTTTGAATGGCTGTTCATGGGAACCCACTTCCTGTCAGCCTCCACGGTCAAAGGAGAAGAAACGACCGAGTGGAGTTTCTAATCTGCCTCGGTTTTGCTGTTTCGACAATATTTGAATAAAGAATAAAACAATACAAGTTAACTTGCAGATAAAGATTTTATCAAACATGAAATATACACGTTACAACTTACACTGCCCAATATTATGTAAAATTGGTGCATTAATAAAAACTATCAAGGATCATTCATTTAAAGAGCGTTTTGCTGATATGTTTAGAACGCATTTGAAATAAGTTATTTCATACTTAGGACATAAAGGAGAATTTATCATTTTTTCACAGCAACCTAAAACAGGCAGTGAAAATATTCAAAATATTTATTTGGTATGGTGCCTGCATATGCAGACAAGTCACAGATCATTAATATATACAAAGTCCAGTGCACTCTGTTCATGACACCATCTTACTTTTGCAAACTGTTTTTCTAGTAAACAAGCAAAACACACCTGTACATTTCAAGTAATCCCCAGTTTCTATGTGGTGCTGCAGGCGTGCAGTGACAACAGGAATTTGCTTTACAGAGTATGACGGCGCGGCAGAGCCACCCCAGGTCTAGACACGACCCAGACCTCAGGGAGCTGCTCTCATTCCAGCGGGTCTGCTGCTTAGAAGAGTCCTGCTGCTCTCCCTCTGCGTCCATCTCACTTCCTCTTACTCTGGGAGGTCGGGTTTGAGGAGGGACCCTGCTGTGCCTGCCGTGTGACGAGCTCCCTGAAGACAGAGTCCATCTGTCGACAGACATCCTGTGTGATAAACAGTAGTGATGAACAGGAGAAACATGGCCACTGCTTTTACTGCATCCCCTCTGCTTGGGAGCCTCCAATTATATTCTTGACATAAAAGTGATGATCTGCAGGTGCTAAACCATCATTAGTCATTTGAAACATTAAAACAAAGACACTTAAGGGTTGAGTTAGGGCTCACTACTTCAAATGCCAATAATTTCTTTTCCCTTTAACAAAGACAGTTTAACCTTGAGCTCATTTGCCACACTATGAAAAACATTAGGTGGGTGTTATCTCAAATGTGAATTAGCATCAGGCCACATATTGTCCCAGGACTATTAAAAAAAACAGTTTCACCTCATTGCATTACAACAGCAGACTGTTGAGAAAAACAACAGCACTAGTTGAAAATTATTGCAGTTTACATATTTTTAACAAAACAGTTCTTACCAGTCGTGGGCTGTTGAGGCCAACAAGGCCTTCTCTGCTGGCCTAACATAACCAGAAATCATGATCACAGTCAATTTACTTTTTCCTAAATATGTATATAGAATTATTCTCCAGATTTCCGTTTAATTTGGTTTTCAGTGAATATATGGTTTTGTGACTGTCATGTTGTATTACACAAAACTGACTTAAACTAAACTTAAAGCTTGCCCATTTTGAAAAAAACAAAACAAACAAACAAACTGTGGACTGATATCTTTGAATTGCCTTTTATTTTCTAAATTAAAACTGCTGATGTGGGTGTATATATATATAGATATATATATTTTTTGGACTCTGCATGTATGCTGATGCCCTGTTGTCTGCTTCTGATTTCTCGAGCTGCGGCATCATTAATGATTATATCACTGAAGGCCTTGGTGTGAAATGCCTGAACGATTCTGCCAGAAAGACTGACCTTGTCTACCTGAACGGCCATATCTGCAGAGGAGCCTTCCTGAAGTCTGTAGCCAGGAGAGGGGACCCGCCGCGGTCTGCCCTGCGGCCCGACCGGAATCTGAAGCATCATCCTTCCACCTGCAGGAAGGCCGCCGCCCACCACGCCACCCCTTAACCTCCTATGCTCAATGGAGCCACTGCTGTTGGATCGAGGACGTTCAGCCTTTTTCTGTGTTGCTGCTGCAAACGAGCTGGTACCGTTGTCAACTGAAGATCCAGCTTCCATCTCTGTTGAACATTACCGAGATACATTTTTATGCAGTCACACCATCACTGCGTTCAAGAAGCGACGAAACGAGGTGCGTGTACAGTTACCGTCTTTGCTCAGGGTGTACTCTGCATCCACATCTCCTTCTTCAAGGATTGGCTCGCTGTGAAGAAACAACGCCAGATAAATCACTCGCACGCCGCATCCAACATGTGCAACAATATCAGGTTTGTTCTCACCAGTCGTCCTCCTGCAGCGTCATACAGATCTCATAGACTGGTCCCTCTACTTCGCTCTGGCTTGGGAAGATGCTTTCATGTTGGATGATGAGGTTCTTCACCAGGGCGTTGATCAGTGGCTGCATAGTGACAACGTCGTCATCCACATCCCCTCGGACTAGGCTGGGCCCAAAGCACACGGCCAGGTTGTAGGGCTGCATCATGTTCTCGTCGCTGTATTGAGACACACTGGAGGGAGAGAAATATAAAGTCTAGATGTGACTGCTACAAGCCTTAAATTGACTAGCTTCCTTTTTGTGGCTGTTACTCAACGTTAGTCTCTTACATGTTGCTGTTTGTGACGTTGTCAAACTGAACTAAACAAGCAGCTATTTCTGGAAATGTGAACGTTTACTGTAAATGATAAAAAAAAAAAAGTTTTCCACTCACTGATGGAGAAATGCAAACAGATATCTCATGACGACGATAACCGGCTGGGGATAGGCAGAGATCACTGCTTTGAGCTGAGCTGCTCTCTCTGCCTCGTTCTTTATTTCTGAGAGAAGGCGGTGAAAGACAGGTGAGTACGCGTGTTCGGTGTTAGCCGACATTTCAACATGCACGACCGACACACTCACGGGCGAGCTCCAGGAGCTGGCTGGTGCCGTCCGCAGGGAAGAGGGAATTCTCCAGACCTCGGAAGTAGAGCTTCAGAACTCCAGCCACAGAGTCCAGGTCATAGGTTCGCTCAGCTAGGGGATCCTCACCTGCAGGGGACGCGCACAGCGCACTGCCTCACATTATTAACGCTCAATTAGGACGGAGGCTGGTCCGTGTAGCAGGGGTAATACAACGCACACACCTACCTTGCTCAAAGGCATCCCTCAGGCTCTTGATCTCCGCCTGATAACCCGGCACTCGAAATATCCCTTCATGGTGGAGACCTGAACGACATGATGCAAGTTAAATCTGCTGAATTTCTAAGTCTAAACCTGCCAATTCCTGGTCTGTTGGCAGCACCTACCATTGAGGTTGATGAAGCGAATGCAGCTTTCTACAACAGCCGGAATCCGTTGTCCTGACGCCTGAACAAGAGAGAGTTTACTTGACATAAGAGAGAAATACTGGAGGTGGAACAATAGGAACGGCAGCTACCTGTATGAAGGACAACATGTCTCCCTCGAAGAGCTTATGGTTGTGCACCAAACTGGAACTGGAGCGATTCTTCCTGACACGCAGAGACCTTCCGTTGTGTCTGCAGAATGAGATAAGACCACAACAGTCACGTAATTTGATTATGAAAATCAAAAAAAAAAAAAAACAGCTCAACGCGTTTCTGGACCAACCTCGGCTGATGTTCATTTGAAGCTTCCGCTGGGAAGAGGAAAAAAGATCAGAACAAGAACCAGCCAGTGAGCCAAAATGAGAAACATGCTGTGTAAACACAAATTTAATATTTTGCTTGCTAATTAGAACAGGAACAACATTTCAATGTTGGCCTTTTAGGTAAACATACACTTGTATTGTTAGAGGACAAATACAGAAGTGATACCTTTTTCTGCTGCCACTTTAAGCAGGTCATGTTTGGCTTGTAGTTTAGACACCAGGGAACTACCAACAAGGTATTCTTTAACTTTCTGGAAAAAGACTTGATTGAGAATTGATTGTTCTGTTGACGTAAACAGGTTTTTACTGCATTAGTAAAGAAGGGAAGCTCACCATTAAGTAGAGGGTTTCTATTTCCTGCAGGTTGGCCCTGCGTTGGGGCAAACTGGGCTTAACGGTGAGGATTTCAGCGTTGCCCTCCTGAAAGGACTCGTTGCCGCTGCTCAGCTCTAGGTCGTCATTGCTTATATTCTCCAGCAGGGACAACTGAGCTGCCAACATGCTCTTACCAGCCTGAACGACAACATCGGGTTTAACAGTGCTGCTCTCAGTGCATGTTTTGGAATGTGGGTAGATTCGCATTCGAGAATAATAAAGTGCAGGTTGTACCTCCTCCGTTTCCTGGGTGACTGATTTCAGTCTGGTTTGTATCTGTTTGAATCTTGTCTCCAGTTCACATCTCATTTCATGCTCTGCACTGACCTCTGAAATCTAAAAATATACACACATAATTTAAAAAAAAAAGGACACTGAACATCAGAATGTGTGTCGTCATTAGTATAGAGATAAAAAAAACAAACTGTACACTGCGTCACCTGGTCTCCTTCATGAGGCTGATAAGGGAAACGAAGGGGCATAGAGAAAGTGTTATAGTGGTGCTGAAGGAGGGTGTCTCTGTCCCGGCTCTGGTCCATCCCAGACACCGCTTCCTGAAGCTGCTGCAGCCCTGTGCCCAGGTTCTGCTGGGACCGCCGTCGACTGGACAGATAGGCCTGCATCACCCGCTCCAGAGAGAGGTGGTACCCTACGTCTGCACACTGAGGGACACGGTGCATTAAAGGAGCTGCTGACGAGCTCATTGCAACACAGAACCGAGGACTTCATTCATGCGCTAAAGTGTCTGTCTAACGTGCTATGAAACGCTGAACTCACGTCGATGAGAGTGGAGATGTCTTTGAGGTAGTACTTATTCACGCAGGCGTTGGCAGCACCTAAGTTTAACAGGTATTCATTTCTGGCCTTGCTGCACTTCACATGGATTTCTTGGACTTTACATTGTCTCTGTAATGAACAAACAGTTTTCAGCAAACAGTTCAAATGTTTGCATTTATATCTTGCCACATTTTTATATAGATGTATGTCAAACGGAGCATTTGTTTACTTTTTCTATCAACCTCTCGAGCTTCTTAGCAGCGCTCTGCTTCTGCTTTTCCTCCTGTTTCTCTGCTTCCTTCAGCTTCCCCTCTGCACACAAATAGTCTGCGTGGTACTGGTGGTATGTCCTCCATGCCTGCACACAGATGCACACAGCAATGCTACCCTTTGTTGACTTGCAGAGTGGAAAATGTTTGGGGTGGTTTCTCACTTACAGTCTGCAGCTCTGTGGTAACCTTGAGTAGCCCGTCTTGCAGCTGAATACAAATGTCTTTACTCTAGAAACATGACGTTAAGTTAAAAACCACAGATTGGAATTGTAGCATGACAATGACCCACAATATGCGATAAATCACGTCAAGAGATAGATTTATTGTGGTTAAGGCCGATGTGCCTGCTCAGTCACTACCTTCTTGGCCAGACGCTGCGTGTACTCCAGACACAGCGTGAGGGGCTGGAGGAGGAAGCTGCTGCAGCTTTCACTCAGTCCATTGTGATCCCGACTTTCTTGGCGAGTCTGAGACAGAAGACTCATCCAAACTTGTGCCACCGAGTTACTGCTGGGCTCCTTCCTGAGTTAATGCACAAAGGAAAAATCCAACACGGACCGAAAGCAAACAAACAACCGATACTGTGCATGATGTAGGATCTAGTCCTGTACCTTTTAATTCTGGAAGTGAACTTTTCAGAGAGTTTCTCCAGGGAGCGGGCGTACTCGCTTTCAATCTCACCCCTTCGCCGCAGGTAGTCGGCGAGGTCCTGCAGCTGCTGGCTCTTCTGCTCAAGTTGCAAGTCCAGCACCTTCAGCTGGTCGACAAGCTGGCAACGCACCTCTGAAAAGCGAAGAAGAAGGGGGTTGGGAACAAGTCAGAGAAAACGCATCAGAGAATATGACTCATTGTGAAAGTTTGTTTCTCCATCTGCAGGGAAAAAAAACACACAACTCAAGCTGTT
Organism: Macropodus opercularis; assembly: GCA_030770545.1. Lineage (NCBI taxonomy): Eukaryota > Metazoa > Chordata > Actinopteri > Anabantiformes > Osphronemidae > Macropodus > Macropodus opercularis. Next base: position 16,546,606 of record CM061095.1, read on the forward strand.
TACACCCAAGACGTGTGATGAAGGGTGAGATGTTGTTAGATTTAAGATGAAAGTCAGGTTTTACCTTTGATTTGCATGTCATAGTCCATAGCACCAACCCTCTCCTTCCAAAGCTTTACATGCGAGCTCATTGTTGCTCCAGCTGGGTGGAATTCTGAACCAAAGAGCAGAGGTTCTGCCATCACAACATAATATGAAATATCAACTTCTCCTCAACCCTGATTGCGCGATGCACTGTACATGCACCGTAGTAAACATCAGGCCCGGTGTCGCTCTGCTGCAAGCAAGTGTGCCACTCTACACCTTCACACCCTCGGTGCTAAAGCGCCCGCTCTACAGACCATGTTAACTTCCTTCAGCCATAGAAAAAAAAAAAAAAAAGTGTGTTCATCTTACTGTAACACATCTCCACAAACCAGTCACTCTCAGCTGTGCTCTGCTGGGTGGAACCGGTCACACTGCAGAAATGCATGAGGTGCAAAAATAGCTCCAACAACAGTGCAGCTACCCCAAAAATAGGGTGAGCCACATGGCAAACAAACCTACGGGGATGTGTGCTCAACGCTACAGGTGGCTGAGCTTGACTGAAGGTTAAGATTCTTCTTTTAAATGTCTTTAAAATGACAGCATTCGAGACAGAAGGAGGGACGGGGGGGGCTTTCTTGCTGAATTACAACCTTTTTGTGCACATAAGACATGTTCTCTCTTTCCCCTCATGACTTCCCCTTTCTTTCCACGCCAAAGATCACTGCTCAGCACAGTGGAAATGTGGCTACTTTCACACAGACACTTCCAACGGATCTGCTAAACTGACAGCTGCAGTACAGAGATGCAGAAAGCAACACTGCCTCGTTTTTCACCCTTTTCCTTCTTCTGTATTCGACCAGCAGAGCATCACCTCCCGCTGCGACGCTTCACCTACCTTACTGCTGCTGGGGCTTCAGTTGCCATCATGGCAGTGTCGCATGGTTTACCTCCAAGTGTTTCAACAAGTGGAAAGACATCGATGCCAAATTATAACACACTAAAAGCCAGAGGGCTGGGAGGTTAATAGCAAGTCCGAGACGATCCGCAGAACAATCCTTTAAAACAGAGGCCACTCAGGTCTGTAACAGAGCTGTCACATCATGCTGTTCTGGTGAGGAAATGGAAATCAATTCAAAGCTAAATAGTCAAAAACTGTCCTACCTGATGACAAGCAGTCTTGACAAGTCTCTTCTCCAAAGTGAGGCAACTAAATAATGCCAGTTGATAGAACAGTAAGCTCTGAACTGCTTCACCTCCCCCTCACATTGGACGCACTTAGTGGGTGGAGTGGAACTCATCTCTCTCTCTCTCTCTCTCTCTCTCACACACACACACACACGCACACGCGCACACACGCACACACACGCACACACACGCACACACACGCACACACACGCACACGCACGCACACGCACACACACTCTGCTCTCTCTTTCTCGCGGCTCATCTCCCACACATACATTTCAAGGCATCAGTGTGTGACTGTGTGTGACGGATGAAAAGCTTTCTCTCGTGCTGCTTCCTGAACTCAGCAGGGAGGTTTTTACTGCAATCAAACACCAGCTGTTCACTGATTAGTCCCTCCTCAACGGTTATTCATCGACTACTAAGTGAAATCAGCTGCCACAGAGTTCAGTGGTAAGACAGAAAAGCGTACGGGGGGGGGTTTCTTGACACGGTGCTGAGTCTACAAAAACTACCTGATGGCTCATAGCCTTCTGAAAAGAGGGAAGCCACTGGTACATGACTTTCACCACGGAGAGCACCCCTGCTATTAATGTATTTATTTATTCAGGCCTGATCACGAACAGCTCAAACAATGTTGTCGTCTTCTTTCACCTCTAGCTGACAAGTGTTAAATGGCACCAACGTGTGAAATTGAGACATTTTTTTAACTTGTGATAAACAGCTTAACTTTCCAAAAGGTCAGCATGCTGTTGTCTCAGTGAACTTCTCTCTGTGTTTCCTTCCTCTAATAGACACTACTGTGGTGTTGCATAATCACACTAAAGCTCTACTATCTGTACATGTTTAACCTTTTTAAGGACAGGGCACATCAGACCTATCTGGTTTTCACCAGCCATGTTAAAGTCCATATACACCAACCAGCGACAGCGTTAAATCCACCTGGAGCTGTCACTGCACAGCGGACACTTCATGACAGCTGTCAGAACACGTCACTGGTCCTGAGCTGTGACGCTGCGACGCTGCAGACTGAACCCGACTGCTGACAAGTGTCCACCAAGTTGCAACACTGCTGTCCATCCTATGGCAGTTTTATTTTGAAGAAAAAAAAACTGCCATTCCCGTCATTTAGTCCATTTCTCAGCATTTCCTAGTTCTTATTTCCCATCTATCAGATCATTGACAAAATCTTGCATAATGCAAGGTTGAAGGAAGTCAAACACAAAATGTATAATTTGAAAGATTTATTTGATTACATTCTGTTAAATAAGACCATGTTGGGACAATGTTTTTAATGTCGATCTTTGGGTCAAGACAACAGTATTTTAATAAAAAATGTTGACACCCAAAGTGAACTCTCATTTATTTTGGATAGCACCTAAATTGTTATTATTCCAGGACTTTTGTTCACTCACACTGCAAAAAAAGCAAGATTGACGGCATTCCAGCAACGAGAGGGCTGGTCATAGTTAAAGCCCCAAGACATTTTCAAATAGGGATAAAAAGAGATGGAGGAATTAAAAAATTTCTAGCATTGTCATTGTGAATCAGAAGAAGAATCTTTAACGTCTGTGCTTTCTGTTGCTTCGCTGACTTCACTCAGCTCTTTGCTGTCCCCTCCACTGTCTCGTTCGCTCTCTTTCTCCTGGTCGCCGGACCCTGAAGGGCTCTGGCCGGATGGCGCGTCTTGACCTGGTGCACGGACTCCGGGCTTTCTCAACTGTGGCGCGAAAGTGACAATCATTATACACTCATGATCCAAATCTACTTATAGGATTTGAGAAGCGCATTTCCTGAGATAACAAGAGGAAGAAAAAGGAAATTAAGCCAGTGTATATTTACCTCATCCGCCATATGGGCAAGGTCTCTTTTCATGGCATAGGCATCCTCCCCATCCGCATAATATTTAGGCTCTACCTCACTAATCCTGTTGAAAAACAACATGACACCTGTCACCTGGCTCTAGCTTCCTCTAAATACAGAGTTCATACTGTGTATTGTAGAAAATCAACATACCTATCATATTATAGGCTGCCTCCACTATTTTAAAAGAAATTCTCTTGAATTCGATCATTTGCACTTAGAAAAACAATGATTGAAAAATAAACTAAACAAATCAAAGAGGAGACTTTGCACAAAGTGTGCATCACTAAACTAGTAACGAGTCTCAGGTTTGTGCTGGTGCAAGATTAACTATTTGAAAAAATAAACAGGGAACAATCGTTGAACAAAACAAGTTCCTCTTTGCCTGGTCAAACACTTTTAAAGGCTGAGGGTGTGTTTACTACAAATACTTACGTTTTTTCCCTGACACTTTCTGGAACTCAGTTTATAAAATGTATGCCAAATGTGTATCCAAGCATATGTCATTAGTAATAAGTCATTGATGAGTTATTAATAAACTCTACTTAAAACATCAGCATATTTGAAAACTATTCATGTTGCTACACTAACTATTCAACAATATCCCTAAATGTATTTACGAAGGTTCAACAACGCTGAAGTGTCATTAGACAAGAAAGGGACTTACTGAAATTTGAGTGTGTTCGAGTACAGGTGCAGGGCTGCTCGGTTGCTGCAGTAGGAAGAACAGCAAACGTCTTGAGCAAAACAAACACACAGGCAGAATCTGACCACATTTTGCAGACAGGAACACATGGAATCCACTTCTAAACAACAATGGAACTACAAGATCACCACCTCTTGCGAACATGAAGCGAGACATATTTTGCACTGAAGTTCTCTATCATGGCTCGGCTGGCCTGGTCCATCAGCTTCTGAGCCAGTCCTAGACGTCTGTGGGAGCGCTTCACTGCCTGCAACACAGTGTCTGTCACCCCAGGGCAGGCAGGTTAAACCTTGAGTGGTGTGAATGACGGCAGGGGTGCCGCTCACTGAGACTCACCAGGGATGTAATGTGTCCATGGGGAACGTCATCGGGATCCTCCTCCCTAAGGGTTAGAGCAGGATACAAGAATAAATGATGCCGTTACCTTGTTTCAGTGACGGAGCCTAACACACAATTACGTTTAAAGAAACTCACATCTTTGCCAGCACATAGCCCACAATTTTGCCATTTTCGTCCTCTGCAATGTATGAGAGCTGAAACAATGAAAGCAAAGTGTGAGTGTAGAGCCGGGGAGCGGTGCGGCTGCAGGTAGCGGCACCCGACCCACCTGAGGCCAGGACAGTCCGTGGTAGAAGTAATATTTCATCTGGTAGTTTTCTGGGAGACACAGCAGATTGCAGTGCTGCATGTTCATAAGGTCCTCCGGCTGAAAACACACGAGGAAGAACATCATAAAGTCCAGCTAACTACGCAAACGTGCAAAGCGCCGTGGCGAGCTAAGCTAGCAGGCAGCATGGCGGTCGAAAGCGCTCACCGCACTTACCCTGGCGTTTCGAATGTTCATGTTTGGTCGGTGCGGATTTGTCCGGAGGGGGAGTAGAAACCGAGTCTGCTACCCGCGGGAAAAGCAAATCATAATAATTAGTCTAAATAATATAGGGAGTTTGCCTCGCCAGCTAAACCGACTTGCTAACAGGGAGCAGAGGAAGGAGTGTGCCACAATAACGATAAACTTCCGGTTCCGGTGACCTCCGGGTTTCAAAGTAAAAGTTGTTATTATCGCGGACGCCACATAACCTCTTTTGTTTTGAAGGACGCATCAAATTATTAAAACAAAACTATAACAAAGGACGTTCTTCAAGTAAGGATCAATATTCTATTACGAGATGGCTCTGAAGCAAACACCTAAAAGTGAACATACAGATGTCGATGAATTTGAATTCATCTTTTAATGAGATGCTGAAATGGACCAGTGAACCCATGTTTTAGTTTATTAAATCAAGAACTGCTGTACACAACCTGTAACACTATAATAATATAATATATATATAATATAATAATAATATAACACAACGATTAATACCCAGTGTATAAAATGTATACAATTAAGGGATAACACCACAGACATAATGAACCAGATGAACGCTTCTCTATAGACCTGTTCTGTCAGTCACATTATTATTGTGTTGTGGCCATTAGTTCTGGATTATGATTGTGCCAAATCATCTAACAGCTGTGCTAATGATATACTATACAGGTGAAAAGCCGGTGTCCAATCAGCGGCGCAACATGTAAATTGAGCAGGTGTCACCAGGGAGGGACTGGAAACGGGACTTTTTCAGGATTACACCCATGTGTCAGGCGGCGTCTTCAACATTCACAGGGATCCTTTGTTAAGGGTGAGTGAGAGATGACGAGGACGCCGATGGAGACAGAGCGTCTGGAGTCAAGTTTATGGGTCGGGAGTAAAAGGTACCGGGCTGTGCTGACGGGCTGGCATTTCAACTGGACCGAAGTAGACAAGAAGAATCGCGACAAGAAAACAAGTAGGTGTCTCTGTCAGCAGCTACGGCGTCGCATATAGTATTTAAATGGTCATTGGTATTATGTTGCGGTATTGTGATGAGCTGAAAGAATCCGTCCGTAACACTCAAACCACAACAACCATTTTTCTCTGGGACACTAATGAAGCCTGAGCCGCAGAGAACGTGAAGAACACGTTAAGCGTGACGCGCAGCCCGCAGCTCAAAGCACAAAGGCCGCGTTTTGTGTTTCTCTGCCTCTGTGTCACTCACACACGTCGCACAGGGGACGTCAGGGTGCGAATGGAAAGTCTTTCCTGCAGTGACGTCACGTTGGAGCTGCGTTGTCCCCCCGTGTTAAAACACGACCGCGCTGATGTTTCAGGTTTCCCACAAGCTGCCGACAGAGCTGACAGGGCTCCACTCCTTCAAGGTGCAGCAACCAGCCTGTGAAGCAGTGAAAGTGAGCCAGTAACCTGAAACGGAAGCAATTCAATGAGTCAATATTGATATGAGAAACACCTTTCCAGCAGTGTTATGACACTGTATTTGCTGGAATGGCTGTAGTTGCCTTCACGTCTTTCAGGGATTAAATGAGGCTGTTCGTTAAGTTTCAGTGCCTGTGGCCGAGGTCGTTGGCGTGGAGGAGGGCCGGCTGGAGATCCTGCCTCACAAGCTGGTCGAGGACACGGACAAAGACTTCACAGGTGGGTTCTCTTCAGAGACTCGCGTGTCACAAAGTGCTGCACGTGTTGTTTGGCATATTCACTCTGACACACAAGGCTAAGCAGGCGGCGGGTTTGTGACTCTCCATGTGGTGATGTCTCAGCACAGACTTACTTCCCTCATGTCTCAACCTCCTCCAGTTTTCTACGTGAAGCGCAGCAGCAGTGGGGGCTCTACAGGGTTGCTATGGAGACTGGGCCGGACCCAGTTCAGTTGCCCCAGTCGGGTCCTCCGGGACCAGTGGACGAATCACCTCAGAACCGTTCTCAAAACGCACAGTAAGGACGGTTCACATCGCAGCCAACTACTTTCCATCCTTCTAATCCGTTCAGTTCCTCCCATGTCAAAGGTTTCTGCTCTCATGACACAGTGATAATCAAAGTGCACCCTTCAGGTCCGTTACGTCCTCGTAAACTGCTGGTGTTCATCAACCCCTATGGAGGAAAGAAGAGAGGAAGGAAGATCTATCACTCTGTGGTGGCCCCTCTGTTTGAGCTGGCTGGCATCAGCTGTCATGTAATAGGTAAAGACGCTCTCACACCCAACACGACGCACTGCATAGATCCTGCAGTGCGTTTAAGATCATCGTTTAATTTCTAGTGACTGAGCGAGCAAACCAGGCCCGAGATCACCTCCTGAAGAAAGACCTGACCGGCTTTGATGGGTGAGAGTTTGCAGCCATTGTACCAGCTCCACTGTCTGGGAGGTGCCGGCCTAACAGAAACCGCTGTGTGTGTTTATAACAGCGTGGTGTGTGTGGGTGGGGATGGCATGTTCAGCGAAATACTTCACGGGTTGATTGGGCGGACTCAACAAGAGGCAGGCCTTTGTGAAAATGACCCCACTGTCACTTTGCAGCCCTGCTCGCTTCACATTGGCATCATCCCTGCAGGTAATAACAGCAGCATTGTTGTTCATGAATGGATGGACCTGGATTTAGAGCAGCTTCACACACTCCCTGCTACGTTGTAGGCTCAACAGACTGTGTGTGTTATGCCACGGTGGGAGTAATCGACCCTTTAACATCAGCTTTGCACGTTATCATCGGTGAGAGTCATTCATCTTGGAAGTCAGCGTCTTCAGACACCTACGTGTTGTCATGAACTGCGAGCTGCACGTTTCAGGAGACTCCCAGCCGTTGGACGTGTGTTCGGTTCATCACGCGTCTGCTGTGGTGCGTTACTCCGTGTCTATGCTGGGCTATGGCTTCTATGGGGACGTACTGGCCGAGAGCGAGAAGCACCGCTGGATGGGGCCTCTCCGATACGACTACTCAGGTGTGAGGCAGAAATCACTGTCGCTACAGGGTTGAGGCAGCTTATGTATAAAATAGCAAAACAGGAAAGTAAGGTTAAATAGGAAATAAAAATCTAGGAGGACAAAGAACATAGTGTAGACGCTCTTAGATCATCTGACCGTGATGCTTGTTGCTGTGCATGCGTCTCTCCCTCTCCCTCTCTGATTGCAGGCACGCTGGCGTACCTGAGCAACCGGAGCTATGCAGGCATGGTTCAGTACCTGCCGGCAGACCCGCTGCTCTCCAGCCCCAGGGATAAGACGCGCTGCCTCTCAGGGTAACGCAGCATCTGCTCTGAAGAGCGTCGCTTACACACTAGTTGACATTCGAATGTGCAGGCACCCAGTTGCAGATGCTCTGCCACACATGTAACACACACTGCGGATAATTTGCTGTTGCACAGTACCTACAGCTTAGTTGTGCTGGAAGATGCCCACAGTTATGAAATGACTCCTCATGTCCGGTTGGTGTCTATCTCACAGCGAACCTTGTGAGGCTTTAACCTCTTAAATGTTACATGTGGAGAGAAAGTGCCTCCTGTAGAATATTCATTATTCACGCACAGAAATGGTTCAAATTCACAATGAACCTTTAAGAAGCCACAGCAAGAGCAACTTGATCTGGGTGAAATGTGAGCGTCGGTCTCTGCCTGAGGCCAGTGGTTTATGATGGGTATCCAGGTCGGGGTTTATTTCACTGACTGAAACTTTTTGTGTTGCACGTTTGTCTGTGTGTTCAGGTGCAGTGTGTGCTCAAGAAGCACAGAAAGACTTTTCCACAGCTTTTCCGATTCGGGCTCCCACCTCAGTGAATCAGAAGGTAACACACACCGGAAGGAAGTTACAGCAGGGGAAGGAGTTTGAATGTCAGCTGGTCTCGCTTTTCTTTGTCTTTCCAGGGGACTGGGTGAGTGTGGAGGGCAGGTTCAGGTGTGTGTCTCTCACCTGCATGTCCAGCTCATGTCCCAGGAGTCCTCTTGGCCTCTCACCTTCTGCTCACCTGGCGGACGGAACAGGAGACCTCATCCTGGTGTGGGACACCAACCCACTGGGCTTTCTCAAGTTCCTCTACAGGCACACGAGCACACAGGACCAGGTGCGGGCGCTTTCTGCATAAACATCAGAACAAGGGACCTGGAACTGCTTGATGTGACGCGTGGTCCGCTTTTCCTAGTTTGACCTGCCGTTTGTGGAGGTGCACCGCGTGAAGGCCGCCCGTTTCTGCCTCCCCTCTAGCAAGGAGGAGGAAAGCTACGAGGAGATCGGTGGCTTGAGCGACGCCATGGATGAAGAAGGGTACGCTGAGGCCGAGAGCAGGACTGGCTCTCAGCAGCACCTGGCAGAGAGTGGCACGTGTCAGGAGAAGACGCACGAGGAGAAGACGGCGAGTCCCTTCCTGTGTGGCCTGTGCTGCAGCAAAGCTCCTGCTGGGTCGGTGTGGAACTGTGACGGAGAGATTCTGCCTGTCACAGAGATCCTGTGCAGGTACGTTCCCGAGCCTCACGTCCTCCTCCTGTTGGCACGCAAACCATCAGGCTCGTGTGCTGTCTTTCAGGATTCACGGCCAGCTGGTGCGTCTGTATGCCAGGGGCATCGAGGACGGAGCAGCCCTGCACAGCTGCAGCGAGGACTGCGACCAGTGCGAAAGGAGATGCATCTTTAACAAATAGCCTCAACGGAGCAAGGGTTCAGTAACTACGGGACTTTTTTACGGCAGTTTCTCATTGCAATAAAAATAACTATTTATTCTCAATCAGCGTTTTTGGTGCACCTGTCTGTTTGAAAGCACAATTTAAAAACTTGCCAAGTAAACGGTGCAGGTGTCGTTCAAAGGAGTCAAAATTGCAGCTTTACCATCATCAGCTTTCATTTTCTCATTTTCTGAAATGACCTACACAATGCAAAAAGAATCGTCTCTAAATTTAATGTGAGCAGAGCTTCCCCTTAATACAGACTGTAAATGTGTCAGTAACACAGGGAAGAGGAAACATAATTATCTCAGAGGAGAAGTGGTTTAAACATGTTTGCTCTTCTGTGCTCCGACTTCAGAGGCCGGATCACTGAAGGCTGGTCTACTGGTCTGAGTGTGTGTTCCACACACAGATGAAGCAATAAGTCAGCCTGGAGTGGGAAGTCGTGGTTTCCCAATGATCTGATGATTTTATGGCCTTATTTGAATTTAGCAGAATCACATGCCTCAATGCGCTAAAGCAGGGCTGGTGGTCTGACGCAACAAGCCCAAATGTGTAAAGTCATGAAGACATTCACGTCATCACTTACACCCTAACTTTCATACAGGTGGTTTATATAAAAACCAGTGTGAAACAACAACAGACAACCGAGGAAGACTGCAAACGTTTATTGTGTGTGACAGAAGGCTGCTCGTCATGTTGGGTGGGGCTGCATCCATTTATACGTTCCCTCATAGCGGAATCCCACCCGCTTCACAAGTTCATCTGCCTCCGTTGGACCACGGCTACAGACAAAACACAGGAGAAAGAAAAATGAACCCATGAAATGATAAAGCAAATTTATTATTGTGTCGACAGTTGGAGCCGACGTTAACCTTCCGTATGCGTAGGGGAAGGGCTGCGTTCTCTCTCCCTCTATGCGGTGAAGGAGAGGCGTGAAGATCCTCCAGGCCTCATGCAGCTCATCACTGGGCCAAGAGAAGACGACAATATGTCGCATGAGAAAATGCTAATGTCTGATCATGTGAAATGGCCACAGGACCAACCTGCGAACGAAGTGCATCTGATTTCCACAGAAGACGTCTAGTATGAGCCTCTCGTACGCATCTGGGAGCTTCACGTCCTGCAACAAGACGCTGACTCTTAAACTGGATCAACAATGATTACACAGAGACGCGGACTGAGCACAGCAAACGTTTAGCACCTTGTATCTGCTCTTGTATGTGAGGTCCAGCTCGGTTTCCTCTGGGCTGAAGTAAACTCCAGGCCTCTTAGTCATCATCTTCAGGTAAACGGCTTCATCTGGCTGCACCCGCACCACCAGCTCGTTCCTCTGACAGCGTCCTCCAAAGATGTCTCCCGGCACGTCGGTGAACTGCAGACGCACCTCTGCCTTGCGCTCATTCAGAGCTTTTCCACAGCGCAGAATGAAAGGAACTCCTGGCAGACAGGTTGTTGGTGCAGGTTCAGACAAGAGGGTAGAAAGTGTGACAAACTGAGAAGTAGCAGAAAAGCAAGATCAGTAATGTGGTGCCACACCGTCCCATCTCTCGTTCCTCACGTAGAGCACTGCAGTGGCGAACGTTGGCGTACAGGAGCCTTTTGGTACCGTGGGGTCATCAAGGTAACCCAGCTTGGACGGGCCCTCCCCTTCAGGGTCACCCACATACTGACCAAGCACCACATCCGACAGTGTGACTGGAGCTACGCACTTCAACACCTTCACCTACAACACATCGGTTAGATCAGTTAGAGGAAAAACCCCACCGTACGCACGGCGTCCCTTCACGCAGCAGCCGCCGTTACCTTTTCATCCCGCACGTCATCGGGGCTGGTGGATGCAGGCTTCTCCATAGCAACCAAGCAGAGCATCTGGAGAAGGTGGTTCTGCATCACATCGCTACATCGAGACGAAAGGACTAAAATCAGTAAAAAGCAGCTTTTGGCATAATTATTTAATTTTGTTGCTCACCGAATGATTCCAAAGTCATCAAAGTATCCCCCTCGACCCTGGGTCCCAAAAGGCTCCTTGAAAGTGAGGACCACGCAGGCCACGCTGTTCCTGTTCCATAAAGGTCCGAAGATACGATTACCAAACCTGAAAGGGAGGCGACATGAACAGTCGAAGGGTGTCGTAAGGCTGCAAGCCTTGATATACGGCATTCACCATGTGTATGGAGCACGTCACCTGAGAACCATGAGGTTCTGGACCATCTCTTTGCCCAGATAGTGGTCTATGCGGTAGATCTGATCCTCTGTGAACAGGGAGAACAGGTGGGCCGACAGCTCCTGTGAACTCTGGAGGTCTCGACCGAACGGCTTCTCAACAATGAGCCTGTTCCAGCCTCTGTTTTGCAAACACAGATGATCAGAACCAAACGAGCTAATGGCTTTATAAGCGTTGTTCTTGAAACGGAAGGTACTCGCTTGCAGCTCATGCAGTGGGTTCTGATGTTGGCGCTGACATGGTGGTACACAGTTGGCGGAAGAGCCAAGTAGAACAGCCGGTTGGCATCAGCTCCCCCAGGCAGCGACGACAGATGGGTGCTGAGCTGGTCGAACGAGCTGCTGTCGTCGTACCTGCCACTCAGGTACGAGTTCTTGTTGAAGAATGTGGCCAGACACTCGCTCTCTGCATCCTGGACCTAGGAGACATATTGGAGACAAACGTGGCTGGAGAAGTCCTCGTTCTCACAGCCGAGGACCTTAGATGCACTACTGTACCTTCATATGAGGCAGACATGCCGACTTGATGTCCTCCACAGTCAGCTTAGACCGAGCAAAACCCACAAAGTAGACGTTGTCTGGGAGCAGGCCGTCTCTGAACAGCCACCTAAGAATGTTCGGAGTGAACAGCAGTGAAGCAAAACAATGGCCAAGGGTCAAACTCTTGCAAACGAAACAGCTTTAAAGGAACCCTGTCGAATTTGTATATGAGCAGCAGATCCCTGCTTACCACAAAGTCGGGTAGATCTTCTTTTTAGCAAGATCTCCCTGCACAAAACACACAAATAAAAAGATCTGATCACCAACATGTAGCGACCTCCGTTCTGTAAGTAATCGATCGAAAGTCCAAAGAGTAAGTGAACAGAAATAAACCAACCAAACAGACAGATTAGTTTAACATATTCAAGAGACAATTGTCTGAAACGTTAAGCTCAAGGCCAACTGACAGAAACCGGCTGAATGAACAGACTAAATGGTCCTGCTGCAAAACGACCCCCTTCCTTCACAGCTTCACAAAGGACAACGTCTCCTCTTACCAACCCCCTTCTGTCCCGAGGTTTGGGCCCCTACCACTCTACACACAAACTACTACGACCTAGAGAACCATCGTCTGCCGACAACTAAGACAACCGGTCCACGTGAACAGAACTGTGTTGATTAACGTCAGGTTGCAGTAGTTCAAAGGTCTTACTCACAGAGGCTCCTAGGATGATGAAAGCGTGTGTGCTGGAGCGGGTGGACGGCTCGGCTCCGTAGAGCTCCTTCCTGAGCTGCCCAAACACCTCAGAGCGACTCAGGGGTCTGTCGTTCATCTTCTGCTCTCAGTCGGACTGTAACGCACTCAGTCCGCTACAGCTGCCTGACACAGAGCATGGTCAAATTTCAACTGTGGTCCTTGCTCTGCTTTCAAAAAAACCTGACCCAACGCTGCCACCTATTGATGAAACGGAAAAACGTACAGTGCCTGCACGTCACTGCTTCGTGGAGTGGATTACAGCTGTGCTCAGTCGCTGCAAGCCAACAGGTCTGGTCAGACAAGACGTCCTACATGTTCACCTCAGCAAACAATTCAACACCTGCTTGAACAAAGCCAAAGTATTTCTGCCTGCAAACCACACCTTGGATAAATGTTACGCAAAGTCCCAGGGCTTTGTTAGAGGCTTCTTATCGCCGCACAACCTCGGGTAGGCAACTTTTCACAGGGTCGTAAAACGAGTAATACACCACTTCCCACACAACAACTTCCTGGTTGTAACTCTACACGAGTCAATACGATCTGGATACTGCACCTAGCAGCTCAATCGCTCTGTTAGGATGCGAGACGCTGCGTAAATCAATACCAGCTACTACTAACCAGTCAAAAAAGGAAAACGTGTTGATACATTTCTCATACAAATAATTCTGGACACAAAAGTTTTTTTTTATTAAAAAAACCCATTCAGCTTCAGCTCAAAAATAATAATCATAAAATCATATGTTTTGGAGTGGACTGAGTGTTCACTTCAGTTCTACATATGACCAACCACCCTCAAAAGTCTTTCCTGAGTTTGCGTCATAAATAAATTTAAAACAGGCAAATTTTTGCCTTTTCTGTCCAGCGGCAAAACGTCTCAACCTCCACAGAATGAAGTCCTGCATCCACATTTGAACTGGATCCCTGAAGCTCATCCTGGGGAGGACGCCAGTGGTCTCCTAGGGTGGGACGGGGGTCAGCTGAAGCTCCAGTGCTGGAAGGAGTCAGCAGGATTACAGTGGTCCAACTGAATCTGGCTTCCTTTCAGCTGTAAGCACTTCCCACTGTCTGGATTCTTCAGAAGATTGTCCTGTAGAATAGTATCACAGTTGTAACACATACTTTATTCACCGTTTAATGCCTAAAGAAAAGTCAAATGAGAAGATTAATATCACCAAGTTTGACTCTAAACTGGAAAACCTGTTGTACTGGTGTTCACTCATATCAGGTAGATCCAACAGCAACATTAAGCTACTAATTTAAATATTGCCAGATGCAGCCAATAGACATAGTCCACCTCTGTGAAGACCCACTCCTGTTGTGGCGCCAGAACGGTCCCCTTCCCTTTCAGCAGGCACAGCTCAATCTTTACTGGTTCGGGCTGGGGTGTGGCATGCAGACACAGCTGCTTCCCAATGTTATGGCGCAGCTCCTTATGAGAGGTGTATTCAAAGTACTGGAGAAGAAAATCATCCAGTTAGAGGCCGACCTGACAGAAGAGCATCGCGGCGTCCCCAGTTCTTAGTTTAAAGCCTCAGCGTACCTGGTTGCCTCCCATGTTGTGACACTGGTACATGATCGGAGCTTTACCACCGTTGTTGTTCTCTCCAACATCCAGACAACTTTGAGATCCCGAATTTTTTAGCTAATCACACAAAGCAAACAAGGCCAGTAAGAAAGAAAACATATACAGTGTGTAATATTTATATCTGCCTCCTGTCTAAGTATGACTTACTGCTCCATATTTTTCTGGGTTGAGATCTGGAAGGAACACCTCTGGATAGACTGTGTTCAGGTACCAGGAGAAGTTCTTGCACTGCAGACTCTCTCTCAGTTTCAGGCGTTCGGAAATGTCTCCGTACTTGTGCTGTAACGGCAATAAAATGCTATTAAAACGACGCGCGTTGATTTATTTCACAGGTAGTTCACGTGTGAACAAGGCTACTCCCACCAGCTGGTCACACTGACCTCTCTGGCCATATTGGCAGCTAACTTGTTGCGGCGATAGAAGATGTTCTTGTAGTCGTCCATCCAGACTTCAGCCAGACGCACTTGGTTCCGAGTGATGACCTCTGTGCCCTTGGGGAAGGTGTGAGGGCTCTTGGTGCGGAAGACGTGACCCACGACAGAACACGGGATGATCTCTAGCTGACCCCCACACTGCCATACCTGTTAATCACGTTTGACACAGGTGAGTTCAGACGCTAGGCTGATGCCGTGGGGGAGACTTCCAGTCAGATGACAAAAGAAGACTTACCCTGAAGGACATCTCCACATTCTCACCCCCCCAAATCTCCATCTTGTCATCGTACGTTCCAATGTATTCAAAATACTTCTTGGAGATTGAGAAAAGACCTCCGGCAAAAGTGGGGGTTCTGAAATAGTCATGTTCAAGCACAAAAGGTTTAGTCACCTAAATGATTCAGGATGTTCCAAGTGAAACCAACACGATCCGTCTTACTTTACAGGGTAGGTTTCATCTTTGCGCAGCCTCTTTGCGTCCTCAGGAATTCCCTCCCAGCCGAAAGTCAGACTCCAGTCAAAGTTACCTCGGTTGTACGCGCGGTTGTTGGCCACTGGCTTGTTGAAGTAAAAGCTGTTGAGGTCAATGGTGGTGATCTCGGGGCTAACCACAGCAGTGGGTTCCTCAACGATGCGAGCTAACAGGGGCTCCAGCCAACCATGAAAACACTCACCTAGAGCAGAGTAAACACCGATGTTAGTTTCAGCCGTAGATCTGTGGTAGCAACTAGCTGCGTTATGAAATCTTCACTCTCCATTTAGTATGAGCATCGATGAAAAAAAAGGAACCAACGAGTGTGTGTTCTCTCACAGTGTGCGTCCAGGAAGGTAAGAATTTCGCCCTCAGCAAATCCTGCACCCAGCAGCCTCGCCGTGATGAGGCCCTTCCTCTCCGGCTGCCGCACAATACGGACGATCTTCAGCTGCAGCACGAACTCTTCCAGTCTGGCCTTCAGGTGCTCTGAAGGAATAAACACACCACCACTGCATCAGTGAAGTATTTATTTATAGTCACCATCCGGTTTGTCAGGAGAGACAATGGCAAACTCTACGTTCCTCATACCAACCTTAGAAACGAGAACGACAGGTCTCAGGTGTGAAGGTAGGCGCCATTAATGGGCTGAACAGGAAGTTCCTACTAATGTGGTTCAATTAGTGATGTATGTGTTTGTGTATGGTGATAAATTTAAATAAATAAATAAATGAGTATAAAGTATTGGAGACCACCGCCAGCAGAAGAGGCGGTAGCGAAGTGGAAACCCTGAATCTAAAACTGGGTCGCACTTCCCTTCACACTCAACCACAGAGTTTCCATCTGAGTGAACGTGCAGCAGTGGTGACTAAAATCTGTTACAGCAAAAGGAGTTTCAGTACAGTAGCCTACAGCAGAGTAGGTAAAGTATGAAACTAAGTACAACTGATCTACTATGAATATACTGATATATATATATATATATATATATATATATATATATATATACACACATACAAATACTGTTTTATTTGGGGAAGTGCAGCTGCCTTGCAGACTAAACCATTATCTTCCATCAAGTGTTTTGCATGTGACAGAGAGCTTGATGTGTTGGAATTATAATAACTGATGGTCTCTTATGACCTCAGTCATCCAGCGTGTGCTTCACTGTGTCAACTTTCACATTTCGATCGTTGCAAGCATATTTAATTATCACTTTGCATTCACGTGTTCACCTGCGGTACTGGCATCATCGACCAGGATGATCTCCTTGAGCAGGACGGCAGGAGACGTGTGCAAGACGCTGAAGACTGTCCGAAGGAGGGTGGACCAAG
This sequence comes from Macropodus opercularis, assembly GCA_030770545.1. Lineage (NCBI taxonomy): Eukaryota > Metazoa > Chordata > Actinopteri > Anabantiformes > Osphronemidae > Macropodus > Macropodus opercularis. Next base: position 16,563,190 of record CM061095.1, read on the forward strand.
CCTCGTTGTGGAAGACGATGATAACGCTGGTGGTGGGCAGAGGAGGACAACGCCGAAACTTCCTCTCCACGCACCTGAGCACGGGGAGCCGGGTGGAAAGACGTGCGTGAGACTCAGCACAGCGGAGCGAACGAAAGGCCTTCGAGAGCCACGTTTAACGCACCACTGTTTGCAGCTATTCAAGGCCTGCTCTCAAACCCTTGAGATACCTCAATGAGCAAACAGCAAGTAATCAGGAGGCCTATCTAAAATAACTCAAATACCTGTCACGGCTTAAACATTGCGCGGAGGTGTTTGAGCACAGATGGAGTATAGTGACCTGCTAGTTTAAGTGGAAAGTTCACCGTGTAACTATGCGATTTTGCAGGACAGTCGTGAACTCAAAATGAAAACGCATGTAAATAATTTACCACTGTGGGCACAACCGCAGACGTCTGCTATTACCAGACCTAATGTGCGCATGTCAGCATATTTGTTGGGAAACAATGCTTAGTTCAACACGCCTCAGGTTGTTAGAGGACACGCTCTTACTCTGGAGGCCTCGTGTCGTCCCCAAGACTGCGGCTGAGCGAGATGCGGTCGCTGGCAAACTGGTTGAAACAGTGTCGTGTCATGCCGTCCTCCTTCTCCTTCTGCTCCTCGGGGCTCAGGTGGTCTTTCTGAAACGCTTTCCCATCAGCCCCCGGGCCAGAGGGGTCCTGCGGGGGCCTTTCCAGGTGAGGCTTGAGTTCGGCCTGAGTGTAGAATCCAGCTGGGCAGTTGACGTCCTCCGTGGGCTGATCCTGCGGCGAGGGCTGCAGCGGAGCTCCGATCTGAAAGCCCATGTTGTTGACAGCCTTTCGGACTATGACCATCACCTGGTCCTTCTTGTCCACCAGTTCCTGAAACCACGGATCTGCCGCAGGTGAAGAGCCAACATCCTTCTGGAGCACGACCAACACCACCATAAAGAGGGTCCCTGCCAGAAGCACCAGCTTCAAGGGGGACATACGCCGGCGAATATACAGACGCATCTTCCGCGATGAGTCTCGAAGGCTGCTGCAAAAAAGAAACCAATATATGCACAGAGGCCTTCTAGAAAATATCCAGGGATGTAGAGTATTTTATACAAACCATCCTGTCTCTAAACCTGCCTGCAACGCGTTCAGCGAGTTACTCCTGCAGCGCAACAAGGAAACGAGCAAAAAACCCTTCGACCTGTTTGCGTGTTTCTAAATGTGCCATAGCAGCAGCGAGCAGCCAGTAGCCAGTAGCCAGCCTGGCTCCTCCTCACCTGTTGCTTAAGGAAACAATCCCTAGAGGTGGCTGGAAAGAACAGGGAGGAGTGTCCGCGTGAACAAACACACCACAGCGCTCAGCAAACACCTGAGCTCCACTGGACGTGGCAGCAGGTCACTGCACCTCCTCCAATGATCAGCTGTCACCTGCTACAGGAAGCAGAACCTGCTGCGTGGGGCTGGACAGGAATGTTCTCTATTTTACACACCTGTACACAAACGGGCTTCCTGATAGGCCAGACTGAGTATTCTCACCCTGAAGGACACCTGTGTGCGTCCCTAGGTGATCACTGCTCAGTAAGTTGCTCATGATTAATTTACTGCATCCTCAGGCCAGACTCCTTCATAATTGATTGACAGGACGTCTTTTAGTGCCCATGAGAGGAAGCACGGGACACCGCAGCAGCGACTGCTGGAAACCTGACAATTTCTTTGTGATGTTGTCACGTGGGGGCAAAGACTCTTCCATTAGAATTTATTCACACTTTTCTTTACCGTGGCTTGAAAAGAGGAAGCGATGCTTCTCAATATCCGGCTTTCACTGACTCTACGCGGAATCATTTCAAGTTGACTTAAACTTGTCTTTTGTCCACAAATCACGCGTCTCACAGCTGAAGCCTCACTCGGTACCGAGGCGCGACCGAAAACCCAAACTTCAACACGCCGCCACTTACCTCAAGTTTCCGCGTCGGCGCCGGCTACACCTGTTCGCGTTCCACTCGGAAAGGCTTTCTCTCGTGGGAGGTTTCCAAAATAATCCCGCTGCGGGTCGTCCGCCTTCTTGAAGATGTCACGGCGAGTCTCGCGCAAACCAGGACGCAACCGTCCCGCGGCCTCGCGGCTCTTCCTTTGAGGCGAACAGGTGCCATTTGTTCAATGATTAGTTGGCGTGTCCCCCTGCTGGCGGTGCGCGCAACCCACACGCGGTAACACGCGAGAACACGCTGTCACTGAGAACAGCAACACTTCCTGCTTTCAAACGTCACGGTACCAACAGTGAGGTCAAAATGACTAAAATATGAAAAAAGACAAGAATGTAGTACATGTTTAAATACCGTGAAAAGACGTGGCAGTTACAAGTAGTAACAATGTGGCCTTTATTTGAGATACAGTTACAGAGATTACATCCTGGTTCCTGTCACCAGCCTGTTCTGCAAACACTGCTTTGGTGCTTTCTCGTCAACGTACGTGGCTTAATTAATGTTCAGCAGCGTTGGACGTGAACATCGCCTTTACCTCAACACAACTTCAGTATTAAATACTCGCTCCTGCATCATCCTCTTGAAACTGTAGACTGAGGAGAAGGAGGCGTCGCTCGGGTTACTGTCACAGGGAGGAATCTTGATTGCACACTGCTGAGTGACATGGAAGCTACGTTTAAAGCCATGAAAAAGCAAAAACACAGACCAGTCAGACTAACACAGGTGCAGCTTAGCTGTACTGTTGAGGTAGAAGGGTTTCATGTGTGTAAATAGTAGAATATGCTTCAATTTCAATGTGGAGGATTATTAATGTGAGCCGTCATATCTATTACAGAGATGAAGACAATACGTGGGAATTAACAAGCATAACAGGCAAGACTACTGTAAAAACAACCATTTATTATTCTATTTCTCTAAGGGGGGTCAATCACTGCACTAATTCTTAAACTTGAGAAAATTTTAAAATTTCACGGCACAGGGCAAGAGAAAAGGTTCGTTATGTAGCCTATCAAGGTAAAGTTCGTAGGCTCAGACAGAAAAGTGAGATTTCAACACCAGGTGTGATGCTACTTCCCCTGAAGCAGTAGTGAACTTCAATACATCTGACTTCTCCACCACTGAGTCAGTTCCTTCTTCATTACCCAAGTTAAGTGTAATTTCATTGCAGAAAACATAGTCAATACTAAATACATTCATATGATCATAGTTTCAAAACACCTAATTTAGGGGGACTTACAAGCCTCCATGTGCCAGACGCTGTACAACCGCCTGGTGTTAAATACTCTTATGTAAAGTTGTGACTCGTGGTCCATGAAGTACGTGGACCTTGGAACTGCATAATCTCAAGGCAATACTTGTGAGCAGAATTCCCTCATACAGCTAATCCTGACATTATCAGGCGTTAGTTTGCTTGCACACATTATAAAACAATACCAAGTTAAATTTTGTAAGATTTTGCTCATGAAGTTTCAGAATGAAATCAGCCAAATAAAAACAAGGCGCAGAGGAAATAACTGTCTTCAAATGATCCCTCTGACACAAAGAAACTGGGAATGGACACAACTCCAAAGCATAATAGAAAACATGCCTCGCAGCAATCAGTTTGGCAAGAAAGCATCGTCATACAGTATCATAAAAAGCTCACAGTGAAACGTTACAGTATGGCCCTTTATAGATAAAGATCAGCATTCATTTATATGCGGCACATCCATACTTCTACACCCAGACATACTGAACTCACACACAAATAAAATGTTTCTGTCCTCAGTAGCAGTAAACTAACGCGTCGCCCTCATTATCGAGTCCATAACAAAAGACGTGTCCGTCCACAGCTACATACTCTTTTCTGACTGGAGAGGTGCTGCTCATTCGCTTCACTGAAGCTCAAACAGGTCCAGACTGTAGCTAATCTCAGGCTGGAAAATGTAGCAAAGGCCCTGATAAGAAAAAAGTCCCAGACCTGGTTCCGGTGAGTGTTTCCTATGTATGTGTGACAGTGATGTTACCGTGGCCTTTGCTGTCAAAACATGAATAAATTACTTAAGGTTACTGTACTTTGAACAGAACCATGAGGTTGGTTCATAACAAACGTTTGTTCTTTGGTCATTTTTATCCTTCATGTTGTCCTTGCATATTTTAAATCACACTGTTTTGCTTTTTGAATGCACATGTTTTCTTTTTCTTCTTAAGTTCTTCATAAAACACATCTGCATGAAAATAAATAACTCCAGGTTAAGATAGACTTGTCCTATTGCTCATAAACACAAGCATAGCCACTTCAATCCTAAGGCAACTGGGCTTCGTGATCTCCCGAGCAGCTTGAAAAAGGCCTTCAAACGTGAACAACGTCCTATGTGTGCAGCGTCCGAGTCGGTGACGGCGTAGAGACGCGGGGCTCGTCTCTGCTGTCGTCTGTTAGGTTCGCACCCTGCCTCGGAGCTCATCGCCGAGCTGACCACTCAGTCTTCCTACAGTTTGTGTCATGCCAGTACGGTGGGAGTCACCCTGCGGTCGGCCCGTCTGTCGTTAACTGCCCGTGGGACCGCTGGTGAGAAAGTAAGTGGTCATCTCCCCCTTCCCCTTCACCTTGACCACACCTCGACAGTCCAGCTGGTATCCGCTGTTGACCAGCACGTGGTACAAGTCCGTGGTCACCTAAGAGACGACGCACAGTGGACAGTGTGAGACATTCAGCCTGGCCTGTGTCAACCCGACAAAGCTCACATCACCATTAGAAACAGAGTCAAGCGTTTACTAGATTCAGCTTTTTATAAGATTTGTTTACTTGTTGTTCACTCACAAAATGTTTTTGTGTTGGGTTATTCATCAGACACAACAATGATTTTTGTCTGACACTTACAACTAAATGATTAAATAAGGCAAATGGAAAACAGGTCAAATAAGGTAAAAAGGCCAAGGAAATTAACTCATCATTATAACTGATAAATCAACCAAAAATAGAATTGAATATCATATTTTATTTTTTTCTTATTAGGACACGACCAATTAAAGCAATAAGTCATAACAGAACGTTTTCCTGCTGCAGTAGCTGACATTGTACACCAGATGGCAGCACGGCTCTGCAGGGGACTAAACACTAGACTGGCGTTAAAAACATATTCATGTGTTAAAATGGACTGAATGAAGACTGTGGACTGTTATTCCCAAATAAAACCGCTTCTCTGAGAAACAGTGCCGTGATGCCTGAAGCTGAAGGGATAAGTATGTGAAGCACCGTCTATGCTGGAGAACGGCCTGCGCTGACTGCACTTCTGCCGACCAGACGTCTGAGCCCAGCACCTTAAGCTGAAGGGCCGATTGCACGGATACCAACTATTTTCAGCTAAGCCTGTTCAGGAGCGACAACCATGTCGCAGCTGATACGTCTGGGGTGCGAACAGAAGACCAGCAACATTTGAATGAACACGACTGACTCACTTTGGTGACTTCTAACGTCATAATGACTCATTTATGTGGCTTAACAAGAACTAAAGTGATGCTTCCTGTTAACATCAGCACCTGGATGTAGTCGGGTACCCCTGTGCTGTCCATACGACTGGCCACGTTCACCGTGTTCCCCCAGATGTCATACTGGGGCTTCTTGGCTCCGATCACCCCTGCTACCACAGGCCCCATGTTCAACCCTGCAGAAAAACACCTCGGCTGTGTTAAATCCCATGAACTTCATATTACTAGACCCCCACGTCCCGGGGCCTCCAGGCTTACCTATCTTCATTTGGAAGTTGTTGAAGGAGTGCTCGTTTATGTATTTCATCTGCTCTCTAAGCCTCATGGCGTAGTCGGCCAAAGCCAGGATGTGCGAGCGTCCCTCTTTGTCATACGTGGAATCGTTGAGGCCGGAGGCTGCCATGTAGGTGGAGCCGATGGTCTTGATTTTCTCCAGCTGACGGAACCGCTCCTCACTGATGATCTAGAGACAAGTAAACAATCCCGTGTTTGAGTAAATGACACGAGCTCAAGCAGCACTTCAGCTATAGGTCCACACAAAGCACTTGGAAAGAAAACATCTCACTTATTTTGCATTGGACATTATTCATTCCCCCACATGTTTCCTCTTTTCACCTCGTCAAAATCAGCGATGATCTCATTGAGCAGCCTGAGACACTCCACTCCCTCGTTGTTAGCCTCGAGCTCCACATAAAACTCAGAAAAGTTGCTGATGGAGGCAAACATGACAGCGACACATTCGCACGACTGGTAGTACAACTCATCATTACGACGCTCCCGTGCCAGAAAATGGGCGGCTACGTCTTTGGGCAGGATGTTGTGGAGCAGGCGGCGGTTGTATGCCTGCAGTTCCTCCATCTCCTCCTTCTCCTCTGTGGCCTGAGAAAGGACATGCAGAGGACGCATGGACGTGCTTCTCTACAGCGTCTACACGTGTCACCCTCACGTTGTCGTGCCAGCTTCAGATTTGAAATGTTTCGTTTACCTGGAGCTTCCAGAGGAAGTCGAGGCGCGCGGTGGACTCCACCTGCTGGCCGTGTAGGTAGAGAGCCAGAACAAACACCATCAGGATGACGGGGGTCATGACCTTCAGCGGCACTTTGGTCACACTTTCCAGGCTAAAAAACAGTAAAAATCACAAAGAGCATCTCGCATGAGAGGAAGTTGTGTGAAAGCCAGCACATAGTAAATCATGGAGCAAGTAAATGCTGTTTACCACTGTTCTGTAGATTCATTGAAACCAGGCCTGCGAAGAGAAGTCAACAAGTTACATGGCTCACAAAAATGTGATCAAAATGCAAAATAATTCCTAAAATAACTTACTGTGCAAAGGAATCATTAACAGGCGATAATTGCCTAAGGGAAAAAAAGGAAGGTGATTTAAAATAGGACTTAACGTGAGAAAGTAGTTCATAATCGAAAGCGTATCATCTTAAAGTAGGCCACGCTGAACCCAGACTGCAGGATTACGACACATGCTGGACTCCCGGCAGGAGACTCACAGGGTGTTGGCGGTGACCAGCACGTCCGCGTTGTCAAACAGCGCGACCTGAGGCCACTCGACCAGCAGCAGGAACGTGAGCTGGATGAGCAGCATCAGAGCCAGCTTCCCTATGCTGCTGATGTGGAGGAACACGGAGCAGGCCAGCAGGGTCAGCAGTACGCTGTAGCTGAAATACTGTCACACAGACGGCAAAGCAAAGAGTGACGACTCAAAGATACTTTTTAGCTTTTGTTTGAACAGTTAATAAGGACCCGGGCACACTGGCCTGACCGGGCTGACCTCAGGGAAATGGCAAGGCATGACCTGGCTGGAACACAGAGTCAACCCGTCCTCTGCGGTTCTGGTCAGGTTGTGCAGCAGGCACAGAGTCACAGATGTGTTCAGCTCACTGGCCACACAGTCCTGCAGTCGGTCTGTGCTGCAGCTGAACTGGAAGCAGAGAACGGAAAGCGTCACTCAAAACACGCAGGTACGTTCAAATGGTGCAATTCATAGAACGACGGGACAGTTCAGAATCACTAATCATCCAAGTAGCTCCGTCGGTCTGCAGCTGCAGGACTGTGAGTCTGAAGAAGGTCGTGGATGAGCAGTGACCTGTAGCAACCTAACAAAGAATTCAGACTTAGTCTGAACCCAAATAATGGTTCTATCACTAAAGCAGCTGGTGAACAGAGCAAATCTGCTGAAGAGATTACACTGACTTTTAAACCTCAGTGGGAGACTGCAGTTAATGTTGACAGTCAAGGTTTATGCATCAATGCACCTCACAGTCCGTTCAGGCCATTGACTGGAGCAACACGCTCTGAGCTTCCACAGCAAAAACACAAACCGAAGCGCTTCCCCTACCATATTAGCAAAAGACGAGATGAAGAGGAGGAGGATGGTGAAGACGCCCACCAATGTGCTGTTCGTGCGTGACTGGACAATTTTCTTGGTCACAGTCTGCAAGGCAGCTGGAAAGAGCTTGACAACAGGCAGCAGGGAGACGTTGTTACCACGACGGATGGAGGAAGGAATATTTTGAGCGATGAAGGACTTTGGTTCTTACTTTGATGCAGGAGTAGATGGCACAGATGAAGAAGATGTTGGAAAGGACGATGAAGATACTGATGTAAAGGCCAAGCATAAGTGTTGTTCTGCAGAAGAACAAGTCGTTAGGTCGTCATCAACTAATCACAAGCACATTTCCTAAATTTTTGTATTACTGAGAAACTGGAAAACACTACTTACTTTGGGAAAATGAGGATCTGAATGAAGCATATGCAACAGAAGACAAGGAGGGTGCAGGCCACATATCCTCCAAAACGATCGTCAACCTTTTTTGAGTACTGAAGGAAGAACATAAAATAAAACAATGCACTTATCTGATGGGGGACTTTGCTAAATTTGGTGAAAACCTCCACTGACCTTTTTCTCAAGCTCATCAGTCTGAAAAGTGAGCAGAAACTTCTTGACGTGGTCTTTTCTCAGCTGGTCAATGCTGCGGGCGTCGATGGCCCGTCCTAGAAACTCGTCCACCTCATCCTCGGGGTTCAGGGCCTCCTGAGTGCAACGGCTGCGAGGCGGATGAAACAACAAGTCACCGCGCTGTGTGACGGAGTTGGTTTAAGCTACGACAGACAGGATGACTCAGAGCTAATGCTGTTAGTGCTGGGTTCAGTCTGACGATCTAAAACAAACAGTGGGCTTTGAAGTCAGGCGGCTACAGTGACAGGCTGCCAGTGACAGCAAAAGCTGCTCAAATAACACAAAATGGGGCCAAAACACTCACTTGTCTTTGCTGGATGCTTCATCGATGCCCTGAGAAAAGCGGTGAACAGAGGAGGAGAGAAAGAGGAGAGATTATCAAGTAGCCACAGCACCAGTGAAATCGAGACAGAGACTCAGACATCTGCACAGCTAAGCCCTGAGAGCCAGACCCATGTTTTAATTAACGCTCAGAGGCTTCAAATTACACCCTCTTTGCCCATAGGGCTCAAGCCATCAGAGATAGAGGAAAATAAAGAGGAGAAGGAAGGAATGCAGGAAAGAAAGGGAGGGAGAGACAGTGAGTGAGAAACTATGTGATCAGATTCCCTCAGAGTCCTGTTGTAACTGCTGTTACGGAGGCAAGAAGAGCGAGGACACAGAGGAACCGGTGTCCTGCTAGGAGCCCCTGCGCGCGTCTCACCATCTGCCTGTAGACTTTGGACTCCTTCATTCTGGAGAAGGATCGGTCTGGAACCCAGCGCGGCACCAAGCCCTCGGCCGAATTTTCCCGCACTCGCTGCATCTTGGCCATCATGGCTTTCTCCTCTTTCTGGAAGTGGAGAAGCTCCATCAGGGCACATTCTTTGACAAACACGGCCGCCTCTGCCGGGTGACGAGCCATTATGCCGCTTGCGTGAAATATAACGGCAGGGTGACATTCTGGACCCAGGGACACTCACCCGCTTCTGGCTGCAGCCCAGCACCAGGAAGGTTTCGATGTCGTGCTCCTTCAGGTATGCGTTCCTCTCTCCTCCGAACCCAGGCTCCACCTCATAGTCCCCGTTCAGGTACTGCAGCGTGGCTTTGGTGATGTGAATACGTCTAAGCACAGGCAAACACAGTGTTTCAGAAGCGAAAGGGCCTCCGTACGGCAGCGGGTGGGGTGGCACGGACTTACCCCGCTTTACCCCCAGCCTCCATTTGATTGGCCAGCGTCACGTCGTTGGACCACACGTCGAACTGCCACTTGCGCAGGCCCAAAACCCCGCAGTGAACGCGGCCGCTGTGGATGCCCACCCGCATGTTTACATTCACGCCTGTCACCTCTCTCACTAGCCTGCAGGCGCACACACACACACAACAGGGTCACTGCCAGCTCCATAGCCTCTTCATCATCCCGGGCTTGTGGGTCTATCTATTGTGCGTATGACTCACGAGATGGCTTCAATCATGTCCACTCCCATCTCCACACAGCAGTGGGCATGGTCGGCCCGGGGTTCAGGCAGCCCTGACACACAGTAGTAGCAGTCCCCCAGAATCTTAATACGCAGGCAGTGGTTCTCCTGCACAGCACATGGAAAAGTAGGCCCTGCATTACAGCCGAAACCCAGCACGCTCATGTCAAACTCACAGCTTTTCATACATAATTTAGATGAGTCATCGGTCTCAGCATAGGCTAATTGATGTGTTACACAATGCTTAAGTCACCCCCCCCTCACTTTCCCTACATTATGCTGCTGTCGTCACACTAACGGTGCGAGCGACAGACTGTGCGGTTGCATAAGCAACCAGGGTTCAAAGTTCTGCAGTAAAAACGGCAGTGACAGGTGTCGGCGCTCACCGAGGCCAACTTGTCGAAGCGGGCGAAGAGCTCATTCAGCGTCATGACCAGCTCCTGGGCCGTGCACTGAGACGCCAGGCTGGTGAAGCCCTCGATGTCTGCAAACAGTATGCTGCAGGAGAGCGGAGAGAAGGTAACCAAGACGGAAGTGTGCTGCCATTCGTTCAGCTCTGGCTCTCATCATCTAGGTCAATGTAGGTCACCTCCTCCAGCCCAGCGCTTCGAGAACTCCTCTGTCTGCATGCCTCTCATTGCTAACTTTTGATAGTACTAGAAGGCGAGGACAAACCACGCTACAGGGCCACTACGGCGTTCCAGCCGAAGGCAAGACACGGTGCCGTTAGTCCCATGAGGTCACCCACACTAATTCATAGCAGGCTGGAGGTGAAATTCAGTGGTACGAACCCAGGCAGGGGGCCAGTAAGGAGGTCTGCCTCCTGCCGTTTGGCGCAGACAGCACAGCCTTGCGCCTTTGTCAATAAACAACAACATGCATAATATATGCTGTAAGGGAATTAGCTGCAGGAGCGACACGTCAGTCGGTGGAGCTGGGTCAAAGCCGCTGGTGCTGGATGTGACACCGAAGCAGATGAGCTCTCCTGCGTACTAGTGCAGAAACACGTTTGTGAGTTTCTCTGCGTTTACCTCACATTGTCGTGTTTTTGGATGTAGATCTTGTGAAACATCATATCTTCCTTCTTGGCATTGATGTCAGCCTTCATCTCCATGGCAACGTGCCTTGGCAGCACGGACAGCAGTAGGCGCTCCTGAGAGGGCGACAGTCAGAAAGAGAGAGCGGGCGAGAGAGAGTCCATTCATTTCCATTAGGTGACGTGATTCACCCTGCCTCAGCGGTGTGTGCGTGGGAACGTGTTAGTCAAATGGAGTGGAGATACGCGTTACCCTCCCAAACATATTGCTGACCTTGAAAACTGAGACAAACAAATTAGACTTGAAAAAGAGACACAGCTCTTTTGCATTTGTGTGTGTTTGGTTTTCCTACAAATGGGCTGCCTCACTCGCGTATGTGCTTGGTGTGTGTGTGCGTGTGTGTGTGTGTGTGTGTGTGTGTGCGTGTGCGTGCGTGTGTGTGTGCGTGTGTCCATGCCTGATGCTGGTTCTCCCTCTGCAGGTGCAGTCTGGCCTGGATGTATCCTCTGGTCTCCTGGAAGGCTTGTCTCTGGGAGACCTCAGCAGGGTAGTGGGTGCAGATGCCGATCATGTTAGTGCACAGGAAGATCAGCACGTTGGCACTGGTCTGAAAACACACATGCACACAGACAATCACAACACGGCTTGAGGGAAAAACATAAGAAGCTGATCACAGGGATACAGTGAACTGTGCCTGACCCGGGTGAGGTCAATAAACACCATTGATAACACAGTCATGAGATTTACTTAACGGAGAAAAATTCCTCAAACGTCTGAGGGGCGATTAGATGTGATCTGGTTAGAGAGGATGACCGTGGCCTCGTGGTTGCTCGGCAGGACAACATTCTCCTCACATTGCACTTGGAACGAAAGCCAGGAGGCCCAGAGGGCGAAATGTGCTGCGTGGACACGCTGGGACTTCAGCTTTGGTGCCGCTCGAGCAGAAAGTTTATATCGCAGTAAAATGACGGAACGTTCGTCCATCGTGTCTTTTTCTTAAAGAATGATAAAAATAGCACAAACAGCCTTGAGGGACTTTCATGCAGTTCGAACTTCAAATATTTATTCTAAGGAAACCGAAGCATTGTCATTAATGGGACATGGTTTGTTCTGTTTTAATAGGGAAATGGGAATAAAGTGGCGCAAACTGTAAAACTGCCTTTTCAACGTTCAACGTTAGAAACAGCACAGTTAGTTCTGAAGGGTCATCGACCTTAAAAGCATTCCTCTGTGCTGCAGCCGCTTTCTCTGTGTGCCTGCGAGTTTCTGGTTCCGTGTAGTAAGTTGCCGTTTAGGTCTGTTAGTGATTTCTTCTCTCACTCATCCACAGCCAAGGCTGAACATCAGAATAAGAGCCCCGAGCTCTGGACTTCCCCTCACACACACACACACACACACACACACACACACACACACACACACACACACACACACACACACACTCTCCATGTTTGGAAATACACTCCAGCCTGGGAAAGTCACTTGACCCATAACCCAAGCACAGAGTGTTTCCTCTGAAGATAATTTCATTAATAAGGACATGGAGACATGTTACACACATTACAGTCAGCTTTAGAAACGACCGAACGACGCTGGACAACTAATCGCTAGTACGAGCGTCCCTGAGCGGTGGAATGGCTGTTATTCCCAAAGCAGTATGTATTTGGGTTTCATAAAGATGGCGGAAGAGATACGCTGAACTGAGATCAAGTCTCTCCGTCCGTGCATATATCACATATTTTCATGCATGACTTTGTCCTTTTGGACACGACAGGGACTGACTCCACCCATTACTGACTAAAGTTACATTTCAATGTATATAGAGCCATACGATTAATGATTTTCTACCATAGTCCTACAAGACGTTTACACTGTATACATAAGAATTTAGCCTTTGTTGTCACAACAAGATGGATCCAATCTACCGGCCTCTGTTCCAAACAGAACACTATTACCAAAAGGAAAATTCCACTGTGTCTGAGGAGCACGTCAGGCGTAGCTTCCAACGCAAAACAAATGTCCAGACTAGACCAGGAACATCAGTAAGCAAAAAGCAGACAGAGTTTCAGACGCCAACGGTGCCTTTGACAAACTGGTTAAGTACCAATCTCTGACCAGCTTCAGCATCGCTGATGAAAGCTTCCGTCAGTGTTCAGGCTATTGAAGGTGAGGTGTGCAGGCCTCCAAAGAACAACCTGAACAACTGCTCTTTAAGTGCAGCATTACATTTGTGTCGCTCAGTCAGTGATAAGCCCGTTGTTCCCAAAGCATCGACCAGCCTGGGCTGCGTCGTAATGTTCCAGACCACCGGCGGAGACCTGACGCTCCGTCCTGAATAGCTCTGATACAACCTGATCACATTAATCCTGACCAGATGGCTGTGAGCGGAGTGAGCCAGATAACCTGGTTATCCGGCCTGTCTGGGATCCAGGGCCACCTGCAGTTCCCAGGACCACGCTTGCAGCAACTCGCTCCGTTTCCATTCCGCTTCCCACGTGAACACGCTCCGATTCCTAAGTGATCCTGATCAAATTGATTCTGAATGTTTAGCAGCAAGCACTGAGTGAATTTAACGCAGCTTAGGTGATCTCACACTTGGGATGTTGCGTATTTTTGTCGAACGAGAAACCGACAGCATTAATACACATTTATTCAGCTGCTTCACCACATTTAGGCTCAGCTCCTGAAAGCCACTGCAGCTCAGTGTGACAAGTGGACGAAAGTGTGGGGAGACATGATGAACAATTGCTTATGTTAATCCCAAGTTATATGCTTAGTCACCAAAGTCTGGTGCTTAGAGGCAGAAACATTCACGGAGGGTTTGGAATAAATCTCGTGTGTCAGCTGTGTCGGTGTGTGACTCTGGGCTGGAGGCGCTTTCATCCGGAAGCGCGTTGTGTTGATTGCTACACTTGTATCAGTCACAATCCCGACCGCTCTCCTGCTTCCATCTCCAGCCCATCAAGCATAAAGAGCGTGAGCAGGGCAGAAACGACTTCTCTTCGCCTCCTTACAACCAGCTGCACCTACGACGCCGTGGTCTTCCTCTTGTGTCTCCCAGTGTCCCGTCCTGCACATTTTTGGCTCCTCAATGACGAGCTCGTTCGTCATTTACTTAAGCATGAACCTCTTGGCGGCGAAGTTAAAAGAAGTCCAAACATTGGCTTATAAGGCGCGGCTCCCGGCAAGGTGCTTTATGGAAAAAAGGACGGATGGCATGTTAGAGAACGAACGGACGGAGGGGATGGAAAAGCAACACAGTAAATCCTTCTGTCTTCGGTCACACACAGGTTGGACCTGACGAGCACACGTCGCAGCCGAGTCCTTATCCGTTTAGGCAGAGGTAGAACTTGCACCACAGTGTTGCACGGATCAAAAAGAGATGACGTGAAGGCCTGGTTAACTGTGGTAACTGTACGTGTGTTTGGTTCAGCATCAGCAAAAACTGTAGACGACTTTTCTGAGAGCAGAACTGAAGTAGTTTCTGAATTAATAACTAATATTTACTCCGATGACAATGCGCTGCAGGAATGTGACTGAGGACTGATAACAACACGCACAGTGTCACTTATTAAATAAAGGCATTGTAAGGTAATCACTGCTGGGAGTTAGTCAGGAGCATTTGAAAAGGCCTTCTGAGAAATGCGAGTTGAGATACGCCAGCAAATTCTGTCTTGACTGAAGCTGGAGTTTAAACATTAAAAGGCCAGAGTTCTTCATCCCTCAAGTCAACACACAGGCTCTGGGGACGCTGACGATGGTTGACATGGGGACTCGTCTCCAGCACATGACCTTTGCTTGGTGTCTAGAGCTTTTCAAATGTCTAACAGAGATGATGTCAACGCCCAGTGAGTCTAAACAGACAACATTTACCAAACAGTAGAACTAGACAATACTGTGAGACCGAGGTTACTACAATGCGTGAAGCCGAAGGGCGGGGGTGCTTCGCCGTCTTCGACCCCAGTCGACCAGAATCAGAGCTCTGTTTCTGTCATGGTTTGGACCAAACCAAACGTGGTCTCAGGCGACCAGTGGGGCCTCAAATGAATCTCTGTGAAACACTGAAGCAAATTCCATGAGGCTAAATAAAGTCTGCGCTACGTTACACATCTGTCAGAAAAACACGTCCTGAAATAAACTTGCATGTAAATGAAAACAGACGGAAAGTCTGGATTTAATGAGCAAAGCACACTGTAACCACTCCGTCCTTGTTAAGGGATTATAAAGCTAATTTATCCTTCTCCTGCACTTCCTGTTTACAGTTGACAGGCTAAAGCAGCAATCGAATGCTGACAGAATAAAAGCAGAAAGTGACCTAAACATTTGTTGCTATAGTTTACGTACTTTGAATAAAGTCAGTCACATAAATCTACATTCTAGTTACAGGGCTTTCTCATAGCTCTTTCATTTCACTGTCATCACAAAAGCAAATGTGTTGAGCTGTCAAAATGGAAAAACCCGTTTGACTCTAATAAATAAGTTGCATAGCTGTAGACGTGGATGGTCCAGATTAAAATCAAAATGCAGGTCAAAATTGTCCAATCCCTTCCCCTCCTTCTGCTGCTGTGACCCACTGCACCTGTGAAGCACAGCCCGACCCCAGAGTGACGACTACCAACATCATGCCGCTTTCTCCTAGAATGTCACAGAATTGAAATGAATCCGCCGTTTCCAGTACGAGAAGGCAATTCAGCCCCAGAGCATCACGGAACCACCACCGTGTTACCCTACAGAGTCACTGGGCTGTTCTTCCTCGATGGACACTGTGTCTTGACTGTGCTGAACAACTGAAACCACAGAGTCTGCTGCCACCAAGTCCTACTGCAGGGGTTTTGAATTCACTTTCAGATTTTTCCCACCTGCTTCTTTAGAAATCTGGCTGCATTCGTGACAGCTTCCTTTGTCGGCCACACGCAGGCAGTGCCACTTCAGCTTTGTCTTTGCTTGATTTGTATCCTTTTCCTTGCTAGTGAAAGGATGCTGTCCCCTCCTTCTCTAACCTTTCTGACGTTTGACCAGTTTTCATCACTCAGTCAAACAAGACACTTAACAAACCCTTAGGCACATCAGGTATTGGATGAGCTCTAGCTGAAACACGACTGGTTCAACTAGCAAAGCAAAGGCCTTGAACTTGACACAAAACGTGATTTAAAACCTTTGCTCCTTTGAGGGAATCTGCTCAGGGGGCGCTGCATTAGTTATGAAAAGCGTAGCTTGCCAGGTATTTGCTGCACTTCCACGCATCCCCGTTGTCTGTATAGACAACCGTGCACCTTCACATTATCACATTTCGCATTTGACAGATGTTTCTAATAAACCAGCACACAGCACGGTCTCCCTGCTTGCATCTTTAGTCACACTTCTTATCATTGGTATTGGCTGTTATTATTATTAAAGATGCCAATTTGTTACATAAGCATTACACACAAACCCAGAATTAGAAGCACACTATGTGTGTTTGGGATCTTGGCTGCTCAGTGGTCCGGGGTCAGAGTGTGACTGGCCCGAGGGAGGGAGGCAGGACTGGACACAGTACTGTCCTCCCAGCTGTGTCCTCACTAAACCTTCACTTCCTGCCTGCTCACACCCGCACAGCTCTGCCTGAACCGTCAGCATGGCAGCTAAAGGGCCCTAGATCTAGTTAATGACCCCAACAAACCAGTCAACCAGCCCCATTATCTCCTCTGTTGGTTCCTCTCACGGGTTGGACACGATTCAATGCTCAGACCTTGAACTGTGAGCTAAACGTCCTGGAATTCCAGCTGCTATTCCTTCCATTTCTAGGCACAGGGTGACCCCAGGACCCAGGAATTTAACAGAGGAGGATGCGACACAGATATTAAGCGAAAACTCTCAATTAAATGTAAAACATGTCTAAACGTCTGCTGGGCCGCAGGCAATAGTCGAGCCACAAACTGAAAATGTTTAAATGCTGAGTAACGTAATTAAGACTAACTCAGCTATACTAAAGATAAAGTGTGAGATTGTGAAGCTCCAATAAAAGCGCATATATAAGCATCTGATAACATTCACTGCAGCTTTAAATCGTCCTTCCCTGTTCTGTCTACTGACCCATACACAATATTGACTTTTACTACAAAGCATACAGATCAATAGAGGGACGAGTACAACAGGTTATACTTTAAACAGCAGAAACACAGGAGCAGCTTGTTAACTTGAACTCTTGCATGAACTGCGTAGACAAAGATGAGCCGATACTTCACTCATGCATTCAGCGCATCCGCCTGTAGGGTCGACAACCAGGAATCACATGTGGCTCGTGTTTGTGCAGCAGAGTTCGGTTTGGTCAACAAGTCTGTTTGTTGGAAACGTTACTGAGAATTAGTGAACGTTACACACGTGATGCCAAGCTAAGCAAAGTGGACTGAAACCTGCCTTATTTCGCTACGGAGTAAAGTAATAAGGGAGCAATGAATTAAGACATCAAAGGATGGATTTATTCAGCAGATGGATGCTGAGGTAAACTTCCTCTGGATTAGTCCTGAGTGTGTGACGCGGCATCACACTCGACTCCACAGAAATGTAATAATGAGCTTTTCTTCTATTTCGGCTAAATGACGTTATTCTTCAAGCATCTTGGATGGAGCCGTGTGGTGTCCTGGCTGGTTTGAACAGGGAGGACAGTGGCAGTGAACCCGCTAATTAAAGCTCGGCTCCAGTGGTGGACTCTCACTGGGACATATGCTGTTACTGTTTTAACCTGTAACTGGAACAGGGATAACAGGATAACGGACAGCTGGCTAGCGTGACGGCGACCTTTGACACGGAGCCGTTCACCAGCGCTGGGCTTCGGGCTTCATGCTACAACTACCCTTAAAACATTTAACACCTCTAATGGATTCCTAAAACGCATTTATTGGCCTTCCGTAAATACAGGTTCGCTTAAATCCCTGTATTTACTTTTGTCGGGAGCCAAGTTGTCGGTAAACCGTACGCTGGCATCTGCAGCACACAGCTATTGTCAGCCTGGCCATCATTTTCTTATCACTGACTGGACTTTAAGAGCTATATTTTGCTTATCACTAATCCAAATTGCTCCCACCCATGGTGGAAGTTATCCGGGTGTGTATCACTGCCTCTGGTTGTAATACAATAAGTGGATGAGTCACAACCTCTCTCCTTCTCTGAAAGGAGGCTGGAACTGGAGGGGGAGCTTGTTATTTGGGCCACCTCATTGTTTGTCAGCCACAGGATCTAACGATTGGTTCTCACCATTCGATAGCAGCTAAGTGAACTGATCTAGTCCATACAGCCGTGGTGTGTGAGTTCTGAACCCCACAGCCTGACATACGTGGAGCCGTCTATCAAACGGACCCGAACGTGTCCATAGCCACGAATGTCAGCCACCGTCGTGTATTAAAAGCTGACATCAAATGCACGAGCAGCTTCTTAGTCTCGACAGCTTATGGTCCGATCAACACAGATCTACAGCAGAACCGTTAAACCAGGACTGAAACGTAAGCAGAGGTGCCTGCGCATGTTCTCCTGCTTCTCCAAATATGTCTTGTGAGGTTCATATTAGTCCCTGGACAGTTAAGGCAGGAAATAAAAGCATTATTTTGTGTCCAACGTTCATACTGTACTATCACTAGAATAGTCTGGTTATGTGCAGTCTCTTTAGTTGCAGTATCACTTTGGGATCAGGTCCAGGGTATTAACCCGTGGTACACGTGAGTATCAGACACACATAATGTCATACTTTGTATGTAGGTAAACATCCTTTTGTGTTTTCTTCGCACTGCAAACACTGTGGCTGAACGTGTTGTGTACGCGAGTCATGCCCATGACATTTCATTGATAGGTATCTCATTTGCTGGGGCTGACAGGGACCAGTATGTTTTCACTAGTAACACACTCGCTGACCACATAACAATCTGCCACAGGAACAGGTTTTTCCTCCAGAGCCACATCAGCAAACAATAACAGCCGACTGCGTGCATCAAGTCTTCTGCCCGTCAACACCGTAGCTCCTCTCCAAACTGGCATCTGGTTATCCGAAGACAGCCTGACGCTCCTTCTGTACCTATACAGCAGGTCCGCGGGATAGAACTTCTCCGAAGCGAACAATGGGAGGTCACGACACATAATCCCCCCGTGCTCGTTCTTTGATTCACGGAAATACATACTGGGCATCAAAGCAGAACCGTGGCCTCATCTGCCCACAGGAGAAAATCACGCAGAGCTGGACAGGTGGTCGCTGGCAGGGAAGCGAGCGGAGCCAAGGGTTCGCTGGAGTGAAAGATCAAGTGTTCGCTGCCCTCGTGCCAGCAAGCAGAAATCAAGTTTAGGCATTTTCATACTGAGCAAGTGGTAAAAGAGAAGGACTGTGTTGGTTTTGCGTGTGAAGGACAACACCTGTATAATTACTTGCCAAATGATGCCTCTCCTGAACAAATGCCCGTTGAGCCTCCCAAACCGAAGGGAATGGACAAAACGACGACACGAACATGTTACTTATGGCTCCGTCTAAGTCTTTCAGCTCTTCCTCTTTGAAATAAAGGCGGCAGATGCCACCTGTAAGAATGAAAGCGATCCCTCTGAACTGAAGGACGGAGGCACTTCAAGCAAGCAGCAGTGTAGGTTCCTGAAGAGGCCCTTCAGAGTAGAGCGGTGAAACCTGGACATCTACAGAGACTCAGCCGCTGTGAAATAAAAGGCCAACCCGCCTGAGAGGGACTTTGTGAGAATGGATTTATGACTCATAGGAAAATAGCGGGAGACACTTGCTGCATTTTAGAGGCGGGTACGTCAGCTCAGCGACGTCTCCTCCACCACATCTGTCCTGCCTCTTGGTAGAGGTCCCTCACAAAGAAGCCTTTTATCCTCCGCCATCATCAGCCTCAGTTCTTCTCCAACGTCTCCACTGGAATCTTGCAAATGAAGGAAGACAGGGACACAGAGAGCAGGAGGATGACGAGGACCCAGGGAGTCTGGCCGGGTCAAGGTCCACCTGTGTTCATGTAACGGCCCGACTGACAGGTACCTGTTGATGCTGATGCGACATCGATGAAGCGCTGCGCGGCGTTAAGAGCCGTGCGCAGTGTCCTTGGTTTTCCCTTCATCTCTACTACAACAGACAGACCCTCTGGTCAGAAGAGCGCGAAGCTCCAGTCCCACCACTCACTGCTCAGAGAACTGGAACACACTGTGCCTGGGGGCCCGGGCCCTCGTCGGCCCGTCACCACAGGCCGACGCAGCCCAGGCCGCAGAGCAGCGAGCCTGTGGTCCCCCTCGCTCACAGCGCCTCTACCCGTCTGGTAAGTTAGAAGACGCGCTGAATTCCTGGGAATTATGTCACAGCTGACCTACACCAATAATTGATATTGATGGACCGGTACATAGAGAATGTCTCCTCGACGCAATAGGAAAAGCTTGAAAGCTGAAATTCAACGGTGCCTCCACACTGAGATCCGAGGCCGAGGCGGTTTTATTTATTGAGCCCAGCTACTGTAACTGTTTAAGTGTTTGGACTATTGTGGAGTCAAAACAAGCACATTGGATGTACAGATGTAGCTGCAGGGTCTGGGAACGACAAACGTGCTTTTATTAAAGCTTTTGACGCCTTTGACTGATTAATCAACCAGTTTTCCAAACTGAACATTATCAGTGACAATAACTGTTGATTGTGACACTGTACCATCATCAGTTGGCTTGTTTTGGAGGTTGAACAGGTTCCTTAGTTTTGAATCCCCACACATGCTATTAATAGAACACACATTGTACATTTCAAGAACACCAGCCAGTGGCTGGCAGCACATATGAAAAGAATACACAGGCTAAAGTAATAAAGAAATATTTCCACCGTGTTGGGAGATAAAGTTATTACAAATGACTAATCCTGTTTATATGTTTTCCACAGCCTCCAATATGAAGAAGTAATCGTTCTGTTTTCCATTCATTTCATTGCACAATCCCAGCATCCCACCCCACCCTGCTTCATTTCAGCACAATAGCCCCCTTGTTTAACGAATTGCTGCTGAATGGCACCATGCTACATTATCATGATATTCCACAATGCAGCTGAACGGGCTCAGTCAACCCAGATGACCTTCCACAAAACCCAGCAGAGTTGCCAGTAGCTGCCCTCGAGCACAAAACATAGGCTCATTAAAAATCTCATTTGAGAAGCTGCCGAGATCTACAGCACCATCTACTTTTAGTCTGACACCTTTGACATGGAAAAGTGGTTGAGGAGACTGTGCCGTGTTTGTCCTATATCGATGTGGAGGGAAAATAGGGCGAACACAGTAACGACATTGTGCTGTGATGTACCGTTATAATAACAGTCACTGACATGTTGCATATTCATCCGACCCTAAAACAGACGTCGCAGGAATGATTTTTGAAAACCAACGGGAGGCTTGAGGACAAGTCACAGTGGAGGGAAAGAGAGAAAGTCCCCCATCACTGAAATTACTCATCAGATGTCCTGAAATGTGCGATTACACAAACACTTTCTACCTCCGGTTCTACGACACGGTGCGAAATTCTGCTAGACACCAAAACCGGATCCACTGCGTCAACGTGTGGAAGCTGATATTAATGCACATCCTTATTAGTGACCAGCAAACAGAGGAAACAACAGACTTTACCAGAAAATCTTCCTTCGTGTTCCCATAACATAAAACATATATTTCAATCTACTGCAAACGCTGGATAGAAAGAAGACTTGGTGCCTAATGAAAAACCAGAACAGACTAATTGCAGATCAATTTATAGATTCATGTATTATTACTTTCATGTACTTTCACCCCTGTTAAATCAAACTCTCATCATCTCATCCAGCTTTACCAGGCAGAGTTGACCTTCGGTGTGGTCTCATTGCTGTCACTCTTACCTGTTTGAAAATGAATTTGTCCTGTTGGTTGAGCTGCCAGGCGGCGACTGTGTGTATGACGGACAGCGCGGCTCCGCTGAGCACAGCCGCTCTCATCCTGACCGGCAGCAGCGTGTAAATGATGTAGATGAAGAAGACCGTCCACCAGATGCCGTCCGACGCGCTGCGGGGCCGCACCATCAGCACGCCAAACACTTGAACGACGATCAGAACGCCCATCACCAGGTAGCTCACGATCCACATGTAGTCCTGGTGGAAGCCGTTACGGTTGCACACCACCATCATGCCGAGAAACAGAGCCATGGCCACAGAGAGGACGGACACGAAGGCCACGTCCGGGGTCGTGTGGATGCAGTGGAAGATCAGCATGACTCCGCACACCAGCACCAGCACGCCCATCAGCATGGTCAGGGAGCTCTGGTTGAGCCTGAAGAAGTAACGCTGGTACAAACGCTCCAGCTTAGCAGACTGAAATTTCTTGGACTGGAAAACCCACAGCACCCGGATCCAGCATTCGGCAGCAGTCATTTTCTTGCGGCTGTTCTCTGTCAGCTCCTCCTCTTTTCTGCTTTTCAGGTCCCCGTCTTCAAAGCCCAGATCCACCGCCTTTAGACCCAGATCCCCGCCGACGCCCAACCGTTTCCCGTAGTGGTCCTCCTGCCAGCCGCAGCGCAAGCCAAAGTTGCCTCCACTGGTGCCCGGTCCGCAGTGATAATGCTGAGGGACGGCACTGGGAGGCCCCGCGTCCTCAGGGTCCCGCAGGCAGCTCATGTATCGGGGGTTGCACAGAGACGAGCTGTCCTTCCTCTTCTTGCCGTTGCGCTCTCCCCATGCTGTCTTCCGCTCGTCCACTCTGCCCACAAAGAGGCCTCTGGTCCATGACATCCTGAAGAAGAAGACAGACGCATTAGACATTTAACAAACGTCCTGCTGGACTTACCAAGTCCTCACCTGTTCGGGATTGATTGTGTGTAGCAACACGATGCTCTTTGGCCAAGCCACTACTTCATCCCAGTGAGCGTACACCATGAGCTCGGACTGGCCACAGGCGTCGGAGGTGGATCTGCGTTGGAGCCACCGAGTCAGCGTGACGGCCCTTTACGTCGCCCGGCGCCTCCAGACCATCTTCCTAGAAAACACACATCCAGACACATCAACCTCACCTGACGGGGAGAATCCTGACAGATGTGGCAATTCCACGCCAAGAAGCTCTCCAGTCACTGCTGGGCTCTAGACACCGGCCACAGCGACGGAGACTCATGGCTGCTCCACCGCTGTAGCCCTGAGTGGGAAGGAACGGCTGCGCTCTAGTTGACAACAAAGACCAAGTGAGTGGGCTCCATCAGAGATCAAGAGCTCTCCGGCCCAGATTAAATTGCCCATGCTTCCCCCATTAGCTTTGATGACTCACTGCAGCTGACATGTCAAGGACACTGCTCACCTCTAAACTTAATAAGCAAATCTCTGCTGGCGGCCTGAGCTGAGGCGAACAGAGACACGCACACATCGACTGTTTATAATCAACAGCAGTTTGCAATATGAGTTGCTCAACCACCGCAGGCCGAACTACGGGTCACTGCAAATATACGGTTCATGGAATGTGCTTTAAAGTTTTCCTTCAAAAACACGCCTGGTATTTTCGATAACATTTTCAAAACACGTCCTTTAAACTTCAGTGAAACAACTTCGCTGATGGAAACCACCACAACAATGAGCGTGACGTTTCCTGAACGGCCTCAGCCCTGGTCTCACCTTTGACACATTCGTGACCTGTCAGGCAGACGCGTGTGGCTCTTCTGTAAGAGTAAGTGATTATGCGGCGTCTGCCAAAAAGTAACAGTGCACCTCATCCAGTATGAGGCGACGTGAGCCAGCGGCTCTGCGGAGGACGCTGCCGTTCAGCCAGTGACAGTGACCTGCAGCCGCTGCGTCTGATGGAGGCAAATATCTTTCAGCAAGTACACGTGTGGCCCGAGCTGGTCGGTGGCGGGCGGTTACATAACAGGACGCTCCGCGAAGCCTTCGGGCGAAATCGACGCCTCTGTGCATCTGTAACCACAGTCACACGCTTCACGCGGAGCTCGTGCGCGTCTGGAGGAGCCGGAGTCTGCGCAGGCTGCGGAAGAAACGCGGCTCAACTTATGAGAGGAGCAGGCTGCGGAACACGCACACTGGGCCCGAGTCCCTCCATCAACGTGCGCGTCACTGTGTTCGGACTCCAGATGGGTCACCGGACGAGACGCTGGGGAAAAGGCTGCGCGCCAGAATGTGCACCGTGCGAACAGGCTGCTCGGAACCTTTCTGGTCTGACGTGATATTCAAGGTGTGATTAAATAGCCGCGTCCGTAGTGTGTAGTGTCCTGGACGCCGCATCACAGGGACACACAAGTCAGCTGTTGGCATTTTCCGCCTGCTGGATCCTCTTACTGCGTTTCTGCTCAGCCGACGTGCAACATATTAACACCGTGCAGAGCAGGGGAAAGCGTAAGAGAGGCGCCGGACTCACCATCGGAGATCCCCGTCACAGAGTTAGTGAAACGCCGCAGTGGAGCTCCACACCAGCGCTGCGTTCAGGCTCCCGCAGATGCGGGGTTTCTCCGTCCACAAAGAGCGAGGAGGGAAAACTGCGGAGCCGTGTGGCCGGGCAGCCTTCGCGCTTCCCAGCCCGAGCGGTACATTCCCACCAGCTCTCTCTCTCTCACACACGCTCACACACACACTGCTTTCCGAACCGTGAGCACAGGAGTCCCCCTACAGGCGCCACCCGCCTCTGGCTGCACAGCTACAGGCGCTGAATCCGCGTCCGTGTGCTACACTTCCTCTCACGTCGACAAACATTCCAAGACAAACCTCTGACCACAGACATACTTTTGCCCTTCGAGGGGAAGAAGACAACGTAGAACTTCTGTGAAACACGACGCTGTCGGCGCCATCTAGCGGCGGAGACGCGCACGGCCGCCCCACAGAAGCAGCGACTTAAACGGATCTGAATGCGCCCACGAGCAGCCGATCACATGGTTGAGTTTAATCTGGAAACCAGTAAAGCGGCGCTGGTGTTGACAGAGGAAGCTGTTGACGCTTCGCCCTTTAAACAGCTCCACACCCTCACAGACCCCGCAGACAACAGAGAACACGAGGCTGAGAGCACGCGTGTAAAGTACACGCATTGTAGTTCAACGTTACAACTGTACAATACAATACGATCCAAAGTCTAGAAAAGCTGCATGTTACGTAGATCATCACGTTTGGAAATGGAAAGGTTCCAGTCACTGTTCTCTGGTCAACCTCCCAGTTCGCCCAGCAGGGGGCGCAGCAGCTCCTCAACAGCCTCAGCGTCTGTGAAGGACGGAAGGCTGCTACTCTGCAGACAGGACACACTGCGTTGTGTGTGTGTGTGTGTGTGTGTGTGTGTGTGTGTGTGTGTGTGTGTGTAGCCGGAAGTCCTTACTACCGTCCCACCAATATCCGGTGTCTCCGTCCGAACTGAGTGATTGCTGTTGTGTTTTCCATGGACAGGTGCATGTTGTGCTTACTTCTGTGACGCTTCTGGTTAATGTTGGGGACCAGTAGATTTGGTAACATTGGATGGAAACTGGAGTTTAAAGTGAAACGCGCTGGTGGAGATGATTAATGTGGGGGTTGAACTTCTGCTCGTCTGACATTGGCGGTGTCGACTGGTCCTGTAAGTGGAGGACGTCTACGGGACGTGGACGGGCCCAAAGTGCTGGATGGGTGAAAGCTGAGACGGGCAGCATCCCGTCCTTCCTGCCGGGCAGCAACGGTCTGAATCCCAATCAAACAAAATGTCACAAGCGAACTAGGAGTGCGTGGTGACGTCATCACCCCACCTGGATGGATCCACGTGTGATTCTGTAGATTACAGGCCGCGCTTTTCATTTCACTTTAACCCACTTCCAGCGGGTACATAGATAAAATACATACTTCATGCAAGGCAGCAGCTCCTGCCGAACCTCGAACCGGGAAGATGCTGCGTGGAAGCAGATTTGTCAGCAGCTGAGTTTGGACCTAAATTCAGGCTGTGCCCAACTTCCGTCAGATCATATTCAATGTAAAAATAGAAGTGACACAGGCGCAGGGATCCTCCGGGACCGGGCTCTGTAAAAGTGCGGGTCTTGCATAATTTATCAGGAAAGCTGTAATCTATCCACCCGCGTGTCCGTGCGTATGGCTTTGTGTACAGTCCACGATCATGCCGAGAATCCAGAAACTGGACGTTTTGCGGCTCGGATGCTGTCGGAGCTTCACATCCCGGTGAAGCCCGGAGTCGCCGGCGACCTGATCTCTCCGGCGAGGTGTTGGGGAAATGTTCAGACGAGGCGCTGCCTCCAGACGCCTCGACTGTCAAAACTGTAGCTTTTCACCCAAGGTGGGCTGAGCTGTCGGAGACCCCGTCACCTGCGGATGTCCCTGACTAACTCGAGCGTCTTTCTGCTCAACGAGGTAGGTTCGCCGGCAGCGGTTCTGTTTGTTTCTAGTCTTGGGAATCTCCGAGGGGCGGCCGAGGTAACTGGGCTGGATGAGATCTGTGCGCAGGGTCTGGAAGGCGGCTGCATGCGGCGCGGAGCCTTCTATGACATCATGAAGGTAGAGGAGCAGGTGGACAGGCTGACCTCAGGTGGGACACACGACATAACATCGGAAACAGCTGGAGATCATTCACAGACCATGCGCGTATTAATACCACATGCTGTTGTGTTCGCAACAAGCGCTGCGCCGAGATGGCAGCAGAATAATGTTTTCAGTACGGACAGGGACAAACGGGCTGAAAATGTTTCCAGCAGCGAGTCGTGTTATGTGTAATGCAAACAGCTTGTTACCGCTTTGATTTTAATGACCCCCAATTAAAATGTCTCACAGGTAACATTTTGCTCTTGATAAATTCTCTCTGGTTCTATTATTAAGCTCAGTGTGATGAAATAACAATGCAACAACTCACCAAGAAGTCACGAAACCTTCATCTTTGCTGTTTTGGTTTGCGTCAGTATTTTGCTATCGAGCCTGAATCTAAAGTTTGCTTTGATGTGTAGAGGTTGGACTAATAGCGACACATGCAGCACGTCTCATACAGAACAAAGACCTTTGACACATGGGCTGAACTTGACTTTGTGAGTTAATCCGTGATCCGGGACACCACCAGCTTCTCCATCTGCATCTCTGCAGGCCTGTTTCCCACCCAGAGGGTCTGGAAGGCGTTAAAGGTGGATGAAAAGTCAAAGCTCATGGTTTGGACCACTCTGCCAGCGTTTTCCAACGGGGGGAGAAGTCCTCCAGAGAAGCAAGATGATTGGATCATTTGCTTCGCAGTGTGTCTGCCAGGCAAACCGCGAGGGGCCTATTCTGTCTCTGTGAGCTAAATTCATCCTGTGCACTGGGCTAAAACTCTTCCCAGCGTCTCAGTGAAACAGGTTCAGCACTTCGACTTAGTCTCTGCATGAAAAATATGGCGCGATTCCTGCCATTATATGTGGGGTGTAAAACATTTCCTGCCACGCTTTGATACATAAATGTCAGATTTATGTTTTATCAGATTTTGCAGTAAGTTGCATAAAACCATCAGTTGCTACATTTAACGCTTGCTTATTAACATACATATTCACAAAGCATCACTGCAGGTGTGTGGTGGCTAAAGGTTACAGAAAACAGTGAAGCGTGCAGAGCAGGGGAGCCTGTGAGCCACTGTTATACATCATGCGTTTATGTATCACGCTCATAATATGGCCACTGGTGCATATTTGAACACGGTTCTGTGACTGCAGAGTGATGTCACGTGCAGAATTTCTTTCTTTCGTTTTGTTACTGGTGGCATCTACTTGAACCGTGTGAGCGTCTTCAAACGACAGCGTCTGTGAATGTGCTTGGTGACGCTCAGCTCCTGCTCCTTCTTCCTCCTGGCGAGCGTACTTCAAACGGGATCAGGCCTGTGCGAACACAAGCTGTACCTGCGCGTGTGAACCCGTCAAGCACCGCAGCGACCTCATGAAAGGATTTGGCAGCAGCCAGGTGTCATCTCCCTCAACTGCAAAAATTAAAACGCAGCATCCCCGGTGCCTTAAAATAGACCCTCATCCATAATGCACCAGCAGCAGCGCTGCCCACAGAGACGCTTCGCATCAGACAGACTGACAGACATCTGCACTCAGTGCTTGGGTGCAGCTCCAAAACTGCAGCACCGTGGAGTTTAACTTTCAGACCTTCATCACTCATGTTTTATTCACATCTTCGGCTCAGGCTGAATTCGAATGGATGCCTCCTCCGTCTCTCTTTTCTTTATTTCTCCACGTCCTTTTCTTCGACTTATCCTCTGAATAATAATGTCGTGGTTTTATGGCGACTTTGATGGAGACTGGACTTTAAATGTGTATTTGACATCTGCATCCTCCTTCTCTAGAGAATCTCCCACATCTGTACGGCCCCATAACACACAATCAGCTCCCGACCAGCTGTCAGAGATGCCATCCCAGCCTGAGCTGGGCTGCCCCAGAGACCCCCCACATATCAAACATGGACATGTACCATGGTTCCCACGGCCCCTCTTCACCACAAGGCTCTCGTTTCTAAACGTTTGCCTTCCTGACATGTTGAATCCCACAGTGGAGAAAAGAAGCGAGACTGTAAAACATGTTTGACTCCAGAATAACAACCGTGACATAAAGGCAGATCGATCTACGTTTAGTTTCTCTGAGTCCTGTCCCTGATTCAGTTCCTTTGATGCGACCGATGACGCTCACACCTCCGTCAGTTAAAACACCGTGATTTTTAACCAGGGTTTTAGTCTGGAAACCATTAGAGCGTCCTGCACGAGCTTAACTGGCGCCTGCGATGCACAGTCCCATTGGACAAGCAAGGTAGAGATGAAGGGAGGAGCGGAGGAGACAGGGTGGGAAGGATGATATGCAGAGCAGAGAGAGCCTCACTGACGTAGTCCAGGCTTGTGTACTGAGAGTGGTGGAGAATGTGAGAGGAGGGGGTGTAGAGAGGGAGAGAAAGGCTGCGTACAAGCTCGCTACCGTACACTTCAGTGTTACCCGAGAGAGAGAGAGAGAGCACCATGACTGACTAACAGAGGGCGTGAGCGACGGGGAGTGTGCTCTCCTACCTCCAACCGAGTGAGTATGCTGCTACCTCTTCTGCATCCACCAGAAACCTCACAATGGATGTGTACGTGCTTGATGACCGGAAACTCTGCTCCTCTAATTGTGACGGAAAGTTTGGAAAATGTACTTGTGTGGTGGCGCACGGCAGAACTGAAACCAGGAAAACAGCAGTGTCCAAACTCCTTCCCGCCAGCGCTGGCATTTCTGAGCAGCGTCTGAGTGGCAGGAACGCAGAAAATGGCTTTCAGTGACAGAGGAGCACTGGTGGGAAGCTGTGGGCTCGCTCGCAGGCGTTCCAGCTTCCTCTGTGGGTGGGGGGGGTGGGGGTGCATGTGGGACTGCTGGGCTTCCTGTGTGGGGTCAATTAAATACTGCATGAGACAGAGCACTAAAAGCCCGTCCCGCGAGGAACGAAGTGCATTGTGTGTGTGCTGGTGCATCAGCGTGCGATGTCTTGATTAAATCTGATGAACCAGCAGTGTTGGTTGGCCCAAAGAGTCCACTTCCATCTTTTCAGTTCTTCTCCAACGCTGCCTTCTCTACATGACTTTTTTCAGACTCTAAGTCCCAGCGTGAGGAAGTTGTTCTCTGATGACCGGTTTCGAGCTCTTATGTAGGACATCTCCTGGTTTCTAAACCACGCCAGCGTTCTGCATGCACAAGTGACCTTTAATGTGACAAACGAACCCAGCGTGGTTTGGACGCGAGCTTGAAAGAATGTGCGCCGCCGTACGACCGCTGGAATGAGTATGTAGGGCAGCATTACATATTGATAAGCCTGCCGTTCCCTCCGTTAGCGCAGCCTGCTAGTCAAGATGCACCAATTAGGCCTAACTCAAGCCCAGAGCCAGAATCAGGTCAACCTCCAACAAACACTGATTCAATGAAGGATGCAGCAGCACTGTGCCATCCTGTGCTGTAGGTGGGTGAGCTCCAGCCTCAGGTTGAGGGGTCCCTCAGCTGGGCTGGCAGCGCTGCTTCAGCTCCACCTCATCCCAGCCCTGGTCCTCTGCATCAGAAGCTTTTGTCTGTGTGGTTGGCTTTCAGATACTCTGTATCTTCGGTGAGACGTTGGTGAGGAACAACCCTTTGTCTGGAGATGAGGTCTCAAATCTTCTCGTATGTGATCTCAGCTTGCTCTGCCCGTGAACCCAGTGCATGTCGTAGACGTAGCCCTTGGTTTGGTAAAGGCCCTGGATGCTGGACAACGTGTTTACTGTTGCGGTTCGAGTTTATGAAAATGCACATTCTAAGAAACTGGGTTTTGTACGGATGTGGTCGACTCTGAACCTTTTAGACCCACAACTCACACTGTATTAGCGCTTCTTGCAATCAATAGCAGTGACTCAGGAAGAACCCATGTATCACACAGCTAAATATAAGGAGGCTGACATTAAGTCAAGCCTAAATTGCTTTTTGAGACCTTTCTCTACCGTTGGACCGATGTTGTCGCTACTTTCTAAGAGCCTTTATAAAGGAAGCTGCTAAAAAAAGAAGCATTATGAAGGACGCCTGCATAGCATCGCCAGGAGGATTGAACATGTAATATTAGAGAAATGACTCCACGTCGCTGGACTGTACAGTCACATCCACATGGTCTGACTGGCATCAGTGAATATAGCTGAGCCAGATCTCAAATCTGCTTTGCTCTTTCTTGAGGGAATTCATCAAAACTCAGTGAACTTTGACAATCCTCCACTGTCCTCTCCCCACTGCCAACCCCAGCATGAGGTGGGAGGAGTATAAGGAGGAGAGATCTATATTTAGACCCACGGAACAGCAAAATATACCGGAAAACAGGTTCTGCTGTTCATATTTGGTCCTTTTGTTCTAGTGTTTGCTTCTTCGCTCCTTTCTCTTCCTCGTGTTCCTCCTTTTATCTCAGTCCCTGACCTTTCCGTTCCTGTCTCGATCATTCGTTCTCTCTTCATTTCAGGCAGAGAGTACACACAAACAAACTGCACCCTTCACGTTAGACCTTTGTCTCCATCACTGAATTCAACCTAGCTCGCTGTCTAAGATGCTGTTTTCGCTAATGGTGAACATCGTAATTCTATCCTTTCTGCTCCCGCTGCATCTCATGGATCGAGTGGTCCTGTATGTGTGTGTGTGTGTGTGTGTGTGTGTCCACATGCTTCCCTTCCATTTTAAAAAGCCTCACAGAAATATCGCCTGGAGACATTTTTTGCTGAAAGCTCTGGTGGAGTGCACTTAATTGTTAAGCAGCAAAAGTTGAATGAGAGAGGGAGAGCGCATGCTACCAGTATAATGGAAGCCAAAGTAGGGTCCTCGGCGCCTGGAGCGGCCGGGGAGCAGGCCAGGAAGAGGCTGCCTCCCTCTCCTGTTATTAAGACGTGCCATGGACTCTAGATGCTGCTGACTCACCGCTGCTTTTCTGTAGCGGGCTCATGCATCAGTTTCCTGTCAAGAGGATGGTGCAGGGCAGGCAGACAATAAGGCGGGGACACCATCTCCCCATTCATGCCTCCTCAGCCTTCACTTGCTTTGCGTCCTCTGACTTTGTGCCATGCTACTGGGTTGAACACTGGCATTAATGCATTTGACTGCAGACTGAAGTTCTGATAGTAGAGATTCATTGTGTAGAGCTGTTGATCGGGCCTCTGTGGAAGAGCTGAAGAAACCGCTGCACCGTGCAGGCGTGTGACTCCAGTGCTGCAGTCTGGGCATCAATTTTGTAGAGGAAATGCTTGTTGAGGCAGCGCAGCAACGTCAGCGGTGAAGCACTTAGGCTGAGCGCGCCTCCCTCTCTCTCCCCCGCCTGGAACCATGTGGCTGAAGGGAGAAGGGTTCCACCGTTGCTGTGCCATGGAGGGGGAATCATGTCCGCCTCCGACTCGAGCGCGACAGGACTCATCTGTAACAAGGTACGCCGCTGATGCTCTTCTGTTTAATCACTCCGCATGCTCAGCCTCGTCATCCCGCGTCCGCCTGCTCTGGGACATCTTCTCCCTGATGGCTCCCTCACGGAGCATCATCATCCCGTTTACTGATTCAGTTCAGGCTTCTTCACAGGTGCTTTTAACTGAACTTGGTGTCTGCGAAGCCCATCTGTTGAATGACATCGTTAGTCTGGTTGAGTCCCTACCTTCAGATATTACACTTTTTAGTTTTAGCTTAATTTGTTTTTTGTTTTATAGGATGCTCATCTGCTTCAAAGTCAGGTTTCTACAAAAGAAAGCTAAAATTAGAAATATCCTTGGAGTAATGTGCTTCCCTCTGCTGGTGGCAGCCCAACCCTGCTGCTGCTTCACTCTCTAATAGGACTTCCAGTATGAGGAGCATCTCTGTATCATCTCTGTGCCATAATTCCCCTGCTTTGAAGACGGCTGCAGAGCGAGTGGGAAGCGGGTCAGAAAACACACGGAGCCGCTCGGCTGTGATCACGTTGGATTCCACTATTGATCAGGGTTGTGCGGTGAGCAGCAGGGTTTTAAATGTTCAGCAGAGCAAACAGTATATAATTATTATTATTTACATCACCTCAAAGGTGCTTGATGATACATCTTAATGAAAACGCTCTGAAGAAAGCAGTGAAGTTCTTAAGAGGAGAAACCTTCTATGACTGGGTAATTGTCTACATGTAGCGGATACGAGGTTCAGTGGTTGCACTGACGCTGCAGGACGATGTAACTCACACATTTCATTTAATCTGATTCGCTGCTTCAAACATTGGACGTTTTTGCAAGATTTGCAGGACTGAAAAGCCAGCGAAGAGTCAGCAAAGAGAACCTGACAAATCCTTGACGCTTACAGAGAATCTGAGCAGTAAGTGGAGCCGTGTGAAGCTTAAACACAGGGTCTGGGCAGGAATGTCACACGCTGTTGTTCTCTCCTATGGGAAATGTGACTACAGCCTCTGTCTTATGCAGCTGTGACAGTTTAAACGTGTCGTCAGGTGAGTGTTGTGCTAAAGACAACTCTGGTCCTCGACACAGCTGTCATTCGGTTTCAGCACATTCAGCTGCACCTCTGCCAGGCGTTGATATGTAAATGATATCTGCTCTGGATTCAACTGTTGGGGGAGACAAAAAGGGACAGAGGTGGTGGGAAGGACGGAAGGAAGGAAGAAAGGAAGGAAGGAAGCAAGGAAGGACGGAAGGACGGAAGGAGGGAGGGACCTGAGACTCACTGTCTGTCTTTACTGTAGGTACTGAACATGTGTGATTCCCTTCTTGTGAAGCTCTGCTACAATTGGACAAGGTCTCATTTGTATGTGACACTATTAGGAAACGGAGGTAAAGCAGATTGTTGCGGCAGTGAGGCTGTTCTGGCCGCTGGTGTCGTCCCTGAGGGCTCTGCTGTGGAGCCGCAGGACCTGCTGGTCGTTGCAGGCTGGATCACACGGAGTCAGATGAGGACAGTCGACTTACTGCTGTGCGTCATGAGCTCCTCTGAACGACTAACACGCGTCTCCTCTCCTTTAGGGTTCAGCCGATTCCTACACTAGTCGACCCTCTGATTCCGACCTGTCCCTGGAGGAGGACCAGGAGGCGTCTCGGCGTGAAGCCGAGCGCCAGGCTCAGCTGCAGCTGGAGAGAGCCAAGGTGAGGGCCCGCGGCCACGGTCCCAGCGCAGTGTGTGTTTGTGTTGAGCGTTTGACCATGGATTTAACCAAGACTGTAGGTTTTTCAGAACTGACCATGAACTCAGGAGGCGAAAGGAGGAGCCAGCTAACTGTTCACTTCCTGGTTTTCACTGTGACGTCATCATTTTTTGGGTTAAGTTTGTTCTGATTAAATCAATGCTTTTCTACCTTCAGTCTAAACCAGTAGCATTTGCCGTAAAGACCAACGTGAGTTACTGTGGAGCCCTTGATGAAGACTGTCCCGTCCAAGGAGCTGCCATTAACTTTGAAACCAAAGAATTTCTGCACATAAAAGAGGTGAGTTCGTTTCTGCCTCTTTGACGCTATTTGTATCGAGCAGAAGCGACTAACGTCAGCCATGCTCGCAGCGTTACGGTCTCTCTAAGGGGCGTTTACTTGTCGTGCAGAAATTCAACAATGACTGGTGGATTGGTCGGCAGGTGAAGGAAGGGGCAGACATCACGTTCATCCCGAGCCCAGTAAAACTGGAAGCGATGAGGATAAAACAAGAGCAGAAAGCAGCAGCAAGGTCAGAGGTCACCCAGGTCTCTGTTCAGTCTGTGCCTCTGTGCTAGCTTCCCTGCATCGCACCGTTGGAAGCTCTTTCTCTGTGACATAACTAGTTCAGGCTGGTGCTTGTCTGTTCTGGGGGCCCTGCTTTCTAAATTGCCTCCTGAGGGAATTTATGCATAATGAAGGTTCGCATTATGTTTCTCCACAGGAAAGGAGGCAACGCTTCGACCGGAGGCTGGAGGTCCACCCCACCATCTGCAGGTAGGTCAGACGTCCTGCTGTCGTCCTGCTCTCTCTTGCTCGACTAACACCTTCCCTTAAATGAAACGAATGTCGTGCTTACTATGTATCGTGTTCATATGCTTCTATGTTCTGCTGAGCTAATGACACACACCACAGCCATCCTAACAGCTTTCTCCTCTTGCCTAATGCCTTTCTGTTCGTTCTGAAAGCCAAGCAGAAGCAGAAGCAGGTATGATGCTTGTGCCACTCCTGCGCATCACATTTTACATTTCGTCCACTGCTGCGATGGTGAAATAGCGAACGGCTAGTTGTGGTTCTCAGCTGTGTGCTGCATTCACATCCACGTGTTTTATGCTTTCTCGTCTGTGCGTGTGACGGTGCAGACCGAACATGTTCCTCCATATGATGTTGTCCCTTCCATGCGGCCGGTGGTGCTGGTGGGCCCCTCGCTGAAAGGATATGAGGTGAGACAACCATCAGCTGCTGCACTGTTGCAGTGTTAATGGCCCATCGTGTTGTGTTCAGATGGAAGCTGAAGCTGTGGTTTGGTTTATTGTAGGATAAGGGGTTAAATGAATCAGTGATGCACTGTGGGTAATAGACGTCTTCAACCACGAGTGTTTGGCAGTTTGTCTGTTCAGATCAGCGCCGTGTGTCTTGCTGCGGACTTGCTGGGTTTGGTCTGAAGCGAAGTCCTCTCACGGCCATTATTTCAGTAACACTGATACTAAACACCAGCATCACATCCTGGTGAAATTAAATTACACACAAAAGGCATCTTTGCTCCATCTTCAAGGTGCAGAGAGCTGCACGAATGCCCGTTTATATGAGCCGCTGCACACAGAGCGTGAGAAGTGCTGAAGTCATCCTGAGATATGGTAATTGTGTATCAAACTGCTGATGACTATGCTGAACTGTAAAGCCTATATTCAGCGTTTCCTCTCTTCTGTGACGGCACCAGCTTCGTGAACAGCAGCCTTCCCTCTTGTTATCCTTCTCCGTTATTTCCAGTTGCTCAGCGTTCGTCCTCGCTAATCGTCTCTCGGGCAACGCGGCCGTGTGTCTGGTTCTTTATTCCACAAAATAGACTGGTTCGCTTTACGCAAACACATTAAATCTGTGTGGATGTGTCCAATGGGTTGTGATGACGTCGTCCTATGAGAACTGTCATCGTCTAGCGTGGAAGGATGTGTCAACGTATTTTCTTGTATGTTTTTATTATACTGTGGCAAACGGCGACTTGTGTCTTCATCAGAGATCTTTACAGGTCAGACAATGCAACATATTTTCCGTAACTTCCCTCCTCTCATCTGTTGCCTAGGTAACAGACATGATGCAGAAAGCCCTGTTCGACTTCCTGAAGCACAGATTTGATGGCAGGTTGGTTTTGCTGTCTGCTTTGCTCTCCACAGCTGCAGCGCCGTGTGGCTGAGCTACATAGCTGCTCGTGGGATTGTGCCTATCACGTTTCATGGTCGATAGGACACATGATGATGACGGGTTATTTTTAGCTCCCAGAGAATGCGAGTTCGTCTCATCCTTTGAAATGGAACAGTTGTGGATGTGATGTGATAAGATGCTTCTTCTGTAGGATCACTATTACACGGGTGACTGCTGATCTGTCACTGGCGAAGCGATCGGTGCTGAACAAAAAGGCCATAATGGAGAGATCCAACACACGCTCCAGTCTGGGTATGTGAAGAAGGAAGTCGCGTTTGATCTTTTCTGCTAAATAAAGATTAATGACTACCAAGAATAGAAACTTTCTTCAGTATGAAGCCTGTTGAAATGTCCGCTCGTAAACATGCATCGTGTGCTGTAGCCGCCTGTCTCTTCTACGCTCACAGCTGAGGTCCAGAGTGAGATAGAGCGGATCTTTGAGTTGGCCAAGTCGCTGCAGCTGGTCGTCCTGGACGCAGACACGATAAACCACCCAGCGCAGCTCCTCAAAACATCTCTGGCTCCCATCATCGTCTACGTTAAAGTGTCTTCGCCCAAAGTACAACGAAGTCCACGAGAATAAAAACTACCTCTGTCTTATCTACATACACTAGTTGTTGATAATTGTTAAAATTATTCCAGATGATTTGCATGATGATCAGACATGGTTATTTATTTTTAATTACTGTTTCCTTTTTGTTTTGTTTCTCATAGGTTCTTCAGCGACTGATCAAATCTCGAGGGAAGTCACAAAGCAAACACCTCAACGTTCAGATGATGGCAGGAGACAAGTTGGCCCAGTGTCCACCTGTATGTCCGCTCGGCCCGTAATCGTCCGTGAATTCATTATTATTTATTCACGTTCCTTCTCTGTGGCTCCTCAGGAGATGTTTGACGTCATCCTGGACGAGAACCAGCTGGATGATGCGTGTGAGCACCTTGGAGAGTATCTGGAAGCTTACTGGCGAGCCACACACCTCCCTTGTTCTGCCCCTGTCAACCCCGTACTGGACCAAAGCGTGATTACCCCACCTTCAGCTAATTCCAGCCAACAGGTAAGAAAAACCAACGTGCATTTGATTTACTAGGTTATTTATTTATTTGGCTTCATTACTAATTGCCCTTTGTGTCTATTGTGTAGTTTTCTGAGACGCAGGAGCTGATAGAGTGATCACTACCGCAGACACAGGTGAGAAGAAATGAGTTGTCTGTGTTTGCGCTGCCACTGGTGCCTTTTCATGCCCCTACCGCCTCCTGCAGGAGCAGCCTGTGCCCCGACCTGGGCTTCGCAGAGCACAGGGACCAGGGCACCACCAGGGGGCAGCAGCCCTCATCTCTCCAAGGCCAGCCACCACCTTCCCAGGCCACCTGGCGTGATGAAGTCCCTGGAGAGAGAAGCAGGAGGCTGGTGAGCTGGACAACGAGAGGATGCAAGAACTGGGAGTGGATCAAGAGGACGAAGAGGATTGGACCCACGCGTCGCTGCTGCCCCCTCGGCCAGAGCTCCAGCTCCCACCGCCACGCGACAACTCAGGGCCGCTTTCCACAGCTGCACACACTGGTAACAACAGCCAGTACAGCTGTGCAGCCACCGCACGTACCTTCCCTCACCCCTGCTCCACCCTGACCTTCACCCCATTCCCAGTCACATCGCTCTCCCGGTCAAGCTGAGCCGGCCCGTCTGCGTCCAGATGCCCACAGACTGGCTGGTTCAGCTGTCGGCCTGAACGTTTGTGCACGTTAGCTTGTTCTAGCGTCTAGTCCCAGTGTAGGATTCCTGGGTTTTCCTCAGCTTCCGTGGCCAAAGAGCGCAGAGCGTCAACTAATGCTGCATGTCTTCCATCTCTGTGAGCTGTCGTTCCACCATAATTACATCATAATCTGTCTGGAATCCAAGAATCAAATCCCTTCACCTCCTGTCCTCGTCATTCCTGTAGCGTTTTAACGTGTTCTTTCTGCTCACTACAGTCTTCTCTGTGCTACTGTCTGTAATTCACATATTTGACCTCAGTGTAGCAAATCACATATCTGCAAACCCCACACGAGCACATCAACCGCCAACATGTCTCAGCTGCGAATGTAGAACAGCTGGTTCGTTGGCTCAGGAAGGATCCTTTAATGGCCCACAACTAGAACGAAAGCAGCAGCTTAACGTCTTTTATCTCCAACTAATTATGATGCAATTTACCCACAAATACAAAACCACACAGAGTAGAGTCAGATTCGACTCCCAAGTGCAGATATGTTGGATCTGCTTTGCTGTCACTCGTCCATTACTGATGAATCATTGACGTACACGTAGCTGCTGCTCGGAGGACTGGTGGAAATGACAGGAGCCGGTGGCCTGTAGACTTTAAATGACTCATTTCAAGTTAGGTTGGGAGCAACTGGCATCGTTGCTCCACTGTGTTAGACTTCATGTTCTTCCCTTAAAGGCCTAGTCAGGTATCGGATTATTAAACAGGCTGCAGGAGCATGAGGAGGGCGACCTCTGGTGGTGGATTCCTGTTACTAGCGGTCTTCTATCCAGGGCTTGTTCTCAGCATTAAACATTAAACATGCATCCACATAAATTAATGATATGTACAAATTCAAGTTAATTGTCTTGGCTCCAGTTACCAGAAGCTTCATCTGAACTGTGCATAACCACCAATCGTCTCTAATGTTTATTTAACCAAGTGTCTCGTTTCATGTTTCACAAATATATATAAAAAAACTGAGAAGCACTTCTAACATGACGCTATTATCTTACTTATAGCTAACACAGCATCCATGTAAATGACGTAATGTATGTGCATGACAGGAGCAACGACGCGTCATATGCATCATCAAAGCAAATATGTACATACTGTAGATTCAACACACAAATGTTATTAATCCACAGGAGTAAGTGCAGACTAAACGTGTGTGTGGGTCCAGAGCACACAAGACGCATGTGTTTATGAATTTCTGAACGATGCACTGCAGCAGAGATTGGTTCCACTGACACACACATTCATTTCTGAAGGACCAGGATTGACAAACACAGCACAGAACCGTCTTTCAGCCCAAACGTTTGTTTCGTTTGCATTCTCTACAGAAGTGAAATCTTCCTTCGATGTCCAAAGCACAATTTTTTACAATTATCGTTTCTTATTGCGTTACACTTGCCTAAACTCTGTATGCAATAGAAAGTCTAACACCCATGAGGCACTAGCTGAGACTATCCTGAGACTCCTCACTTACGATGGGGTATAATTGCACTACTGTCGTTTCTGTACGTCTGCTTTATGACGCAATAAATGCACTGAACGTCACACCTCCAACACTGAAAACCCGAGGGGTCTAATGATGATGTTCACGTCTCCCATGGTTCCTGATCAATTACGTAAATGATGTCCGATGGTGTCTGATGATGATGTGTATGGGATGTGTCACATTTGAAAGAAGGTTCATTAAAAAACTACATTTAAGTACCGTCTGGCGTCTGCTGTTTTTTATGTCTTTGTGTTTTAGTTCGTGTTATTGCCAACAGAGGGCAGACGTGGGACGTGCGTATCTTCAGGTTGTTGTGAATCAGTCCTTCAAAACCAAAATGACTAAAGCAGCAGGATATTTAGTGAAACTCGATTAGTGTGCAGCAAACCACAGGGCCATCATCTGTGCTGTAGTCGCTGGCTCCGCCTCGCATCGTCTCCCTCTCTGGTGAGACCTGACGGGCCAGTAGAAACGTGGCGTGAGCAGGCTCCAGCGTCACATGTGACTGATACGACGGCGTCTGCTGAAGGCCGTCACCGGGGAACCGGGCCTCTCGGTTCTGCCTGATAATCTGCTGAGAAAGACGGTGACTCAGCTCTTGTGTGTTTTGCTGAAGCCGTGTGTCGACTCCTGTCACGCTTTCTTTGTGTGGATGTTAATCACACACACCGTCACCAAACCTATGGAGGTGTGATGGTTAGAAGCGTGGATGCGGCAGTGCCCTGCCTCACTCCCCCCCTGCCCCTCCTTGCTCTGGTATCAGCCATATTGGAAGGTGTCACTTCATGCCTGATGATTATTCACAGCCACCTGTCCCTCTGTCCCATCAGAGACCTCGTGTGTCCCCTGCACTGTGGAAGGTTAGACCGAGTTCATAGCCTTTAACTTTTCTTTCAAGCCACTTCTCTAAAGGAAATGTTCCATCACCAAAAGGCAGCACAGCACAGAAACCCTGCCGCTGTAAACATGACGCCCGAGCGTCGCCGGCCCTGCTTTTAATTCATGCGTCGTCACGCCTGTGCAAGTCATCAGCAAGGAAACGTGTTTAATGGATCAGAGCATTAAGAAGCATTGGCCGCTCTGAAATCTCAGCATAATTCAGCCCTCAGCGCTTCAGTCACTGGGAGGTTTTAATGAACGTTACATCACTGTGTGAGGCTTTAGAACATACTCATTTTGACAGTTTGAAGGAGTTTAACCTTAAGAAAACCCCCGAGAATAAACCAGCTCATTTGTAGGCGTTTGCAGAAACTTAGATGTTGTGAAGGTGTGACAGCATCTTGAAACTGAGGCCAGTGCTGCTTTGTCCAGCAGCAAAATTAATCCTTCACTGGTTGCTGGTCGCCTTGTTTCCATATACAACTGTACTAAAAACAAGATTTTGAGAAACAAATTGTGTTTGATTTGCAACGTTCTGATCGAAAGTCACATTATCACCAAGAAAGCGAGAGTCTGATCAAACTGATGGGAATTAGCTGACTCGGCATTCGCTCGTCACCAGTCAGACACGCTGGGCTGTGCAACACAGACAGGTCTCAGCAGGGGACGAATGATGTGGGTGGCAAATTGCTTTAATTGCTTCAAATCTGCAGAGGCTCAGAGAGGAAACAGTAAGTAAATTAGCCAGTCGGCTGCTAGACGCGCTTCATTTAATCCTCTCGGCTGTTTGCTAACAGTCAGATGCTGATTCCATCTCGTAATGACCTTCAGGGTGTGAAAGTCGGCGCCTGCGTGTCTCCGTGGGCCTGACCAGCAGCAGTGAGAGGACAGACTTCTGACACGACCCCGCAGACGGAAGCTGGTCGCCTGTCGGGGGCTTCACACCATCCCACCGGACCGGCACAGGTCAAGCTGACCTTTGACCTGCAAACATTGGCTGAAACACCTTATCTGAGTTGGGACAGTAATAGAAGTTAGATTGAACCTATCGGTGTTCAGACCCAGACAGATGTAGCAGATAATGGTCATTTTCTAAATGAAAAGCCCAGTTCAAGGAGACGCCTTTGTCTCCATAGCGGAGACTAATGAGTCCTCTGAGGGTCGCCTGTCATCCCCACCGTCTTCAGTCAGGTGCGCCATTGATCCAGGGGGGTCAGTCAAGAAGCCAAGTGAGGCTACAACCAAACAACAGGAGCTGAGCTGCTTTGCTCGCCGCGTCCCGGTCAGTTTCAGGGATGTGAAACGCTGTTGTTGTGGCTGAGCGTAGTTCGGGGAGTGAGCGGAGCCTGCTCCCATTGGCTGCTGCTCGCCTGTATAAAGCGCCGCAGTGGCAAATTCAATCAGATCAACTGCGGGCATCCAGCGAGAGCCAGACGCCAGGACGCACCGGGACCATTTCTTTTCTGCTGCGTGGTTCTGTTCTGGGTTCCGACACCGCCGTCAGCATGAAGGAGAGGAGAAACACGCAGCCGCTGGTGGTGAGGTGTAAACTGGTTCTTGTGGGAGACGTTCAATGCGGAAAAACGGCGATGTTGCAAGTGTTGGCGAAGGATTGTTACCCAGAGGTACGTGTGCGCGAAGCCGCCTTGAAGCGTGTGCGCGTCACGCTGCTGCGCGTTTTGCTGATGGTTCTCGTGACATGACAGCAGGAAAAATCGGTGCGTCCGTCGCAGACGCCGCCGCTTGGATGCGCATTTTGCGACCCGCTCTGTTCGCCTGCTCGTCATGAAACGTGTGACGTCGTGTTTCCTGTGAGCAGTGAATGATTCCTGTCGTTACCATGTGGTCTGCGGCGAAAGTGTGAAATGTGGCTGCTTTGATCGCGCTGCTGCTGCTCTACCTGTAGCTGGCAGCTCCTCACTAATGGCTCTGTTGCTAATTGCTCCCCAGACCTACGTGCCCACGGTGTTTGAGAACTACACGGCCTGTCTGGAGCTGGAGGAGCAGCGAGTGGAGCTCAGCCTGTGGGACACCTCAGGTAACCTGCCCGTCCGTCCGTCCTGTCACCGACAGTGGCCTCACTGTCCTGTTTTTGTGGAAGACGCTTCGTTATCGCTCCAGTCCGTGTCAGGATACACGAGATTAGAAGAAGGGACGTTTATGCGCATGGCTGCATCCATTGTGCGCTGAAACCGCAGAGTCTCCGTCACCGTCTCACATTTTTAAGTTGCTCCTGGTTCCGTTTCCTGTTTGTCACCAGGACTGAATCTACAAGTAGCCTCTGTGTGTGCGTGTCACTGGAAACGGGCAGAATGAGAGTGATTATTCCGCTTCACTGGCCTTTATTGCTGACTTTGTGCATCATATGTTCATTTACACTGAGCGTGAAAAAGAGGGTCAATGTGTCAGCGGATCTCTGGGGGATGTGCTGTTCAGTGTGTTGACCTGAATACTGTACGCGGGCAGCACCTGTTTGATTTTCCTCACGCTCGCTGCTCCAGCCCACATTCCTCTGCATCCAAACTCAGCCGGACGGTTCTCCAAGCTCACTGGGTCACTGTGGCTCAGCAAGTTGGCTGGTGTCTGTATTTTATGTAACGGGCCCAGTTTTTGGAGAGGATGCAGCGTTTACTGCGTTGCGTTCTGGTTTTTCTTCCCCCTCATTAGCCAAAAGCGGCCATTGGAACATAGTGGGTGTAATTCCCTCCCCAGACCAAATCCTGCTCTTAAATCCCAGACTGGACCTCTGGGCAGGCCAGCAGGAGTGGGCCCGGTGCCGGGGGATGATGGGCACGCAGAGAGGCATCCTGTCGAGCAGACAGGAGGCGGCTCAGAAACCGTAGTGACCTGCATTTGCTTCCATATGCTGCCGTGGGTCACCCAGCAGCAGCGTGGTGCAGGGGATTAGGCCTGTGAATAAGGCCGCCGGCCGCCGCTTGTGCCTGACCCAGTGAGTTAGACTTCCCTTCTGTCCTACAAGCCCAGAACCGTGCCATCTGTAGTTCGGTAGGTTCCTTATCCCTTGCTGCTCTGTTCAGTTCCCTCCTCTCGCTATAATTAACTGTAATTGCGTGGAGTCGGTGCTGCTGCGGGTTCGGCTCACGGGACGGTCTTCTCATTATCCCAACTCCTCGCATTGATCGAATTGACCTCGTCGCCGGCTGCGCAGGGCAGGCAGCTCCTTCTTCCAGCTACATCATTGGATTTACAGGCTAAAATCAATCCACCGGTTTTAATCAGCCTGGTCTGGCTGGACATGAAGGGGGAGGCAAAGTGACTAGAACTCATGAATAGTGAATATTGAATCATGTCATAGTGTCGGTGAGTAACTCATTTCAGCTTGAGTGGTCGTGCTGATAAAGCCTTTGGGCTTTGGAGAAGAGTGTATTTGTTGTAATGTCTTGAGTGACGTACAATTAACCCAGTATCAGTGAAGAAACGATTTCTTTACCTGTAAATTAAAGTCTAGACCAAAATATGAGAAACATTTGGAGGATTCTAGGGGATTGTTATTACATCAGACGCTCTGGGCTGGTTATTGTAACATTTCAGAGGTAGTTTTGTGGAATATTCAGGCGAATCATGGCCTGCGTGAACCCAAA
Source organism: Macropodus opercularis (assembly GCA_030770545.1). NCBI lineage: Eukaryota > Metazoa > Chordata > Actinopteri > Anabantiformes > Osphronemidae > Macropodus > Macropodus opercularis. The sequence continues at coordinate 16,606,594 of CM061095.1, forward strand.
GCTGCAGTCCTGCGAGTAGCATTGTCATTCAGTGCACATCAAGGCGTTCGTTGGCGTCTTTAACCTGTCTGTCACTAGATTCGGCGTTTGATCAACTCTGACGGTGCCGCATTACAAATTAAAGCTTGGTGAGGCGGCGACGCTCGGGAACAAAGACGTGTCCTCGCTCCCAGCGGGGCCTCGGCTTCAGGAGACTCTAACGAAGTCTGGCACGCGAAGCAAGGGGGAAAGTGTCTGACGCAATGTTGTTTTGGGCCGAGCCGTGAAGCCCGTATTATCCGCTGCAGCAGAGTGGGTGCAGGGGCAGGGCTGCTCCTGGACCCAAACCTGTGAGTCACCCCGTCTCCGGATCGTTAATCTGTCTGACCCCTGGCTTCTCACCGTCACGGCGGCGTGTGCTAATGAGGAAGACTGCTATGATTTAGCACACATGCATAGAAATGCATCCATTCATGCAAACGCACACAGAAAGGCGGGTCCCCCCTCCCCCACGATCCAACACGAGGCCCGTCGCCTTGGCTCGCGAAGCCTACGTCGACTTTGGCCCAATTTCCACCTCAACACTTAGCTCTGGGCACCGCACCATCAAGATGGATGGAGCGGCTCAGCCGCAGGAATTTGGTTATGCTCTTTTCTTTGGCTTCCTCTCCACAGTCGACCAGCCTCTCTCTCCATGTTTCATGCCTCAGAAACTCTCCATCTGTTGTAGAGGCAAGTCGTTGAGAGAGAAAAGGGAAGAAAGGAAACATTTGGGCCATGCCTCTCCTCTGCATGCGCATTGATCTGTCTATCCAAGCCATTCTCTAGCTTGCTGCAATGAATAGAAGGCAAGATGGGGAGAGAGACAGACACTGGTACTGTGATATTAGACTGCAGGGGGTGAAGGATTAATGGCACAGGAGGCTCTTTGTGATCCGCCTCAGTAGGAAACTCTTCTGCTTTCCCTCCTTTCGTCCTCCTCTTCCAGGATTAGCAACCGGGTCCTGGAGAGTCGGGGCAGCGCTGCCAGGACTGCAGCTGTACCAACGTCTCGCATACTGATATCTACACGTCCTCGTCCTTTCCTGTAACACGGGCCTCGTGAATTATCCACCCTTGTACAGAGCAAGAGAGAAAATCAATTTCAGCTGAAGGTTGAGTAACGAAAATAATGAGCCGTCCCGATGTCGCCTCTTCCTCCTGGCAGGCGGACTAATTTGTCAGTGTTAATTGCAGAGGACTTGGACCCCCAGTGCAGCTTTCCTATTGATTGATGCGTTTAGATCAGGGGCCGTTTAATGCAGAATCACAACCCGGCTGCCTTTTCAGAGGATTGAGGGGATTCGGGGGAACCGCAGACGTCCCAGCGGTGCTCGCGCTTCTGATGTCGGCGTGTCAGAGGTGTCTGCAGGTCAAATGTTGTTTGCATTGCTGAGGCGCAGACACAGCTGTAATTAAATGTTCATGTGATCTTTCTTATGAAGGAGACAACTTCATATTTTATTTGGCGCTATAGTACCACAGCCATGTTGCTTTGCTCTGTCCAGGACCGTGAGCCCTGAGGAATTTCATCACAGCTTGTCATTATTCCACTCACAGCAGCTGGCAGACGCAGTTTTACCCTTTGATAACGTGGAAAGTCATTAAGTATTCATGAGGCTGGTCTGTAAGGACACATCCGTGTTGCGTGTGCTTTTTTTATTCGTGGTGCATTGTTTACTATGCTGTAAATGAGTCGGGCTGCTTGTGTAATATCTAATGAGTGATTACTCAGATTGTTTTATCTGTAGCTATATGAGGAACTGGAGCCTAAAGTAAACATGTTAATCCCACTGAGCGGCTCCTCTGCTGTTTCATCATCGCAGATAGGGATCACCTCTATCTGCTGCCAGATTTAAATAGTCTGTCATTAGGCGCTGACATGTTTGAATGTGTGTGTTTGAGTGATGGATGCATTTCTGGGGTGTCCAGAGCAGATGGATGTCCCCAGCAGTGGGTGGGTGGGCAGTGTGCGGTGTAAAATGATTGATTGGCAGTTAAGGCGAGCCTTTATTGAGAGGTGGGAGGAATGCCCGATGTAGATGGTGAATTCCAAGACTGTTGCTGTGGTAACAGAGGGACTGGAGGCACTGGGCACCGAGCAGGATTTTTCTTTTTTGGGAGGGAGGGGGTTCACGTACAGGAGAGAGCGAAGTGATGCCAGCGCCACATCCTTCCTACAGCTGTGCTGCCCAGCTCTGCCCCTGCAGCGTCACGTCTGCTCTGTCCAATCCATGCCTGCAGCGGCTGGAAATAAAACCTGCACTTTATGAATGGTGTTTACAAATGTTTCGCATGAAGGAACTTCTTAGAACTATAAAGTATGGAAACTGTGTGTTTCCATTTCACAGTAGGGAACCAGAACATCTCCAAATACCTGGAAGTGTGTGTGCGTCCACACTAATCTCCTCTGTTGTGCTTGAAGGTTCTCCATACTACGACAACGTGAGGCCACTGTGCTACAGCGACTCAGATGCAGTTTTGCTGTGTTTCGACATCAGCCGCCCCGACACTGTAGACGGCAGCTTGAAGAAGGTAACGGGAATCGAACTGTGTATGTGTATTTTAAACGAGGTGGATCCAGCCTGATTAGTGGTTTTTGTCCACAGTGGAAGACTGAGATCCTCGACTTCTGCCCCAGCACTCGTATCCTGCTCATTGGCTGCAAGACAGATCTGCGCACGGACGTCTGCACGCTGATGGAGCTGTCCAATCAAAAACAGACTCCCATCACCTACGAGCAGGTGAGAAACTAGACGTGTGGCAAGTTCGTCCAATAATGTCAGAGAAGTTGGTTTTCTCCTCAGCAGCACCCTCCTCTGTCCGTTCCCCGCAGGGCTCCGCTATGGCCAAGCAGCTGGGCGCGGAGGCTTATCTGGAGTGCTCCGCGTTCACCTCGGAGAAAAGCATCCACAGCGTCTTCCGCACCACAGCGATGGCCTGCATCAACAAGCTGCAGCCGCTCCCCAAGCCCAGCCCCACACGCCGCCTCTCCAAAAGACTGCTCCACCTGCCCAGCAAGTCCGACTTGCTGTCTTCCACCTTCAAGAAGGAGAAGGCCAAGAGCTGCTCGGTCATGTGAGTGCAGACCTCTTGGGTGACGGTTCTCGCGCGCGACCCCCAGCCCCTGCCTCTTTGGTCTCGGGGAAGGGGGGGTGGGCATGATGGTTTTATCAGGGCTTCCTGCTGAATCCTTCCCTCACCCCCCCAGAAACCAAACGCCCCTCAGGAGATGTGGACACTTTGCTGTCCACTTGCTCCTGAACCTTTCAGCGCACATTCATCTTTTCCCACCACTGTTGATCTTGCTTTCAAACAATATGAGTCAAGGTTTGGTCCTCGAGCTGTCATTTCTCCACCTGGTATGCAACTATAACGGTTTCCATCTGTCTGATTTTACTGTTTTTAGGCACAACGAGTGGCGTTTAAATCAATGGATATTTTTCTAAGTACGAGAATAAACCTAGCATGAACCTGTACATCCCGCTTAGTGAGGCGTGAAGTGGCTCGTGGCCCCGTTTAGGCCCGTGAAAGCACAGACGTGAGGAGGGAGCGGTGGGACAAACCACATTGTCTCCGCGGCGACGAGAGCTGCGAGCACCTGCCGCCGTGTGGATGGCGGGGTAGACTACGCCGATCTGCATGAATGCGTAGCCCCAGACGGCTCCGCTTCACGGGCTGAAGAGCCTCGTGTGCAAAGTAGCTGCAGAAACGAGGGCATTGGAAAACAACCAGAATAAGGGAAGTTGTGTCTCTGCTGTTGGGGCTGGAGTCCATCTTAAAATCTTTCGGTGATGGGACGTATTTTAACAGACAGAATAAGACGCTTTGTTACTGTTTCCCGGATGCCAGTCGACGTGTTTTGGGGCATTTTTAAAGCTTCTATCTCTCTACTAAACTCAAAATCTAGTTTGTAGTTTGAGAATGATTTGCGTGACTTGTAGCATTTCGTTGTTGGTTCCTCAACAATTCTCCAGTCGTATGCAGTTTCGTATGATTTTCCCAGAGATCACAGGGCTTTCGAGCACTGTAACACGCTTGGATTTCTCTCGTTCGCCACAATCCAATGTAGCAGCCCCAACGTGACTCTTCTCTTCCAAAGCAACTCTAGTTTTTGTGTTCGTACAGAATCTATTTACCTCCAATAAGCGGTTACTTACTGTAGGTTGCAATGACAGCGACAACGTGACCATCTTCTGAGCTTAAATCTTCGGCTTCATGGTTACGCGCGTGTGCAGCATTGATCTCTGTGCTTTGAACCATAAAGCAATAATGATTTAAGTGCTTGTGATGCAAGGTAACCTGTGTAGCAATAAAGATGCAGCTTTGTGATTTGCCATCATGCTGTAATAAGCGCTCGGATAACATCACGTTGGACTGAAACCATCTCTGCTGTACAAAGAAGCTGATGGTCTGTGATTGCCCTCCCTCCTCTGTGTAAGTAGCCACTGATCTCTAGAATAACCGATGACGGCCGTCTTCGAGTTGGACACATCAGACTTTCAGTTTTACGTAATCCTAAAAGTCCTGAGGCGGAAGAACGTGAGACTTGCTTGTACAATTTGAAATCTACTTAACTCAAAGTGCAACAATCATCTTGTAAAAAAAGGTGGAAGCGATCGTGTAAATGCACAGGCTGGCCCTGTCCAAAAAAAGCTATTTTTCCATTCTCCATTTCTTAATTTATTTATATTTTGTATTTAATCGCATGACGTGGGTCCGAGCGTTGCTTTGGATCTCGCTCAGATGGTTGGTAGTCGGAGGAACTTCGAGCGGTGATTTGCACAAAGGCTTCCAGTTCACGGTCACACCAAATTCCTAACATTGCCTAGCAACGGTTCAGTGGAGAAGCGGAGCGACTGGCTCCGGGCTGTGTGGACAGAGGTGGTTGGCTCGCAAGCACATCCCCGCATCCTTTATTACAGTGTCAGGTACGTTAGTTTTTTTGCCAGGCTTGTTGAATAAAACATTTGGTGACATTTTCTTTGGGTTGAGCTGATGCCAGACCTTCTGTTGCTGGAATAGATGAGGAGGCTCACAGACCATGTTAATACGCAGCCGTTGTGTTGTAGTCAGTGTTTGGTACAATGGTGCAGTCGAACCCCTACGCATGTCCTATTGAAGTTGTATGATTGTACATACGTCTCTTGTTTTGTAATCACTGTAAGACATCCTCAGCGATGTCGAAAGAAAATGTTGATGCAAATATTTGCTGCCTATTTTCTGATCTGCATCTTCGAAATCTATTTTGAAATTTCTTTCTACATTGGTTTTTGATGTGTTAATAAAGCTTGCCTTGTCTGACACCCACATGTTTGATCCTTTGTCATTTAGGTCCTCAGATATTCATTTACTCTGGTACAATGTCAGTCATTTGGCTTTTATCAGACAAAATACCCCAAAGGTATTTAGTTTTACACGTCCTAGTTGAAAGTGAGCGGTTTCACTTCATCTTCTGTGTCGGAAGTGGACGCTCACCTTTCTGGTAATAATTCCCTGAACGGGCTGTGGCGGCGTGTATGCAGCGCGTCTCGTTACAGATGTTGCACATTTAAATTAGAATGGAAGGGGAATTACTGTCATACTTCATTACTTCATTCCTGAACTACAATCGTAGACGATCAGGGAGTTGTAATCACAGCCTGCAGGGAAAAGACACGAGGCAGACGTGCAATTACCTGAAAGAGGCCGATTAACGATAGACGTACGGCCGTGATGTTTACAAAAAGAAACCCCAGCCTTGATCGATGGACAGGACTAGTCTTCACGTCATGTGTGCAGCGCTGCGGGTCATCCGTCGTCTCTGCCAGCTGCAAAGGTGTCTGAAACTGGCCGAGGAGCCGTGAGGAGCCGCAGATGCTAACGAAGCTCTGCGTGTCTGCAGGTATCATCCAATAACCAGCTGCGGCTCCTGTCACCGACGCGATGGCACCGGAGCACCTGAGGCAGAAACGGCTCGCTGTGGGTGTGAGGGCTCGTAAACGGGCCACATACGCGGCTGGTCGAGGGAAATTAGGCCAACATCTGGGCAGGCGCTGGCTTCCATTGCCCACTCAGCTGCAGCTTGACCTGAGGGGCTCCGTTAAAGAGAAGCCGTATCCTGACACAGTCCAGTGAGCTTTCAGCGCCGGCCCAGTCACTTTGTTAAAGCCCGTACAGAGTAACAATAGGCACTTTCTCCAAGGATTACTGTGCCCTGAACAAATCTGGGGGGGAGACTTTAGCCACACACAGGCAATTAAATGGGCTGTAAATCAAAGTGGATTAACTGATTCACACTTCTTCAACTAATCACAATATCAGTTCACATCACAGGGCTAAATTCATCAGTAACATCATTTTGTTCCGGGTGATATTTAAATCAATTAATTAAGATCTGGAGGATGATGGGATTCGCCCACAGTCGTCCTCCTGCTCTGCGCAGTTACGCTGGTTTCTCTTCCAAGCTGCGCGTGACCGAGCGGTTCCTCGATGCCATTGGAGGGGAGACGCAGCCCCCAGCGTTGTGTAATATCAGCACCATGTTCTGAGTCCTCATATAACTCTGTGCAAGGACACAACAAGCCATCAGCACCAGCAACCTGTCACTTCCTGTTTGCACGCAGACGGTCAGAGCTGCCACGCTGAACACGGCCGCATCCGCTCCAAACGCGCTGGCGTCCGGTTACTGATGAGGCGCCGGGTCCTGCGGCGCGTGCAGTCCGTCTGCCGCAGTGCAGAGCCGGGCCAGAATCAGAACCACCGATGGCTCATTCAGCCAGCTTCACTCACAAAGGTCACAAACTTACTGTGTTTTTATTCTCATAGCCTCCTGTAAAAGCTCACAGCAAGTATTGTATATTATGACTTTTCACTTTGAAGACTCTTCAGGCTCAGTGAGGCCTAAATACTATTTGCACCAGCTCTTTCTCTGCCCCTTCCTCACTACGTGACCTTTGACCTTCGGGTCCCTCCTGTGGTAAACCCACAGCTCCCTGGAGCTCTCTGTTGACCTTGTGTTTCCCTGGCAGCACCACCAATGAGCACAAATGTGAGCAGCTTATTGTTCCCTGTGGCCACAGTGGAACCAAGAAGTTAACCTATTAGACACATTGGGCCAGAACCATGTCAGTGGCACAAGCCGTGAGAAATCATCAGTTCATCAGTTCATTCTAACCCTCGTACGCTATTTAGTTGTATGAAGGCTTAAGGTCTGACACTAACTTCCTGTGCGTACGTCAGGTGGAGCGTTCTCGCCGCCATTTGTTGAATTTTCTACATGACACTTTACAGTTTGCTTTCTGTGAGTTCTGACGTTGTGAAGGGCCTCGAGAAGAGTTTTATTAAATATAAACATAAATTTTGAACACAGTTTATTTCAAATATGTTTTTGTTTTGAACTCTACTGAGCACATTTCATGCACAAATCCAAAGACTAGACAGTAGAAACATGCACATGCTCTCTGCCTTTCTTTATAATCACTGGGCAACCGCACACAAAGGCTGAGGCTCTGCACAATGTGACAGTGTCTGAGCACCAGCCACTGGGCTGGACCGTTCAGACGCACAGACAGAGAAATGCACTCGTGTCTGAACATGGAGAGACCCGTGCAAACGCAGGCTACGGCGGTTCGTCCTTCATGCCCACTCAAATGCTAGATTAGGTCAAGAGCAGCAGACTGAGCACAGCCGCGCTGATTACTCCACGATTACACCACTTTGTGTCCCTGATGTGTTTCACCACCGTCCTTTTAGTTTCCACATCAAGGCCCTGAATGGAAACCTGGACAGAGGAAGCTGCTCTGAGAAAACAGGAAAAACCATCAGCATCCATTAACAGGACCAGCGCATTCGTCCGCAGAGCGCACGTCTTCATCCGCGATCAGTGTCTGCGACTGTTATCCGTAAGGTCCCTGAAGCTAGAGGGGGAAGGATGGAACACAGACAAAGGGGAGACGGCGGATACTGCAGGCAGCACTCTGCTCATTTTTGTCTCCTGTTCAGGGAACCATGGCTACAGGCGGGAACATGTGCCTTTAGTCTGAACAAGTGAGAGGTCTGCTCCAGATGGATGCATGCAGGACCACAGGGCCCTCAAATAAGTCAACGCTTGCACTGGGGGGATGGAAGGACATGTGAGGATGTTAGTCTAACACTTCCTGTGTCTCTACTTGACCTCAAAGTGAAGTGTGCTGATAAGAAGCGATGTACACTTGTCCTGCTGCGGCGGATATGGACAACGGCGCGTTAAGGAGGGAGGGGCGGCTCCAAGGGCGGGCTGTGCCATTGATCCTTAGTGACAAGGGAGCTGCAAAAGCACAAAGAACGCACACACTGGAGGGATGTATGTGTACATACACAAAGGAGGAAGTGAAGCATACACCCAGTGAGATTACATAAGCACTGCATTCAGGGGGCTTTGCCGACTGGCAGCATCCACAGGAAACAAGAGAAGATGCGAAGAGGAGAGGAGCTCACAACCGCAAAGAGCTCAGACGCCTCAGAGAGACTTTCATGGCTCTTTGAAGCTGGTTTTGATTTGAAATACTGGCTATATCAATAAAATGAGATAGTATTTTATGCTTTCCTACCAGACCCCGAGCTAAAAAGGCTTTTAGTGGGATACAAAGTAAAGTACCATGCATTTGGTGCAGCCATCGAACACGTCTGAATGTTTTCATTGCGTGGATAAGTTGTCATGACAACAACAGGTAGCACATTTTCTGTGTCTGACGTCACCCTGAGCGAAAACAGTGAAAGCAGCTTGACTTTGACTGACAAATGAGTCACACTGATGTGTGTATTAATTGTACAGGGATGTGCTCCGGGTTGTTCACACAAAAGTCTCCTGTCGCGCTATAATTATCTGAGGTGATTAACACTGTTTACTCTTATGATTCAGCGTCTTACTGCTGACTTGGCTGTTTGCTGCCGTGAGCTGCAGCTGTTCCATTTGCTAATTGTGAAAACTCCTGAGACCTGTGGAAGCGTGACAGCGCTTCATAACTACATGTATTTCACTCCCTTTGCAGTGAAATATCAAAAACTATTAAAGGCTTCAGTCACAGCTGCTGAATGAAAGCTGGGACATTGAAGAAATGAAGAACAACAAATGGTTACATCACATATTGTTAAATAAACCCTTTTTTCAGTGTCCTAGCAGCCTACACTTGGCACAGCAATATAAAATGTGCAGTTGTGTGAGCACCGCAGGCTTTTGTGAGCAGCACCACATTTATATCTAGCCTATATTTTCTGTTTGTCAGGCCTTAGAAGCTGGTCCTCTTCACAGCCGCGGTTTCCTCCGCTGAATTTGTGCAAAACCGTTGATCAAGTCTTCTGTTGAGTCTAATGTCAAATGCTGATTCGTGTCAGTCTCGGTCAGAACAACACAGAACTACAAACAAACACTCCAGGCAGCTACTACGAGTACTGGCTGAGACTCTTATTTGTGAAATGCAAGAGGTCACGCTCGTTGCCATGACAGCCACCGCTAATTGTCTCAAGCGAGGCAGATTGAGAGCGGACGGTCAAGGATGAGGACGGAGGACAGGGAGCACGGCAGAAGGAATATTTGTAAAGTTGCAGTTACATAGCTGCTCAATGGATGGTGAGACTGTGGGAGTTACGTGTGACCTCACATAGGTTTGACGGGTCTCTGTATCTGTGACAGGACGGATGATGCAGATGATCCTCTCCTATCGTGGGGAAACCTGGCTGTTGCTAATGAAGAACAAGCCACAGACCCGATAGTGAAGCAAGTCAGTGAAGGCGTCAGCATTCCTACGTAAAGCTGAGGGTCTGTTCTGCTAAATCAGGCAAACAGAAACCTGTGCAGCCCCAGCGACGCATCAGGACACAGTCATGGGCTCACTGGTGCATATTCGCACACACTGTCTGCACAGATGCAGTGAAGGGCGCAGACAAAGCCACAGAAGCACAAGCCCACACACCCACCTTCACGTTGCTGTTCTTAACCAAACAGCCTGCGGCGCAGGGAACGAGCGTGTCAGTGGTGTGGGCTGACGTTCTGTCACACAAAGAGCGCGTATGAGACAGATGCCTCCTCAGCTGCATCCTGTCCGATTCCCTGAAACATCCCTGTTTTCCTTTATTAACCGAACACAGAACATTTTATTGGACTGAACTGGAAAATCTCTGGAACTGGAAATATTGCTGTCAGTGCTGATACTAAAAAAATAAATCTGCCTAAAAATATATCTAAAGAAACGACGCGCGTCTTCAAAGGCGTGCAAAAGTAGGTTACATCTGCAGGAGTGGATCCTGCTCCCAGATAGACAGGTATGTCTGCGATTGGGTGGCTTTAGCACCGGAGCAGGAGAGGATGAGAGGATGAGAGGATGAGGAGGCAGGCGGCGGGCGACGTGCCAGGGCTCTCCCCACCGCCACAGACACTCTAATTAAGGAGCACAGTGGGGAGAGTGGGTGAGAACAACAGCTCTGCATTGTCACATAATGATTTTCTTATCATCTCTAGTACAGGAAACACTGCACATCTCGCGTCTGAGCAGCAGTCGAGTCACACCCAGAAACATGAAATCAACACCGTCTTGGTGCTATTTTCAGCGACAGATGGGAGAGGAAGACAGAAACGCATGCGAGCAGCTACAGATGTGTCCGTTTCACTCTGTACACAGAGAAACTATCACCCAGTCATCAATCCTTCCTTCTTTCCATTGGTGTAATGCTTAAGCCACCCACACCACTGCAGCGCACAGTCAAGAATCCATATTTATGTCTTTTCCCCTGTTCCCAGTGGACAGATGGACACTGACAGCGGAGGGAAACACCCGCAGAGAGGGGCAAAGACTCATATTCATATGGAATCTGAACTCATGGCCCTTAAGAAATGCATAGTGTAGAGAATCTCATTGTAATGAATTACGTCGTCTTACTTCAGGCATTTTTAGAGCATCTGTCATGGAACATCTCTCAGGTTTGCTGTTTGTGCTGTGCTTGCATGTGTCCGGCTGAGCTGGAGACGCATTCGAACCGTTCTTTACTGGCTGTGCTTTCGCAGCGAACCCGAAAACAGGCGGCAGATGTGCCAGGTAAAGTGAATAGTAAACTCATAAAGGCTGAAAAGAGGACAGGGGATGGTGATGAAACTGATGAATTATGGGAGAAAAGGGGGCGTGGGAGGTTTGCTTGGCCAGATGGGTCCTGGTCTGCTTTGTGAGAGCAGCAGATGCCCTGAAACCCTACGCCACAGAAATGCCCCCAGCTCCTGGAACGTCCTCACATCCTGGGCAGGACGCAGGTTAAAGGTGACTCCTCGCTGACGTGACTCATGCTCAACAAAAGGCGGAAACATTACCCGAGTGTTTGATGTTTATTTAACAAGTGCAGCCGCTCAGTTGACTTCGCGAACCTTGGGCTGAATCTGCCTGCGTCTGGAACAGTGTTGATGGGGATTCTGACGCTCTCCTCCGTATAATCTGCTGCTGCTTAAACTGCCCTGAGCGCCATAGAAACACATGAGTCATCATCTGCTGCGATGCTCTGCTCCTCTCGCTGACTTTGGGCAATGAGGTTTGGGAGGTGCTGCGGGACCGTGGGCTTGTGATGGGGATACAGCTGCATAGCAAGCAAACGCCATCACACTATGTAGGAGGAGAGCATCGCCCCCTAGTGGACAACGCGGGTAAAAGCCTGAGAGGTAACATGTCTAACCTGAACAGACGCAGACCCTGTGCCCAAAACACGCACACGTCTCAATACCAACCAGGAGAAAAGTCAATCAGCAGACCTGTAAACAATACACTCAACCATCTCGTGTCTGGTTGAACACTAACCTCCAGATGATAAGCACCTGAAAGTAAACTGTGCCGTAAAGCCTGAGTTTTGTTACACAGTGCATAGGCGACATTTAACTCTTTAACTCGTTTAAACTTAACTGTTTTGCATAGTTGGTAAAGAGCTGAACATTCTGTGGGAGGTCACTGACCTCCTCGTCTCTTATTCCCTGCTCGAGGACTGCAAAACATGCAGAACTGAAATGAAGAACTCTGTAACAATACACAGTATTAAATGCGTCTTCAGCCGTCAGTCGTCCTCGGTCACTCCTTTAAGACGAAGCTCCTCTTGAACCCTGGACAGGTATTCTGGATCTGGATACCCAAAGCTGGAGCAGAGTCAAATTAAATTAGATTGGAATTAGGTTAAAGAGTCGCTCATAGATCAGTTTCCTTTCTTTGCTCTTAATACTCCTCGTACATTCGAAGTATTTGTGTTCAAATAATTTCCACATATCAGATAAATATAGGAAATAATTCCTATTTGGTTATTTGTGAGATTTCAGAGAGTCCAGGCTGATGCTCTCAAACACTGTGCGCGTACCTTTGCGGCCCACCTCCTACACTGGTCTTGTGGTGAATATCGTTCCAGGTGATGACGTTGTTTAGGCCTGTGGTGGCGGAGCGTCCAATAGTGAAGATGAGTCTCCTCTCGAAGGCTTTCTTCAGCAGCTTCAGGACCTTCTCTCCCTCTTCGCAGGCCGGCAGGAAGGCGGTGCGGCTGGTGCCGCCGTACCTCACCCCAGGGTTTGGGTGCTCTGGCTGCAACACGCAAGACAACGGCACATGTTTAAGGAATACGCCGGGAATGGCCAGTCACAAATACAGGTGACAAGTGCGTACATATACATCATTCTGTTCACTGACTCTCCCCCTTCCTGACGAATCTACTCTGTGCAGACACTGGAGGAAACATTAGTGGTGTACAAGACGACACGAGGACACATGTTTATTTGACTTTATAATTAAAAATACTAAACATATACTGTTATTGGGTTGTGGCTATGCTTTTCAACATGCTGCCTGGGCACTAACTTTAATTTATAGCATACTTTAACTAATTTACATTAAAATGTATATTTTATATATGGTTTTGAATATACCTTGATACATTAAGGCATAAATATGTACTTTGTCCATTATTTTTGTTACAGTACACTTTCAAAGTTTGAAATATTGCTACGCTGCATGTTTTCATCTCGGCAGCTTCTGACAGCGGTACCGTGAACCACGGTCCTCGGGTGACGCTCACCCCTTGGATCCCCGCCGGGAAGCGGTACTGGAGGACGATGGATCCGCAGCGCTCGTAACCGGGCAGGGGCTGAGGGCTGCGCGTCACCGCCATCGTGCCCGCGGGCTGCGTGCCCGTGTACACGCCGTGGTAGGTGTTGCAGATCGGACAAGCGGGCTTGAACTTGAAGAGCGAGTCGATGCAGCCGGAGCAGAAAGAGTGGCGGCACTTCAGCGTCTTCTTCTCGGTAAACGCGTCCATGCAGATGACGCAGTGCTCCGCGCGGATCGCACGAGCGCCGCCGTCGGTGTTTGCCATCGTCTTCCGGCACGTGAGGGGACGTGTCCTCCTTTTCCGCGCACGGCTGAGAAACGCGTCGGTCCGTCACGTGCACGTCAGGAAAGTAGCAGAATCCCACTGGGTCGCGCTCATCCACGCGCCAGGACGCGGAGCAAACTAGGACCAAACTCCTTCTTCAGTGAGCAGCGATTCAGCCACAAGCCACAGCTGGGTGTTGGTTTAAATGCACCTGAGGCTCCGTGAAGCCATAAACCCGCCATGACGTCACATCACCTCACAACCACAGACGGAAGCCACACGACAGGGTCAAACACGACAGAGGCAAACGGACACAAACTTCAATGGACGTGAGCTTCCAGCTGTTCATGGTGCACCTGATTTATTTAGGGTCCCACATTGAATATACAACACAAACCCAAACATAACTTTTTATTCAAGTATTAAAATGTAAAGCACATTTCTCTGAATATCAACAAAGTACGAATCAACACAATTAGAAAAGCAAAAAACTCCGACTTCTCCTGAACAATCACTCTGAAATGTGTGTAGCCTCAACGGTCAAGTCTTCTGGCTCCTTCTCAGTTGTGTTATGCATAGAAATGTTTGCACAGTATCTTTAGTAAACTACAATCCTGTGTCCCAAAAATATTTCAGTTGGTCCCTTAACTAAAAACCAAAGAGCATGAAAACACAGATATGTGACGTGTGCGTGACAAACTGATCTCTGGCCGAGCCGTTGCTGCTCCACAGCCACGGTTTGGAGGAGAAGCTAATCGGACGCCGTTTATGAACCGCGAGTATTTGAACTTCAGGCCAGATAGAATCGCTACAAACCCAATGAAATCTGCCCAAACTGCCTTCTGTGCCACTTAGTCACTCCATGTGTGATTTTCACAATAAAGGCACAACTAAATTAGATCATTATTCCACCCACCGTCGATTTAATTAATTGTCCCCACAATATTGTCTTTTATTTACCCTATTAGATATCGAAGAATATCGATTAAGATAAACTAATTTACAACAGTTAGCTCATTTTAATGAGAACCCTCGCAGGCGTTTCTCCTAGTTGGACATGGACAGAGGCATAGATCTGAAAAGAGCTGTTGTGCCTTTGATTTGGTTTCGTGGTCTGTATGCCCTTTATATTTGACATCATCTTAAATCTGGTAAATACATGAGCTCAACACCTGGGAGACATCTCGGAATAAGCAGCGCGACCGATGACGACAAAAAGCAAAAGTCCCGGCGGAAACCATGGAGTCACAAAGTGCTGCAATGAGACATTCTTCCTGTTTAAGTAAAAATCGATGGAGGAAAAACAAAAAGCGGTTTCCAGGCAGCTGACATCAACGTGTGGTCACCGAGCTAAAAGACGATGCCTGGGCGGCGCCGTTCGCCACGAGCACGCTCTCAAACAGACGACCAGCCAACCGCGCTGCAAACGGACCAAAGTGCCTGCGAGTGCTTCAGATTGCAATGACTTCAGGAAATGGATTCTTTCTGTTCCAGCTGCGCTATTCTGGCATTAAATCCTCACCACAGCGAATTAGTAACGATCAGAAACGTACTCACCAAACACTTCTGGAGAGACACAACCAAGAATACGTGCCTGTACGAAATAGGCTTCCCCAGAGTAGAAGTAAACATTAGTAGAACATAAACTGGTTAAGAACATTAAACTTAGATTTCTCTAAATAATATAGAAGTACCATGAATTCCAGCCACAATGCTTTTAAATAAGTGCATCAATGGGTCCTGTTGCCAACTGTGACGGTTAGGAGCGTGTCTGTCCTCCACGTGTAGATCTGGGTTCAACTGAACTCTGGGGGACGGGTGAAGACAGAGGGACGGCGGGTCTGGTCCTCAGCCGCCCTTTCTCTGAGCGCAGCCCGGCGAAAGGCGCAAAGTCCTGGAAGAGTAATTTCCACAGTCTCAGTCTGCTGTGATGCCTTTTTCTCTCAGCTCTTCTGTCACTCGCACCAGGTAAGTGGGGTCTGGGTATCCGAAACTGTCAGGGGAGAGGTTTCACACAGCCATCAGTGCGTACAGGCCTTTTCTGTGGTACGTTACCTTCCTGCGCCGCCGACGTCCATACTTACCAGCGGGGCCCGCCCCATATTGAGGTTTTGTGGTGGATGTCATTCCAGGTGATGACGTTTTGCATGCCCGTAGTCATGGAGGTACCGATGGTGAAGATAAGGCGCTGTTCGAAGGCCCGGCGCAGCAGGCCCAGCACGCGGTTCCCCTCAGGGCTGTCAGGGAGGTAAGCGACGCGGTCCGTCCCCGGGTATCGAACCCCCGGGTTCGGGTGCTCTGGCTGATAACAAAGGCGTTAAAACAGATCAGTGTCAGGCTCAGAATGAGGAATGGAGTGTTTGGTGAGTCTGGTTCCGCAGATGTCGCTTCTAAGCTCACTTCCTGTTTTTCCAACCTGTTTGTGGAACCTTGAGGCCAACAGTAGCTAACGGCTACCTCTGACGTCAAGCTGCCACCATGCTGGGAAGGGGAACGCCGTCTACTTGGACTGTTCACGCCAACGGTGCATATTTATAACATAATCATCTGCATCTGGGAACACAGAGTCAGGTGGAAGGTCCCAAGGCAACGACTCTGTGCGTCTGTGCTACAACTGATCTTAGTGGCGCTGAATGGCTCGAGGTTTACTTGGTTTACTCACTGCCTGCAGGCCGGGAGGGAAGCTGTAGACGATGCAAATGCCCCCGTAGCCTTCGTGGCCAGGAAGCTCCAGATCAGGGTCTCTCTCGACGATCATCGTACCGTTGGCGGGCTGGTTTCCAATCAGCTGGCCGTACACGAGGCGACACACAGGACACGCTTTCTTCACCTTGAAGGCTTGATCCAGGCAAGAACGACAGAACGAGTGGCCGCACCGCTCCAGGGTCGTCCTCTCCACTATGTCTCCCATGCAGATGGAGCAGGGACTGTTGTCCTCGGCCTCGCTCTGAGGAGCCAGGCTGCAGGCGGCGTCCTTCCGGTGGGCTGCCTCGTGGAGCACGGCGCAGGCCTCCTCGTCGGCAGGCTTCCTGAACCTCTGCTGCTGTCTCTGCGAGCGCCGAGGCTGCGGAAGTGGAGGCTGAAGCAGGCTGCCCTCTCCGTTCGGCTGCAGGATCCCCACGCAGGGCAGCAGGGCCCTCTTCCTCCTGGGCCCCCCCTCCTGTTTGCTCATCTCTTTGCGGGCACAGCGGCATAAGTCAATGAAGGCTTTTCGTGTCTCGCTGGAGATGGGCTCGTCCATCACCCCGGCTCCGGCGCTCCTGAACCCCTGGACGGGCTGCAGCCGGACGGCGCAGCAGCCCCCCCTCTCTCCTCGCCTGACTATGCCCGCGCTCATCCCCTGCTTGTGCTGGAAGTCAATGAGCCAGGGCCGCCCGGCTGCAGCCAGGTAATCCCACACCGCCTGCGAAACCAGTACCTCATCACTGCCCTGGCCAGCACGCACGCTCATCTCATCAGAGGAAACTTCAGACAAAGGCACAGAAAAACTGCTGTTTGAACAAGATCACTGAAACCAAATACAAGATGATGCTGTTCTGACAAAGCCATACGGGTGATTGACTTTTCTACGTCCTCAAGCAGCTTTGTTTCAAATCAAAAAATGTACAGTGCATATAAATTATGAAACCTATTTCACACCAGCGGCTACTTGACTGTGGGACAGCAAAGAAACACACAACAGGCAGCAGCAGAGCTGAGGAAGCATCAGCTGTTCAGAGACACGGACTGTAAACAAAGGAAACGTGAAAACCTGCTGGCAGCCACACAAAAGGGCGTCAGGGTAAAAGTTACCTTGTGATCCCATAAATTCCCTCGATTGCGAATAAAGCGCCCTGTTGAACAGAGAAACAGAGGAAGAGAAGCTGAAGGTCTGCAAGCAGCGTTACCAGCCGCTCTCCGCGTCAGCGGCAGCGAAACGACGGAATTTGACGCTTTGGTAACATTATGTTTAAGCGTTGACACATTCGCGTCAACGTTTAACTACGTGGGCTCCAGCCTCGGCCGCTCGGACACCTCACCCTCTGCGTAGCGCGTCGCTGCCTGTCAGGGAGGGTTCTGGCTGGATTAGGCAGCGCTGTGCTCCATCGGCGGAGGCCTTTCCTGGCGCTGCTGCTGCGGTTGATCCGCGGATAACGGAGCCTTTTGTAGTCAGGACATACCCGAGCGCATCCCAGCCCGCGGCTCTGCAGGGTTTCACCAGGCCGACGCCATCCGAGCCGCCCGTGTTTGCCTTCCTCGTACGTCCTTGGGCGCAGCGCAGGGTAAATACTGGAGCAGTCGGAGTTTCTTATCTGGCCGCGGCCACGTCAGCTGCTCTGTGGCGTCTTCCTCCGGACAACCTGCTCTTCCTTCTCATTTTGAACGCGCGTCTGCGCCGTCAAGCCGCAGCAAACACGTCTATTACACGTCTAGGGAAACTGGGACCCACGAGAGAAACGCGACCAGGAAGTTCGTCACTTCGCGGACACGGTTGTCTGACAGATGGTGGAGCCGTGTGCGTGTCCGCGCGCGCGTGCGCCGTAAGTGAATCATGCGTTCGTCGTGATGAACGGTTTTAATCACCGCGTTCCGCTTAATACGGGCTAAGCACACGCAGCCCGGCCTCCACGCAGGGAAACCCACTCACTGCCACGATGCAAATGAGGAGAGCGAGGCTGAACAAAGCACGCTCCTATAATAATAATAATAATAATAATAATAATAATAATGTTGGGGAATTAATTCTCATCAACTATTTATGGGAGCTGCTCGTTATTCAGTTCATCTATTTCTGTTCTACTTTTAAAGAAGAATTAAAAGCATCACAGTCTAACTGAGTTAAATGCAAAACTTACAATAGTGACAATATTTTCTCTGCACTTGATAAAGTGCCACAAGTAGAAACTTTAATCCATGTGTGTGGTTTGAATATGATGTGAGCTTTTATTATATTCTGCTTTCACTGCCAGCTTGAAATCTGAATTTCACTAAAATATGAGATACATGCTGGGTCACAGTGACACAGATCCACAGACCAACCAATCTAACCTCAAATGACAGACTTCAGACTGAGCCATGAAAAGAACATCCAGAGAATTTCCTGGACGCAGGGTTTTCTTATTCTTGTAGAGGGGGGTCGCTTTTCCTCCACTGTACCGGTGAAGTTAGGAATCTCCCTCCAGCCTGCAGCTGAAGTAAAACGCGTCGGCCGGACTCAAACCGCTATAATCTGTTTCCCCATCTACTTGGATTTTTGGTCAGATGCAGGATTTGCTGATGTGACAGTTGTCCCTGCTGTCACACAGACTTAGGCTCAGCCTGCTTGAAGAGCTTACGCCAACAACATCACGCAATATATGTCACATCCCACTGCTGAAGACTGTTGGTCTGAGCCTTTTCAGTTTAATATCTGATATGTAGTTAATCTATAAACAAGTACTCGTATCCTGGTAAAGCCTCTGTGGCTGTTGTATGTTATTATAATAGACTGATCTGAAATCAGTTTGATACGACACCAGTACTATTTTCATTACTTGTTCACATTTGCTGGCTGCTCTTCTGCTATCGCTCATGTGTTTCTTCACTCATACTGGTGACGCTGCCTCAGGCCCGTCTCCTGTCCTGCCCGGGTCCGACTGCTTGAAGTGGCATCAGCTGCAGCCCCCCCTTCTCCCTTCAATGTCATCTTCCATCATTTTGTGCTGCTTGAGAGCTTCAGCCCACAAAAGAAGCCACTAGAAGTCGAACACCAAGGCAGCAGGTGGCTCTGACAGCCTCCCGGCCTGTGGGACTGATAAAGCTAAGCTTCGTTCTGATGTTGCGGTGTGACAGCAATGCTACAGAAGCATCTGTTAAATGCTGTGAAACGAGAAGCCGGGGCTCTGCCTCTGTGTTCACTCATCCTGAGCGAAACGAGTCTGATGTATTAATTATCTCCCTGCTACGTTCAAAAAGCTTTCATTAAATCAGCAACATGTTTGTTTTTTCATAGCAAAGAAATAGTAACACAATAAGGTAATAAAAGCAATAAAACAAATACTCATCCTTATAAAGAAATAAGTAAAGTTTACCTTTAGCGACTTTGGGACCACAACACGTCTGAAGAGGATGGAAGAGGTTGATGTAGTTTCTTTATTTTAACCATACAAACCTTTAACAAGTATCACTCAGTTATTTAAGGTATTGTTATTATTGTTATTATTATTATTATTATTATTATTATTATTATTATTATTATTGTTGTTTTATACTGGCTGTATGAGCGACACGGGTGGCGGAGCTCGTGCGTTGCACTGGAGCCACGCGTACAAGCCCTGCACGTTCTGGAACTGTCTCCAGCGAAGGCTCTCGTGCCCATGCTCACGAGAGAAGGGGAAATCGCGCGACGTTTAGATAGATAGACGCAAACGTTAGCTGCTCAGGTTCCAGTCATCAGTGTTTGCAGGGCACTACAGCGAAGTAACACTATTATCTTTAACCTGGTCCGACGAGGAGGGAGTTTAATTACTAAGTCAGACAAGATGTAAGTCTCGGATTTACTCAGCGGTTTATAATGGTGGTAGCTTCATTAGCTGTAAGTCATGGTAGCATGGCAAACTAGACATCAGCCAGTTAGCTTCGGCTAACAGCTAGCACACGCGTTAGCCTCTAGGTTCTTACCTACATGTCTGTCAAGAGGCGCAGCATCGCTACAGTCGCCGGTGGTTACGTTTCTTCAAGTAGTTTGCGACACTTGTCACATGTTACGCACCAGACTGTTTTACTCGGCCCACTTCTCTTTAGCTACAGCCTAATGTGAGCCAGCAGGGAAAGGGGTAATGTTAGCGCTGAAAAACACAGTGTCATGATTAGCTCACGTTGTTTCACTGTAGCTGAGGTGCGTTAAAAGCCCCCCTCACGCTGGACAGCGTTTATGCTAACGACCACTGGAGGCAAACGGTTGATTTCCCCTTTGGTTCCGACCCAAATGTACAGCGTGCGAGTAGTAATAGCAGCACATAGCTGTTAGCCGCCTACCGGAATGAGTGAATGAGCGAACGTTTAACGGCTGCACAGTTACTCTGCTGTAGGTCAGAACAACCGGAATGAATGAATGAGTGACGCTTGCATTAACCCGGCAGGCGGCGACCTCAGGTGGATTATTACTGCTCCTTGAGCCCGTAGGCAACCAGACAAGAACGTCCTGTTAAAAGCTGAATATGAACACGCAGCGGGCTCTTAGTTCAACCTCCACCGGCTGGATGTGGCTCATCCAGTGACGCTTGCTCTCTCTGCCCTTCTCCCACTAGGCAACCTGCGACAGCTAAGTGGTACGACAGACGGGACGCAGTTTTCATTGAGTTCTGTGTGGAGGACAGTAAAGATGTACAAGTACATTTTGGCAAGTCCAAACTTGATTTTAGGTAAGTAGCTTAGTGCTGGTGAGTGTAATGGCTTTTGGCAAACTGAGCAGGGTCACGTTTCCTAGAAGTGTGTGTGATCTTCGTTTTGCAGACAAACGTATTAATGCATTTATTAACAACTGATGTTTGCCACTTTCCCTCAAAAATCAACTGGCTTTAAATCTATTATTGCCTTAATAATCAGAAAAATCATAACATGTTAAAATGCACATTTGATTATTACTTTCATTGCTTAGCACAAAAGTAGTGACTGGTGTGCTAGATTACAGTTGGCTGCCAAAATAGTAGTAATATATATATCACCATCATATATATAAATTTCAAGCTGCGTAAAGAAACGGTGGAAACGGACAACCAGTGATCTATGTACATGATTCATTCATGATTCATTTCTTCCAGCTGCTTAAGCGGAACAGATAATATAAAGCACCAGAATACAGTGGACCTTTACAGGGAGATTGACCCCAAGGTATGTTTGTCACCTGCAGACGCAATCACAGTTACAGCACATGTTTCATCCATAAAGCCTCTATTCAAGTCTCTGTTCCACGCAGGAGTCCAAACACAGACGCACTGACAGGTCTGTGGTG
Organism: Macropodus opercularis; assembly: GCA_030770545.1. Classification (NCBI taxonomy): domain Eukaryota; kingdom Metazoa; phylum Chordata; class Actinopteri; order Anabantiformes; family Osphronemidae; genus Macropodus; species Macropodus opercularis. The sequence continues at coordinate 16,627,928 of CM061095.1, forward strand.
TGTTGTTTACAAAAAGCTGAGGTGGGGAAGTCATGGCCACGACTCACCAAAGATAAGACAAAGGTATCTTCATTGTTTTACAAATCTTAGCCCTAACATGTCTGTAGGTTGTATTAGTTGAGTCATCCTTGCTATCTAGCTCTTAAATATTTGGAGAAATCTTGTTACTGCTGGGATAATGCCAACAGCAACAGGTACTCACAGATGAGTCAGTTCAGTATTGGATGGTGAAAAACTTTACATTGTAACGCTGCCTTATTCAAACTCGAAGCTGTCTTCTGTTAGTGCAATTGGCTGAGTGTGGATTTCAATAACTGGAAGGACTGGGAAGATGACTCGGATGAGGACTTGTCAAGTTTTGACAAATTCTCAGAGGTAACGTATTGAAAGCACACTGCACTATAGTTTAACTTGACTGAGTTCTGCCACAGCATTGACAGCTTTCCCCTGTGCATGTCTCCAGATGATGAACAGTATGGGAGGGGATGATCTACCAGATTTGGATGGTGCAGATGATGAGGTATGTTTTCTTTAAAGCTTACACAGGAATACTTTTCACGGTATATGGTTTGTATTCCCTATTACACAGTATAAGTTATAGGGAATTAAATACTTACCATTATAAAACTTAAATGGTGATGTTATGTAATTAATGTCACTGTTTTTCAGCATGATTCTGCAGACAGTGATGACGAAAGTAAGTTCTATTCTAAACAACCTTTTCTTATTTTTAATGTCACTGGAAGCACTGGAGTGAAGACAATGACAAGTGCATACAGATAACTTATTTATTTATTTATTATGAAATAAACTCGCATGTTCAGATACTATTTGTATTTTGTCCTGTTTCAGAAATGCCTGACTTGGAGTAGATGACCGCGGTGGCAAACCCGGTAGTAAACACGAGCGGGTTGCAAGTGGTGTGAAGAGAGATTAGACACGAGAGAGCAGCCACGACGGAGATGAAACCTCATCTCTACCCAGGTTCCAAAGTGAAACCCGTCAAAGGAGAGACGAGAGCGAGCGCTGGAACCAGACCTGCACAGAGATCCATAGCGACATACAGTGCTGTGCTTTGCTGTTCTGTTCTGCATGGACAATTCTGTTCAAATGAAAATGTTCTTGTTCCTTGACTTTAATGACTGTACTGGGATGTGCTGATGTCTTACACCTTCTCTCTCTGTTTTTTTGCGATGTCAGGTTGTGTATTAAACATTGTGATTTCTTATGGGAAAAAAAATTCTAAATGCCTATTTTCCAAAAACGTAGATTTTTTTAATGATAGATTCCCCTTTTAATGTTTGTATTGTAAATTGCACTTATTTTGTTTAATTTAAAAAGCAAAGGTTTGCTTGACATGAGTTTTCAAATGTATGCCAATATCTGCAAATATTTAACAATTTCATATTTTTAAACAATTCAACCTTTAAAATAAACATGCTTGTGCAAATGATGCTTGTGTTGAGATTATGCTGGTAGATGGTACCAATCTGCATATAGTCCTACTGTTGCAAAGTTATTTTCCCTTCTATACCGATGTAGCAGGTACTAAAGTAAATCTTCCATATGCAGTGAAGCCAGAACTACTACGTCTACCACGAGTTTCCCGCTAACACTTCACATTCTAAATGTGTGTTAATCCCATACGCTGCTTCAGAGGTCATGTGTTTTTTCAGTATGTGTTAAACACTTTTTGTCATATGCTGTGGGAGTATACATTTCTAATAAATGGTTGAATACGAGGCCTTAGTACTGAAGCATAACTGTTCAGCTCAGTGATTTTATATGAAAATATTGAATGATTTATTTTGTATGTTCACGTTATTCCAAGTCAGTTCTGCAACAGCAAGTCATGGTGGCTACTGACAAAGTGAAGTGCTGTTAAGTTAGACGATGTATTTTTTAACCATTTCCCATGAATTTCTGAAGGATCGTTGTAGTGTCGTTTGAATCTGTGCTCTCACTTCTCTGTTACATTATACAGGGAGTTATAGGGGTTTTCCTTCTCATTTTGTACTGAAAGGAAAAAAAAAGAAATGATAGATACTAGATCTTTATTCTTCCAGTGTAAACTAGTTAGTGCACATCATATATTATTCATTAGCTGAAATAAAAAGCTGTGTCTCAGTCATTCATCTCGTATGTTCTGCACCACAGGTTTTTACTGCAGTGTGGTAAGTGGAGGCCAGCGCTCGCCCCCCACTGTGAGGTGTGTCGAGCTAAACGCCGCGTATGTGTCAGCAGTCTGGAGCCAGGGAACAGGAAAATACAACGAAAGCACCTTTTCAACTGCCTCCCCTGTCAAACTAAACTGTGGGCTGTAAGCCACAAAGGACGGCTTACCTCTGAGGGAGGGAGTCACGAGAAGGACATAATACTCACCACAATGGAGATGCAACCACTGGCCAAGTAACGAGCCATCGGGCTCAGAACAACACGAGTAGCACAACGGAAGCTGCGTGTAATGTTTTTAGCACCGCTGTTCACCACGTGTTTCTGTGGATGTAAACCGAACAAGTCATTAAAATGTCAAGTTAATCATAAGATACACACATCATTTGTAACAAATAAAAAAAAGCAGACACCTTTCAAACCTTGTGCAGTCTCTGCACAGGGGCAGTAACCCAGCAGCCAAAGCCACGCTGGCCCGTGTACAAGGGGACTCAGATTCAACAGCGACGGCAAGATAAACAGATCATAGAAACCAGCAGAAACTGTTACTGCCAGCGTTTTGTTTCCATGCATGAAAGCAGAAAAGCTGTAAGCTCAGCATGATCCTTTCACAGGGCTGCAGCCATCGCTCTGGCTGCCCTGGTCAGCATGATGCCCCAGTGCAGAAGCTCAATGCCAGGCCCTGCTGCCCCTCGTTCCTCTCCAACCCTGGATTTTCCACTGCTTTATCTGACCTGAGCCTCCAAACACATCCAGCACACACAATGTAAAACTCTGCCTAATCACTTCTGCTGCCACAAACCTAAAGTGGACCAACCCAGAGCACAAATGGAAAAATGGAGAAATGGCGTTTGCTTTGACTGGGGTGAATGTGAAGTGTTGATCATACGCCACAGAGGAGACAATGAAACGACTGAAACGTTGACGGTGTAACATTTTATTGTTGTGAACCACGTCCCTGCTGGGCGCCACCCGCTGCAAGCCAACTGCTTCCTGTTCTCAGGTTCAAAGGTCAACGCTGTAGTTTTACTACACTTTCTTCAACCGCTAGTGTTTAGACGTTAGTTCCCCTCCTTCACCAGCAGCACCAGAGATTTCTGAAGAACAAATAAAGTGTCAGATGTTCTAAAGCATTTAGTTGTTGGCAGAAGGTGAGTTTTTCACCTGCCAGGTTTCTTTCACTTCTCACTGTGCTCTCAACCCCCTAATTAACTACGCGCAGTCCAGCTTTGGGCTGAGAGGTCAAGGCAGGAGAGGGGTTAAAAGATTTTGTTTTGATTGGGAGTATTGTGCCGCGGCCCCTCCCCTCGGCTCGGTGGGACCGCGGCGGCTCTGGGCTGTTATAAAAACGCCTCTGAGCTCCCCCTGGCCTGGTAAAGAAGCGGAATGTCTGCAGGACATGCTTAACGTTTGTCGACCCGTGTTCTCCTCCTAACAACCAGCGGGGTTGGCGCGTAGATGCACAGAGACTGGCGCGTTGCTCCACGCAGGAGCTCTCTGTGACAGAAACCAGAGCAGATGATCTACAGCTGCATGCGACTTACATGTTGAGCAGCTTGTGTGTTGTTGCATTTAGCTTTAGGGGCAGGTTCTGCTTGAGGGAAGGCTTTGGTTGCCTGCTTTGTGGTTTCACCATATTGTTGTGGAGAAGCAGCATCTGGTCCCAGTAGATTGTTCCGTTGACTTCATCCCTCCATTGCTTAGCGGTTGTTGTTTGACCTTTTGACACCATGTGGGAGTTCAGGTCCATGTCCTTCTGGCGAGCAGTGTTTGCCGAGTTTTACGGCACCATGTTCTTCGTATTCTTTGGGCTGGGGGCAGCCCTCCGCTGGACCACTGGGCCCCATAATGTCCTCCATATTGCTTTTTGCTTTGGGCTGGCTGCTGCCACCCTCATCCAGTCCATTGGCCACATCAGTGGAGGTCACATCAACCCAGCGGTCACCTTTGCTTACCTGATCGGCTCCCAGATGTCCCTGTTCCGAGCTTTCTTCTACATTGTGGCCCAGTGTCTGGGCGCGCTGGCCGGTGCTGCCGTGCTCTACGGGGTCACACCCAGCAACATGCGCGGGAACCTGGCCCTGAACACGGTGAGTCCACCCAGCAGGCCTCTGGAAGGCTCTTTATGATAGTGTTCTTTAATGCACGTGTATGATCCTACTAAGCTTGTTCACTGTCTGTGACCGTCACTGAATGAATCTTTCAGCTGCAGCCGGGCATCAGCCTCGGCATGGCCACCACCATCGAGATCTTCCTCACGCTGCAGCTTGTTGTTTGCATCTTCGCTGTGACTGATGAGAGACGCAACGGGCGCCTGGGCTCCGCTGCTCTGGCCATCGGCTTCTCTGTGCTCATGGGGCATCTTCTGGGAGTAAGCGTCGCCGGACTGATTTGAGCGCTGGCTGCTTTTCCCAGCAGGGGGCTTGCTGTCGTATCATGTGTCTCTTTGTCTTTTTAACAGATGTACTACACTGGAGCAGGGATGAACCCGGCGAGGTCTTTCGCTCCGGCTGTGCTGGTTAGGAATTTTGTCAACCACTGGGTAAGATCTGAAGTTTTTTTCAAGCTTTTCTGAACCGCGTTGATGTGAAACCTCCAGATTCACCAACATCGGTCTCCTTTGTAAACGGCAGGTGTACTGGGTGGGACCCATGATCGGTGGGGCTATCGGGGCTCTGCTGTATGACTTCATGCTGTTTCCCCGCATGCGCGGCCTCTCCGAGAGACTCGCCACACTGAAGGGCACCCGGCCCCCAGAGGCCGACGGCCAGCAGGAGACGAGGGGCGAGCCCATCGAGCTTAAGACACAGGCCCTATAAGCCTGGAGTGGAAGATCGGCTTGCTGAGCGCCATCCCTCGCCCGTCACGCCTCACCCTGTCACTCTCAGCTCCGGGTCCATCCTCGGCCCAGTCGACATTTATGCTCACATACCTCCTCCTCACCTTCACACGTAGCAACACAGACCCCAACATCCCTGAAAACTGGACCTAGTGAATAACAGCGAGGGGCTTCCCCAGCCCTGAACAGCTCCTCTGTCCTCCCCCTCGTCTGCCTTCCCCTTGGACGGTTACTAGAAGACGCCCTGTGGTGCAGGGGTCAGACCAGGTGGCCATGACTGCTCAGGACCGGGGCCTCTCTCCCTGTTCTCTCCTCCCTTTCTCTCCTTCTTTTGTAGTCTGCTAGGAGTGAAGCTACAGTAGAGCAGTGGACTTCTGCATGCTTTCCCATTGGATCCGGTGTGATCTTGCCCTTTTTTGTTTCGTTCCATGAACTTTGGGTAAATTACATGTATGTGCTGTACTTTACCAGTATTCATTTGACTCTTCTTTTGATGTGTGGGTGTGCGTGTGAGAGCGGGGCAGTGTGTTGCGTGCGTGAATGTGCATGTGTATGCTTGTGTTTTATTTTTCTCTTCTGGTTGCCACAGTCCTTTTCCTGTATCATAGCTTCTTTTTCCACGCGAGCTGATTTTAGGGACAGATGCTGCCTTTAACACGGTCTCAAAGAAATGTTCAGTTTAAGCTTGAGACAGATTCCATGCAAATGGCTGATGGGATAGTTTAAGCCAAGTTGATTCATTTCAGAGTTTGTGTCTCATATACAGTAGTGAAGCACACAGATTCATATTTATATTAAAATAAACACAAAACACTAAACTCGGTCGTGAGCCCAGTCTTTTGTTCAAATTGCGACCAAATCTGCTTTGGACTGATTCCAACTGGATCCACGTTAACATAACGCAGACAGGGCTTAAGTTGCTTTAGAATTTAAGTGGTTTTCTGACATGATTTTGTCCAGAGCGCCAGCGCTTTAGAGCAGCGCATCTGAGTTTCACGTACAGGTGTGTGATAGCTGGTTTGCTTTTACTTTTGCATGTCAGCCGCGACAAAACGAGCCGTCGTGGCTGAAGAGTCTTCGTTTCCTCGAGCTGAGGTTGGAAATGAAAGAGTGCATGAGTTGTGGTGGCTTCTTTCTGGCGTTTGGTGGACACTTGGTGCCTTCTCCTCTACGCTGTGCTCGGTGACACTGGACTCTGCTTGATGAGGGAAGAGAGAAGGTCACTGCGAGGCAACAGGTTTTCGGCGTGTTTGTACATTTCCATACAGTCTACACGAGAGAGAATGAACTTTGAAATAGAAGCTCTGCGCTTGGCCTGGCGTCCCTTCTCTCCTCCATCCCTCCTTCTTTCTCCCTACCTCTCCCCTTTGTTTATGAGGCAGCCGCCTGTTCTGCTCTGATGAGGGGACATCTAAAGCTGCTGGGATGGAGCGGATGGGACGGGGGCACTGCAATCAGTTTCACCAGAGCACTGGACCACGCATGTCAGCTGATTCTCCTTCTGCTTTCACTACATAGCGTTTTTTGCTCAGTGTGATTTCCCTGGCTGTGGTTGAGCAGCATTTACCATTTAGTGACTGTTGAAATTAGCCCGTGTTCTAATGGAAACGCTTTGTGATGTACAGTGTAAAGTTTTCTTTTTTAAAACAATGAAACTGAATGGATAGGAAATATAATATGCTAGCTATGCAATGTCTCCTCTTTGGCTGATGGATTATGGAGGTGAAGCTAATTGTCCTGGCCAGCCTTCACGGTGCCAGGCGCCTTCTTACACAATGCCAATGACTTCTTATTTTTATATGTCAAAAAAAAATCCTAAAATTCTGTTTTCAATCTTTTTGTCTATTTTCTTTTAGATCCGCTGAAGAAAGATATTGACTTTATATCACTCATTTTGTAAAGGAGAGACCTACACTAGAACGTGCAACACATATAAAACCATAACTGATTTCTGAGCGACATCCATTTGCAGAAGCAGAAAAAGCAGCAACTGATCCGTGTTTGTACCCGACAGTGCAGTGTTTGATATCAGACGAGGTTTAATGAAGGAAGCGTGACGCTAGTACATAAAGTCACAGATACTTTACTTCCACACAGAATGACTTTAAGGATCCTAGTAGCCCTGGACAGACTTACCCCCGATTCAATGCACAGCATATCAGTTTATCATCCAAACACATACATGTGACACTGTATTATTACATTCACATCAACTGTGATGAGGGTAGTGCTATTCAAAAAACAAAATGCAGATCTATACACTAGTAGCTAATCTACCAATAGAATAATGATTAAGTGAGACCTTAGTTAAATGCAAAAGCAAACAGAGTGGATGCATAACGAGGATTTATTCTACACAGACAGACTCCACAGATTGAAACAAACAGTGTTGTTGCTGTTGAAGGCAGGTTTATTATCCTCAGAAAGGGCAGGTTGTGTCTGGAGTGCACAGGTTCATACATACAACACTACTGATGGTCAACACGCTGTCTAGTGCAGTGTAGAGTAAATACAGACAAGCCTGAGTGAACACTTCTCAGCGTACTTTTATGCCATAATGTCCAGAGTACAAATTAGAGAATTTGGAAAATTGCCTCAACAACGCAACAGTGAAGTTGCCAGTAGAAATACCACAGACCTTCATTCCTCCTCTTTAGGTGATATAGATGCATATATTGCTCCGTCTGTGTGTTTTTTAGGGCCAACAAATGTTGCCTGGCATCAACCAACAAAAGCTTTAAAATGGGTGACAAAAAGTAAACACAACAGGACAGATGTAAGCATGAGAACCCGCCATCATCAGCACCATCCTCAATCCTGCTGTCCATCAGTGTCGTGCAGTTACAGTTTACATTGATCATTACACCCACAGGCTCGAGTCCTAACATCCGGACACCTCTGAGTATAATGCATTCCAGTACGACTCCACCAGCCTGAGGTCATGGCAGAGCTGTGCTGGATTGCATTGGATTGTACAGGTGTATTTACCACATATACTAATTATTATTGACCAAAACAGCCTACAAGCAGAAGACAAACACTGAAATATTCATGTCTTATGATTAAAATCATGCAACAAGCACACAAAGCAACATTGTGTCTATAATTGATCATCCAGTGGAAACGTCACTGCTTTCCTTTCCACGTCCCTGGTGCTTGTTATAACAGCTCTAGAGTCCGTACAGATGCACCCTCTCGCGAGACTCGGGCTGTAATGTAGGCGACGGCATGTAGCAGTGACAGCACTTCCGTTCGGACTTTCAGTGAAGTTTGTGCTCAAAACTAGATGAATCTGTAGGTGTACGATGAAAGTCAAGGAAAAATGTCTGCAAATAAAAATGATATATCTGAATGAAGGTGAGAGCGGCGAGTCTGACTCCGGTCACTGTCCAGTCCAAACAGCTTTGATTGGAAATCTTCTTAATTACTCAGAGTATCAAAAATACCATCAAGAACATCAAAACCCTCGGGTCTGAAAGAAAACACAAACGCGTAACATGCATCAACTCTGTGTAAAACACTTTAGAAATGAGAACAGGCTTTAAGACACAACAGCGAAACCTACAAATCAGTTGGGAAGCCAGGATCAGTGTCCATGACGCGCATCTCCTGTGGGCTGAACGTCTGCAGCATTGACCTAAACAAAGCGTAAAATACGGCAGGAGTGTGTTTCAGCGTTGAACGACTTGGTTTAACGTTAGAACACGTGTAACTTACACAGGATCCACCATCATGGATGTCATAACAGAACAAGGGGGGGGCGTGTCTGCGCCAGTTTCCCTACACACACACAGACGTTTAGTTTAGGTGGAAACGTGTGCTTTGCTTTCCAAGGTGAATGTTTAAACAGCTCCTTACGTGCCAACTTTAGTCTGCAGCGTCACAGGGATGTAACCACCAACGGGCAACGGTTGAGGCTCTGACAGCAAACAAACAAACAAACAACAAACATTATTCATTATATAAATGGATCATAAATTATTTATTATCCATATAAAAAGTTTCCATTACTTCATTTTCCGTACACTGTTACCGTTTCTCTTCCTTTAATTTTATCCATGTGTACAAACCTGATAATAAATTGTCGCCAGTGTTGAAGATGTTTACCTGTGTAGAATTGTTTGAAAACGTCATCTTTAGGATAGTCTGGATACAGGTACGTTATGTGGCCAATGTCGCGGATGCGGTCGCCAAGGCTACGAATCTCAAGATCTCTCTTGGTGAAGGGTTGGATGTTCTGGATTATCTGACCCCCGTCTAGGAAAAGAACACGCTTGATGTGTGTATGAGGTAAGCAAACGACACAGAATCCTGGGAAGAAACACTTACTTTCAGAGGCAGAAACATAAGCGATGGTAATTCCTCCAATCTCAGAGTCACTGAATCGGAGCAGGAACGTCCCGTTGGGCCTGTCTTTGAGAATCAGGTGTAGATGTTGTTTCCCAATGAAGCCAAATATAAGCCTGGTTGACAAACACATTGCAGACGGTTGTAAATGTCAAACTGGAGCCTGTTGTGATTGTTTGGGAGTCTGCTCACCCTGAACTCCAGTAGGTTTTCAAGTGCTTCTTAGTCAGCTCCATGGCTCCCTCAAACCACATCCAGAAGGTGAACTGTCGACCGGGAAGCGGGTCCTGCCAGAGGGAACAAGCGCCGCTGTTCACGCTGCTCTGTGTACTACACGAGGCGACACTTACGACTTGACCACTGGTACCTTATTAAACTGGGTCCAGGAAACCATCGTGTTGCTGAAGTCGTCTAAAAAGTCAGGTTTGTCAAATATCTTCTGCGCCAGGAAATGCTGGTTGTACGAGTCCAGCTTGTGTTCCGTCTGGACCTCGGAGGTGAATTTACTGTTGAGCGTGTTGCACATCAGACTCCAGGGAACGCGCTCCGGCACCACAAACGGCACTCTGTCCTGGTGAAACAACACGGGGGCTTTTAAGAAATTCACACAGACCATATCAAACTCTTTCCAGGCAGCAAAGGAAGCGGGAACTCACAGAGCCCGTTTAAACCTGTCCTCACGCTTCCGTATTATCATTCTATTCTTAGGTATTGAACAGCTTTCGTGCAACTGTTGACCACCTTCTTACAGCTGAGAGTTTACACGGGAAGCAAATCCACCTCAGAATTTTCACAACCAACCTCTGACTTGTCATAACAGGAAGCGCTGAAACTAAACTATGTTTAGTTGCTCACATATGCTTTTCCTGTCCGAACACGTCCAAATGCAGGCTTTGTAGCGTGTTTTGCATTCTGCAAAACAAACCGATACTGATGACACTGATAAAGCACAGCGAACTTAGCTTCAGGCAGTGATGCGGCATTTTGAACAGAGGAGTCCAGGACGTCCTCACGGCTCAACGGTCGTCTCATACACGCAGCGACCGCGACGTGGAAAACACTACACTGAAACAACTTCCTCTACCGTTGCCACTGCCCTCATCACACGCGCCGCACAGCTGACAGGCTGTTCAGCGCTGCAGATTAAATGTAGATAACCTGGGGTTTGAGCTTTTATGCCACCATCTTGGTTTACTGGACTCAACAGCACAGAGACTTTGTTTGTGAAGGACCACACGTCCCACACGCACTAGTTAGAACCAACACCCGCCTCTGCATCATGAAAATCATAGTTTAGGCCAATACAACCTCAGGCAAACAACTGTGCTATTATTTCTACTAGAAGGAGGTAAAACACAAACTAAGCGCTTCTTTCAGCATGTGTACAAATGTTGTGATACGAGTTTCCGATGTAATTCCTGCGTTCGCACCAGTACAGACGTAGCCTGATACTTACTCGTTCAGAAAAGGCACAGTCCCATATGACGGTGGCCAGAGCGTTGATGTCTTGGCTCCCGTGAACTATGACGACCACGGGCAGTGAGATCATCTGCAATGATCGACATAAACAGCGATATTTCCGTTGCCATACATTTTTAATGATGCTTCACGCGTCCATAAGGCTGCATCGCTTCCAGCCCTTTGTTCGGCCGCTGTAGCGCTTCAACAATGCACGCGAGCTGACGAAGGATGTGGTTTCAACACAATGCAACAGAGGAGAAAGCCCCTTATCACTGATTAGCCCACAGGAAGCAGAACAGGCCAAACCTGTATCCTGTATGGAGAGCTGGAGCCCGTGATGCTGATCTCTGTGGAGAACAGGATGGCAAACTTCTCCTCTGTAACCGACTCCGACCCCTTTCTGTCGGCTCGTTTGATCCTCTTGATGGACTGTTAAAGCAAAACAAGGGTTTAGTTTTCAATGAAGACAGAAGCCGCCATAAATCCATCATCCGAGTCAGTCCAGGTCATACCATGTTCCTGAAGGTGGCTAACGTGCTCTTGGTGGCCGAGTTGTGTTCTAGGATGGCGGTGTTGTTGATCAGCTCCCCAACGTTATCGCTGCAGGTATGACAACAGCTTCAACACCTTCACTTAATGACTTTACAGGAAGCATCTTAACTTATCCAAACAGATTTATTTACGAATGAAGGTACTTGGTATTGATGTGAATTCACTATTTTGTCTTTAACTCTCTATTAAATAGACACAATGAACAGTAAATAAATCATCCCTTTACTTTCCCGAATAAAAACATCAGCAGGTGAAAAACAAACTGCTTAGCGACAGCGTGTGTGACGTGTGACTTACCCGGGAATGTTCGCCAGGCTCCTGGCCTGAAGTTCATTAATAATTTGCGCCTTCAGCACCACAGGCTTCCCAGGGACGACTTTCTCCCCCAGCAGATATCGAACAGTACTGGAGAACTTGGACTGAGTCTTAATGACTTGAGGCGGCTGCTTATCCACGATGAGAGAGCTGAAAGACACCGTTACATCAGGAAAGAAATGGTCTAGTTTGAATAAATGTACTTCACAGTTCTCCCACGTAAAATGAATTACATTGATTATAAAAGGAAGCAGTAGGTCTGTGCTACCTTTGAACCAGAATCTGCAGAAGTTGCTCGAGCCTCTCGTGTTCTTGGATCAGGTCCCCACTCAGCATCAGTTCCTGTCTCAGCCTTCCGTTGCACTCAAGCAGCTGCTCACAGCTAAACAGAGAGAACAAGTACAGACGATGAGAGCAGCCAGAAACATGACAACACCTGAGGCCTGGCTGACAATCTGAACCACAGACCTCTACAGGAAGGGAAACGTGCCAGACATGTTATGAGCTGAATCACAGCACTTGCGGTTAGTGCTTGTAGGTGGAAGGATCAGCTACTTACTCGTAGTGTCTTAGAATACGAGGAGAAATATCAAGATTCCTGCTTTAAGTCAACAAGAGAAATATGACTGTAACGCTAGTTAATCCCATTAGACGAAGGACAACCACAGCTGGGAAGCTAATCCATGGGTTGTGATCTTAGGTTCAACGCCCTCACACCGAGTCGTGACCCAGGCTGGAGCTCCCGCTCTTCGTACCAGGACTCTTCCACTTCCTCCTGCAACGCGCTTCTCGTCCGTCTCGTCTACGGCGCATCGGCCCATTATTCACCTGAACGTCCGCTGCAGCGAGCTCGTGTCTGACGCTTCCCCGCTACATGACATACTACACGCGTGTCGCTTCCTGTTAGCGCATAACTAACTCCTTACGTATAGGACTTCCCCTCTGGTTTGTTTGCGAGCTGCGCCTCACCCGGACTGCAGAGTGTTGAGGTTGTCGTCGAAGGGACATCCGATGGAGGCCTTGTACTGCTCCAGCCTCCAGTCTTTCAGCCTTGTGATCAGCTGATTCTGACACTGGTCCAGACAATCCAAACACGTCTTCAGCAACGTGACACGTTCCTGCAACAACAACCCTCCAGTCGTTGAGACAAGCACGTTTAATAGTTATCTGCATATTGTGGTTCCTGGTTTTGCTTTTTGTTTCTTTTATTCATTTTTTATTAATTAATTTCACAAAACAAATTGCTTTTAGGTGGAAGCAGTGTTTCTGTCGCACTCACTCTGTCCATCGCTTTCACATTGAACTCCAGCTTCTGGATGTGGTTCTGTAGCTTCTGTCTTTCTGTGGGATCTAGTTCATTAAAATCAACAAACACTACGTTAAACTCATTCTTCATCTGTGAAAGACTGAACCGTAACGTTACGCACAGTCATTATTATTATAAAAATAGCAGAGAGAAGTTGAGACTACTGTGAATAAGCGTTTCACGGAACACATGCGGCCAATGACAATCAATAGAAGAACAAGCCTGCAGCTGAAGCTTGACACATAAAACTGGTTTGGCAACAAAGAAACCAGACGAACAAAGGATGCGTGACGTCGATGCAACACCAAACCGTTCATTACACGCCGCACAGCAGCTAAGGTGAAAGATGGAAGGAGACGGTTTCTACAGAGTCTAAGGTTTTCGATGTTCTGATTAGTCAACTGTTATTATTTCCCTTATCTCCGTATATCTTAACCTAAAACGGTTCCTCTCGTGTGGCAGAGGAAGCGTGTCCACGTTCAGCGCTCACCTTGCAGCGCCTCTGAGTTCTCATACTGCCAGTTCAGCTCCTCCTGCGCTTGGTGGATGTGCTGTCGTATTTCCTGGACCTTTGCCACTTTCACACCCAGGTCCTCTAGGTCCTGTATCATGGGGAGCTGTGTGGGGGGCGTCTGGAACCTGGCGAGCGTGGACCTGTTATTGGGCTACACACACGGAACCAAATTTCAATCATTCCACACAAGGCTGGACATCTGCTCTCTGGGCGTTTGATTTAGATCTTACCGACTTAAGCAGAACCCTCTCCTTCATGAGGATGTCCCTGATCATCACGGCAAACTGTAGTGGGTTCTGCTGTAACGTCCTCTGCAAAGCAAACACACCGGTCAAATACACAGAGACCAGGCCACGTGTGCAGCTCTGCAACGTGAAGATCATTCAGCGACTCAAACATTTCCTGCATCATCTACCCAGAGGTTTCGAGTTCACCTTTGACTTCAGTCGCTCAAGACACAGACACAAACCAGCCTTTACCGAGTTGGCTGAATAGAGACAAAGGTGATTTAAGGCCATTAGTTTCCTAGTGCTGAATTTTGGACTCGGTTCCAACCTGTTCCAGTGAATGAAACGTTATGTTTGAAGAACGACGCCCTCAGAAACTGTAGGTTAAATACAGGACACGAGTACAAACGTGCTGTTGTGTGCAGGGCAGTGTCCTCGCACCATGTTCCGGTTGATCTGCATCAGCTTCATCTTGTCCACCACGTTGTTGCTCTGAAGAGCCAATGAATGCAGCAGGTTGAGGGTCTGGTCCAACAGAAGCCCAGCCTGGCTCTCCTGCTCCACCTTTTCCAGCGCAAAGTCATCCCTGAAGGCGCGCGCACACACACACACACACACACACACACCGAGTAAATATTCAAGCGTCTGTGCGAACAGTACGTTTATTGTGCGTGTGTCGTACCATCGCTGGCTCTCAATCCATTCAGATAAATAATGTCTGGCTTCGATGGGGAAGGTCGACACCGGGTAGAGGCTGTTGATGGTCTCGTAGGACAGGTACGGGATCAGCTGGGACATGTGTGTCCACTGAGTCATGATGGAGCCGAGCTACGAAACACAGCAACAGGTCATTTTGCGCGACTCACATTTTATTATACATCGAGTCAGAACGAGTGAGTCACTGGCAGCTGGACTCCAGGTCTTTGTGGTTTCCTCTTCCTTCCTGATCTAAGTTAATTCATTAAACGTGTGGCTTCCTGACTCGTTTCACACTTTAGTGTAATTATCTGAATTGTGTTTGATTTTATTTGCTGTTTTTTCAAACCGATCAACAGACTCTTTAATATTGATTTTATTACACCTTTCTGCAGAATAATTAACTATAATTATTTCCATTCTTCCAGTCAGTGCTGACACACACTTGCAGTTAAACTGTTCCTGGAAAACAAACCAAACGGCTCTAGTTTCCCTAGAAATTCTGTTTATATTGCTGAATTTATTGAACTGTCCAATTTTCCCAGGGTCCTAAAAAGCCAAACTAAATTAATCATGACATAAAAAGCAAATGAAAGCTGAACTCTACTGACTTCAGCAAAGACTTTTTATAGGCGTAACAGTAAAACAAATTATCAACAAAGCTATAAATGCCCAGGGGCCATTTGACTAGAGCTACTGTACAACCTCAAGTAACAATTTCATTTTAGTGCCAAGAGTCTTGGGAAGAAGATTCACAGCACGTCTGTACTGTAACAGAAACGCAGAGCCAGCAACTTGGCTTACATTACAAACGATGAAGACAAAAGTTGACGAGGACCAAAACTAGAGGCAGATATTTCCACACTCCACACAAACAACCTGAAACGACCTGTGAAACCGTGAACACGCTGGTCCTTCCTGTGGGTCACCTCGTCAGCTGACGTGAGCGCATGTCGTCGGTTAATGTTCCAGCTGTGGCAGCATGAAGCGCTGCTCTGGCCTTCTGGGGCCGGTTCAGCCGCTCGGCTTCAGGCTCAGCACTATTAGCGCTAATGCACTACATCAGCCTGCAGCAGATCACCGCTGTTAATCCAGTTACAATATATAGAAACTCTTTGCTTGATAACTTCAAAAGCCACAAAAGAGGCCGTTTAGAAACACGCTGATCCATCCGTCCACTAAACACTCGTAACGGCGGCTGGTCCTTCACTCTGTGCATCACTGAGTCTTTTAATTATTCTCCTACCCATCATGCATTTTGTCCAGCTTTGACGCACATTCTGTCCTTATCCAGACTCAGAGTCTGAGGTCGTCACGTTGTTCGCACGTGTCCAGCTTGGACGCGATGCGAGACACTTCCCAGGTGAAGCTACATTAAGTACAGTAACACACAGAGACGCCGACCTTTAGGATCCTGGTTATGTTTGAGCGAACATAAGACCACTGCAGGCGAGACTCAGACAGAAACAAGAGAAATACCCAGACGCCCCCTGCTCACATCACTACGGTCACACGTGCTCAGGTGTGGAAATTCATCAGGCTGTACTCAGTCACTGCTTCATGGTTTTCCACTGGCTTTCTCAGAAATCAGTGCAGGGGGAATTTGATAGTTGCTGTGAGATACAGAGAGCGATTGTTTATGCAAGTGTTTGTTTTGGCTCATTCCTCAGCTCGTGTATCAGAGAATGTTTACTCTATAGACTTTCTGTGGGACTCGCTGTTATAACGGGCAGACGTGTGGATGTGTTAAGTCATACATCAGCTGTCCTGACGCACCTGGGCCGACTCAGGCCGGTTGACAAGCTGCTCCTCTGCTGTAACATCTGCAGGCTGTTGTAACTGGACGTACACTTTGCAGACTGCTCTCAACTTAGAAGCAGAATATCCCCGTGGCTCTGAGCCAGAACCGGTTTAGGACGTTTTACTGCTGACACAGGTGACAGTGTCCTGACGTGGCTGCCTTCCCATGTTGTTTATAACAGGACACGATGAGAAAATGCCATCAACTGGAGGTTGGTTGCACGTAAACAGACGTAAGCTCGTCTGCGCAGACAGAGAGGTGCTTCTGGGCGCGGAGGGAGGCAGCAGGCTGCTGAAACGTCACGCTGACAATTACATTACTCAAGTCCACGTTTATGAAATATGACAATAACTAAAAAGTTCCACAAGCGCCTGTATCGGCAGGTACTGGAAAGAAAGTCATATAACCACTGAAACGTTTTACAAAACGAAAGAAGACGTGAGGCTGAGCGTAAGGCCGACGCAAGAGCCTGTTTCATAACCAAAACATGACCAAATAAAACGTTTACCCAGCAGCCAACACACAAAGCAACAAACTAACCACAGTTAGTCTCACCTTGAGTCAAACAGACCGTTCAAAACATTCACAAAGCAGAAAGGTTCCGTCGCCTCTTCCTCCTCTTCTGTCTGTTGAATACGCCGCCGGCCCGGACATCCACCAGAACATCTCCCTTCACGCCACGACTCGGATAAACGCCGACGTGGCGTCTTGAAGGCAGAGGAAATGCCCCGACTTCCAGCCGATGACAGACGAGCTTCAAACGCGGAGCACAACAACTTTTAACTGCACAAAGCGGGTTCGACTCACTTCCCTGTTACGCGCAACGCGCAGCCAGAGGGAGAGACGCGCAGCATTTCCTGCCCGGACGCTCAGGTCCGCGCGCGACCAGCGACCAGCGTCGAGTCGCTGCGGGGCTTTGCGTGAACCGTTTCACTCCCAGGACGTTAATTATACTCGTATATTTTGCTGCTTTGTTACTGTAGCCAGTCGCCAGAAGCTACGGAAGGTTCTTAATCTGGCGTCTCAACGGAAACCAGAAGAGGAGCCAGTGGGCTTGGTAAACTTCCACAGAAGGAGACGTAGGCGGAGTAATGTTGAGTCATTTCACCAGATGCTGCACATTTCCAGTAAATACTGAGACACATGATATCGTATCTGCAGATGGCAGCATCTTCCCAGCGGCGCTCACAGCGGCCTGGCCCGAGGCCTGCGCTCCACTCCCCGACCCCCGTGTGTTGTCCCCGCGTAATCTACAGAGGTTACTGGAGGTTAGAGTCTTTATCTCCAGCTCCTGCCGCGCCTTCACACAGCAGCCAGCTCCGTTGACAAACTCCCCCAAGTGAACTTTGGAGCCGTAGCACGACTCCGTCCAACGTGACCTGACGGCGGACGCGCTTCTCGCTCGGCCTGAACTTAGACACGTTTAACTTCGCCACGAGCTGCTTTGAGTGCGGACGTGCTCGTGCGTTTCTCGGTTCGGCCACGTGGGGGAGACAGAGACTGAAACCCGTCCAGGGAGGACGAACGAAGAGCCTCCGAGCTTGGATCCGCTTCTGTTGAGGCTCCTTGGATTTAGTTCGCAGTGTTCTGTTTGTCCATTGGTCCCGCCCCGGTCGTGTGAGGCTTTTTACCAGGACATTCCACCTGTCAGGTCCAATTTCCTGAGCGTCCTGACTGAACTCAACACAGCAGCGACTGGACGCGTTTAGTGCTTGGCTGCTTTTACACTTGCTCTAAATCCATCAGATATTGTGATTTGTGAGACACATCAGTTTTCGGGCCGGTGTTCGTCGTGACAGCTACACCTGCCGATACCTGACGTTAACCAGCATCGATTGTTCTTCTCTCTGTTCAGCTCTTGCCCTGACAGGGATGAGGGCGTGAGAAATTCTGCTCAGAACCTTTCAAAAGAAGGAGAATTAAAGGTTCCATCTGTCAGATTTGTCCCACATAAAGCTGAGCTCGTGTTTGTTACGGTGTCACTGACTGCAGGGCGGCCTTTAGTTTCCAGGTCTTCTTAGGTGAAGGGCTCTTACTGCAGGACAACATCTGGAACCAATACAGCTGTGCTGGCTATCTTTGAGACCAGGGGGCTTGGAGGTTTTCGGCTGGGGTGAGGAGACGAGGGGTTGGGCCATTGCTGCTTTAGCCCTGGGGGTCCGTGTGTCCCTGACTTCAAAATAGACTTGATTGCTAACAGCTGGCTGTGCTAACTCACCCAGTGTCAGAGCTCTCCTCTGATGTCAACCTTGTCAGTATCAAGGCCTGGACAATGGAGAGCCAGCAGCACGGCAAAGTAAAGAGGAGGATTGTGGGAAACGGGGTTCAGGCACTCACCTTGTTGTATGAAGGTTGTTTCTATAAATAATCTGAACATAGTCACGAACGCTGTGAAGTCGTTTACAGTGACAAGCTGTTTAAACTAAGTGCATTTGAATGGATGACAGATCAACGCTGGTCAAACTAAACTGGCTCCAACCTTTACTTCAGTTACCAACGTCTGGCATCATCAGATTATCTCAAATGTATTTGTACATAATGACATTATAAGCCAGTTGAACAATGATGACACACACACACACAGAGGCAGCTCATTAGCATCTTTTTTTATTAACCAATTACAAACTCTGCTCGCCTAATTACCTCCAATCAGCAGGGAGAAGAAAATGATTGACTTCCTGGAGGACAGGAGTCAAGACAGAAAGGACAAAACGTGTTTCAGCCCGGTGCTGGAGGTGACTCCGAAAGTTAAGGTTCGATTAGAAGCGTATCTGCACAAACTGAAACTTTGTGTGTTTCCGGGCAGAACATAAACGGTTCTGTCCGTCCAGGGTCGTTGAGTTCGGTGGTTTCTGTCACAGAGAAGAGATAATTTTTAAACAGCTGCAGAAATGATTATCCGTCATCGGAGGATGAAGGGCAGATCCCTACACAAGGTTGAGCTATGAGAGCTATGCATCATTATTAGACAATTAATTACTCTGTCACCAGCAGCACCAGCGCCGCTGTTCTACTGGGATTCAGTCACAGATGGTTTCGAACTCCGCGTTGACACCACTATCCATAACGGCTGAGCAACGGACCCTGTTCCAGGCTTCAAATAAACTTTCTCCTCTTTGCACAGAGTTGCTCAGATTTACTTCTCCCAGTTTGTTTTGAGCCTTTGAAAGATGTCAGGAAAGAGCAGAAATAGCGCAGGGTGGGCCGCTGGGACGCGCCGTTGTTTACTGACAGTGACAGGGATGGAGGACCTCTGTGCTCTGGAGCCGGGCCGGAGCCTCGGGGGTGTGCTAGCGCTGCTTCTGTGGCGGTTCTGAGGCAACGCAGCAAAGCCACGCGCTGCAGTACTTTCTGTGTGTTTACCTCATCTCATTGGCAGTAACATCTCAGTTACTGCCAATGAAATAAACCCAAAAACCTCTCGCATTAGATGATTTAGAGTCAGTTGAATTGAGCTGAACATTGGGGTCAAGTCAGGCTACAGGTAGAGACAGAAACAGAAAGTGACCCAGTGCAATATTGACAAATTCTGTTTAATATTGTGTGATACTCTTCTCTTAAAATACAGTCATTTCTGAGGTAGACCATTACAGTTCAAGAACATTTTCATTTTTAAAACAGACATCAAAAAAGACATGAAATAAATACTTTCATGTACAATATGCCGCAAAAATGAGGTAGAAATGGTTACAGAAAATGTACAATAACCAAGAACGAAGTTACTGTGATAACAGGTCGACACGTGGAGAAATCAAAGCTCGTTTTGTTGGACAAACTGTCGGAAGAAACAAATCACAGTCTGAGCCTCTGAAGCTCTAAGTTGCGATGTGTAGTGGCTGCTTGGTCTCGACAGCGAGGCAGGGACGGTGGACTGATTGATCTGGCTCCACGGCTGCACTAAGCCCACCAGCTGGCGAGGGAAGGCTGCACTGTGATATAGGGTTGCTGGACATCAATCAGACCACTTCCACTCCAGAGGAATCGGTATAAAAGAAGAAGCGCGTGGGGGCAGGGGAGGAAGCAGCGCCACATGGCCACCGGGGCTCGTGGCCAGGGGGCAATCCAATCTAATGAGATTGGACTGGGGAGAGAGGAGAAGAGAGAACGAATGATGAGGGAGGAAGGGAGAGACAGAGGTGGGAAAGGGTGCTAGGAAATATGACATCGCCTCTTCAGTGAACGGCCTCTGGCCCTGAGGCCCGTGACCAGGGTTTTCCAGCTCGTTAAAGCCGAGCTGAAGGAAAAAGTTCCGTCTGGATTGTCAACATGTTGGTTCATCCACAACGTGTCTGCTCACCGACCGAGTCGTGGCTTCTGGAAGGTGTTTGGTGCTCAGACGGCCGCGGTGAGAGCACGATTGTATGATTGTGTGTGAAATATGTACATTTTCAAATACTAGTTGGAGAATCACAGAGACATGAGGCAGTTTGTCCAACAAAAGAAGGAACATTTTCTGTTTACTACATAGCATTTGTTGACGACAGGCATCACTCCACCATAAACTACAAGAAAATCAAGGGTAGAAGAAAAGAAAATGTACTTATATATTCATATATAATAATACATGGATTTATGGCATCAAATATCCTTTGAAATACCTGAATTACATTCATTGTTACTCTTTGTAGAATATTCAAGTTTCTCTTTCGAGGTAAAAGCCCAGGTATTACAAGACTGTCAGGTTTCTCCTTGCATCTTTATCTCGCTCTCTACTAAGACCCTAAGATTACATACATTCTTAATTTCATATTTCTGAGGTAAAGAAATTCTTCCTGAGCATTTCAAACACGACTACAAACTAAGAAAATCAAAAGGAGCATGTGAAACAGAAAACGTAGACGCTGTGGGAGAAGCAGTCAGGTCGAGTGTTTTCTGTGAGTGGTCTCAGGGAAACGTCGAGGAGGAATGTGAGATTGCAAAAAATGTCAACTGAAGCCAGCAAACCACAAATAAAAAGGAAAGTTGACTGTGAATCATAATGTAGTAACACTGGTGAGTCGTCATGTCGTTGTGCAACCTGCAGCTGCGTATTTGGATTCACTGGTAGGATAATACTCCTGTTCTTTCAGACCTGGTGACAAGCTACCAACAACACTTCCGTAACACGGGGCTGGACTATGTATTTGGTTTGACATGTTTTTGGTCAGAGACTGTTGTTTGCTGCGGATCCCAAGCCCTTCGTGCTCAATGATTAGTGACAATCCAAAGAGAAAATCAACATTAGGATAACACGGAAGTGGACTTGCAGTAAATAGGATCCTGAGAGTCGCAGTCAAAAGGGGGCGTTTTCCAAACCCTGATTATCCATAATCTTGGACCACGTCACCTAGCAACAAATAACCGAATTTGTCCTGGACCAAGGCTAATCAGGATCTATGAGAGGATCCAAGTAGCTGTAATAGCTGATTTTCCCACTGACCAAACCTCTTCTACACTACCCCCCCAACGATTCCTCTCTCTTCTCTTTGGGAAAAAGTAAATCTTGATGATGCAACAAAACGAAAACAGCACACGGTGGCATGCGTCTGGCAGAAATGCAACTTTGTCAGCTCTCCCGCATCATTGATCTTCTCTGGCTCTTTTAGCTGTATGATCCGTAATTACCAAACAACAACGTTCCCGGGCTCTGCCCTGACAGAGCAAAGGCAGATCCGTGCAGCACCGCGACCGGCTGCTTTCTCAGTGGCTGTACATTTTGCTCCACTCTGTACAAGTGTCCAGTTCTTTTGTGGTGGTGTGTGGGCGCACCTTGCAGAAGGCATTCTCAAAGTCCGTGAAGGCTGGGCGCTTGGAGGGCGTGGGGAGGCCGGGCACGGCCCCAGCAGGCGAGGCTGCCGAGGAGAGCGCCTGCTGGCCGAGCTGCAGCAGTTCCCACACCGAGAAGCCGTCCGAGCGCTGCAGCACGACGCTCAGCTCCCTCTCGCTCAGGCTGCAGCCCTGGGGCGCCAGCACCTGCAGCAGCACCTGCCTTCGCATACCCGCATCCGGGAGGCCGACGTGATATCGCTTGGCAAAACTTTGGTGAACTGCATCTTGCAGTAGATCTGGCCTGCCAGTGGCACAGACAAGAATCACCAGGCCTGTGCTCCCCACCTGGGCTTTCTCCAGGGTACTCAGGAGTGTCTGCCTCAGCCCCTCCTCTTCCATAGCCTCCACCTGGTTCAGCAGTATCACTGAGGGCTGACGTGCCGCTGCCACCTGTAATAGAGTCCCCAGGATGCGCTCAGCTTCAGCCTTCCCCTTAGAGGCCAGCATGGCGCCGCTCACCCGGTAGAACGAAGCTCCCATCTGAGAAGCTAAAGAACGAGTCAACGTCATTTTACCGCCTCCCCGGGGGCCGAACAGCAGGACGGTTCTTGGTGGCCGCACCACTTGACTGGGCCTCAACACGGGCCACAGCAGGTCCTCTTCCAGAGCAGCCTTGACATGCGTGAGGCCTACCAGCTCCCCCCAGCCCAAGGCTGGATTGCAGTCCAATAGCTCCCCATTGACAAGGTCCAGCAGTAGGGGATCTGGGCTCTTCAGTGTCTCACACAATGGGGGACGTTTGTGAGCCTGGGAGCGGTGCTGCTGTTGCGTGAAGTCCTGCTCTGCCACGCCATTCTCCCCCATCATGCCTGCTGTGGGGCTGTACTCCCCTGGTGCCCCATACTGAGGAGAAACCAAGGGCTGGGAGGAGGGCTTACTGGGCTTAAAGGTGGCGTCTGTGCTGCCTGTACTGCTGAAGCCATTTCCCCGACACTCTGTTTTGTCATTTACACCATAGGGAGAGTTTCCCCCAGCCTTCAAGGGGTCATAGCTGTATTTCCTGTAACGGGAGCCGTCCCCTCCCTCATCCTCTTCAACGCTCATGTCAAACGCTTTTCTTTTTAATGTCCCTCCAGACTCAGATGTCCCAAGGTTGGTGCTCTGGTAACTATAGCTGCCTCCTACCACCGTGGGCCTCGTGGGAACCGGCGTAGGGGCTGTTAGACCCGAAGGCAGGTATGTTGCAGAGGGGTGGCTGTAGTTAGGGGCGAGGCTGGTCTGGGGAGGGTATGTGCTAGGGGGATAGTTGTAGACGGGTGCGGTCGGGCTATAGCTAGGTACTAAAGGGGGAGTGGATTGGAGCGTGTGGAGCGAGGCAGGGGGAAGTGCTGCATTGGGTTGTGGACCATACCCTGAGGAAAGATAGGCGCCGTTGTAGCTTGACGGGTAGTCGCTAGAGCCGCTGCAGGAGCTGCTGCCACTGTAACCAGAATCTGAGAGGTTACTGTTCACTACAGACACGCTGCTAACGCCTGGAGGACCTGCCGATGTAGGTACAGCCTTGGAACCTGAGAGGCCATCATGGCCTCCAGGGGGAACAAGGGAATATGAGGCATCGGTGCTGTGCGTCAGAGGCCAGGGCTCCAACTCAGTCTTCTGGCCGTTAAGGCCCCCAAAGGCCCCCGTCTCTGGATATGTTCCTAAAGTAGGAGGCCGGTCATATGGTGAGTCCAGCACGCCAGCGTACTTCTCAGCGTAGCGCTTCAACAGGTTGGAGGCTGTCAGGGCAGAGATGTCATCATTGGCCCAGGCATAGTTGTAGGAGCTCCGACTGCGGCCAGCGTACAGCTCCGACTTGTGAGCCGGAGAGGAGGTGGTGGAGGACACGTCCAGGTGCTGCTCAGGCCACTGGCTGAGAGGCTGGGCATGCTCTGGGTTCCAGTGCATCTTTAACAAGCCTAACAGAAAAACACACATATTGTCATATCATAAGATTTGACTTTCCTTTCATTTTTTTTAACATATTGCTTTTCCTGAATGCAAACTGCAACTTGGGACATAAAATGGTGAGATAAAAACAAAACAATTCACATGACGTTGCATTACATTGAAAATTCGCAACATGTCTTCTTTGGTTTGGAAACCTTTCACCAATATGTCCCAAGGGCTTCAAATGTGAGTGGGAGGAAGGTGAAGAGCTGGAGGAAGAGGAGCAAGCTGCAGGAAGAAGGAAGGAGCAGACTGGCTTTGGATGTGTTGTTTTGCAACTTCCCAGCTTGTGCTGCTGTGGTGATAAGATCCCACCACTATTCCCAGTTCTGCCAGCATGTGCACAACTCCCAGAGGAGCTATTGTTATCTCGCCGCGCATGTTGGCCTGAACGCCTGCTCTCACCGCCCTGCACCCCCAGATACCACCCACCATAATGCAGACATCCAAGAAAGCAAGAAAGAAAGAAACGGGCTGGGTTTGCTTTGCTTTTCACCAGCAGCCTCCCATGGAGCCCTGGGAAAGTGGAATGTCTGGTCCTCAGACTGACTGGTCTGGTTGATCGTGGCTGCTCTGCACCAGCACATTAACCAAGAGAGAGGTTTGATACATTTGATATTTATATTACAGTGATATAAAATACATTCCATCATTTCAACCTGTGCTACTCTGCTTAGCTTTGCGCCCAATATGTCTGCATGTACTTAACGTTGTTTCTGTGCATAAACCTGACGTATGATTGCTTTGCCTCATGAAGACTAGTCATGCATCCTTCTGGCTACAAACAAGGAGGTGAAGAGGAGTGTAGTCGTCATTCCAGGCCTCCCTGCCTTCCCTGAGTTATTATTCATAGCCAGGCTTATTGCCATTTAAATCAAACCTCAATCTCAGCCTGTGATTCTGCTGCTGCTCGCTCGCGTTCAATCCTAAACTTTGGCCCCTTTTCTTCGTCCGCTTTCCAAACCTCCCCCTGTGTGTTTTCAGATTACGGCTGTTATTTATTCAGTCAGATGAGACCAGCAGAGCAGATGGCCACTGGATTATCACGTCCTTCATATTCAAATCCACTGCCTCCGTTTTCCCAATGGCCAAACCAGTTCAAGTACTTTCTTACGAAGCAGCCATTCCACCGGCTCCGTGCAGCGACGTGCACATTGTGGACGTTTGCTTGGCCACACCCAGATGACCACATGTTCCTGTGGCCTGACTTGAAGGTCTTTGTCCAGGCTGAAGAAACTATATATGTCCTGCAGGCCCTTCCCATCTGCAGCACAAGTTTGTGAGCAGCCCCAATAATGGAGCCTGTGTGTGACAGAGATGGATGAGAACCCAGGGGAGCTCATAAAACCTGCAGCAGAGAGGGAGGAATGGAAGAAGGGAGGGGAGAGAGTGGACAGCAGGCGCTTCGTCCTCTCTAAGCAGACTGGGGCAGACATTAGAGGACTCAGCGAGGCGGGCTAACTGCTGTCCACTCCATCATCAGAGCAGCACCAATCCAGAAGAGGCCTCTTTCACCCCCCGGCAGCCTAATGAGCAGCTGCCCGTACCTGAAGAACCAATTCGCTGCTAAACCCGGGAGTAATTAATTTCAAATCAACATTTTTTACAGTGCGCTGCATTCAGCAACGCTTTCTGCATGTGCACAGTGAGTGCGACGACTGATGAAGGCAGCAGGGAGCTGGTACAGTGATTGTGGTAGCGAGCCACAATAAACTGAGCAAACCCTAATCCACACGTCTGCTTCAATCAGAGCCTTCGTGTAGATTAACTGAAAGCGGAGGCGCTAAGATTAGAAGAGTGCAATCAGAGAGCAATCCACTCAGAGACGAGTGACCATCATCCGCACACGTACAGCACTTGTCAATAAAAAAAGGGGAGTTGAAAGAGTTTTAAATCAATTATTTATTGTTGAAAAGTGCTCAAATCCGTTTGGGCTGTGTTGGCTGATGTGTGGGCGTTGGTAAGAGTCAAACTTCCCACTGTTTGTGTGGCTTCTCGGCCCCAGGAGGGACAGATGTTCCTCTGCTGACTGCTCTACTGTCTGTGCGGCCATTGTGGCGGACGGCCGCCCAACAGACGTGCGCCGGTCGGACAATCCAGTTGGCCCTGAGACAAAGCCTGAAGGATCCTATTGTCAGGGGCCTGTCTAATTATGGAAATCTTATTAATCTATTCAGCAGCAGTCCACTGACAGCTTTTGTGTCAGCCTGGGATTTATTGAGGGACCAGTGTGAGCTGCAGCCTATTGTAGCAGAGCACGGTGAAGAAAGTGGGATGTGTGTCTTCAGCAGAAACCAGCTTTACTTTTAAGAGGCCCCGAAATTAACATTAAAGCACTTATGTGTCAAGGACAGGGTATCTCCAGATTCTCTGGATCCTGTGTGGCTCTGGCGCATTGTTGCGCTGTGGTTTCGGTGGGTGAGGTGAAACGTTATCTTGGCAGGAGCATTTCACTGCTCCCCTGAGGTCGCTTTCCCCTTCTCTCCTCCTGGCACTTTTGTCTTCACTGCCCCAAGGAACAAAACGGACACGGATACAACAAGCCTTCTGGGACGCTCTGCTATTAAACTGTGCCGATTGTGAAGAGGCTGCTTGTAAACAAGGCTGCAGAGAATCAATCCAATCAGGGCTCTATTCAGCTCAGCTCTACCCCCACCCAGAGAAAACCACCAACACCTTCGCTCCATCGTACATTTTAACGCACAGGCACAAATTAGGTAGAGCGATGTCATCTAAAAGCCACACGGACCTATAAACCTCTGAAGAAATACAGCTGCACTATAACAAGTTAGGTCTTAAACTGCCACCGCCAGCGACGTCGCCAGTCTGTTCAACAAAGACGTGAAATGTGGCGGAAAAATAAGTTGGCACCACCAGAAAATAGTTCTTTCAATCCCCACGAACAAAATGCTGCAGAGGCGGTGCCTTCGGATCGTGGTCAGGATGTGGCACCATCTGCTGTAGTGGCTCTCAGCCGATGAATCTCTGATGACTGCGTCGGTCGTCACGTATTCAACGAGCGCAAACTGATCAATGAGCTTTTGGATGAAACTGCCGTCGGCTGGACATAAATATGTAAAAGGAAATTAACACTTTCGGTCAGAGTCTATCAACACCGCTGCGCATTTTAGGAAAATATTTAAGT
Organism: Macropodus opercularis; assembly: GCA_030770545.1. Taxonomy (NCBI): domain Eukaryota; kingdom Metazoa; phylum Chordata; class Actinopteri; order Anabantiformes; family Osphronemidae; genus Macropodus; species Macropodus opercularis. The sequence continues at coordinate 16,655,040 of CM061095.1, forward strand.
AACTGCTCAAAGCGAGAACCGAAGTGACTGACTGTGATTTAGCTTGTTGATAGTCATTGGCTGCTGAAGCCTTGTTCCACGTCACTTATGACGCTAATATCAAGCCTGTCTCACCAGGCCGTAACCATCCTGCCGCTGAAAACTACCTGGACTGTCGTGATGGCGCCGCTCTGAGAGCCAGGCCGGATTCACAGCGGCAGGAGGAGGTTTTACAAACACACACTTCGCACACACCTACAGCAGCAGCATAAACCATCGGTTTGTTGTCAGTGAAGCGGGAATGGAACCAGTGGGTTTGGGTCCGTAGCTGCTCTCCATCATTACTGAAACTATGACAGAACGTATGTAGTGAACAATGTCTTAGATGTAATAACAGTTGCATTATAACAGTTGTTATTGTGTCTAGTGGGTCCCGCTGGGGAGCATGAAGCTACATCCCACCTGCTTCGTGGAATCTGTGACTTCAAACACACCTCTCGGTTAAGTAAGAGCTGTTTGCCCAAGAAGCAGAGTGATGGAGAGCTGCATCAGAGGACCTGGCCTCCCCTGAACCCAGTTAAGATGCTTTGGCCCAGAGACTGATGGAAAAGCAGCCAACACATGTGGGAACATCCTCAGGCTGTTGGTCCCAGGTGACTGCTTATAAAGCACATGTAAAATGAAGAGAAGCTGCTGAAGGAGGAGTCGTACCCAGGCCTTCTCTCCCAAAACCCAGTTACTCTAAACCACCTTCAGACAGGAAAACACACCAGAGCACGGGGATCTGAATTTTGCAGGTATGCATAATCGAGCGTTGCTTAGCAAAATTATTATAAATGTATGCATTAGTCACAGAGCTGCTATCAATCAAAGGCAACACAATCCCACACTCCCCTCGGCTCATCTGCTCCCTCTGTCATGGCCCTAAAAGGATGCTAAGCAGTGCAGGAGTTTTCACCTGCTGCCCAGAACACGAGCAGACGCAGCGCTTTTCAAACGCGTAGCAGTCGGGTCCCCGGAGGAAGGAGCCCATTGAGGAGCTGTGCTCCCCGTCTCACGCATCGCACTCTGACTTTTTGCCTACTTGCCCTCTAGGAATATTTGGGGTCGGCTGTCAGAATAGTTTTTGTCAGTGTGAGCGGATAATGTGGTTTTATGTGAAAAAGGGACAGAACGACATATTTGGAGAAGCAGCGCTGCCCCTGTGTGTGATATAGTTGAGTTACTGTGGTCGTCGCCTTAACAAGGTAAACTCAGATCTGCTGTAGCCAAACTACCTGATGGATTTCAACCACTCATTACTTGCTAATGCTTAAAAAAAGCTCATTTCCATCCAAAAGCCTGCTGGATTTACAGCCTTATCTCAGCACTCTCCAAAACTAGAAAGCCTGGAGAATAATTGCTGGATGCGTCACTTCATGCTCGTAATTTTAGAAACGACTGCCCCATCCCCCGTGCCTGCTAACACACGTCCACAAATGGCACAGGCCCGAACACCCCCACATCCCCTCAAGAAAAACAGAGTCCCTGCTTTCTATGGCTGCAGGCCATTGTGTCCACTAATATATCAAAGAACAGCTGTCCGAAGGCCCTGTGATGACCAATCATCCCTTCCATCTGTCTCACTTTCCCGATCTCTGCTCCATCTCCCCCTCCATCTTTTCCTTGCAATCTCCTTGTTGCCTCATTTCTCTGCTTTTCCACGTCCCTTATTCCCAGTGAGCCCGTAGTATTTCCTCCTTTACGGCTCAGAGATTTGTTGTCTTCTGTTGAGACACACAAATTAGCGAGCGCTCAATATATTCGACAGCCACGCTTCCCGCTATTGCAGTTTATTTTATGATCACAGCGCTGCGGACGCCTAATGGCATAACATTTAAAGTAAGTAATTCCTGGAGTGTGGTCATTCACTAATTAGCTGTGCTGGTGTGAAAGGCTTTGTGTCTCATTGTCGAGCTCTGAATTCTGCTGCTTCAGGAATCCAGCGAAGTGTTGCCATCCAAATGAGCCTCACCGCCCTGCTCCTTAATTGGACCCTTAACGGAGCGGAGTCTCCTTAATGAGCTGATGAACCCTCCGAGAAAAAGACCACAGGACGGGTGGACTCGCGGGGCCGTGGGTCCCTAACCTTTCCTGACGCACACACACACCGGGGCTAATTAGACCCCATTCACACCCTTCACTAATGAGCCCGACTCTTATTCACGCACACTTAGGCAACTGTGTGTTTACTCAAGGGCCCCTCGCTGCCGCTCCGCCCGGCGTGGCCGTCCAGCTCGCCGTTCCACTCGAGAGCCTGGATGAGAGCTACTCCTATTTCCTTTACACAAACTGCTCCCAGACTTGGCAAAGTCACTCACAAAGACACAAAACATAAAAACAGAGGCACCGACTGAAAAGAGAGGGAAAGGGGTCAGTCAGAGGAGAGCTATAAAAACTGTCAGGCTGCGCTCCTCTGTGTGCGTCTGTTTAAAAGAAAAGGTATCGCTACACCAGCGGGGCCCCAGCTACAAGAGTTAGGGCACTCCTGGGTTGGCGGCCTGGGACTGATTTAAGAGTGTGTTTGAAGTGCAGATTACAGATTCTTTGCACCAAATCCCTCCAGGAGTATCTATGGCCCCTGGAATCTCTCTCAGGTTTCTCGTCAGGTCTGGCCGTGGCTACTCTGGACCGGCCAGAGACGAGGGCCGAGGCCGACGCACCGAGGGACAATGTTGCATGAATGCACACACTATGCGTCCGCAGGAGAACGCTGCACATTCCCACAAAGAGGATTCCGACATGGAGGTGAGAGTCTTTACATGCCCCGAACATATGCACGTCCCTCACAGCGGGATTATGACCGGAGTCTTTAAATGAGACAGTGAGCTGCAGTGTCACTGTGTGTCACTGGGCTGAGAGTAAATACTGGGACTGGCTAACACTGCTGTGTCGCACACACTGGCCGCGCTGCAGAACAGAGCCGCTGTTGGACAGAGCAGATGAAAACCACCATTGTGCGTCCTGAACATAAAAGCTTGGTGCATAGCGGAAGATTCCTGGTGGCGCCGCAGGCACGATAGCTGCTCCAACGGCAGCGAACGCAGCGAACGCAGCGAACGCAGGGATCCAGGTCAGCAGCAACTGATTCTTGGGCAACTCAACCTAATGCGATTTACAACTATCAACAATATTTAATCAGAAAAAAAGAGATTTACAATAAACACACACAGCGTAGTGAACCCTGTGGTCCATCCATCCATGCAGGTTCAGCTTCAGCCCACACACCTGCTCTACGCTCCAAAGGCATCTATTTATTATGAAGTAATAACTTTTAAAAGAACCACTGGGTTGGTTTCTCCCTCTTCTCTGGGACTGTCATGCCCATAATGCTCCTTTGAGGCCGCGGAGGCAGCCCCATGCTGACCGACAAACAATGCTGTTTTAAAGCGAAGCCTGGATGGTGGAGGGGAGGCCAACGCTGGACACGTCGGTTATCGAGTCAGAGGAGAGAGGACGCACGTCAGCCCAGAGCTCAGCAGGAAAACATCCCTCTGTTTGCAAACTACAGTACACGCTGTTCATTCCTGCTTATTTTTCGAGCCGAGCATTGATTCAGGCAAAGTCCAACTAAGGACCCGGGTCCGGTCGGAGTGTGGGAGTGTGTCGTGTACTCACTATAGGGGACAATAGGACTCAGCATTCTGTGGAGCTGGTCTCAGTAAGGAGGAATGCGGTTGAGTGAATACCAGCTAAGGTTAGCGTCCGTCCGGCTGTAGTCCATCACTGACAACTGAAGAGCCCTAAGAGAGAGAGAGAGAGGGAGAGAGAGAGAAAAGGGTGAGGCAGTTACAGGCTGCTGCACAATGTCTGGACAAACACTCACACGTCAGGCAAAGCTCTCACACAAACACGCACAGCAACACAAACCTGCACAAGAACCACGGCCTGACTGGTCAAAGCCCCGTCTGCTACACGATCAGGCACTAAGCTGCATCCAGCCTCTACAGAGCCTCTTTCCAAATGTGCCTCACAAAAGCCTCATGCATACCTCTGCTCCGTGCACTGGGGCAATAAAGGCCACATTCTCAGAGCAGACGCTTCTGGAGCTGCACAGTAAGAAACGTTTCCTGGAATGTGACACTGAAGTTTCACTTTTCTGAAGTTGTCCTTTTCAATAAAGGAAGCAAACAGCAGAAATCAGTGCGTGTCTGTTTCATCCAGGAGAATCTTCTGTCCTGTTTGTTTGGCTTTGATCACGCACAGATTAAAGTCAGCGTAATCCTCCAGTTTCTATTGTTTTTGCAACTTCCTAAACAAGCTCATGAGATTAAAACTGGACATTCGTTGTATTTCTGTGTTGATTAAGTCGGTGGACACACATCAGACAAGTCATCATTGTTAGTCACTGTTCTTCACTTTTGACAAATATACATAATATAAAGCATCCAGCTCCTAAAAATACTGAATATAAAACACTAATATTTGACCCAGTGCAACCTTAAATCATGATAACAGAAAGTCTGTATGTGCACAAACAGACCAGGTTAATTGTGTGCGTTCAGTCATGTGCCAACAGTATGAAGGAGAAATTGTGCAATGAGCACACGGCTCCACAAACACCGCCTCCGTCTACATGACCCCTCTGAGTGACAGCCAACTTTAAACGCTCAGCCCAGAGCAACTGGCTCCGCTTCCACGCCGGCCAAGCGCTGCTCCGTCCGGCCGGCGTTGAGGCGAGGAGCCGGCTCTGACAGCAGGTCGACGCAGAGATGCTTGTCCAGGAAGCCTTACCTGCTCATGCCTGCGCGTCCTCCATCAGGTCCGAAGGCGCTCGGATAATCCCTGGAGCAGAACAGACCTTGTGTGCACTGCTATGCTTTTTTCCACATATGGGACACAACTCCTCTCTGCCTCTGCCTCCCTCCCTCCCTCTCTCTCTCTCTCTCTCTCTCTCTCTCTGACAACAGAGTGAGCACTCACCCCTCCCCCATGGATCTCCCATCCCCCTCTCCCTCCCCTCCCTCTCTCTTTATGCCAGAAGTATTTAAGTAGAGAGAGAGAATGAGGGGAGGGCAACAGGGAGGGTGGGGGACTCACCAATTGTGCTCTGAAGGGGAGAGAGAGGGAGAAGCCTGGACACAGGGCAGCGGAGAGAAAGAGATTCTGGTTGGAGGGAAACCAGGCTCATTAAGACAGAGCTGGAAGAACAGTGGGCAGCTTGTGCTGAAAACAGGATCTGGCCGACGCGGAGCGATGATCCCCAACATCAGAAAAATGTCGCACTACTTGTTACACGGCTTCTGGGAAACGACGCCAGCGTCCGCCTACAGGTTGGAGAATCGCTAACTACAACCTGGGGTCCAGGACGGAAACCACGGCGTCCAACAAAACGTCGTTGGCTTCTCGTCTGAAACACGTCTTCATAAAGCAGCAAAGTGTTGTTGTTACCTCGTACCTGCTTTTTGTTCTAGGAATTATTTTATCCCTGAGATCATCATCAGGACTTGTCTGGATTCACAGCATCCAACTCTGGAGGAAAATGTCTTGGTCAGCTACAAAAAAACGAGTGTTCATCCTTTTGCAGTTCTACACAAATGATAAAATCGTCTTAGACAAATCAGAAAAGTCAAACCAGCACCAGTAGCTGACGAGTTTACAAACCAGAATACTTACGGCTCCATATATGTCATGGTCAGCTGCTGTTCAGGTTCCACCCACCGCTCCTGGCAGCTGCCCGGCTGCTTTTAGCGCCACGTGGTCCAGTCATCTCCTCCGGTTACGGTCACTGGAGACAGACCGGCCTCACATCTGACGCGTGGTCAGAGCGTCCTTCACTACGCAAACATCCATCAGTTTCCTGACCAGCTTCCTGTCCTCATGCGTTTCGTCCTCTCTCACCCGTGTTCATCCCAGGTCTCACTTCAGTAACTTATAGCAAACGTGGGCCCAGGCTGGAATAGACTGTGTCTGAAAAGTCTCCTTTGTATGACATGTGGGTTGAACTATTTTAGGAGAAGCCCCAGTGGTCAGTGACATGGCTCAAATTGGAATGTAGGGCAATAAACCCATTGGAGGAAACACTGCTGCTCATTAGAGTGGTTACAAAACCGAACACACTCAGCGAGTCCCAGCGCAGAACCACAATTAGACTCTTTAATGTTTTCCCTAATATGGAGCCTCCATAGATTTGCTAATGGTGTCTCAGTGGGGGGTTGGCTGAGGGGATGGTTGAGCAGGGATGTTGAAAGCAGACCATTCTATCGCTCTATTACCTTATTAGTGCTGAGGCAGCAGTGTGGACGCGGCAGCGTGCTGAGCCCAGCACTCCTGGAGCTCAGAGGCTTCAGGCCTCGAGGACGCGGGAGCAGCCGAACCTGAGCCAAACCAGCCCGAGAATGAGACGGAGCAGGTGCGTTTGGAAAAGCGAGTTTCACCGCGACATGAGTGAGTTTGACAGCTGTCAGTCTCCAGAAGCCCCGCCCCCTTCCCTCACCGCATCAAGATATTTCGGTGGTGCGGACGTTAATGGAGGCGGCGCTGGAGGCTGAATCAGCCTTGTGTTTCATCTGGTATAATGTCATTCAACAGGCAACACGACTGCATCATTAGCCAAGAAGACTGGAAACACATAAAAATGAACAAACTGAAGGCTCGTAACCAACGTGAGTGACATCGCAGACAATCAACCAGGTTTGATAGAAGCTAAAGTGGAGCAGACACGAGGAACGAGCCTCTAGATCTGACCTCAGGAGACTAATTGCTTCCAGGACTGTGTGAACTGACTAAAGCGGCGCCGACGGGAAATTCACGAACATTAGCACATTTTGTTTTTCAAAACATATTTTACTTGTTATTCCCGACTCCAAGCTGGACGCGTTGCAGTGTGGGAGGATTATTTGTGCTTTATGCAGAATATGCGTGTGCGGTGAAATAATCAGTTCCAGGCAGGTTGGTCGGTATGATTTCATTAGTGTGTGAGGGCTTTGGCCGAGATTAGGGCAGAGGGAGAAACTCTACCCGGTTGCCCCAAAGAGGCTGTTTTAGCTGTGGAGGCAGGACAGAAAGAGAAAGACGGACGGGGTCAGCGGGATTATTAGTGGGAGGTTCAGCTGTTTATTATTCCAATTCTATCTCTAACAGCTGAAAATTGGAGAATTAGGCAGCAGCCCTGAGCAACCTGGGATCAATGAAGAAGGGGTTAAACCCTGAGGCGCACACACACACACACACACACTCAGAGGACACATCACATTTACCGCTCGGAGATGATAAGACACTCACAGACGTCGCAGGCTGATGATCAGCTTCACACCCAGGACGTGGGTGAGCCCTTCAACATTTGCCTGACGTAACGTTTGAGCTGTTCCCTCTACTGCTGGGTCTCAGCGTGTCCCGTGTGTGAACGTCGCACATGTTGGGCAGAGGCTGGTGGACGCGACCTCTCTGCGCCGGTGGCCGGTGCGAGATACATGGAAGTCAGGGAGTTAAATTTAGACGGAAACGCGACTCTGTGTTGCTCTGGTGTTGGCGTCAGAGGAGAAACCAACCAATTCAAAGTGTAGCCACTGAATGGTAACAGCTGAACCAGTGTTTTACACCTGAAGCTGTGATTAAAGGACTGAACATGATGTTACACTGTAACTGTGTGGTTTTGTGCCATCTGTACATTGAACGTGGTTTTATTTATATCTCACCCTTCTGTGTTATCTAATATTGTCTTTGCGTTACGGGGTAACAGGAGGCTGAACCAGGGCCGTTAGTTACTGTAGCTTTAGGTCTTCCATCGTCCATCCAGCACATATTCGGCCACACTGGGCCTTTTAGTGGCAAACAGCAGGTTCCAGTGACACAGTTTGTCACAGTATGAAAGTGAAATGTTGAATTTTGGTGTCTTACCATTTAAGACCGGAAGCAAACAGCCTGTTGGCCCAGTCAGGCTTGAACTCAGGAAAGGGAACGAATCCTCAGCTGATTGTCACAGGCTCCAGTAGTTGTTTCTCCTCCATCAACAGAGGTTGGTAGGGAGCTAATGGCTATTCTTCACTCCTTATTAAACCTTTTCTCCAGGGTCTAACTCGTGCCCAGTGTTCAGGGAAACGCGGCCAACAAAGCAGCTCACCAGGGAGTCCTTTCTAAAGTGTCCAGTCGGTTGGAGAGGAGCTGGACAAAGCAGGGGCCTGTTGAAAGCTGCCCGTTCTCCACCTAATCCCAGCCACGGCCCCGAGAAGCCCAACAAAGGCGTCTTTCAAGGGTTGTTCTCTCCACTGACACGCTGACACAGCAACAATACCAGAAGACACTTGGGGAATGGAAAACCTCGTCTGTGATCACACATGTGCGTTCATCACAAACGCCGCAGGAAGAAAACTGCAACAGTAGAATGAAGCTGAGTTGGAAGCCACAGGCGCTCGCAGCCGTCCACATCTCATAAATGCAATAAGCGGCAGCCGGCAGCGGCCGCCAGCGCCAGACAGGGTGAAATAGGTTCGGCCGTGTGGTCCGGTGCAAAATCATTTCTCTTCTTCAACATCAGCTTTTCTCTCGGTGCTGTTTTCTCCTCTTTGAGCACATCTGCTGACCAACAGAAACGGAAGATGAATGCTTCCATTTCAGACGCCGACGCCTCTTTCTCTCATCTTCTTCGATCCCGATTTCACATTAAATCCTGTAATAGCATACGACCCTGCAGGCTCGGCTTTCATTCAGGCGGCGCATGTCATATGAATGAGATGTGGGGAAGTGCCAATATTTATGTACATACATTGCCATTCTGGGCTTTTCTCATCATAGCATCTCGTTTTGTACTAAAGATCAGCAGCTGTCATCTTATGCATCTCATTATACATCCACAGCCTCGAGTCCAGACCTGCAGTCGGCTCGGTTCTGCGGCGCAGCATCCAGCTGCTGCCCGGCTACAGCTACACTGGGAAGGTCATGTGTCAGAGAATGAGCTGGTCTGTGGCCACTTGCATTCCCATGTGCTGTGCACACAGAGACGTGTCTCTGAAGGACACTTCTCTTCCCCTCCTGTGCTCTAATTCAATCGTTCTTACAGGCCAGCAGTGTCCCACTGTCTGCTAGACCAGTAATCTGGGTGTAATTGAGTTCCCAATAAGCCATCCATCAATAATGCATCTGGTTCCGTGAAGGAAGAGACAACCACACTCGTGCAGCCCCCTGCATGGAGGAGACAGGATTCTGCTCCAGCTGACCAGGGAGATCTATCACTTCCTGTGCCGCTCTGGCTTTTATCGCTTCCAAACACAAGGAATTACTACATCAGACAGTATCGTGGCAGTGGGTGAACACAGAGATGTTCAGGAAGCAGCTGACACGTAGACGTCTCAGAGATGGACAAAACGAACCCGTCGACTGACTGTTACTGTGTTTTTGAGGCTCTGTGAAGAGCAGACACACACGTCCAAAGTCGGCCCACGTCCGTCTCGTCTCCATTTCCACTGCCGGTGTACGCGACACATCAATTAGTGGCTAACGCCCTGGTCCTGCAAGGTTAAACTGTACAGCTGTCTGAATGATTTTCAATTATACAGACAGGAAGCCCCCAATAACCGGCTGGCTCCCACCTTCCTCCCTGGTCCACAGGGTCATTCATATCACCTGACGCCTCCGTGGATAATTGCATCTCCGCCACACTGCCTCCCGTTCAAGTCTTATCTCCATTTTCAATTTCCGATACTGAAGCACCTGGTATCTTCTGTTGCTCCTGCGTGTGTGTAACACATCAACTTCTTTCATGGAATAAATCTCGATTATTGGGTTGTTACATTTGACTGGAAGGAATATTTAGTCACAACACCCGTCTTGTTCCACCTGAATGTGGAATCCACACATAATTCACGACGCCCTGCAGCTCCTGCGTCTCGGTCACGCTCCCTGGATCCCTTTCCCGCTGTCCCTTTACCCTTGGGCCTGTCAGATTAATGGCTCATTTAAGTCTCCATTACATTACATTAGTCCATTCAGCCTGAGCAAACTGTACACTGCCCAGGAAATAAATCACATAATGAAAATATTAATCAATCTCAATAAGTGACTGCACGTAATCTGGTTGATGTTAAAGACTGCGACCAAGGTTTATACCGGGAGCATCAAATTACTGTCACTTACAGGGATAGATTGACTCTAATAGCTCTGCAGCTACTGGAGCTGTTGGCTTATCATAGCAATGAGTCTATAAAGCCCAGGGAGGAATATTCCCGCTGTAACTGCTGTGAGCCGAACAGAGGAGGCGTTACATTAGCGTGAACCGGCCAAAAGTCACAGAAAGCCACAGAACAACTCTGTGCTCAGGCCTTTCCAGAAAACAGTTTCTCTGCTGCGTAGAAGTGGAACCGCAGGCGTAGCTTTACACCAACACACACAGCAACACTGTTCCCAGCCGGCGGCTAATTCAATCCCAACACGTTCCGTTGCGAGGCTGCTGTCAGGCTCAGGTCTGCAGTGTGATGTTGTGAAGGAGAGGTAATTACATTTTGGTTGAGTCTGGCGACTCAGCGTCTATTCGCAGGGTGCTGTCGGTGCCCTTCTCCTATAGACTACAGCCACCAGAGGAAAGTCCAGCTTTGGACACACGGCTGCAGACAAATAGCTTCTGTGACTGCAACGGTGTTTAATTAAAGCTGGATGTGGGTGTTTCAACACACTCACCCTGTTATGTTCCACATTATTAGTGGAAGCTTTACCTCATCCTATTACAGCATCACCCAGAATTTTAATGAAAAAACATCCGGCACACGAGCCTTGAAGTCAGCTGACGCATGAGGGATGAAACCCGGACTCAACACACGTCGGAACGAATAAAGCAACACATTCGCAGCCCGCGTGCAAACGCTGCGTGATGGGGCCGTGAGTCAAGGAACTGTTTCCAAAGTTTCTCTGCAGTTTCCATGTGCACCTGACCACAGAATGGTGGATGGATTCACTGTTTTGCTGAGGTTCTCAGTTCACGTGGGGCCATGTTGTACTTGTCCATTGTGTACTATTGATCAGGGCCTAGTGAAACTTGTGACTAAAGCTTAGTCGTCTCCCAGCAGAATAAATCACAGTATTGACCCCGTGGTTATCAATAAAGGTAATGACAAACATCTGGCCCCACCTTTAATGGAATCGACAGACTCTTCCTGGCAGCAGCCCAGCATCGGCCACGCATAGATTGCCTTGATCTTTCTAGTGGGAACCTACTCTTAGTATGCAAATGAGGAGGGAGAAATGCAATCGCCATCAAAAGCTAAGCAGTTCGATTGAATTAGTGGCTGAGAATCTCCATAAACACCAAAGGAAAAACCTTAACATGCCTGCTGACAATAAGCCTGTTTGGACTGACTAAGATTTATTCTGTCAAGCGGCTCACGGTGTATTTATGTCAATGAAGGAATAAGTGAGGAGAAGTGATCGATGGCGCTGCGCTGAGGTCCAGAGCTGCTGAGCTGAACTTCTCTGTCCTGCACGTGTCCGGGTCTGAGCAGGACGCGATGGCGGAGACGTCACTGGCCGCCAGTTAACACAGAGGCAGCTGCAGCGTTGTCCTTCCACCTTCGATGAGGAGGATGACACGCGCAGGTCGGAGCAAGAAGAAGCTGAAGGACGCTGGCTTGAGTGGGAACCCAGAGCTGGAAACTCTGCAGGCGAGTTAACGTGTTTACTACCGATCTAAACAAGCAGACAGTAAAATGAAAGGCGAAGCAACGAAGTCACGTGTTCTGGCCGATGCAGCCAGAGCTTGTGTTTTATCAGCGCATCGTAAACTGGTCACGTGTCATTTGATCATTTCTTCTTTGTTTCCACTTCATTTAGTGGATGGGCTGGATCCCCATAAAGCAACACACAGGCACACGGGTAGAAACGCTCAGGTTTACTGGATCATTTCATGGCGAGTGGCTGCAGGGCTGCTGGGATCACACCTTCACCTCCTCTGAACAGAACCGCGGATAAACAGAACCACATGACTGCTTCTCGTCGTTTGGTGAGATTTCTTCCGTCCAGTTCCCCTCCAATCCTGTTACTGCCGGGATTTGTTCTGCCGGCCCTGTAAAAGATTAGTCCTCCAGCAGAAAGAATGGACTTGATTAGCTAGACAGCAATTTAATGGGATTGTCAGAGGGCCTACAATAAATCAGCTTTTGTGATTAAATGGGATCTCCAGTAAAAGTTGAATGTCTCCAGATCAATAACTATTGAATGTTTCTCCTTTTGTTCTATATAAAGGGAAAAACGCAACAGAAACAAGGATAACATTTCTGGCTAATGAGCCTGAGAAGCAGCTTCCACGTGGGGAAAGGAAGGAGATTTGTGTTTAGGTACAGAACAAAGCGTCAGGGACCAGTTGGGGCATTAAGTTAAAGTAAATGCAGCTGGATGAACACGATTGGCCTGATGCAGTAAAAGCTGCAGGCCGCTCTGTGATGGGCTGCCTGTCCATGACTCACGTTATCTCCCCGCTGTGATCGAGAGCTTGGCTTTGTCTGTAAGTGGGAAATAAAATACTATGAGCGACGGAGAGCTGCCCCCTCGACGATCTGTCTGTGCACACATAGATCCACGCACCAGGTTAAACAGAAAATATTATTCACAAGTGGATGCTGTTATGGCTAAATACGTGGAGTTGGATTCTGCTGCAGGTACAATAAGGTTAAAAGATTTATTGATGTTTTCAAGGCGTTTTGTGCCTTTTTTGCAAAAACAAAAGCGGTTGCTCATAAAAGCGCGACGAACGCTGGCGAAGCGTTAATGTCGTCCGTTTCCAGCTTCTCCTGTCTGGTAACCAGCTGCGCGTCTGTGACCCTGCTCTGCATCTCGGTGTGACTCACACTTCACATCAGATCAGAGGTTAGGACTGTGTTCTCGGTCCGACCGGCCTCTACATTCCTGCTGTTCTGATACTGGGGGGGCTCCCCGGTGTCTGTCCATCATCATCCTCCCCCCTGCACACACACAAGCCTCCACCTCTCCCCTCTCTCCCTGTCCTCCTCCAGCTCAGAGGAATTCTCCAGCTCTGGACAATGTTTCATTTCTTCACAGGACACATCTTTGATAGCTTAATGGCCCCAGCAAACACAGAGCACTGAAGGATGGGGAGCTTTTAAGTTCTGGCCCCCACATCCACGTCGTCTGGTTAACTCAGGCTCCTCCTTCTCACCCGCGTCGCTCTGGTTCTGGCCTAGCGCGTCGTCCACCGACGGCAGAAACACACTCGGTCCGTCCGTCCTTGCGTGACGCCGGCTCTGCTCTTTGTCAGGCCGTTTTGACGTCGTGGCTTGTGTGCACACGGTCTCTGCTCATTTTCTGAGTTGAAAGCACATCACACAGCGCGTCCGCCCTGCGACGAGGACGAGGGAGCGTCGCTGCACGGAACTGCTAAAGAAGAACCCGCCTCTAAGACGACGGTTCTCAGTCCTTGACCTCAAGCACCACAGGCCTTTCTGTTATTATCCAATCAGACCGAGAGACTGAGATTCACATGGTTCTACACTCAGTTCCATAGAGCTAATGTGTAGATTGGGCGACGTTAGGTGTGAGGTCTCACATTTACCCAGAACAGAGTAAAGATATAAACTAGTGAATCGATTCAACATAACAGAAACAAGCGTCTGGAAGGCAACGCGTTAAGCAGCTGGAGCAGTGACCTTCAGGTTTGTTTGAGGGTCGTGTCCGTGATGCTGCTTTTACAGCCGTTCGCTGGCAGCTACAGGGCGTTTTATGGTCGGCTATGATTGTGAATCAGGCCTGAGGCAGCTGAGTACATGCAGGGAGAGAAGTTACGGGCCGACCCTGAAGCAGCCACAGGCTGCGAGACAAGCGAGTTGATGACGCGGCGTTGGGTTAATCTCAGGTGCTGTAATTGGTTGTGGGGTTGTCACAGATGGAGCTGGTTGATCTGTTGACTGCAACCAGGTCAAAGCTCTGTCAAGGACGTTTTTACTGCTCCGATCTTCTTATCTCAGCCTCACAAGGTCAGTCAGGACTTGACCTTTGTAGCCGTTCACTGCATTTGCTCTGCAGGGAATAAAAAAGAAACAAGTTGAAAACTTCATAAATAATTATTCAATACAGTTTTAAAAGCGTGCAAGCAAACCTTAAGCACCAGTCATGAAGTAGTGCTGTCAGTGACGTTCTCTGAGGTGCAACAGGACCTGAAGGCTGAACGTAATTCGGCTGAAGCAGAATGTGCGGAGCTGAACCTGAGCATATGTTGTGACTTGTCAGCTGTCACCACCTTTGGCAAACTTCATCTACTACCAACTGGCCCAAACCTGCTTTGTATTTTAATTCGTGCCCTAAATAGCTGCAGCTCGTCTTCGTCTGCATTAGTTTTTCTCTTATAATACACTCACAGCTACACACGGAGACAAAGAGAGAAAGCGAGAGTGACAGGGAGCAGCAGCAGAGCGATCGAGGTCTCGTCTGAGCTATTTCAAGCAGCCGCTCTGTCAGAACACGCCCTAGATGAGGTCTCTCGAGGCGGAGAGGGAGCTGTCATGGCAGGAGGCCTGCAGGGCCGTTCGATCACGCTGACGGCTCCGAGGCGCGTCAGACACGCGGCCGGTCCTGGTTCTAGTCACGAGTCCGGCTCGCTGACAGACACGCATCATTCACGGGCTTTATCTGCCTCTAGCTCTCATTTCTTCCTCCAGAGACAGATCCACTGACAGGTTGACGTAAATATTTATGCATGCAGGCAAAAGACAAGAATATTATCTCCAACGAGACCCGCTGCCATATCAACACATGCCCCGACTCAGCACTCATAAAACATTTTGCTGCTAAAAGCCCTGCACGTCCTCCTGGAGCGAGTTGAAAGGGAACACGACCAGCGGAAAGATAAGACGACTTCCATCAGCAGAAGGACGAGTTACCTGCCTGACGTAACCACAAACGTAAAAACGCCGGCGTTACTCGGACTGGACCCGAGCCCCAGAATGAGGCCTCACGCCACAGCTCCTGTGATGCACATCCCATTAAAGGAGGGTGGACAGCTTCTCCAATCGACGCTTCACCTTTTCAAACGGCCCTTTGTTCCCCGACTCCCAGCAGCTGGCAGCAATTAGCTGCCAGGGCAGGACACAGCAGTGCTGGAGTCAGACCTGTGGTGGATCTGCCAAACTTTCCTAAAGTCTGATTTTTGATCTGTCAAGCTGGCACAGCCGAGCTGCTGAGTCCAGTTTAACCAGCGCCGTCGTTTCCCCTTGAAAACTCTTGTTGCTGACAGCAATAATAAATTGCAGTCAGACCAATCAATTTCAGAGCAGCTTGAACCCTTAAGTCTTTAAGAATGAGAGGCTGGGGAAAATCAATTTGCAATTTACATCAGGCTGACGACTGTTGAAAGTGTTGAAAACACTAAGAAAGAGACAGAACAGAGGATCCGGTATAATTACACCGATGCTGAGCTGAGGCCCAACATCATCAGGGTTTGAAAATCAATTGTCAGAGCGGCTCAGAGACGGCTTCACCGTGAGACACACGGGAAGTGACTGGTTGCATCGACAGGCCGTGAGTGATGACAAACGGTTAGTGGCCCTGCTTCCTGGAAATGTGGCTCCTTGGCTGATACAGTGGTAGCGAGTCAGACTCAACCACTGGATTCTCTCAACCACAAACCAGTCGACATCCGTGCCCAGAGAACAGGGCACAGCTGGGACGGAGCCAAAAGTCAGAATGACGAGCAGAAGCTGGGAAGTGAATGAATGGTCACGTTTTCAACTGGGTTTTGTTTTCTCGTGAGGACAGAAGAGGCTCGAAGGGTTAAACGTTGGCAAAGAGCGGGAGGGGACAAAGGGCCCATTGTACGAGGCCGAGGAGTCCCCGGAAAGGAGGGGACGAGAAGAAAGCCACCGCTGGCTGCTCCCCAAAACCCATTGTAAGCCAAGGAGAGTGCGGCCACGCATGACAGATGTCCGTGGCCATTGTTTCCCAGCAGCCTCCTCTCTGCCTCCTGCTCCGGCTCTGGAATTCAACCTGGCAGAGCCGGTGCACACGGAACGTCGGGAGTCGGGTCCCAGACGCTGATGTTCCCGCCCTGATGTCATCACGGGAGGAAGAGGAAGAGGAAACGTTCGCTTCACCCACAAACGCTGCCGGTCAGAGCAAAACTGTTAAAACAAGCACGAAGCTTCGGGTCGACTTCAGCTGTTGCACAAAGCGGTGACGTTTCGCTTTCCCACCATGTGGCCGAGCCGTCAGTCACAGCCACACGGTGCCGCTGGGACGCTGGGGCCACAATAGCTCCGTCTGGTTAATGGCTGAGAGGAACCTTGTTCTCGGCCCCATTCTTCTCTGGGCCTGAATTCTACCTCGTCCTCTGCAGCTCGGCCCGCGGCCCCACCCCCGCTCGCCTGTTAGCATTCATTTCAAACGCATACCCCACACACGGCGCATTCCACTGCACGACAGACAGAGATCTCTGAGCGCTGGGGAAAATCAGTTTGAAGGCAATGAATGTTTAGCGGCTGCGTGACTGGCCACCGGTTAAACCACCTGGTGAATCAAAGTGGTTGCGAGATGTCGCTGCTGTAAACGGAGACAGCGTGAAAACGCCAACGCGCCACCAGGCTCCTCTGAAGACCCAGACCCTTAGAACGAATCCAAGTCAAACTAATTCTGAATCTCCAATATTCTCTAAAACTCAAAGGTTTGTTCATATTACATGCTAACGGTCACGCGTGTGTTAATCTGAGGGGGTCAGAGTTCGACTGTCCAGTCAAGCATATTGTCACGGTCAGCAAATATGAACTGAATCTGAAGCCATCTGAACTGGGAAACGCCTTCCAGGGGTTTTCAAGGCCTTCCAGGGGTTTTCAAGGATTAAAAGTTACTCAGCGCCTTTTGGGTGAACACGACCTATTCACAAACAGATTCACGTTCACCTCTGCCCTCACTGCTAAGACACAGGCCTGTCGCTCATGTTGCCTCATCGTCCAACTATTATCCCTGCAGCTCTTTGTTTCCTGGTTTTCCAGCTACGATCCAGACGAAGCGAAGCTGAAACAACACAGCAGCTTGTTTCTGTCACGTCCATCCGCTGAATGTGAACAGAGGCAGCGTTTCTGTCGTAGGCTGAGAACCACGTCACAGCCCGAACGCAAGGACCTGCCAGAGGGTGTTTGTTCTCAACCAGCCACCTTAACCCGGAGCTGTGACCTTCAGGACTCTGGTGGGGAAAAGCGGGACATATGGTCCAGTTGCCCGTCTGCAGGGCGGCCCTGCGTCAGGCCCTGCGTCAGGCCCTGCGTCAGGCCAGCGGACGCCTGAGTAAAGTCAAATGAATGCATGTAAACATTTAGCCCCCTGTTCGCTGGGCCCGGGCTTAGGTGACCCAGCGAACAATAGGAAGAGCCACACGGGGAAGAAACCGGGGTCAGCCACACTTTACGGTAAGATGGGCTCCACCCCCTCAACCACCAATTATGAGGAGCCCTCAACGCATGAGCTTCAGAGATGAGTGGATAATCTACTTGGGCGGATTTGAGACTAATCTGCCATTTCTGCTCCAAATCAAATCACAATGCGACGCATGCAGGGCTTATGCACTGATACGATGATTTCAAAGCAGGGACAGAAGGAGGCAGAGCCGCGGAACGACCAGAGGAGGGATTTGACGGGAACATGATATAACAACAACCACCTCCAAACTGTACCATCCAGAACCTGCTCTTTACAGCTTGGCTCCGCTCTGGTCTCTGAGCCGCGAACCCACGGAGCTGATGGCAGTTGGCCAACACTGACCGATATGATCATGATGAGCCTGTGTATGAACACGTGTAATCATATGCACATTCCCACGCGTGTGGAAACCAGCCGTTCTCTCCTGTGGGCTGTCTGTCAGTTAACATCTCTCGTGATGTTTTCCAACGTTGATCTAACATCTGAACCAGAGAAAAGAAAACATGAACGTCCTCAAAGCAAATCTGTTACAGGAGTCAGATGTGGCCATAACAGATTTAAAGAGGATTTTATTTTTGATTGACCGATTTCAAAGGACAGAAAAGATTATTTTGGGTTAGTGGATGAAGATGAGTGACACATGAACTTCTAACGAAATCCTCAGATGTACGGAGGTTGAACAACTAGAATAGTCTTTGAATTTTGGTATAGGGAGTATATAGGGAGGTGGTGCGAGGCCGGCGAAGGCTGCGAGGCAGTGGTTCGGTCGTGGGGCCGGAGGCCAGTTGTCCACTAGCAGGAAATAGATCCCTGCAGCTGCTCCACAGCCACGGTGACGGCTCCAGGCTGCAGGTTCCCGCTCAGCGCTTGGAGCCGCGTACGAGGCGGTGAAAGAATCCAACCCTCCTGCATGTGTTATGAGCCCAGTTAATGCGAGTTAATACAGCACAGAGAACGTTTTCCAAATGAACATCAGCCGCTGGGCTCATGCAGGCCTCCTTCAGCTCCCCGCCCCCACTGCGCCGCCCCTGCGGCCCGTGGCCGAGCGTCCGTGCCCCGAGTGCGTTCGCTGGAGCAGAGGCACCTCAAGAATGGAGCCCATTCAGCAGCCTGCCCCCAGATGCTCGGCAGAAACAGTCCTCAGGCTACGGCAGGCGGCAGGAAAGGGAGATAGGAATCTGATAGCCTGTCATTAACAGCCCAAATAAAGTGAAGGAAAACTCAGGCTAAACCGCTGCCCTGAGCCGTGATGTTTCCAGGCGATAGACTCGTTGTTTGGTCTCCTGTGACCATTCAAAGGCCGCGACGCTTCACCGGAGAAGGTGTTTGTTGTGGCAGATAAGTGTCTAATGTGTAGCGTCCACTGTGATTCACTGACAAACCTCAAACCCCAAGTGAGCTCACATCCATATGAGGGATCTGTGTGGGTGTGTGTCTGACACCTATTACAGTAGGTGCAGTTCAGACACACAATGAAACAGAAACGAGCATCTGAAACAGAAAACACAGAAATCACAGAACCACACACCAACAGAGCAGATGCAATATTAATGTAGCAGCAGGTTCTAAGCAGCAGCAGCTCTGCAGCCTGTAAACATGACCTTCAGCTGCCGGAGCCGATCCTGCGTCCTTCAGCCAGAATATATGAGAGGTAGACTCAGCCACTCGTCCACAGGCTAATGTCAGAGCGAGTCTTCAATCCCATCTGACAAATGATGTTTGTCTAAATAAGAAAAAAAATCTGGTTCTTTGGTTTTAGTTTGTAGATTCAAGAGCAGAAATTAAAAATATGAACATGATGAAAAAATCTAATAAAAAATGACTAAACATTGATTAAATTGTGTGGAATTCATCAGCCGCTCACTCGTCTGTTTCAAATTAAATATTGGAGAGTTGATGTTGTATGTGTCTTATATAATAAGTTATACCTGGAACTTAAAAATAAGGGTTTAATCTAGAAAAAGTCTAGAATCTCTTCGCTGCCTGTGAACTCAGGGGATCGGTGGCCAACGCTGCCCCCTAGTGGTCAAACACCCGAAATACAGGCTCGCGTTAAAGTGACCACGTCACTACTTAGACTGATCCCATGGACCATAAATGTTTGGCAGGTTCATAGAGATGATGTCCTTAGAGTGAGTCCAGGTCTAAGTGGTAACTGTCTTCAGCCAAACCTCCACCTGTGTCTTTGATTGTCTTCCACGTGAATCACTGGGTCTCAGGTGTTTTCTCTGTGGAGCTTTGCTTCTACCGTAGGTTAAACTGATGCTGGTTTCCTGCTAAATCTCGTCTTCTTCTCTGGTAATAATTGTTCTTTACATTTCATAATAGCTGCTTTTCATTCAGTCCTGATCCAACCAGTTTCTCCAGTTTATTCGCTGTCGAGTCATGTTCATGACAGGTTTCGTTCTGTTTCCCTCTCGTGACTCGAGTTGACTCTGTTCACACCTCGTGGCCCTTTGTGCTTCGTATTCCCAGTCTTGGCTCCTGGGTTTGGTTTGTTGCTTCTGTGTTATCGTTTCTTAGTCTTTAGTATCATTTGCAGCACGTGGTCTGCATTAAAGTCACTGATGGTGAAACACACGGTTCGTCACTGAAGCTGCTCCTCAGACTGAGGAGGTGGTTCCTCCATCACAGGCTGCTAACGGAGGATCGACATCAGCTCAGTTACTCTCTGCTGACTTTGCACCTTAAACTCTCTGTTTTGTTCTTTGCACAGGACTCTTTAAAGTCTTTTTAATTTTATTTCATTACTTTATTGTATCCTACTCTTGTGTTTCCTGTTGGATTCTATGCAGGATCCTTTGGGATGAATAATTATTAATTAAAATAAAGTATTTATCATGAGGCAGCTTTATGCTCTGTTCAGACTTGGTGCCTTGATAAGTGGAACCGTGGAGGAGTTGTGCTTTCAGCGCCCTCTGCTGGGTTAAGGTAGTAAAGCAGCATCATGCTGTGACGCCCTTCATTCTATCGACCTGTCACCAGGTGAGTCTGCGCGTCCTGCGTTGACTTTAGGACGTTGGTTCCCTCTGGTGGTGAAACTCTGCAGGTGCAGCGTTTGGTTCTCAGTTTAGCGGCAGCTGAAGCGGATCAGAACCGTCGACTACGACCGAGTCTGCTGCAGCTGTAACACGGGTCCAGTCTGACTCTGACAGTAAACATGACGTCACAGAACATTGTTTTATCTCTGGATCTGACGTCACAGCGGATGTGATCACAGCTGCTTCCTCATCACAGTTTCTTGTTTACTTGTTATAAACGTATAAAGTATCTTGATTTCCTTTATTAATCAAGTTACACAAAGTTAAATGTGTCTCATTTTCCACAGCTCAACAAAACATAAAAAGGTTTTTAAACAGACATTTTTCATTTTGTTTACTTACATGGTCGATATACTTTTAAAGACTCTAGACTCTATTGTGGGTTTGTGTTAAGTTGACTATAGACGTGTGATAACTACTGATAACCAGAATGAAATGTCTCGTCTAGAGGAGAAAACGTGTTTGTGTCAGTCAGAGCTGTTCTGTCTGCTCTGCTCTGGTTAGTGAGGGAGGATGTGATACGTGGAGAAACAGAAGACGCTCGTTGAGCCGCTGCTTCCTGTTGAGGGCGAAGCTGCTCAGTGTAACTAACTCAGCCGCAGCAGGAAGATTCAAACTTTACTAAGATCATGATTCACATTCAGCAACTCACTAAAATACGAGTCATGAATGTTGAGCTTGGTTCAGTTCTGTGTGATGGAGGAGTCGAGGTTTTCAGTTGAACAGTCCCAGTGTTTCAGTCTGAGACCACGAACCACCACCAAACAGAAAGTTAAAGGTTTAACCTGCGTTGAACTGAACTTGCTCTGAGTGAAGAGGCTTCACAGTGAAGGCCAGTAAGTAGCAGCTCACCAAGAGAAGGAGGGAATAAGTTTATATGAGCTCATCTGCAACAGACCCGTCAGGAAGTAAATCAAATCATTTGCTGGCTGTGACTCAGCTGAAGCTCAACGTTCACTGAAGGAGTTTAACTGCACTGATGCCTGAAATCTGCTCTTCAAGACAAGTTAAGGCTGGTTATGAAATAACCGCGTTTACTGAACTTTACCCTGATGAACAGAGACCAGTTGATTCTACTGGTTCGTTTCTGTCACGTGACTCGTAGGCGGCTTCACAGTCTGATCTGTAGTTGAGTCAGTTTCTCTTCATGTTCATCAGGTTTTTATGTTCAGCTGCTGAGTGAAAATCCTCCTTTTCCTTGTTTAAATCCTGGATTTCTCAGTTTTGCGTCTCGCCAACATTTTGGAAGGTTGTGAGGACGCAGAGGAGCCAACAGACGGTGAGAGACTGATCCAGGATCAGACTGAACTGGTTGATCAGCTGCTGCTTTTATTCAGACTGGAGACGAAGCAGCTCATTCACTGCAGGCTTTCAACCACATACACTGATACATTCAGGACCTGGTTTACTTCATAACTTCAGCTGCTGATTAGTTTTAATTTATTTTGTGCTAAGATCCAAACCAGACTAGTCAGGTCTCAGCCTGTTCACTGTGTTTGTATAAATGCTCTTTGTCTCCACACAGAGACTGTAAAGACTAAATGTCCTGATGCTTCAGTCTGTAACTAGTTTGAAATGTGAAAAGATCTGGAGGCATAAAGTTAAAAAGGGGAAGTGAGTGGAGCAAACCTTCCTCATCTGATAAAGACTCTGTAGATAATGTCAGACAGCAAACAGGAAGAATTCAGCTGTTGAAGCTTGAGAAACAGAATTAGACTGGTTCAGATTCAGTGACTGGATGGTGACGTGTCTCTAGGAGAAGAAGTGAACAAATATAAAGTCTAGAGGTAAAATGACTCAGTGGTGAGGAAATAATCTGATCCTGTTCGTTTCTGCAGGTCTGACGTCCAGTAAAGTTTAATGACTTACATGCGTAGATGAACTGGTTTATATGAGCTGCTGCTGGTTCTGATGCAGGATAACATCCATCCAGCAGATTTAATTATGTGTCACTGACAGAGCAGCCAGTTCAGTAAAGATCCTGCTGACTGACCCAAATGATCATCATCAGTTCCCTTCATCACTTTGTGCTTCTTCCTCCTGGCAGCAGTTTGTTATTTCAGTCCAGCTGAATCAGTGGAAACGCATCTAAAGAGAGAGAAGTTACATGGTAGGATCTGCTTTATGAGTTTGAAGAACTGAGAGAAACTGTTTTCAGTTCAGTTGTGGTTATAATCACTATCTGCTGTAACAGCTACAGCTGCCAGTTAAAGCAGCTTCTGTTCACTGGGAGCTTGTTGGGACTTGTTTAATTTATGAATAGAATCCAGGAGACGTGTGTCATCACCATCATCTTTCTAACAGAACATGAGGTTTTATGAACATTAACACATGAAGAATATAGAAAACAATTCAACAATCACACACAATCTATGTCTTGGAGCTTTTCCATATGTTTTGTTGTTGATGTTTAATTTAGCATTTCATATCATTTAATTAAGCATAAAAGATCAGAACTGATACGTATAGAAGAGAGAACAGAACTCACAGGTTTCATAACAAACGTTTTCTGTTCCTTGTTTAACTAAACACACGTCTTAACTTTACTGATGTAAATGAATCTGAGTAGTAGATTTAAGTTAAACCTTAAATCGATCATCCACAGTTTCACCTTTGCTTTAAAACGATAGTGAAATAAAAACTGAACAATCTGTGGTAAATCTCCTGGATACAGGCCAAACATGTGACTTCAGGGAGGATTTACGGTTAAACAAAGAGACTGAGGAAGAATTGAGCTGAGGGTTTTTTTATTTACCAAAGATGAGAAACAAAATGTGTCAAAGTTCCTAAATCATCACATGAGTTTGTATTTGTTCACATTTGAATGTTTGGGCTGTGAACGTGTTAATGAGTCAACATTTGTCTCTGAGAGCAGCAGACACTTGTTTACTTTGTTTATGTGTCAGGTTTGTGATCAGAGATTCTGCTGTTTATCCTCTAACTGCACAGAAGACTGGAAAGAAAGGCCACTGGAGAAAATCATGTTTCCGAGGCGACTTGAACGCCTCTTGGCTGTAGTCCAGGAACCCGCCCTATGGCTCTGATCCAAAGAACAACGTCGACGGTAAGTTTCTGAGTGAATGTTTCAAATTCTGTAGAACTGTTTCTGGACGGAAGCTACGTTGTGACTGGTATCAGTGAAAACCTTGGTACCGACTCGGATCATGTTTGGTTCTGGTCCATACTGCGCAGTTTTATTTAGCGGTTACGTAAAACCTTAAAATGGTTGTCGGAGCAGACGTCGGTCTATTGGTTCCAGATCTGGGCCCAAGCAGGTTCTAGTTGAGCTGTCAAGGCTGCGACACTATTTATTCAGTTCAATTTACTGAAGGTTGAGTCAGTTTTTACACAACAAAACCAAAACCTCTGCGGTTTGGTTAAAAGCTAAATGACCTTAAAGCAGCTGAATGTGATCTTAGTCCTGAGGTTCGTGTCCTTCTTTCACCTCCTCTGGTCGAACCTGCGCTTTGTTCCGGTTCTGGAGCTTCTGTCCCAGTTGGTCCAGTTTCATCTGGTTCCTTTCTGTTTCAGGTTCTTTTCTTCTGTGTGGACGTTACAACACGAGTCTGACTCCAAACCTCAGGGAGATGGTGTCTCCTGAAAACCGCCAGTCTGCTGCTAAAGATGCTTCTAAGGAGGAAACCTGTCAGAACCACCGTCCTCTTCATCACAGTAAATAACTACAGATGTTTCTCTGAGCCTCTGTTCGCATCTCCGTGGTCAAATCAGCCGTCACTAGATTTTCAGTGCGGGATTCGTGCGATAATTACGGTAACAGTGTCTGAAGGTTGAGTCATGGCAACTGGATTCTTCTAGTTAGTAGAAACGTTTCTCAATCTTTCCAGGAGGCTTCTTTAGTCTGTGGGAAGTTGGTGAAGACACTGATTTATCCTCCAGTTGGGTTTCACTTAACACCTGTGTAGAATGGGTTGGTTATGTGAACAGAGGGGGTGTGAGGGTAGTGAGTAGGTGTGAATCCTCAACTAGCGTGACTCCTCCTCCACCATTACAGAGTTGTTAAGTGTCTCCTTTGTGGGGACGTGTGAAGTGGCCTTGATCTTCCTCCATAGTTGAAAGGGCAGCAGGTAGATGGAGACAAGTTGTGTCTGAGGCCCCCACCTCTGTTGAGAGAGGGGCTGTTTACCTGGACATGTACGGCTTCTCTGACGCCTCGTTCAAACTACCTGTCTTCTCTGTCCAGAATGTGAACGTTGTTGTCTTCAGTGGCCTTTGTTGTTTAAGTGGAGATACAGGGCAGATACTGGTCCTGACGTGTTGTTCCTCCTATGCTGGTTCATCCTCTTGTGTAATGGCTGTTTGGTTTCACCAGTGTCTAGTTCAGAGACCCTTCACTGCATTGAACTGAATATACTATGTTGCTCCTCTTATGTTTTGGTGTTGGGTCCTTTGGATGCACAAGCTTCTGTCTGAGGGTGTTGGTGGGTTTGAAGTAGACGTATGTTGTAGTTTCTAAAAATCCTTTTAAGCTTTTCAGACACTCCGGCCATGTAAGGAATGACCAGATTCTTTCGTTGACTCTGGGTGTCAGGCTGTTCTGTTGTCCTTGTTCTGGGTTGAGACGCAGCCTTGTTGAAGGCCCATCTGGGGTAGCCACAGGTCCTGAG
The DNA here is from genome assembly GCA_030770545.1 of Macropodus opercularis. Lineage (NCBI taxonomy): Eukaryota > Metazoa > Chordata > Actinopteri > Anabantiformes > Osphronemidae > Macropodus > Macropodus opercularis. The sequence goes on from CM061095.1 coordinate 16,680,067, forward strand.
AGCTGCCCTTAAATGCATGTTTTCCTTCTTCTTGGCTACAGTGGAAGTGGGAATGTTCTCCGCTCTGTGGTTCAGAGTCCTGATGACTCCTAGTTTGTGCTGCAGGGGGTGATGAGAGTCAAACAGAAGGTTCTGGTCTGTGTGGGTGGGTTTCCTGTAGATTTCTATTTCCAAGCCGCCGTCATTCCCTCTGATGACTGCGCAGTCCAGAAAGGCCAGTCTGTTGTTTGTGGTGTCTTCTCTGGTGAACCTGATGTTGCTGTCCACTGTATTTATGTGGTCTGTGAAGGTCTGTACCTCCTGGATCTTGATCTTCACCCAGGTGTCATCCACATACCTGAACCAATGGGTTGGGGCTGTTCCTGAGAAAGAGTCAAGAGCTTTCTTCTCCACTTCTTCCATATATAGGTTGGCCACAATAGGTGACACAGGAGAGCCCATAGCGCAGCCTCTGTCTGTAGACGTCCCCTCTATAGCTGAAATACGTGGTGTTAAGGCATAAGTCCAGGAGTGAACATATCTGACCTGGGTTGAGGTTGCTTCTGGTGTTGAGGGTGCTGTCCTCTTCCAGTCTTTTCCTAACAGCTGTTAGAGCATCGCTGGTGGGGATGCTGGTGAAGAGTGATGTAACATCAAAGGAAACCATGGTTTCATCCAATTCCAGTTTCAGGCCTCTGACCTTGTCTGCAAATTCCTCGGAGTTTCGGATGTGATGGTCTGTGTGTCCAACCAGAGGTGCCAGGATAGTGGCCAAGTGTTTTGCAATGTTATATGTGACAGAGTTGATGCTGCTGATTATGGGTCTGAGCGGGGCTCCCTCCTTGTGGATCTTAGGAAGTCCATAAATGCAGGGAGTGGCCTCTCCAGGATACAGGCGGTGGTATGTCATCCTGTCGATGGTCTGCTCTGTTTCCAGCTCTTTGAGATGAGCTATGATTTTCTTTTTGTAGCTGCTGGTGGGGTCTCTTTTGAACTTTTCGTAGGTGTGTTGGTCCTCTAACAGTGAGACGACCTTTTGATGGTAGTCTGGGGTGTTCAGAACAACAGTGCATCTTCCTTTGTCCGCCGGCAGTATGGTGATGGTTTTGTCCCTGCTGAGGGCTGAGAGGACGGTAACAGTGTTGCCATCGTTTGGAAAATCTGAGAGACTGTTGAGCTACAATGTAACAAATAGTAGAGCTACTGATGAACGTGATCATGTTACTAATAATGCAAATTATAATAGGATACAGTTGGCTGTGTACGTTTAGAAATATTTCAGATTTTATAATGAAATGGATTAAGAAAACACAAAGGACCTCTTTTCCAGATGTAACATTAAATAAAACCTGTTCCTCTAATTAGTAGATCTTCATTCCTTCATAGTATTTCATACAGTACTACCACACTAAGTATCAAGTTATTTTATTACTTTTTACTAGCAGAGATGCTGCAGCAGCCACAGGTCGAACTCTCAGAGCTGCTGGATCTGTTCACATGTCTGTGAGTTGGTTCTGGAGTTAACTAGTCTGACCATCAGCTGCTGGAGCCTCATAGGTTGTGCCATTGTTTTTCTAGGTTCTTTCCATCTGTGAGGGTCAGAGTGTGAACTGTATCTGGAGGCGTGTAAATAGAAACCAGGTCTCAGCTCAACAGGTCAAAGTCAGAGCTGTAATGTAAGTTAATGCTACAGCTGCATAAAGTCCAACTGCTGCGGCTGGAAAGTTGGTCTTTGATAACCATGGAACATGGTTTTATGAAGCTCAGAGTCCAGAAGAGTTTGAGCAGTTACTGTACATAGTCATATACTGCAGTGGGCAGATATGTAAAAGCTCCTGGTATCAGATGACGTTGAGTGTTGGTCTGATGCAGCACTGAGTCAATCCTCCACCGTCTCTGCCTACACATGAGTAATAACTAATGTTTCATGTGTTTTAAAGCATCATCTTAATATGCTGGTCTGTTGTGTTTCAGCATCATAGTTATGATGTGTTTCATTGGGTTTTACTCAGGTCTCTACACTGATTGAAGTTGCCTCTGAATTAATCTCTACTCTACAGAGGGCAGGTATCAAACAGGGCTGACATTTACCAGGTTCATTTGATGGTTGTTAGGTGAACTAGACGTCTGCCATAAGATCTGCTGACCCATCTCGTTTGGTGGTCGTGTTATGAAGCATTAATTGGACTTTCTTAATTTAGATAATTGACTTACTACACACTTCACAATGTGAACCTTCTTCAAATAACCTCTAACGTCAGACAGACGGCGTAAATCCTGTGGGTCTTCTGCAGGTAATCTTTCTTTTTTCTACCTCTAGTTTGAAACATGCTACTGCATGTGTGAGACCAAGTTGACCAGAAACATGCTTTGCAGCACAGCTTTTGAAGATTAAACTGTGATTCCATTATGATGCGCTTTTATTTCCTGGAATCTGGCACTTTCTAATTATAACCCTGCATTAATGCCATGTCATTCATAAAAACAGTGTAGGAAAGTCCCACCTGTCCAGGTCAAGTCATATGGTGGTGTCCCCATCGCCTGTAAATTATAATCTTTCCTCCTTTTGTGTTTGTGCACTTCCCTCTTGTTACTGCAGGTTATTAGTTATGTTATATTTGTATGATTGCTGGACATTTTGACAGTTTAAAATGTAAACAGTATTTAAGTAGTATTCAGAGCAGTTTGGCAGCAGTTAGAATTCTGTCCTGCAGAATTGGAAACTGGAGAATGTGGAGGTGGATCGACTCAGTGCTGCAACAAACAACACTTCGAAGAACTTCACTTTGAGTAGGACCTACCGTGAAATGTGTTTGTTTTTTGTGAATATGTAATCTTGTGTTAACCACTGTACATGTCGCACCATCCGTCACCATGATCCAAATCATTCAGATTAGTGGTTGGATTGGCAGCCATCAGAGCAGCTGACTGGCAGAGACCTGTGTTTGCTTTGAGACATTCTAAAGCTTTTATTTGTACATGCTGACACACACATCAGTCAACAACACAGTCTGGTCCATGACAGCAGCTTTCACACTCACACATTACAAAATTCACAAGACATGTTCATCAAACCACAAGAACAAAACGGTAATAACAGCAAGAATTCAATCAGATGCCGCAATAAGGGTCACACAATTACACATTAATTTATTCTCAGTGGTTGGATAAAAATATGCAAAGGCAGGCATATGGAAGTCACCTTCTTCCTCCCTGCAGGGATGAGGCTCGCTGGCGCACAGGGGAGCTCCATATATATGTACTGAGCATATATTTAGTGAATATGCCTATTTTTCTACTACACAAACAAGTATAAAATAAAACGCAATGAAAAACTAAACAAATTCCATTACACAAAAACACAACAGAACACAGACGCAATGTGAACCGTTTCTACTGTGAATCTGTTTTGATGTAATAAAAGCAGGAACTGTAGTTTCAATCCCCCCCAAAATTTCAACTAGGCTTCATTTACACCTTGTTTTTTCTTTTCACAGATGTTAGCACTTAAAGTCTTCAGTGGACACTCACTCACATGTCATCAAGCTGAATATCTGACTGGAAAGGAATGTTGTCCCATGTGTTTAGCTGGTAAGATCCAAATGATAGATAAATGGATATTTCACACACGTACATTAATTAACAATGATGGTATAATTATTAGATTATTATTTTTCTTAACAGGTAGTCGAGTCAGAACAGACTGTACAGAGTTCAGAAGCACCTCCTGTCTGCCCTGCTTGGACGGAACCTACATGAACAAAGCCAATGGACTCAAACAGTGTTTTCTCTGCACAACCTGTAATGAAGGTAGATTGTAGATCTGTACATCTTTCATAATTATTAGAGCCAAGTGTCAGCTCAGTTTGAAAACATATTATGTAGAGTTATTACTGCAACTGTTACTACAAGTTTCACAGTGTTTAATAAGTTGATTTGATGATGTTATAGTGACAGCACAGGAACTCACAAGGAAGTCATGAGTCTTTCATTATGAAGGTCAGCTTCTGTTTTTACAAGCACATGATGAGGTGCTAATATCAGCTGTGACTCGGGAGAGTTGCATGTTAAACAAACACAAACTTTTCACGATTAATAAACAACATTATTTTAACTTCTCTAGTCCATTACATCAGAAACTGTAGTTGCTCATTTCTCTGAAGGTGTTTTTTTTATATCTACAGTATAACATCTGTGTCTTTACAGTTTCTGGTCTGAAGACAAAGACGTCATGTACAACAACATCAGACACAGTTTGTGAACCACTGGAGGGATTTTACTGTGTGGAGCCTTCAGACAACGACTGTGATGCAGCAAAGAGACACAGAAGATGTGAACCAGGACAGTTCATCAGTAAGAAAGGTTGGTTCACAGCATCCGTTTAATGAGGTCGTATGAGTCCAAAGCTCCGATAAACCAACACAGGTCCAGCATCAGTTCAGGACCAGAACACGTTTCTAGCTCGTCCACATCCGCCTTCATCACACACGTCCTCGTTTCCTCTGACCCCGTGGTAACGCGTGTCCTGACCCGGTTCACTCTGTCTCCAGGAACGGCGTCGTCAGACTCTGAGTGCTCTGCCTGCAGCCAGGGAACGTTCTCAGACGGATCCTTCACGTCCTGTCGACCACACACACAGTGAGTGAAGCTTCACGTCAGTCGCTTCACGTCTGGTTTCTAACAGCAGCAGGAAACTCACGAATCCTCCAAATGGACCAAACCTCTGTCATTTCAGATGTGACGCAGAAAACCTTCAGCGGATCAAACCAGGAACAGCTTCAGCTGATGCTCAGTGTGGAAAACAACAATCTAATATGACAATAATTATTGTAATTGCTGTAATTGTTGTTTTACTTGTCATCGTATCATCTGCATTAGCAGTTTGTTATTTGAAAAAGAAGAGAAGATATTCACAACCAGGTAAGATTTCTATGTAGACAACAAACATGATTAATGATGAAACTTAATTATTACTTTGCTGATTAAGATGTTTTGCAGTGGTAGAAATTTCATCTCCCACAGAAGAACATATGTTATAACCATAGAGGACAGACCAACCCACAGCAGGTGAGACGTCAGTGTTTTGTTCACTGACTGAGATCATCTGCGACAGATTCAGTTTTAATTTTCCATGTTTCTCTCAGCAGTATCAGTCTTTTAGTAAACCAACACTGTCCAGCAGTCGTCCTCTGCAGAGTTATTGTTCTACAGAATCCAGTTGTTACCAGATTCTGAAACATTGTCTTTGTAGCGTAAAGACAAAACCTGCTCAACTAACAAACCACGTCATCGTCAGAGCTACTGATCAGCTGCAGAGAGAAGAGGATTCACTTCATTTAGTGACTTCAGAATAACGTCCACAACAAAATGTCCAGAACTGAACTAAAGGACGACGACAGTGAACAGAGGAGCTTCATGAAGTGATGATGAACTTTGCTAGAGGAGGATTTAATCCTTGGTTCCGTGTCTCTACTGGGTCTGTTAGTGGAGAACAACACTGACCTTAAGGCCAGAAAGGAACAGATTTAAAAGACGTCAACCCTGAAGCATCTTTGATAAACATGGATCTGTTTCATACTTTGATGCTGCAGCAAAGAAACTGATCTGAGATCAGCAAACACCAGGGAAACAGCAACAAGAATAAACAGCTGCAACATAACATGTCATTTAGCATGACGTCAGAGAAAAGATCTGCAGGCTGTAGAGTTTAACGAGTGAATGTTCTGAGACGCTTTGTTTGCTTGAGATTATTTTCCATATGGGATCACAGCCTTCATTATACTTAAGTGAAGCACAGTTTGTATGTAGGTGTAAAGTTTTATATGATCAAATGTCATGTTGCATCAGAATGTGTTTTTGTGGTGTTTTGATGGTTTTGATCATGTTGGTGTGTGGCAGAGCTGATACCAGTTTAGTGTGTTGTTGTGATGGTAGCAGTGATGCATCTGATGTCACCTGCCATACTACAATGAGAAAGTCATGGGTTTCACAGCTTGTTTTTATAAATAAGTGCAGCATATGTATATGTACATTTGTAAAGATTTATTTGACTAAATGTAATGCTGTAATGTTTATTTTCGTTTTCATTTTGTCTGGAGAAATCAATATTCATGTGCTTTAGCCAGTCGTGTGGTTCATCCTCCAGGTCGGTAGGTGGCGGTAGCTCCTCCCTCCACCGATTGTCTGCTGCCAATCAAGAGACGTCACAGCGGAAGTGAGGGGTCATTTACTGGCAAATTAGTTAAAGGTTTAATTTAAGTATAGTTAATGTTGTAGATGTAGATCAGTGTTTAGTTGTGTAGAGAGAAAGCGGCGTTAAATAGGAGAACATAGTGCTTACTTACTTACTTATGTATTTATTTAGTATTAAATTATTATTGTTTTTTTTGTGTTTGAAAGCAAACAATAAGCTACATCCTCCAACTTGGGACGTGGCGTTAATGGGTCATTGTGTTTTCCAGCCGCCAGTAAACACCAGAAAAAGAAGCTGTTTAACGGGTCCAAAGTTGTGGCAAACAAACTGTTAAATGTGAGATGTTCTCCGCGTTGTTCGTGTTTGGTAAGTGTCGTAAATTAGCTCATGTTCACTGAGCTGGTTACAGCTAACGCTAGGCTCATTGCGGAAGCGTTAGCTTGTTGTAGCTAACGTCAGCGTAGATCTGCTGTTAATGGCTCATGTTGGTTTCACAGGAGTCGTCGCCGCCTTCGCGGTTCCGGGTTCGTGCTGCCAGTCAAACGAGTACACGACACGTGACGGACAGTGTTGTCCGAGGTGTCTGCAGGGTACGAAACCGAACCAGAGGACGAGCTGCTGGATTTAGCTGAAGGCTGCAAACACTAGTTCCGCCTGCTCTCAGTCCGAATTATCACATGACACTCAGACGTTTCTGAACTACAGCAATAAGCTACTGTTACTCTCACAAACAGCCACTTACGCCACTGTCTGTTTTAAATTATCTCTATAATACTGTGATAAATACCCTCAGAGCCCAGTGATGCGTTCGGGTCCTGTTAGATTATTGAGTGATGAGTCACAGTTCTGCTCCAGTTTGCAGACTCCTGGGTTACATGTTACTATGCTGGTGCTCTAGATACAGATAATGGAGCTACGTTCACTTTTTGAAATATTTGTGTGAATAACCAAACACAGGTAAATAGTTTAAACCACTGTCTTTGGCCTGAGACTGTGTTGCCATTGTTCTATTTTCAGTGTCTGGTACAGTTGTTTACAGCACAAACAGCAACGTGTTCATCTCACCTGCAGCCTGTGGGGATGAGTGATTAAATAAAAGGTTCACTGCAGGTGTCTCTTCAAAATTCTGTACAGATCGAATGAATGACGTTTCTGGTTGCGGGTCGTTGGCTGCAGTGAAACCACAGAGTAGCTGTGAAACAAACAAACAAAGCTTGAGAACATTCACACGTAGCTTTGCCTTCTCACCCACACTGTTCCTGCAGCTTTTCCTTCTTCTTCTTATTCTAACTCTTTTTCACGCTGACTGAAGGTGATGTGTGATGAACTCGTCTCACTGTGAAAACCATCTGACTGCAGATTTCCGGCTGCCGGGGCAGGTTGTGAACCACATGTTAAACTGGGACCCTGCTTGTTACGCCTGCACTTTGCTTTGGCTCAACTGTAGCAGTTAGTGTCGCAATAACACGTCTTAACGTTGGAGCTTTTAATTCCACAAATTCTCCTTCCTGTTTGAACTGGGAATGGAGTAAATCATAAAGATTTTATTGTCAAACTATTATATGACAAAGTAAGAAAAACCGTTAAAAGTTTATTATCTTCATCTGACTGTTGCTTTATTACCAGTGTTCAAGAGGAACTAAATTAAATTAAAATACATATAATTATTAATTAATGACTGAAAAGTTATTTAGCAGAAGCAAATCAGATTTAAATGGTTATTCATATTTTACTACTGGTTCTACTGCTACTGGTGTTATTCTTGGCCACATGGTTCAACTAGATGGAATTCTATAATCTAGTTATATAATATCTGTATTAATGGTCATATTATTTAATGTTATCGTTTGTCAACAGTTCTCCATGACGACGTCGCCTCATGTTCTTGTTGCTTTGAGCAGGTACAGTTGTTCAGAGACACTGCACAGCAGAGGCAGGCACCCAGTGTGTTGCTTGTCAGGAGGGGACGTACATGAACCAACCCAGTGGCCTGAGCAGCTGCTTCGCCTGCACCTCCTGTGATGCAGGTACAGTCGGACTGGACCTGCTGTTGAACGTCTCATCAGGGGAACAGTGCTGGTTTAACGCTGTGTGTCCTCAGGTGACGGTCTTTACCAGAAGCAGAGCTGCTCAGTAACAGGTGACACCGTTTGTGATGTTTTACCTGGTTATTTCTGTAAAAGCTGGGAGGAAACAAGCTGCAGTTATGCAGACAAGCACACGGCCTGTAAACCTGGACAAAGGATAAAAGAACCTGGTGAGAAACACGCTGCTCTGACAGTGAACAGAGACTTTCCAGTCTGGAAACGGTTTTCACTGCGTGCTGCTAATCACGATTTGTGTTTTCCAGGAACCAAAAGAACTGATGCAGTGTGTGAAGACTGTCGACTCGGCTTTTTTTCGTCGCATGGTGTGAACTGCACAGCTTGGACAGTGTAGGAACATGTTTATTAAATACTTAAAACACGAGATGACAGAGTCGTCAGGTTGCAAGTGGAGGAGCAGCGTATGTAGTTTTGAGCCGCTGCCAGTCCTGTTGTGTGAGTGCGAAAAGATTAGGACTCAAAGTCTTAGAAGTTTTAATATCATACTGGAATAAATCTTCATTGTTGTGACTCTGCTTTACCAAAGCTTCAGTAAGTTTCCATCGTCCGTTCGTAACGAGCATCTTTCACTTCTTTGCTCCAACAGTTGCTCAGACACAGAAGTAAACGTCACAGCAGGCGACTCACAGACTGATGTCGTCTGCAGGGATGCGTCCAGACATCACTACATCCCAGTGGTTGTGTGTTTTTTAATAACACTTGGGATCTTGGGATCAAAAGTTGGTGCTTGGTTGTTGTCTCACCCACTTTCTCTGGTGTCTGTTACTGTTTTGTGCTTGTTGCCACCTGTTGAGATCATTAAAGGTCACTAACTGTTATATCCTAACGTTTCCTTCTAGTTTGGATTTCAAACAAGCATCTTGAGAAAAGAGGAGGCTCAGCGACACAGGAGACACAGGATCACTGCTACATGTGCTGTGACTAGTGTTACAGCGTAAAGGTTTAAACGTTCAGGCAGCTGATTCATTGGTTTATTACTCTACAGTTGTTCAAATATTTCAATGAACTTTATGATGATTAAAATGTACTACTGTAGCTATTCATTGTGTTTTTAAACATTGTGTCTGACTTTAAATTAATTAAAGATAACAATTAAGTCATAACCTTCAAGTCTGAGGATTGAAGCCTTTTAAAGTCGTTTCCTCAGTCATCCACACAGACGCTGCGTTCAGGGACTCGTGCTTTGTTTTGCTCTAAGAAACCAGCAGCAGTGACACAGTGTGTGGACTGTGAACCAGGCTTCTTTTCACAGCAGTGTCAACTGTTCAGGCTGGACTATGTAAGAAATAACTCAAACCCTCCGTCCCCTTCACATCCACAGACTCAAGACGCTTCCCTCTCACAGCATCGTCATTGAAGCGTAACAAATACACGGATCACTTACAACGTCGCCTCCTTCAGTTTTACTATGAAACACACTGAAGCTGTCTTTGCTTTTCTATCCAACAGCTGCACAGAAACCAGAGTAAAGGTCAGAGAAGGAAGCTCGATCACTGACGTGGTCTGTGACGCTGCTTCACATCAGCTGTTCTGTCGTGTAGTATTATCATTAACACTGATTGGTAACAACATTTAATCTATTAAACACGTTTTGGTTCCTCATGATCTATTTACCATTTATTATCTTTTACGGCCTGCACTTTTACATGTTTTATTCTTGCTAACAGATGATTTACAGTCTTTGTTTCTAATCATTCTTCTCTTTTCATTTCTCGTTGTCCCCTCTTGAGAAGCATATGTCAGTAGTTACATGTAACTTCGGAGAAAAGCTACTGTTGTGCAGAATCACTACACAAAGCTGATGATTACAGACACTCACAAAGTTCAAGGTCTTTGTCTTATTCTACTTGGTCACATGAAGACAAACAAACCACAGACACATTGAATTCAAATCAAAAGACATTCTTAAAATAGCATTCGTATAAAATAAAAATCCTTGAACACACACGACAAAGCTGTCACCTCACAAAGATCTGTGGACTTTTACTGCATAGTTTGATTTATTAGTTGTTAAATATTTAGCTTTGTGAGGTGACAGTTGACCAGTATGACCTGCGCTTTGTTCCGGTTCTGGAGCTTCTGTCCCAGTTGGTCCAGTTTCATGTGGTTCCTTTCTGTTTCAGATGCTTTTCTTCTGTGTGGACGTTACAACACGAGTCTGACTCCAAACCTCAGGGAGATGGTGTCTCCTGAAAACCACTAGTCTGCTGCTAAAGATGCTTCAGAGGAGGAAACTGTTCTAACCACCGTCATCTTCATCACAGTAAATAACTACTGATGTTTCAGCAACGTAGGCGTGAACACAGTCACTGGCCACTTTATTAGGTACAGTAAGGACCAAAACATTAGAACCAGCTGCTGATCTAATCCTTGGTTCCGTGTCTCTACTGGGTCTGTTAGTGGAGAACAACACTGACCTTGAGGCCAGAAAGGAACCGATTTAAAAGACTTGTCTTCTGAGTTTGGCTTTTTTTTTGATAGAGCTTCCGTTTTTTATCCTACGTAACTCGCCAGCACGGATTAATAACTTGAATAGCTTCACCTGTGTCACTGAGCCTCTGTTCGCGAGTGTCATATAGTGAGTGAAATTGACATCAGTTACCTGATTTTGACTTTGACTAAAACTTGTTCCTGTAATTAAAGACAGAAGCAGGAACCAGCCACACAAGCCTTCATTCTATCGACCTGTCACCAGGTGAGTCTGCGCGTCCTGCGTTGACTTTAGGACGTTGGTTCCCTCTGGTGGTGAAACTCTGCAGGTGCAGCGTTTGGTTCTCAGTTTAGCGGCAGCTGAAGCGGATCAGAACCGTCGACTACGACCGAGTCTGCTGCAGCTGTAACACGGGTCCAGTCTGACTCTGACAGTAAACATGACGTCACAGAACATTGTTTTATCTCTGGATCTGACGTCACAGCGGATGTGATCACAGCTGCTTCCTCATCACAGTTTCCTGTTTACTTGTTATAAACGTATAAAGTATCTTGATTTCCTTTATTAATCAAGTTACACAAAGTTAAATGTGTCTCATTTTCCACAGCTCAACAAAACATAAAAAGGTTTTTAAACAGACATTTTTCATTTTGTTTACTTACATGGTCGATATACTTTTAAAGACTCTATTGTGGGTTTGTGTTAAGTTGACTATAGACGTGTGATAACTACTGATTAACCAGAATGAAATGTCTCGTCTAGAGGAGAAAACGTGTTTGTGTCAGTCAGAGCTGTTCTGTCTGCTCTGCTCTGGTTAGTGAGGGAGGATGTGATACGTGGAGAAACAGAAGACGCTCGTTGAGCTGCTGCTTCCTGTTGAGGGCGAAGCTGCTCAGTTAACACTAAACACGTTTCTGTGTCGGTCACTAACACACAGAAGTTTCCCACCAGCATCTGATCAAATGTTTCTATGTTTCTATGTTATCATTAGTCTGGTTTGACTGTAACTAACTCAGCCGCAGCAGGAAGATTCAAACTTTACTAAGATCATGATTCACATTCAGCAACTCACTAAAATATGAGTCATGAATGTTGAGCTTGGTTCAGTTCTGTGTGATGGAGGAATCAAGGTTTTCAGTTGAACAGTCCCAGTTTCAGTCTGAGACCACGAACCACCACCAAACAGAAAGTTTAAGGTTGAACCTGCGTTGAACTGAACTTGGTTTGAGTGAAGAGGCTTCACAGTGAAGGCCAGTAAGTAGCAGCTCACCAAGAGAAGGAGGGAAATAAGTTTATATGAGCTCATCTGCAACAGACCCGTCAGTGAATCAAATCATTTGCTGGCTGTGACTCAGCTGAAGCTCAATGTTCACTGAAGGAGTTTAACTGCACTGATGCCTGAAATCTGCTCTGTAGCGGCCCCTCGGATATAGAGTGATCAAGACGCAGAGTTTCAAACGGGTGTTTTATTTCGTCCTCTCAACGAGCACCATGCACCTTGAACACCGTGAAAACTACAGAATAAACAGAAATACAAAAGGCTTCCATGTAGTTTCACAAATAATTTGCACACAAATCATCTTCACATATTAATCATGTTTACACCCAATACAAACTCCACCTATTTTCCTTCGTACCTCATTCCGCTTTTCCAAGGGCGCTAATCGAAGAGTTTTCTGCCATCAGCTACCTGCGCACTAGCTTGACACACCCTCACAGTTCGGAGCTTGTTTACAAGTTTTTACCGTTCTTCGGACGATACGTGAACATCACATTGTGACGAGTGAATAGCGGAAGTTACATAAAAAAAGTACCAAAGAAGAAAGCTTTTTCAAAATAAAAGCGGAACAGATAAAGTGACACTGTTAAACATATAATGCCTTAAAATATTAATATAAATGCCATATTACAAACTGTGCAGAATACCAATGCGATTTACAAAGACATTTACATGCTCTTCAAGACAAGTTAAGGCTGGTTATGAAAGAACTGCGTTTACTGGACTTTACCCAGATGAACAGAGACCAGTTGATTCTACTGGTTCGTTGCTGTCACGTGACTAGTAGGCGGCTCCACAGTCTGATCTGTAGTTGAGTCAGTTTCAGCTTCTCTTCATGTTCATCGGGTTTTTATGTTTCTCTGCTGAGTGAAAATCCTCTTTTTCTTTTTTAAATCCTGGATTTCTCAGTTTTGCGTCTCGACAACATTTTGGAAGGTTGTGAGGACGCAGAGGAGCCAACAGACGGTGAGAGAGCGTTCACTCCTGACTCTCGGCCGCCCAGGCCGTAAGACAAGACGTCCAGTTGCTAGCGGGCGTGAAGATTAAGTTCCCCTGAACATTACAGTAACCGGCCAGTTTGGCTCGCTTTCGTTTGGATTTTCGTTTGGTTGTGTTTTTTCCCTGGTCTGCTCTTTCCCCTGCTCACGCTCTCGCTCCTCCTTCTCCGGTGCTGAAGTGGAACCCCGTGATCGTCAGTTGCCGCTCTGCGAGAAACCCCTACCTGGACACGTCACTCCACCCTCGGCTGCCAAGAGGAAAACACCCACCTGCGACGCCCGGCTTAGCCACCCTCCACTGATCACCTGGGAATCCTATCTGTTCTTCTCCCATTGCTCCCACTCTCATGGTTCCCTCGGCCTTCCACTAGGATTCCCTGCCTGTCTGGAGGTACGTCACACCCTACTCTATCTGTTAATGCCATCCACCTGAAGCCTGACATTTTCCTCTGTCTCCATAGACCCAGACGGTTCCCTTCTTCCATCTGCAATATCATTACTTACGATAAATCGTTAAACTACACTCCCTCTCCTGTCTTGGTTTTGCACGTTCCATTATTCTCCAGATCTGTCAGTGAGATTCATAACAGAGTCGAACCTGCGCTTTGTTCCGGTTCTGGAGTTTCTGTCCCAGTTGGTCCAGTTTCATGTGGTTCCTTTCTGTTTCAGATGCTTTTCTTCTGTGTGGACGTTACAACACGAGTCTGACTCCAAACCTCAGGGAGATGGTGTCTCCTGAAAACCGCCAGTCTGCTGTTAAAGATGCTTCTAAGGAGGAAACCTGTCAGAACCACCGTCCTCTTCATCACAGTAAATAACTACTGATGTTTCTCTGAGCCTTCACTAGCAGAGATGCTGCAGCAGCCACAGGTCAAACTCTGAGCTGCTGGATCTGTTCTCATGTCTGTGTTGGTTCTGGAGTTAACTAGTCTGACCATCAGCTGCTGGAGCCTCGTAGGTTGTGACCGTCTCAGTCTGTCAGACGGCGTCAGATCAGCATGATGCTGCTGTGCAGGCAGCATTTTAATGAACTTCAGACTTTGCTGTTCCCTCTAATTATTAATGTCTGAACCTGTGAGCAACATCAGACGTGTGCACTGTGATCACGCCAGTAGTGCATCCATCCAAGTTGCATGGATTACATTAATAGAATTAAATTACTGCAGTAATTCTGTTACTTTTGACTGAGTGATTTAGTTCAATTACAATGAAAAAGACAAACCTTGTTCATGACCTGTTTAGAATGTTAACTATATATGACTTATAAATATTTGCTTACTATGGCAAAACATGAACTGAACCAAGCCAGGTGGATTGGCTACAGATTGACTCAGCTGCACCTGACCAAAACTGTGAGGAGTTTAAATATTAGGACTTGCTGTGAAATATATGTACTATCTACAATCAAAGTACTTGAAATACACACTTAAGACTAGAATAAAATACAAACACTCTAAGCTGTAAATGGAGAAAACATTTAAAAGAAAATCACACATTTACCAAAACTCCTGATAAAATCCTGGCAGCTGAGTTATGGCCCAGTTGAAGACATCTTGGGTTGATATAAACGCAGGCACCGTAGATTAGAGTGAAGGTGGTGAAGGGACAGTTGGACGTATCGCGCTGCTGCTCCCTCTGTTTGGCGTCGGCTTGGGTTTGGCTCGTGATGACGTCTGGTGGTTCAGTAAACCTACAGTGAAGTCGACTCAGTCGTTAACTGTCCAGCTCCCACAGTGACGTCAGATCTGCCGTTAGTTTCCCAACAGGCCTCTGAAAACTTGTCTCCCTTCGTTCCTGCTCTAACTGGTCTCCTCCCCTCAGCTAGTAGCAAGGATCTAGAAGTGGCCTTTAGGTGTGAGACAGCTGTTCAGGTGGTTTATTAGATGCTGCCTCAATCTTTGCTGATCCGTTGATGCTTCTGGTGTATGTGTGTGTGTGTTGGTTGGATATTCACTCTGTAGCCGCCTGATCGGCTGAAGGGCAAACACCTGTGTTTGCTTTGCCAACGTGACAGGTCAGTGTCAGACTTTCAACCAGGCTTCACTCAGACAAACAGTTTTTCTGCTCACAGATGTTTGTGGTGAACGTCGTCAGTGGACAAACAGTCTCATGTAATCAAGCCGAGTATCAGACTGGAAACGAGTGCTGCCCCATGTGTTTACCAGGTGAGATCCAGCTGCTCGATAAAGGGACATTTCACACATTTGTTACTAGTGGTTTTATTAATGATGCTGTTTTCAACAGGGAGTCGGGTCAGAACCGACTGCACTGAGTTCAGAAGCACGTCCTGTCTGGCCTGTTTGGAGAGAACCTACATGAACAAACCCACTGGACTCAAACAGTGTTTCTACTGCACCACCTGTGATGAAGGTCGATGTCTGTTCATCTCCCATAGTATCGTCCACGTCTGAGTCCAGTTTAAAGACCTTGTTACGTAGACTTATTACTGTGTTTGTGGCCTAGTGACAATGACATGATCAGCACAGTGATGCTGCTTTAAATCAGTCTTAAACTGGGTCCAGAAACTCAGACCCCTGGAAAACTACATTTTCTTTACAGTCACAGTAGATGGTTGATGCACATGGACGTCAGGAGTCACAGGCATCGAGGCTACGTCTGTTTTCTACAGTTACACTGTGAACTGCTGGTATCAGCTGAGGCTTTGTGTTGCGTGAATTCTCCCCCGTGTTTATTAGAAACTCTGTACTAAGATGTACAAGATTATAAAACTCATATTAGATTATAGAAATCTTTAGCTTTTCTACTTCATCAAATGGTTTTTGGTTTTTTGTAGACTGTAAAGGTTTTTTTATCTCCATCTTCTACCTGTAACATCTTCACAGCTTCTGGTCTGAAGACAAAGACGTCATGTACAATAATATCAGACTCAGTTTGTGAACCACTGGAGGGATTTTACTGTGTGGAGCCTTCAGACAACGACTGTGATGCAGCAGAGAGACACAGAAGATGTGAACCAGGACAGTTCATCAGTAAGAAAGGTTGGTTCACAGCATCCGTTTAATGAGCTCGTATGAGTCCAAAGCTCCGATAAACCAACACAGGTCCAGCATCAGTTCAGGACCAGAACACGTTTCTAGCTCGTCCACATCCGCCTTCATCACACACGTCCTCGTTTCCTCTGACCCCGTGGTAACGCGTGTCCTGACCCGGTTCACTCTGTCTCCAGGAACGGCGTCGTCAGACTCTGAGTGCTCTGCCTGCAGCCAGGGAACATTCTCAGACGGATCCTTCACGTCCTGTCGACCACACACACAGTGAGTGAAGCTTCACGTCAGTCGCTTCACGTCTGGTTTCTAACAGCAGCAGGAAACTCACAAATCCTCCAAATGGACCAAACCTCTGTCATTTCAGATGTGACGCAGAAAACCTTCAGCTGATCAAACCAGGAACAGCTTCAGCTGATGCTCAATGTGGAGAACAACAATCTAATATGATAATTATTGTAACCATCATATTGGTTATTTTATTAGTTGCTGTAGTAGCAGGTTATTTCAGATTCAACGTTTACCAATGGTACTAGGTAAGATTTCCATGTAGACAACAAACATCATTGATGATGGATCTTTGTGTCAAATTTCTTTGCTGATTAAAATGTTTTTTATTGGTTTAAATCTCCCACAGAAGAACCTTTGTTAACACTGAGGACAGACCAACCCACAGCAGGTGAGACGTCAGTGTTTTGTTCAGAGACTGACTGAGATCATCTGCAACAGATTCAGTTTTAATTTTCCATGTTTCTCTCGTCAGGATCAGACGTTTAGTAAACTAACACTGTCCAGCAGTCGTACTCTGCAGAGTTAATGTTCTACAGAATCCAGTTGTTACCAGTCGGATTCTGAAACATTGTCTTTGTAGCGTAAAGACAAAACCTGCTCAACTAACAAACCACGTCATCGTCAGAGCTACTGATCAGATCAGTATTATTATTAACCTTCCTCTGGTGTTCGGGTCGGCACCGACCCGTTTTAAATGCATTAAAAAACACGTAAATTAGTTTATTGCGTCAAGGCTTTTTGACTTTGTCAAGAACCTCTATATCAACAAAATAAAACAAACATTTTTTTTTTTTTTAACTAAATTAGAAAATGCTCTGGTTGAAATTATGACCTTTGTGTTATTCGGGTCGGTTTCGACCCGGTTATAAAAGTTAGATTATAAAGCAATAATTAGAACCAAAACTTAAATCATAAGTGAACTGTCAGCCAAAACACTGACAGACAGCTCCTCTCCCAATCATGTGAGCTTTAGGGGATGCTCATTTTGCCTTGTTTTATAGTATTCCTGCACAAAAACAAAACACCTTTCGCATGATATCAAGAGTCCTCAGATTTGACAAAAGAGATACCAGAGCAAGATCTGACAAGCTTGCCCCCATCAGGGATGTCTGGGAGAGATGGACGCAGCTCCTTCCACTGATGTTCAACCCAGGGGCAGAGGTGACAGTGGATGAACGTCTTGTCCCTTTCTGAGGAAAATGCCCTTTCCGGCAATACATACCCAGTAAGCCAGGGAAGTACGGCATAAAAATCTGGGCAGCCTGCGATGCAGAAACCAGCTATGCCTGGAATCTACAGATTTACACAGGCAAAGCTGCGAGTGGCATCCCCGAGAAGAACCAAGGAAAACGTGTGGTCCTCGATATGACTGCTGGACTGCAGGGTCACAATATCACTTGTGACAATTTTTTTACCAGCTATGACCTTGGACAAGAACTTCTCAGGAGGAAACTTACCATGGTGGGCACAGTGAAGAAAAATAAACCTGAGCTACCTGCTGAAATCTTGCAGGTGAAGGACAGGGCTCCACTTTCCTCAAAGTTTGCTTTAACAGACACCACCACTGTTGTCTCATATTGTCCAAAAAGAAAACGGAATGTGATACTTATGTCGACTCTTCACAAAGATGCAGCTGTGTCATCAGGAAGTGACAAAAAGCCCACAATCATCCTCGACTATAACAAAAACAAAGGAGGAGTGGACAACCTGGACAAGCTGACTGCCACCTACACTTGCCAGCGAATGACCAGGAGATGGCCAATGGTTGTGTTTTACAACATCCTTGATGTGTCTGCATGTAACGCATTTGTGTTGTGGACCCACATCCACCAAGGGTGGAACTCAACCAAAAAAGCCAAGCGGAGAATGTTTCTTGAGGAGCTGGGAAATTCACTTGTCAAGCCACACATCGAGCGAAGGGAACAGTTGCCCAGAGACCTAGACGCTGCCGCCTTGGTTAGACAGATGCAGAGCTCACCTTGCACTACGTCCACGCCCTCAGCAACACAAAGAGCATCCATAACAGCTTCCTCCTCAGTCAGCCCTGCCTCAACACCAACCAGAACAGCCACAGCCACAACCACAACCCCACTCAGGCCTCCTGATTCTAAAAGAAAGAGGTGTCAAGTCTGTCCAAGCAGTAAGGACAGAAAGACAAACGTATTGTGCTTCAAGTGCAAGAAATATCTCTGCAAAGAACACACTAAAAGTCTCACTTTTTGTGTTATGACCTGTTCTGCTTTTTATTTTGTGTTTATATTAAAGTTCTAATGCTGAAAAAAATACTTTTTTGACTTTTTCTTGAAGTAAATATATATGGGTCAAAACTGACCCGTAACACCATAGATGTTACTATAGTTAATAATATTAAAATTAAAAAATAAATAAAACAAATTTATTTAAGAGATGTGGTGATAGTGCTTAGTAATAGTCAGGTAACACAACAACCTTTTATTTATTTATATAATTCTGTTGACGTTCATTTTACCATTTTTTTTATTGAAATCGAGGGGTATACTGACAAAAAAAAAAAGCCCAGAGGCCCACACCAAAAATATTAAAAACAATATTTTCATGGATATGAAAGCCTAACAAGGTAACCAAGAGATGAGAAACAAATTGGATGATAGCTAATTGTTTTTAGTGTATTTTACAGCTGATTTAAGACACGGGTCAAAACCGACCCGTTAACATAAGAGATGGTAACAAAAAGCGAACACAAGAGGAAGGTTAATGGCTGTCGTTGGTTTTAATGTGTTTGGTCACCATGTGAATGTTGACGAGCGCTAACAGTTTGTAAACAGTGTAGATTTGTTGTGTCTTTATATTTACAGTTTACCTATTAATGTGACCAAATAAGCCTGATGAGTTTACTAAATGAAATGCTGCTACTTACTACTGTTACTATTTCTGACCATGTGTAAATGTCTCATAACTGTGTCTGGGTCTAATCAATAACCTGCTTTGTTCATTGATTTACTTGTTCCTCTTGGGCTGCATTTGTGCACTTTGTCCTCTCGTCAGGAGAAACTGTCTGAACCAGCGGAGCCGCTGGTTGTGGCCGTTTGGATGAATGTGAGGAGAACTGAAGGAAATGAAAACTAAAAAATTATCATTCATATAAAATCAGCTTCGTAGTTTCTTATTGTTTATTGGACATTTTGTGACTCGTGCTTCCGGTGTGGGCGGGGCTTCGGCTGCGTTTCAGGGACTTTCCAGCGTCGGACTTATGGCGGTGAGTGACAGTAATTTGTGTGTTTGTTGTGTATTTTCTGCTGCTACTTGTTGTTTGTCTGTGAACTTTGTTCAGTTCACTTCATTTAGTTTCAGGTGACGTTTACATCAAACTAAAACTGGTCCGTTTCCTTGAACAGTTTGAAGCTTCGCCCTGATTATAACATTTAGCCTCAGTCCTAACAAAGACGTCCTTAATATACCGGTAGTTATATTGTTATTTGATATATTTACTTTATTAATTTGATGGAAACTGACTGTTGAATTTAAATGTAATAAAAATAAAGTATAATATAAACGTGGCTCAGCACCAGGTTCAGTTCGTCGTATTCTGTTTATTTAAGTCCTGAAAGTGAAGCCGGTTCATCAGGTCTTTGTTCGTCTTTACCAACAGTTTACGTCCAGTTTCCTTCTGTTGTTTCCAGTCGATGATGAACCGTCTGGTCTCTACAGTCACATGGTTCCAGTCCAACGCAACCTGATCTTCACCATGATTCACTGGAGACAAACAGCAAAACCTCTGACAGCTGCGAATTTGCTGGTAAACGATGAATGAGGAAATAATTAAATAGACACTTTTCATCTGTGAGCTGTTAATTACACTGATTAGAATAATGTTGTAACGTTTTGATGCTAGTCGTTAAACGTGGATGATGACGTCACGTCAGTCTGTGTCTGTCGTTATGAACGTTATCAACGCTGGGTCCGAACTGTGACATCGTCCTTTTTACCTGTCTCCTTGTCCTTGTCTCTGTTGGGCCGGTTCAGGTCCGTTCGGGTCAGTGTCAGAATTTCAACCAGGCTTCTTCAAGTTATTTCCTCTTCACAGATCTTGGTGTTGAAAGTGTTCGGTGGACACACACTGACGTGTCAACCAGCAGAGTATCAGATAGGAAACGAGTGCTGTCCCATGTGTTTAGCAGGTAAGAACCACGATCTGGGACGTCAGGACTCAGATCAGTTCTGGTCCAACCTGCCTGGCTGTGGTTCTTGTCAGACCTGAGCCTGGTTCTGGCGAGTGTTTCCTCTCTGCTGTCTCTGGTGCTGCTCGGTGGGATCTGTTTTCTGTAGAACTCTTCACGTTGAGTTTTGTGAAGTGAAACTTTAATCCGAATTTGTTTTCAACAGGAAGTCGAGTTAAAAAAGAGTGTACAGAGTTTAAAAGCACGTCCTGCCTGCCGTGTCTGGACGGAACCTACATGAACCAGCCGACCGGACTCCAACAGTGTTTCCCCTGCACAACCTGTGATGAAGGTGCTTCTCTCTCGCTCTGGTCCTGATTATTACTGATGCTAAGTTTAAAGGGTTTGTGCTCATTTCGATGACACCTGTTGCTCTCAGCAGCGTGAACGTGGTTCTGGTCTGTGTGCTGACAGGTTCGGGTCTGAAGATAAAGTCTCCGTGTACCACACGGTCCGACGCCGTCTGTGAACCGCTGGACGGGTTTTACTGCGTGGACGCGTCGCAGGACGGCTGTGATGCAGCAAAGAGGCACAGAAGCTGTGAACCAGGACAGTACGTCAGTAAGAAAGGTTGGTTCATCGACCACTGAGCCTCAGAGGCTGCTTCCACAAAGAGACCACATCACCTCCTCATGGATGTGGACGATGCCTCAAACTCTCCTTCTGTGGTTCTAACATGCGTCCGACCAGGAACGGCGTCGTCAGACTCTGAGTGCTCTGCCTGCAGCCAGGGAACGTTCTCAGACGGATCCTCAGCGTCCTGTCGACCACACACACAGTGAGTGAAGCTTCACGTCAGTCGGTTCTCGCTTCTGGTGCAGTTTGAATGTTGCTGTTAAAATATTCTGTCATTGCAGATGTGAAGCAAACCAGCTTCAGCTTTTAACACCAGGAACAGCTTCAACTGATGCAGAGTGTGGAGAACAAATAAGAAGAAACCACGGGACAATGATTTTCATGATGGTCTTATTTCTCCTCACAGTTGGAGTTTTAATATTTCACTTTGTCAAAAAACCAAAATTAGGAGAGGACTCAAACAGGTAAGATTTGTACGTGGACATTGTGGTTTTTGATGATTGAGACTTTCTCAGTCATGTTTAGCAGAAGGAGCAGAGACTCTGAGGTGTGTGATCTAACTGATGCATTAGATGCCATTAAATGACACGTTGTTATGTTTTCAAAAGGGAAACCAAACCTGGAGAAAATGAGACGAACACGTCGAACGACAGCAGGTGAGACCGAAGCTGTTCATCGAGCTAATGATGGTTTGAGTAAATACGCTACGTTCTCTGCGTCTCCAACTGAATCTGTCGTCTGCAGACCTGCTGACGTCGTGGAGGAAAGTCACCAAGTGGCTTCACACTAGAACCTGGATTCATGGACCCAGAGACTCTGAAGCTGATGTATTTATTAATTTTTATTAGATGTATTTTTGTACTTTTATATAATACTTTGTACTTTTTATATCTGTAGAATGTAGCAGTGCAACACATTCATATTTTTATATATTGATTCAGTTCATCATTCTGCTTAACCACGATTAACCACAAACCTTTTAAAATAAAGTAAAACAAACCACCTGAATTATTCGTATTTAATGTGTTTTAAAGCTTTAACAGAGTAAAACGTTAAACTACTAGATGTTGAAATTGTGCATTTACACAGATTAACAATCAATCTGTTATTAAAACGATGCAAATCAGATGCCTGTGTTAAATAAAGGCTTCAGTACTAGACAGGAGTTTACACTGACATTATATTAATATTTAAGTACTTTATATTTAGGATAAAACGAGAAACCAAAACTAAGAAGATCCTATAAATGTAAACACAAATATCCATGAACACGTAGGTTAAATATCCATAAACACGTAGGTTTACCTGCGTTTACCTGGATTCTGGAGTAAAGGCTCCACTGAGGAGGAGCAGCGACATCTAGTGGCGCCGTTGTTACAGCGCGTCTGGATAATGTTTGATGCTGAGACTGGTGAGAAGCTAAACGTGATCAACTGAACGAACCGAGTCCAGCACCAGGTTAAACGGGACATTAACGCGAGCGGCGTCGGTTCCGTCTATTTCTCAGGCTTCTGGACTCACGGGCCTGGTTGTGTTGAGATGCTTTGCTACAAAGTAACGAGAAACTGTGACAAATAACAAGACATGAGTCAGACTGAGACCACGGACAGGTTTGAACAGAACCGTGGGTGAGAGCTGAGCCGATGCTATGACATGAATGTGAAAGTAAAACCAGCAGAGGTTTGACGTCCGGCTTCCAACACGCGTGGCTTCACGCGCTTCTCTTTTCTTACGACTTCTTCTTTTCATACTGGATGTTACAGCTCAGCTTCCTCCAAACTCTTCTTTTGGTAAAACACACGTTCGCTCCAACCAGGTTTGAATCTCTGAGGTTTTCTTTGAAGCTTCTGCTCTGATGTGAGGAAGGTGAAACAAGAAAACTGGGTTTGAGATTCCGTTCACCTGTTTCTCTTTTGCTTTACTCTGTTCTATCTCACTCTCGTGTCTGTTCGTCTCATTTCACATCCATGTTCTGCCTGAATCCTTCAGGTCAGTGACAGAATTTCAACCAGGCTTCATTCAAACAAACTGCTTTTCTGCTCACAGATGTTAGTGGTGAACATTGTCAGTGGACAAACTCTCACATGTAATGAAGCCGAGTATCAGACTGGAAACGACTGCTGCCCCAAGTGTTTACAAGGTGAGATCCAGCTGAGGTCAAAGGTCATTTCACATCCATCTGTTTTTCTGGAGTCGCTGATATTTTATATCTTTGTCTTTGATTTCAACAGGGAGTCGAGTCAGAAGAGACTGCACTGAGTTCAGAAGCACGTCCTGTGTGGCCTGCTCCGACGGAACCTACATGAACAAGCCGACTGGACTCAAACTCTGTTTCCCCTGCACAACCTGTGATGAAGGTCGATGTCTGTTCATCGTTGGTTCTGTTGTTTGAACGTCATGGACTCGATTGTGAAGCAGCTGATCAGCTGATCGTCTGCAGCTTGTGGCCGTTTTCCAGGTTAAACATGTTTAACATTTCTACCTGTATCGTCTGCGTCTTCACAGGTTCTGGTCTGAAGACAAAGACGTCATGTACAACAACATCAGACTCAGTTTGTGAACCACTGGAGGGATTTTACTGTGTGGAGCCTTCAGACAACGACTGTGATGCAGCAAAGAGACACAGAAGATGTGAACCAGGACAGTTCATCAGTAAGAAAGGTTGGTTCACAGCATCCGTTTAATGAGCTCGTATGAGTCCAAAGCTCCGATAAACCAACACAGGTCCAGCATCAGTTCAGGACCAGAACACGTTTCTAGCTCGTCCACATCCGCCTTCATCACACACGTCCTCGTTTCCTCTGACCCTGTGGTAACGCGTGTCCTGACCCGGTTCACTCTGTCTCCAGGAACGGCGTCGTCAGACTCTGAGTGCTCTGCCTGCAGCCAGGGAACGTTCTCAGACGGATCCTTCACGTCCTGTCGACCACACACACAGTGAGTGAAGCTTCACGTCAGTCGGTTCACGTCTGGTTTCTAACAGCAGCAGGAAACTCACGAATCCTCCAAATGGACCAAACCTCTGTCATTTCAGATGTGACGCAGAAAACCTTCAGCTGATCAAACCAGGAACAGCTTCAGCTGATGCTCAATGCTCCAGTGAAGCTGTAACATGGAGAAACGTTTCACTGACGCTTTTATTTACTGCCTTAATTTTATCTGCAGTTTATGTTGCCTGAATGAAGATGATGTAAATAAACGATATACATGACTCAATAAGATCTTTTTCATTGTTTTGTTTGGTTAATTTTAAGAAAAAGGAGCAAATTATTTCACACAGACAAAGAAAAGTAGATGATTTTTGTACAGTGGGCGTCTCACATCCGCTGGTGACATCAGGGACGAATCCAACCCTAAGATTTGCTTCAGATGATGCCAAGCTCAATAATCCAGCTGTGACTCAAAGCGGGTTTGGTTGAGGCGTCAGAGGCGTCGCTGACCTTCTGTCACTGCACTGACGTGCAGGCGGCTCTTTGTCGTGGAGGCTGCTCACCAACAACACAACCACTGTCAGGACACATGGACACAAGTGGAGGCTCTGCAGAGCGGATGGGTGTGATGCCGCCTCGTTCCCAGAGCAGCGGGAGCAGCTGACTGTCATGACTCAACAGAAACGCTGCAGCAGCTTGTCGGACCGCGAGCAGGTAAAGTGTGGATTCTGCCACAGGGATCAGCTGTTGTCTCCACTAGTGTCGTCCGTCTGGCTCCTTCAGCAGCATCAGCCTCAGAGCATCTGCTTCATTACAGAGCTCAGTCGAACCTTCCGTCATATCTCAGTCACAGGTTGTCGTTGACGCTGTTCCCTCTGTGGAGCTTGTATTTATTCCTGTTATACAGAACGTGCAGACGCAGATGGTGGATAGAAAGCAGGATAAAACAGCAGAGAGAAAGAACAGAAGACAAAGTGAAAGCCAGCTGTTCTGAACGATGTCACAGAACAAAGCCTCAAGCGTGAAACGTAGTTTTGGGCAGAAAGGTGTCAGCTGTGCAGCTCGTTCTCTTTCCCACAGGTTCTCGTCTTCACGCTCACGTCCTCCAGTCGACGGCTCCCAACTATGACTTTCAGGACACGTTGGACGGCTGCGTCTCTGGTAAAGTGCTTCACCGTCCTAAATAAACCTGTAATAGAAGCATTTTAGCCACTGAACCTGTGGCTCCTTTTAGCTTTGGTTTGGTATTTGTGATCACGTCACTAATTAACCGGTAACTAAAGTCGTCTCTCTCTTGATCTTTGTCAGAATTTCGACCAGGCTTCATTCAAACAGTTTTCTCATCACAGATGTTGGTGCTGAACGTCGTCACCGGTCTCACGTGTCATCGATCAGAGTTTCAGACAGGAAACCAACGCTGCCGTCTGTGTTCACGGTGAGATCCAGCTGAGGGTCAAAGGTCGTTTCCATAGAACTTGTGACGCTATAATGAACAGTCGTCTGTGTTTTTAACAGGACATCACGTTAAAACTGATTGTTAACAGTTCAAACCTACGTCCTGTCGGCCCTGCATGAACCAAACCTACATGAACCAGTCGACTGGACGCAAACATTGTTTTCCCTGCTAAGCCTGTGATGAAGGTACAATAACGAGTCTTAACATCCAGCTGATCAGTTGCTTCTAGACTTTATAGTTTTATTTTTCACCCAACCTCAACAGAACTTGTTGTTCTGTAGTGGATTAACTGGTTTGTCACCTGTGTCGTCTGCGTCTTCACAGCTTGTGGCCGTTTTCCAGGTTAAACATGTTTAACATTTCTACCTGTATCGTCTGCGTCTTCACAGGTTCTGGTCTGAAGACAAAGACGTCATGTACAACAACATCAGACTCAGTTTGTGAACCACTGGAGGGATTTTACTGTGTGGAGCCTTCAGACAACGACTGTGATGCAGCAAAGAGACACAGAAGATGTGAACCAGGACAGTTCATCAGTAGAAACGGTTGGTTCACAGCATCCGTTTAATGAGCTCGTATGAGTCCAAAGCTCCGATAAACCAACACAGGTCCAGCATTAGTTCAGGACCAGAACACGTTTCTAGCTCGTCCACATCCGCCTTCATCACACACGTCCTCGTTTCCTCTGACCCCGTGGTAACGCGTGTCCTGACCCGGTTCACTCTGTCTCCAGGAACGGCGTCGTCAGACTCTGAGTGCTCTGCCTGCAGCCAGGGAACGTTCTCAGACGGATCCTTCACGTCCTGTCAACCACACACACAGTGAGTGAAGCTTCACGTCAGTCGGTTCACGTCTGGTTTCTAACAGCAGCAGGAAACTCACGAATCCTCCAAATGGACCAAACCTCTGTCATTTCAGATGTGACGCAGAAAACCTTCAGCTGATCAAACCAGGAGCAGCTTCAGCTGATGCTCAGTGTGAAGAACATCCTGATCTAGTGACTCTCGTTTGGGATTATTTTAATGCTGTCCTCGATTCATTGTCTCCTGCAGACGACGACAAAGAGGCAGATGAGCAGTGACTCTGCCTTCAACAGAAATGATTAAGTAACACTTTAAATAACGTTACTCAATAGATACAAATCACAACTAGGGTTAGTAGTAAAAGGCTTCCATGTAGACAAACATGGTTTTAATTGATGAACCTGATGTAACCATGACAACCATGTTTTTTACTCTACAGTTTTAGACAGATTTTCATCTTTAAGACAGAATAACTCTGATTAATTGTAGTAAACGTCCTCTGATCTGATTGTGATGATGAAGTTGTGTAAAGCACAAATAAACTAGACACGGTGACGTATGAGTGGTTTTCGCTTGAACACACCAGAAAGACGAGACAGTTCATGTGTAAACTGACAAACCTTCTGTTAGTAAATGCTGAGCTGCTTTCAACGAAAGCTGGACCTGCACGAGTCGCAGTGTCTACAGTAGCTGGACGCTGCCTTGCTGCAGAGCACAAGGACACTGTGTACTGACGAACAGGCCTGTCTTTGTTGTGCCTGCACCTTTTGTT
This sequence comes from Macropodus opercularis, assembly GCA_030770545.1. Classification (NCBI taxonomy): domain Eukaryota; kingdom Metazoa; phylum Chordata; class Actinopteri; order Anabantiformes; family Osphronemidae; genus Macropodus; species Macropodus opercularis. The sequence goes on from CM061095.1 coordinate 16,707,081, forward strand.
CCTACACAACAGAACATCTGTATCAGCAGGAAAATAACGGCTCTAGACGAAGGGCGTGGGTCCAGTTGGATTCCGAGCAGAGCGAGGACTGTGTCAGCAAAGCCATCGTGAGAATGAAGGTACCAGCTTTCAGCAGAAATCTGCGCAGCAGGTAATGTTGAACTTTCTACTGATCAGCTTCCTGCTTGAACTTTTACCATGTTCACTGTGTTTGCAGACGCTACTTTGTCTGCGGTTGACATAGCTTGAATCTCAGTGAGGTCTTGTCTTCAGAGCATTGAAACCTTCGGCGGTGGCGACTCTGGGGAGAACAGCTGATGTGAAACGGTTCGTGGCAGCAGCTGTAGCGCGTTTCTCTGACTTGTGTCTCGTAATCATCCTGTTTCTCCTCCTGTGTCGCTGTCACTGCTTCACTTTCAAAGATCGGAGTAGATTCATGTATCCATGAACACGCTGGTCGTCAGGGTTTGGCCTGGTTTACGGCGGGTGGCAGGAGTTAATGAACGTGAAGCGGAGCGTTTGGGCGTCGCTGACCACCGCGGTCGTGTTCTGACCGACGGTTCCCTGTGAGGAACAACAGCTTCTTCAGCAAACATCTGCACAGTGAGGAGACCACGTGGTCACTGGCAGGCGGATTCAACGCTGCTCGTTCTGTGGAGGGCGGATTTCAAAATACCAAGTCACCACCGAGTCCAGTTATTTGACCCGTCGCCATCATCCGAGCTCGGTGTCACGTCTCCAGTCAGAGCTCGTTCAATGGGCTGTGATGGCTTTAATCATGTAACATTATTACGTTTTAATGTTTCTCTGTGTTCTTCAGGTGATTTGTCAAACTGCAGCCTCTAAAAATGACACTGAGGGGATGTTGGGCTGCTGCATCTTTGTTGGTAAGAAGCAGCTTCAGTCATTAATTCATTGATAAGATGCTCAGTGAGACACATGCAAGCGTATGGAAATAAATCTGGATCCTAGTTTGTTTGTTGCTCTTCTTCATGTCCTATGTTTCCTGTTTTTCATCTGATCTCTCGGTTCTTTTTCTGTTATTCTCGTCTTTTAGTCGTTTTCTTGGCGTCAGAATTTCAACCAGGCTTCATTCAGACAAACTGTTTTTCTACTCACAGATCTTAGTGGTGAAAGTCGTCAGTGGTCAAACAGTCGCATGTCATCAAACAGAGTATCGGATTGGAAACTACTGCTGCCCCAAGTGTTTACAAGGTGAGATCCAGCTGAGCTCAAAGGTCATTTCACATCCATCTGTTTTTCTGGAGTCACTGATATTTTAGATCTTTGTCTTTGTTTTCAACAGGGAGTCGAGTCAGGAGAGACTGCACTGAGTTCAGAAGCACGTCCTGTGTGGCCTGCTCCGACGGAACCTACATGAACAAGCCGACTGGTCTCAAACTGTGTTTCCCCTGCACAACCTGTGATGAAGGTCGATGTCTGTTCATCGTTGGTTCTGTTGTTTGAACGTCATGGACTCGATTGTGAAGCAGCTGATCAGCTGATCGTCTGCAGCTTGTGGCTGTTTTCCAGGTTAAACATGTTTAACATTTCTACCTGTATCGTCTGCGTCTTCACAGCTTCTGGTCTGAAGACAAAGACGTCATGTACAACAACATCAGACTCAGTGTGTGAACCACTGGAGGGATTTTACTGTGTGGAGCCTTCAGACAACGACTGTGATGCAGCAAAGAGACACAGAAGATGTGAACCAGGACAGTTCATCAGTAAGAAAGGTTGGTTCACAGCATCCGTTTAATGAGCTCGTATGAGTCCAAAGCTCCGATAAACCAACACAGGTCCAGCATCAGTTCAGGACCAGAACACGTTTCTAGCTCGTCCACATCCGCCTTCATCACACACGTCCTCGTTTCCTCTGACCCTGTGGTAACGCGTGTCCTGACCCGGTTCACTCTGTCTCCAGGAACGGCGTCGTCAGACTCTGAGTGCTCTGCCTGCAGCCAGGGAACGTTCTCAGACGGATCCTTCACGTCCTGTCGACCACACACACAGTGAGTGAAGCTTCACGTCAGTCGGTTCACGTCTGGCTTCTCACAGGGTCATGTGTTCATTTTAAAAATGACCTAATGTTCCAGGTGTGAATCAAAAAACCTCCAGGTGTTAAGACGAGGAACGGCTTCATCTGATGCTGATTGTGGAGAAATACGTCCGAAGAAGAAAATCATTCGGATAATATTGATCATATTATTGGCTGTCGTGCTTCTTGCCTTAATTGTATTTGCAGTTTTTCTTGTCTGGTGGAAAAGAAAAAAAAAGGTAAGATTTGTCTTCATTAGCTTAGACTGTGCTGCATCACATGGTTGAGCAGGAGATAGTTCTCTGCCAAAGTATGAACTTCCTGTCATTTATTGTTCTTGTTAAATTTTAGATAAAAAGGAAAGATGGCGTAATTTTTTCAAAACTCAAGACTTGGCCGTTCAGCAGCTAAGACGACAGAATGTTCCCGGTGAACTGAAGGAGACCCAGGTGTTTTCACTCCCTCTCTCCTTAGTGATGATGTGAACCAGTCGCCGTCTCGTTACTGACTCTGACCCTAACAAACCAGAGCGACTTGGTGACGCCGCAGGGCTTCACAGACCGTGTGGAGGAAGGAACCGCGCCCATTAACAGACGACCTGATGCCCGATTCTGTCGCACTGACCCGGCAGAGATGCTGCTTCAGACCTACTGGTAACCACAGCGCTCGTCTCTCCTCTCTGGCCAGAGAGCGGAGTTGACTCAAACCAACCACCTCCAAGCGCCGCTAACCACTGGGAGCAATAAATACGGAGAGAAATTAGTTTAATGCCTTTAAACTGTGGTTGGTTTAAATGAGCCGAGCCAAAAGAAAAAAGTGACAACAAATGAGAAACTGTGCCTTGAAACTATGATATGAAGCAACTACTTTTATTCTGTTAACTGTTCTATGTCTATCTCTGTCCTGTTGGATGTATGCGATATGAATAATAAGACTAAGCTTATAAGACCATTAAACCTTTTAAACAAGTGTTTCTTCACTAGTTTGTTTGAGCTCAGGTTAGTGGAGGCTGAAGCAACGAAGTCAGAAAACAACGTTCTTACTTTTACTTTGTTTACAAAAACTATAACTTGATTCTTTGCACTTTAAATACAACAGATGATATTTTTAGCTCATTTTATTTTTACGCGTGGTTCGTTAACCCGCCAGCAGAGGGCGCTCAACCACCTGATTCAGTGGGAGCCTGGAACCGCTGTTCTCAGTCTTCAGTGATGAGTCTGTGGGCGAAAGCGTTAATTAAAACAAAGAGCTTTACAAGAAGCCCCATTAGTTAATTATTCAGCGGGCGAAGCCGCCACCGAGGCCGGGACCGGCTGCAGACGCGGCTCCGCCTGGAGGCGCCTCCGGAGCAGCTCGACCTGCGCGAGGACCTGGGAAGCTGCTGGAGGACGAGCTGTTTTCCGCTTTTAGTCCTTTCAGAGTAAAGTTGCTGTCGCTAATGTTTGATGCTGGAGAGTCAGAAACGACAGGAACAGACACAAGTGAATGCGGCTTCGTCGCCATAGTGACTCGCCAAGTTTTCTAGAGTTACAGCAAGCGTAACAAGCGCTTCTTTCAAAGTAAAAGCATTCTACTAGTCAACGCTAACGCAGCGTGTTTTATTTTGAGTTGTCAAACCGGAAGCTGTGACGTTACTCAACCCGCCTTGACTTAGACTCTGCCACCGAACCTCTTCATGTCTCCGGGAAAGAAACTTCAAAGACGCTGAATAAGTTTCCTCTGGGCCGCGTGGTACCGAGACTCAACGTCCCGGCCCGGTTATGTGTTGGTGTCGGTCCCGTTAATGTTCGGCTCGCTGTGAGGGGAACCAGGCTGAGCGATGCATACGCTGGCGTCAAACGGAACCATCATGGACCCGGAGTCCGGGCTGGTGAAAGTTAAAGCGCACTACTGCGGGTGAGTAGCGGCAGGAGGCACCTGAGGCGCCCACACGTGCGGAGCCGGGCCTCCGGACCCGGACCCGGACCCGGCATCGTCAGCCTCCTCGCGGTTCTGTTTGGCTTCAGTGACTCCTCGCTGTTGTCTGGTGGTGTGTTCACGTGCTTCTGAACTTTTGCAGTAATTATTTCCCTGCTCTCCCCATGACGTCATTGTAACGTACCTGTAAAAATTTTAATGTTTAACAGAAGTCGGATCATTTTTAAGCTTCCTTGCTGATGTCTCGATGAAAACCTTCACTGGTTGACTCAGTTTAAAGCTGCCAGACAGGAGCCTTTATTACATGTAACGTCCAGATGTGACGTCAGACTCGGACTCGGTGTCACCTTTTCTTGTTGTTCTCCTCCAAACACACTGATGTGGGAACGGAGACTTTTCACCCTGCTGGTCGTTGTAGTCTCAGTAGAAGCGGTGGTGCTGATAGTAGTAGAGGCCCATAGAGGCTGTTTGAGTCTTTTGTGCTGGACTGGTTCCAGCGTTTATCCTGACCCATGTTTCATACACGTGTCAGTGTAACGTCTGCATCTTACTTTCTCGGCTTTTTCGTTTTTGTTCAACACAGAAGCGACACATGACCACAGTTATATGATGTAATGTAATTATTTATTACGATAATTCTAGAATTAGGTCAAATGTAATTTATTTTGTGACCCATTTAGTGTTTGAGCTGGTGAACCAATGTTTTTTGGTTTATTGTTGTCATAAATCAGTTTAAATACACTAATGTCCGTCACGCAGTAACGAGCTGATGAGCAGGACTCGGCGCCTCCGCCTCCATAGAGATGCAGGTGACCGTCAGGTTCACTGATGTACAACCTGCTCACACGTCTGAACTGGGTCACAACTCTGAGCTTGCTTGTGTATTTTTAGCAGAGAACCGAGCGCGTGTCTGGGTCGTGATGTGGCCCCATTTAAACTCAGCCCCACTTTAACAGTGACGCAGCGTTGAAGCACTGACTGATGCACGATGACGTTTTAAAGTGGAAACGACTGGACTGGTAGTTGCAGCAGGTGTGAACTCACCAACACCGTGTGATATCGGTCGTACGTGTTTGAGCTGCAGGTGACTCAGATGTTTCGATAACAGGGATCAAAGATCAACGCGTGGATTTAGATCCAGGCCGAGCCCACAGAGCGGAGGCAGCGCCGGGCAAAGGCCACACGGACGCACCAGCGTTTATCTTCTGCCATCGTCACACTGCAGCTGCTGCCCGCGGCGCCGAGTCGTGTTACCTGCCGTCTGACGTCATGTAGTATTTGGGTAAACATCTACCGCTTGGGGCAAATGTTTTTACTCCAAACTACGTGATCGTCAGAAATAAGAGATGTTCTTGCTGGAATTTCAACGTATTTGTATCGGGCGTTTCTTCATGTTAATGTTATTTTCATCATAAACAATAACTGAACTTAGTGGAAATACCTTTTTTCTTTTTTTACTGCTCTTACTGCTCTTAATATTTCGTCACACAGTCCATAAGACGAGAGTTCGCATCCAGACGTGTCAGTAAATCATACGCACTTTAATAAACGCTGAACCAGCAGCTGGAGACTTCTCTTGCTGTTTCTCGTGGGATGGTGGAAACATCTTCTGCATGAAGAATATTTTGGCAAAAATGCTTCACACAGTTCAAGAATAAATCTAAACGTATGAATCTGCTCCTACACCCTGAAAGACAGAAACTCAGCCCCAGGTCCAGAATCAGCCTCTTCATTATCACGTCTCATCTCAGAAACCCCGCTTTTCTCCGTCCACATCTCACTTCAGTTTGTGTCTTCAGGGACATGCTGATCGCAGACCTGGCCGCCACGCTCACCTTTGTGGAGTTGTGTGAGGAGGTGAGGACCATGTGCAGCGTTACCAGGCAGCTGCCCATCACGCTCAAGTGGATCGACGATGAAGGTGGGTGAGGTCCGGAGGCTCTAAAGGCCTCTAAAGACTAAGACCGTGACCCAGGTTGACTTGATGAGAACTGATGCTGCGTTCGTGTGCAGGGGACCCTTGCACCATCTCGTCTCAGATGGAGCTGGAGGAAGCGTTTCGCATCCACGGTCGAACCAAGAGGTCGGGCCTGTTGCTGCACAGTGAGTTTGATTGAGTCACCGCACGTCAAACCCTCGTGACTGTTTGTTTCATCATAACCAATTTAAGCAAAGGACACAGTTTCCTTAAATCTCCTGTCTCTACTTGTATAATTGTGTTAAACTTAAAAAAGCATTTCCAGATGCAGATTTATTGATCTTTATTATATATATCATGCAGATACAGGCTTGACGGGCGAAACCAAAGCTGAAGCCACTTTTTGTTTTCCGCTTCGCAGTCTTCCCCAGCGTCCCGGAGAGGCCTGGCATGCCGTGCCCCGGAGAGGACAGTGAGTCCGTCCAGTCTTCCTTTGTTCTCTGTCACAGGGAGCAGCTAACACCACGTAGCCACCAGGACCAGCTGTAGAAGGAAGGAATTTAGGGTTTGATCACCTGCAGTGGAAACGGGTCACTTTAACAAGTCACTTTAAAGCTGCAGGGTTTGACTAAGTCAGATTTGCTTCGGTGCCCTTTAGAAACGAGAGCTGGCTTCTCACTGTCGGTGCTTGTGTTGGGATGGAGTCTATTTGTCTTGTGTCAGGCTCTGACGTCTCTGTTGCTTTTTTATCGTGTTATCAAACTGCTCTCACAACTGTGGGCTTCGAGTTCCGTGGGTTCATGTGGTTAACGGCAGCTTTGGGCTTTGTTTGACTGCATCAGGACTTTTTTATTGCTTTCGTAATAGTTTAATCTAAAGCTGAAAGGAAACAAAGGCGAGTGAGACGCAGCGAAGGTCCCGAGCAAGGTCTTGGCTCGTTCTAGCCGCTGCACGCGAAGCTCCCTACCTCCTGAAACCTCAGCCCGTGACGGGAGGCGTTCTTTCATATTGTTTGGGTGCCTCAGGAATGTGTACAGGAGTCCAGGAATTCTTTTACACTTTGACTTTGACCTGAGGAGCCACGTTTGACTCCCGATGCCTCACTGAGCCGCGTTGTTTGCTGCTATAATGTTCTTTCCTTCCAGTATTTAACTGTTGAACTGCTACACGTGAAACACGCTGCACGTTTAAAGGACTCGAGGTCCAGGACATGTGGTCATTAAAATCACAGAGCGTTTGCTCCTTGGCGCATGACGGTGCTCAGCCAATTTCATGGCACTTCTTCTATTACAGTATAAGATGTCTTGTGTGCAAATTGGAAAGTTTGTCGCAAGGACTCGCAGCAGCGGAGGAATCACTGCAATAAGTGGATTCGCTCGTGGAGCGAAGTTTAACGTGGGAATTTAATGTGATGACAAAATGCAAACAACCGGGATAAAATGTGACCCAGCCTCCACCTGCAGCGGATGCAGCCCTGAAAATAACGCGATAATACCACGGTTATCTGGCACCGGAACGCTGGCAGGTCACACACGATATCTGCTCTGTTTGATCCACATCAGGTTTTATTTAAGGATAGAAACAGCTGGGGTGCGTTCAGGGGCCATACGCAGCGTGGGTCTTTGGCATGTCAGCAGCTCCAGCTCTCACGTAGCAGCGTTAGCATCGCTTCGTGTGCTGATGTTGAGCTTTACTTAATAAATATGCAATGAAGTTTACATTTCAGATGGAAAATGGCTTATTTTTATTATTCTTATTCTGGCCTGATGGTGGAATTCGATTAGAGGTCAGAGGTCAACTTGAGGCTGGGACGACACTTCACTGCATTTATTAGTTGTGCACCGTGAAAACGAGCCTGAAGATTGATTGTAAATGAATATCAGTTGTGGTGGTGTAAAGGCAACAGGTCGCTGTAGGTTGTGCTGCTCCCTCTTTCTTTCTCTCTCCCCCTCTCTCCCTCTCTCTCTCTCTCCCCCTCTCTCTTCCTCTGTTTGCTGTGACAGCATGTTCCAGCAGCTGTGTGTGTCTGTGTTTGTGTGTTTGATGGGAGGGGACGCCTGTGAGGGCAGACTGCTGGTTTTCTGAGTGAGGAGCAGAGTGTGACCGTCCTTCTCTAGGTAGGTAATGAAGGATGCGCAGACTGAGATGCACACAAAGTTGTGTGTCTGTGTGTTGTGACGTAATGTTGTGCGCTCTGCATCCAACCCATCACTCGCGTTGCTTGGTGTAGCTGTAGGGAGGAGGGGACGCGTGGAGTGTTACGCTACCCTCATTGTTACTTAGTTGTGTTGTCAAGGTTGACTGTGCTGGCAGGACTCGCTGTGGTTGATGCTGTTGAAACATTCGTATCCCACGTGTCCTTGTGAGGCGGCGTTTCGTGAGAACACTTCTCTGGAGCATCTCAGCGTGTCGTCACCTGTCAGGACATCACATTTCACTTGTGCATCATAGGAAGGTTAAGAGGATTAGTAATTACATGCGTGCGGCCACGTTAATCCAGCCACTAGAGCTCATTGTGGTCAAATGTTGACCTGGTTCCAGTGTCTGACACATTTAATGTGTTTTAAGCCAAACTTTAAACTTGTCCAGATGTCAGCGTTAACCTCACTAAAAGCAGGGAGGTTGTTGGTTCACCTCACTCCTCCTCACTGCAGAACAGACGACTTCCAGCCTTTACGTCACCAAAATAGGCAAAGAGATGTTTTATTGTGAAAATCTGAGCTTTAAACAGGTCAGAATCAAAGGTAGAGCTGCCAACAATGGACAAGGCTTCTCTTAAAAGCTGGCTTCTGGGCCTGTCTTTGTCGGGCTGTGTCTGGTGAATAGACCCCCTCTGTGCGGAGCCAGCGATGGAGGATGGGTTAAAACCCTCTGCGATGCGCTCAGCGGACGGAGGCTGCCCTGCCTTGCACCGGAATCCCCACCACCAGGCCCCCATCAATCCTCCGCCCCTCCCCTACCGCTGCCATGGCTATTTCCCAGCATCCCCCTCTCCTTCTCTCAGCTGTGTGGCACCGCTGTCTCTCCAGGGAGGAGCCTGCAACGCTGCTGCATCACAGGGTGAGGGACACAACGCGGAGGAGAGAGAGGCAGATACCAGCTTTAACATTCAAAGCTTTTTATTTCCTACTCTGCCTTTTTGTTTTGTTTTTTTTGGCTCTGCCTGCTAAAAAAACCAGGGAGGCACGACTTCATCAGGGATAACAAGCTCTAGAAGCAGAAGGAGAAACAGACAGAGACAGTTAAACAGCCTTGAAAAAAGGGAGGCGACTCTCTCAGCTGTGAGGAGGGAGAGAGAGGGCGAGCGAGAGGGAGGCAGGGAGGAAATAATGAAATAATCCTAGGGAGGAGAGAGAGAGGGAGGGATCGGCAGAGAGAGGCAGAGGAGGGGATGTAGCAGCGCATCCTCGCCCGATCATCACACACACACACATACACACACACATGTACACACACACGCACGTACGCTGGATAATGTGCTGAAAGAGGTGGAGAGAAAGGAAGAAGGCAAAACCGGTGAGCTATCCGTCTCTGCATCCCATCACCCATCCATCCGTCTTTTCATCAAGCTGTCAGTGTTTCCACGGCAAAACCCAGAGACAAAGGATGTGGACGTGCGTGTCCTTGTGTGTGCGGCTGTGAGGCATCGCTGTGCTAGCATGTGTGCTGGATCGTCACGTCACGGTGCTGCAGGCGTGCTCGCTGCTAGCCGCGCTAGCTGGCTGGCTTCCCTGGCCGGGCCGTGGCCGCGCACCTGCCCGCGGGCGTGTGCGTCTGCAGCGCTGCCGTTGTTGTGTTGCTGTGTGGTTTAGCCTTGATCTCAGGCTGGTGCTGCAGCTGGAGCGAGCGGCGTCCACCCTGGTGTGATGGATGTGGATGCCGCGTTGGAATCTTAATCTAAATGGACTCTATGGTCTAAACGCTGCTGCTGAGGCTCATCCGTCCTGACGTGTGAATTTCTGTCTTTGTGTTTCTAATCCAAACGTTAATATTAAGGGTTGACCTTCAGAAGCCTCTTGATGCCTGATTAATGTAACGTTTCTGTGTCTCCGTCAGTCAGGACGTAGAGATTTGAACGTGCGTTCGCTCACCTGGCAGCAAAGCGTCAAATTAAAGAGCAGCGTCGCTTTTTCCTTTCTGTCCAGCTCAGTGTTTTTAGCTGTAAGTGGAAAATTACACAGCTGTGTCTGCTTCTGGTGGCTGGTTCCTCCAGCTCTTATCTTGTGTAAAAAGCCGTGGTGATGTCATCGGGGTTACCTCAGCTTTGGCCTGGAGACGGCGCGTGTGAAGTTTAACAGAGCAGATAGAAGGAGGATGACTCTGTTAAGTTGCTTTGGGGGATGGAGGATGCGGATGAAGGACCCACCTTCATGGAAACGTGAAGCTAAACTGCCTGTCGATCATTTTATTATGGTCATTTTTAGTTTGTAACTAACTAAAAGTCTTTGGATGGAGGTTCTACAGCTGATTTTGATGGATTTGTGATTTGCAGACACAAAGCTGAGACAATGAAAACCAATGACTGTAGAATAAATGTTGAATTGACGCGTTTCAGTGGAGCAGAAGGGATTTAAATGGGAACTGAGTGTGGCCTAAAACACCTCAGGTGCCTCAGGGTTTCGGCCTTTGTTGTGTGATATTAGGACACGTTCACAGGATGTGGTTGAGCCATTCATCTGCACTTGTTGGTGAAAAAGGCCGTTGCCCATGTGCAAAGCGTTTCGCTATCAGCCTGCGATTCATTGTCCGTTAACGCCACGTGTTGAACCTTTGCTCGGCTCCTCTGATGCTGCACCGTCGGTGGGAGCTCAGGCCTCGAAGCTGCACCTTCTCCTGCAGGAAGCGATGAAGCGCTTTAGCTCCGTCCTTGCCTGCGTCTGCAGCTCTGGGAGTATTGTTACGCCTCAGAGGCTGGATGCGTCTGGGGCCATGCGGGGCCGTTTGGACCCGTGCAATCGGACTCACCCTGAGAATCGATCGCTGCTGTTTGGGACTATTTATGGGCCCGTGTAGGAAGCAGTGTAGCAGTGTGTGTGTGTGTGTGTCAGGTTTGCTGACTGGCCACTGACCTATTAATAGCTTTATGGATACTGCTCAGTTGAACAGGTTCTTCTGCAGTGCAGTCGCTGATGTTGATGCGACACCGTGTTGCATCTCGTTGAGCTGGGGCCGCGTTAACGAGTCCTGGTGCGGCTTTAAGTGGTTAAACGGGTTAAGCGGAGACAGCGTTGAGTGGCCTGCTGTCTTCACTGGCTGTTGTGTAGGAAACATCTCGTGATGCGTGAGTCACAGTGTCAATCTGTTTTCCCAACGCTGCCCGCTACCGTTACACAACGCGCATCAGCTCCCATCGTAACGCCAACAGACGCACGCCTCCCCCCAACGCGCCTCTGGATTTGTCACAGTCTGATTCAGTTACTTGTTTCTTGACCTTGGTGCAAAGAGCAGTTCAGCTCCAGCGCTTTCTGGTCGACCGCTAAGAACGAGTGGGAACATTCTGGGGCAGCCTGGTCCCGTTAAAACACAACTTTTGGTTTTGTTGGCTTGATACTGGCAGAGTAAACTGGGTTGAGGCTGGCACGTGGCTCAGAGAAAAGATGGGGAAGCTTCTTGCTAAATCCAATTTCACCATAGGCGCCGTTGTAGCCGCTGATGTAATCCCCTGGGAAGCCTGGAGTCCAGGATCTAAGCTGCTGTGGATTCGTTTACCATAGAACCACAAAATAACTGGACTGGAATCATTTGTCCGTGTGAACCACAACCGTCAGAACAAAGTCATTTGTGCGTGTGGTTTTGTAGGATTCAGTCTCACGTGGAGGCTCGTAGCAGGAAGCTCGGTCGCATCTGGAGCCTCGTCAGGACTCATTGACCTCGTTTGTTGCTTGTTAGTGAACCTTGAAGCTGCCTCCAGATTCAACAATAACTCCATGAAATGTTAGTTTAACTTTGTTCTGTCTTGTGTTAATAATAAGTCTCAGGTCTATGAGTAGTAGTCAGTTGGACTCATTTCAGAATGAGCTGAGCTGGTTGAGGAGTGGACGTATGTCCAGTGTCTCCAGGTCTGACTAAGTAAATCTACAGGACACAGCAGAGACGTTACTCTCCACAGGTAGACGTGATCACAGTCGAGCCTAGTCAACAACCGGCTACTGCTACGCTATGATGAGGGTCAGCAGAGCTCACTAGCGTCTCAGAGCTCGAAACAGGGTCCGAATGGGGACGTGTGGCAGAACTACGAGCTTTTCTCCACATCCATGAGCTCTGTGCTCCTTCATAAACTGGTGCTTTCAGGCGCTGAGGCTTGTTGTTTAAAACCTCCACAGCATCTAGATGTGGTCACGTTGTACCAGCAGCTCTCACTTCTGCTTCATGAAGCCTTGACGACGCCTCAGCAGTGGAACAGATCCAGTCCAGCGTGTTCAGGAGCCGACGCGGTGACTCCGTGCTCGGTTTCCTGTGTGGGCTCCACATGCAGCCGCTGATGATGCTGTTTCACATTCTGATCTTTTTGTTCAGAATCACTGAGGCGGAAACATCTTTAAACAATAGGAAACTAAAACACAATCAGGTAAATGAAGGTGGACAACATCGCACCAGCACAGCGTTAGTTCACCAGAGCGTTATGTAACGAACTGGCTGGATTTATCGCTGCCCTGAAGCTGTGGATCGCAACGTTAACAACAACGTGCAAAACACAGCTGCTCGCAGGCAGCGACGGCTCGATGCCACCCGGCTCCACACGCCAGGTCTCTGTGGCGAGTCAGAGGGTTGATGTCAAAAGAAAAGTCCTTTATTTGTTGTTTATCACAGCTGTCGACCGCCGACGAGACGAGGCTCCGCGAAAATCTGTTAGAAGCACCTGATCGCTGTTGTTGCATCTGTGCTGCGTTTCAGTGCAGATTGGTTCTGTAATAATGCAGCACCCAGCTGTTCATGCATTAGTGTAGCAGGTCCAGGAGCTTCTGCATCAGGTGAAATCACTCCACGGAGACGTACGTGCATTATTTCGAACGTCCTCCACAGTGAACCAGGTAAAAGGTGTTTAGTCGTAGGAACAGAACCTGAATCCAAACCTCTTCACGGTAGAACCTCCCTGATTTCATGCTCGGTTTCCTCACTTAACACAGTTGATGTCAATTAATGATGTAAATAGACTGAGGCTCAAAAGTCTCTATACCAACAAGAGACGAGACATTTTATCTATGGTTTCTTTACCTTTCTGTGTGATTTCATAACAGCATACGTATGAGCTGCATCTCGGAGCCCAGGTGTGATCTGCTGTGTCACGTCTGTAAACGAGCCCATTATTCATGTCCTGCCTTGGTAAACGCCTCGTAATTCTCTCCAGCTGAAGGTCGAAGGTTTTTTTTATATTTCTCCCACGTAGCCATGTGTTGGTTGATGACACTGTAACTTCTTACCGTTACTGTGGAGCCAACCGTGGCGTCGTCCTCCTCGGCTTGTAGCGTCTCGGTGGCGCGTGATGCTGCTGAGGACAGCAGGACGTCCCGTTTTCATACCAAACGCCTGACCAGCTGGAAATGATTTGAAGCGTTTTGTATCGGATCCATGCGCTGCTCTTATTGTGAGATGGACCTTCTTCATGGATTGTGCAGAAATGATTGATTTTCTTCTTTGTTGTCATGCACAGCGCGAACGACTCGGGCACTTTGAAACGCATCACTTCACAGCCACATAATGTTTAACCCACATGAACTGCAGCTGGACCGGAGACCAGGACTGGATGCGTTGGCCTGCAGCCCTGGTCCTGCTGTTTATTGAAGTGTTTACGGTTGGTTTGGTCTTAATGGCTGCTGTTTCTCTGGCATAGTGCAAAACACAGGGCAGTGGGACTTTATCCTCTAGCTGGGACTCAAACTCTGCTACGAAGCGTCTCTGAATGTGTGACGCTGATCCAGTGCAGCTGTTAGTGGTATCTGGAGCTTTTTCTGGGTCAGAGTCAGTCGCGTGATGCGGCCTCTCTGCTGCTACAGTAAACCTCTGTTCAGGTTTCTACCTTTGTCACCGGCTTCGGTCTGACTCCAGCTGTCGGAGCTTAACTCGTACGACAGGGAGGGTCAAAATGAGGCGCGCGGGCAGAGAGAGGGTCTTAAAGCTAATGCCTTCGGGGACACGCACCAGCTCTCTGTGTTCAGAGCTCGGCCCTTAACGCGACGCGAAGCCAGAGAGGCAGCGATGACTTACTTTAGTCTGGGACACACGAGAAGGATGAATGTTCATAGACGAAGTTAGACCAGATCTGAGACGGATGCATCCACTAGAACCGTCCTGCCTTCGAGTGGATTTTGCCCATGGAGCTGTTGGTGTCTGTCCTCTGACCCACAAACTGCTGTTTGCTGTGTTGTGGTACGTGAGCCTAACGGGGCAAAGCTACAACAGTCAGCGCTTTGCTAATAAAGCTGGTATTGTGTTAAAATCCCAGCTGTGAGCTTTTAATGTGTCTTGTGTCGTGGACTTTGAACGTCGTGTGAGATTGAATCTTCTTCTCTGGTGATAACGTTCTGTGTTTGTTGCAGCTGTTCCAGAGATGCTGCTCACACACAGTGTTGTTTTATAGGCCGCCTCGTTTTTAGAAATGGGGCTGATGAAGTAATTGAAGCACCAGAGGCTGTTTTCGCTTCGCTGGGTAAAACCTACTCATTAGAATGAAAACTAGTTTGCAGAATAAAATTGAATGTGTTGAAGCTTGTTCTTCCGGTGTGAGTCCAGCACCACAACGCGTTTTGTGATGTATCTGGGTTTGTGATGTCACTTCCTGTTTGTTTACAGCTGTTTGCCACGACTCGTTTGCAGTGACACCGTCTCTGTGCTCCGTCATCCTGAGGCCGGTTCATGTCAGGTCACCTGCCTCAAACGCTCGAACTAAAGCTTCGTGTTTTGGATCAGTCTAAACACAGAGAATGAGCCGATACAGGCAGGAGTCTTTGCTTTCCTGAAGGTGCAGCCTTTAACCAAGTATCAAACGTGGCTGAAGGTCTCATTACTCGGTTACACGTTCGTACCCAAATGACGAACCTTGGACCTGAAGGGCTGGTCCTGTGAGGCATCCAGGCTGGACGCCCGTAATCCACCCACATCCGCTGCTTCCCGCTCTGCATCTGAGAAGCTTTCTAGCGTTAACGTGGACGTTAGCCGGCAGCGCTAGGTTTCTGCAGCAGGGTGTAGCTTTCAACGCAGCTCGGACTCAATGGCAGCCTTGTTGTGACACAGCACCATTGTTCTCCGTTAACACAAGGACGCGTTGTTGAGTCCTGAGACGGCGCCGGGTTTGTTCTATTTGACTCAACGTCCTATAACGTAGAGTAAAATATTCTCTCTGTGAATTTCACTCACTTTATATGTTTGAAACATGAAACCAGGTGAAACAGAGGAGCTGTGAAGATGAACGGTGTGAATTTAATCTCTTCTGTTTTATTTAATATTTAGTTTCAGACTCTTTACCTCGAATGGCTGCAACCATCCATGTGTCACTGTTGCCGCCTCCAGGGGCAAATGTAGTGAAGTGGTGTCTAATAAAAGCCTCCACTGAGAAGCTGAGCAGCATCTGTAAGAAGATTAAATACACACACAACCACATCTGTAATAATAGAGCAGATCTGTCTCCTTCAGTGCAAACCAAATGGAAACGCGGTCGCACCTTCTCGTGGAGGTGATGTTTCCGATGGGTGAGCTTTCTCCTGCGTCGGCTGAGGTACGGAAGCAGGTGAGAGGCTGGTTGCCGCTGGCAACCGTGTCAGGCTGTCGCACGAGTCACGGTGACGAGCCCGGTGCCCATCGCTCTGATCAGACAGGTGGAGGATCATGAAACAGATGAAGTCACAGCCGAGCGTGAGCTTTTGTAGAGCAGGCAGATGAGGCTACGTGTCCGACGCCACCGCGAGTCCGATTCCCTCCCTGCCGTCCCCACAGGCGTTGGCTGTAGACATGCGAACGCTTTCGCAGCTACTCACCTACAGGGGTTAGTAGGGAGTAAAACTACTGCTATACCATGAAGCGTCCGTCTGGTTTCGTCGAGCACAACGCTGAGCTGATGCAGCAGATGGTTCGGTCTCCGTCCAGTCCTCGGGGGAAACCTGGCTCTTCGGCTGAAACGCGTGTTCACCGGTCGGCCTCGCGCGGCGTCTGGCTGCAGCTCGGTTCTGGCCGGACGCTGTGCGCTGGCTCCATCACGGCTCACTATCCCACCGTGTTTCCTTTAAAGCCCACAAAGATGGAAGCGATTAGGTGGAGCGTGACTTTGGACAAACACTGCATTCCTCAAAAATTCAGCAAATATTAGCATAGTCTGGGCTTCTCACAGCAACAGGATGCTGTAGCGTTGGGATTTATGTGATTAATGATTTATTAACGGTCACTGGGGCTTTGATTTACTGTCATAGCCATGAATGTGTGTGATCTTAGCTCTAGTCAGTCTGATTTGTCTCCTTGATTACAGAATATTGAAGACGTGGATTTCTGAGTACACGGTTGTACTGTGGGCCTCGATGCCAGACATGCTTCTGTTCATGCCGATCGAAAAGCCGCGGCCTGACCTTTTCACTCTCTTGCGTCTGTCGGCTAATGTAGTTTTCTCGGCCGTCGGAAGCGTCTCTGGAGGCACCTGAGCCTGCATTGATTTCCTTTTGTTGTGTGACATGTAAACAGGAGCAGGAGAAAGTCGACATTTCAGCGTCTTTAACTCGGAGCCCGGCAGAGGAGGTGGCAGCGCTAAGGCTTGATCAGCTGACCTGGTCTGCTGATCAAGCCTGAGTAGCTGAAGAGACACAACATCATCAAACTCATGAACGTCAACAACTCTTCTCATGTTCAGTGTTACTGAAGAACATTACGTTGGCTGCTGAGGTTAAAGCTGCTTTTGGCCTTTTCCAATCATCCTGTTGGCTTTTTAAAGATCATCATATGCCTCCATCTGCTTCGGCCTCAGCCTGTAGCCCGTCGCTGCGCCACTGTCTCCGCTCATGAGCCGCGCGAGCACCAAAAGAACGAAGACAGGAACAGCTTAGTGTGTGATTGGGTTGAGGTCAAGTGAAGGCCTGATGTGGAGCAGAAGTGGTAGCAGGACTCAGCGCAGCCACTGAGCCAACGTTAATAAACTGTGCATGAACTCGCGTTTTTGCCTCCGTACTGTAGATTAGGCTCTGACTCAAACCCCTGTAATGTCTTTGTCCGAGTGGTTTCTGGAAAAGCCCAACAAAGTCAACAGAGACGTGCTTTTGTTCCGCTCTGCCTGTTTGTCCTGACTGGGCTGGAACTGAACCAGTAGCGTTGCAGGTGTGTGTCCGTTATGAATCTGGGTCATATCTCCCTCAGATGAACGCGTTAAACCTCCCTGCGTATCTGAGGCCAATCCCTTTCTTCCCGATAAGAGATAAGAACTGGGGCATTTTGCACAAAGCCGATCCCTCTGCTGCAGCGCTTCGCTGTGGTTGGATCCATGAATCGCACTTTCATATCTTAAGCTGCTTTTTCTTCTGACACATGCTGCCGGAGCCTCAGGGAGAAGCTCATGAGCTTAGTGTGTGAAGGGGTCATGCAAAATTTAAAGAGGCGATTTTTGTGACTCAGACGTGGCAGGATGTTACGTTAGAATTCCTCCAGCAGGTTCACTTATGAATTAGAGCTGGTTCTCATTGCGTCTTCGCTCAGAACGGTGCAGCACAGATGTGTCCATGAAGTGGAAGGAGCAGCTGCAAGTCGTGCTCAGATTATTATGGACAATGTTTGATTTGATTTGAGTGGTATCATGAGCTTCGGATTCAAGGGGAACACAGATTACTGATGATGTCAGATGGAGCATTTCTCAGGGGAGGCGTTACAGCGGCTGGTGCCTCTGGGTGTAGAGCAGGTCGTCTTCAGGTCCACGCATTCAGGCCAAGACCGATGCCTGTCGTGCGTCTCGGTTCGACCGTTGAACGTCAGCGGGGAGGATGTGGTGTCTTGCATAACGCTGGGACCTCTGAGGCCGATGCCAAGCTGTGAGCCGCCCTCCTGAGAAACCCGTCCCCTGCGTCGTCCTCTGCCCTCTCGCCTGTTTCGCGCCTCGTCTTCCCTTCACGCTGTCACCTTCTTCTTCTCGTCGCCCGTTTGGATGCATTGTCTTTCTGCCTTCCTCTGCATCCCGTGCCTGACCAGGTCACTCTGTGGCTTCGGATGTTGCGAGGTCAGAGCATTTTGCACCCAGCCCTGCGTCACACGCTGACAGCGGCTGAAGTGTAGGATTTCACCAGACGTGAACATGTTGTGGTCAGTTTCTCTGCGTGAAGCCATTATTACATTTCAGTGCGAGCTACGCAGGGATGCGATACCCAGGAAAGGTGTGTGGTTACACTGAGCGGGTAGACGCTGTCTCCTGCATTAGACATCTGTCTGTGTGTGATGATGTCCTGCTGGCAGCTGATGTTCAGAATTTAATATCTTTAAAAACTGTGTTGATGCATGCGCATAAAAAGTGACGAGGATGATCAGCGCAACGTCCTCCTGTGGTGTGTTCACGACCTAAAAACGTGGATTCCAGAGTAAACCTGTTCTCTAAGCCACAACAGAGGAAGCATCAAAGCGTTTCATGTGAAGTATAAGAAGTTTTCGCACAGGCTGCAGGAGTTTTGTTAGAGAACGTTGTAATTAAATACTGTAGGAAATGTGATGTTGTGCTTATTGAGACGTTTTAACCTTCGGCCTCCGTGTTGACCCCGCCTGCTCTTCTCTGGCTGCTCCCGGCCCAACTGATAAAGTAGAACGTCTTGAAGGTTGCTGCGATAAAGCCGAGAGGCCGGTCCAGAGAGAAGCCCTCACCGTGAAGGAATGCAGAAAATGCTTGCACAACCTCCCTAGTGTTGCAACTTCAGATGGACACTAACGGGTCCAAGTCTGAGCTCAGGGCGCGTCCGCCCTAAAATAATCAGACTTTTTATGGTGGGATTTATGGAGTTTAGGCTGTAAGGCACAATTATCTTCTGAGGAATGTTTGCAGTTTCGCTTCTGTCCTTTCTGAATAGAACATATTTTGATGCAGTATTTGTTACAGTATTCAGCTTCAGGCAGTGGGAAGGGCTGATGTCACACAGTTTACGGATCCTGAGGTCGTATCGAGGGGATTAAGATGCAGTCGACCAGGATTTAGACCGGTCGTCTTTCTCACGTTGTCACGGCAACAAGCCAGTAGCACAAGCTGTCAGGGCCACAGGTTGTAACGTTTCCTCTCGGTGGGACTGAATCAAACCAAACTGAACTATGAATCCTGCCTTGATTAGAGATTCAAAGTGAATATTTTGGTATTCAGTGCATTTTACATGATTAAATGTCAAAGAATCACAGGAAGAACATTTCTAATTGTGCTGATTGGTGGCAACATTTACTTTATATTTCACGGTTCAAATTGAATGATTTTGCAGTTTCATAAAGCAAATGATGAGGCCGTGTGACGTTTCTGTCCGCGGCTCTTCGTGTTACAGCATAGCAGAGAAAAGCACAAAGCTCCATGCTGTGCTGTAGCAGGTCTCTAGGAACGTCGAGCTGTCGTCCAGGACGTGCTCCAAAAGGCACCGCACAGCCTAAAAATAGTCCGCGAGGTTTAAATTTAGCTTTAAAAGTGTGCAGAGGTGCTGCTTTGGATTCAGAGCCGCTTCTGCCATCTTGTGGGCAAAAACCTGCAAATGCAGAGTGAAATCAAGCATCGGTCATGTGGTTAAAATCCCCGAGCAGGCAGGCGCACGAAGGCGTCCTTTAAGAAAAGGCTTTTATAAAAGGTGGACGGCATTTGTGTCCGAGCTCTGACAGGAAGATGAAGAGAAGCAGCCTGAGGGGGAAGGAAAGCAGATGAGAAAGGGAGGGAGAGGAAACGACGCCGAGACGCGAGCTAAGCTGTACGGTGAGCGCAGGAGGAGGAGGAGAGGATGAGGACGGGAGCCGCGGAGGAGGAGCGGGACACCAACATGAGATCCAGGCTGTGAAGACGTAGCGGTTCGGCTGGAGAGATGCTGCTCACGCTGCTTTTCTACCTGCGAGTGAAAGGTAGGGGCCGCGGGGTCAGAGCGTAGGAGCCGGGAGACTCGGCCGGTTCCTCCTTCCTGCGATGACCTCATGATCAGTCCGCTGTAATGAACTGACGCTGCGCTGCTGCTCGATGCGAGCTCTGGAATTTCAATGCACTTCAGGTCAGGAATCACTTAATGGTCCCTGAGGGGTCAGGATTAGTGCAGCAGTGGAGCAAGACAGGAAACATCAGAGGAGATGTACATGTACAGCATGAAAGCATGATTGAAGGAACTTGTGTGAAAGCGTCTCTGAATTCACCCTGTGGTGGCAGAGGTCAAGCATCAGTGTGTTTCATCCTCCCGTCAGCTGCATGTAGCTTGAACATCTGGTCCCTCATCTCCTCCTCGTCTGCATCCTGTCAGCCCTGACGATTGGGATCGATGTAACCTGTTTACAGCCTGCGTCCGTCTGACTCCTTCAGGAAGTGGCTTTTAACAACGTTGGAGCCATGTTGATCTGAGGGGATTGTGGCTTTGCTTCAGCATTTCCAGCACTTTGAATCTGACACACTACACCACAGCACATATCGCTGCAGTCATTAAGTAGGTTACTTTGCTTCATAACACTTCACTCGCTCAGTAGCTGCTGTTTTTAGGTTGGACGTACTGTCTGAGGCCTGGTTCGCGCTTCACGTAGGCTGTAAAAGCAGCAGCTCCTTTATTTCAGCACTTAGAAAATGTCTGATTGTGAAGAACACTTTCATGTTTTCATGTGCCCAGAACTTTGAGTTGGTACCTGAGGTTTATATAACGCTTATATAATAACGCATGTAATAATCCAATGGATTAACCACAAGCTGCTTTAAGTCGTGTTTCTCAAAAGTCTTTTCATGTTTGGTTTAGATTTTGCGTAGACGGTCAACATGTAGCGGTGTGTGTTAGTGTGTTATTGTGGGATGTTTCGTGGTCGCACAGCTTCTGGCATTTTATTGATTCCAGTTTACGTTTTGTGGCTGTGATCATAGTTCTTGTGTGTCGGTGCTTTATCGTTTCTCGGTGAGTTGACTTTGAGTTTGTCCTCTAGTCTTTGTTCGTCACGGTGAATTCAGGCGAGACCCAGTTCGGCCTCATCTGAAGCGCTGACGCCTCCACGCGGCTCCTAAAAGCCTCAAATCACACGTCTGTCATCGTCTCTGCTTAAATGGTTAAGCCAAGCTAAAGTGAGCCTTGTTGTGCGTCTGCTATCACAGAGGTGTAATTGCGTGTGCATCCAGCTCTTTGGAGCTGAGGCCTGTAATAACCTTGCTTTATGTAACAGCTCTGGAAGACGCGGCTCCTGGGCCCTTCACTGGCGAACACACGCTCTTCGCTGCGGTGGAGGACGTTGACGGCCTGGTAACGAGGCTGCTTTGTCTTTGCTGACGTGTGTTTGTGGGGCGGGTGTTGCTAGAAACTTGCCTTCTGCTACTTTCCTGTGAGTGAGAGAGAAACAATGTCTGGAAATGAGTCAAGCCCCTGCAAATGTCCTGTCCTGGAGAGACATGGTGGTACCACCCCACTGCACGGCTCTGCACGGCGAACCCGCCACGGGCACCATGGCAGGACTGTGCGCCTTGGTCTTCGCGTCTGGAGGTGTAGTATTGTGATTTAATTCAGCCTGACTGGTCTCTTGGTTTCGTCCTGTCGTTATGGGGAAAATGGGGCAATGCACCACTGGTGCTTCTCCGGTGGGACATGTGGTAATAGGTCAACTCACTGAAGGTCTGCTAGTCAGGTCTGAAGCTGAGGTTGAGGCTGCGCAGCACAATGTCAGCGATGCAGGAATTGGTTTGTAGTAGGACGTGAACAGAGGAGGGAACCTCTCTGTGGTTCGGTCGACACGGTGGCAGACGCTACAGAGTCGCCCAGAGCTCGTCATGAAGCCGCTCTGTGTTTATTAGCTTGTTTCTGAAGCTGTCGCGTGGCGTTGGCTCTGTGTCCCGCTTCCCCTTCCCTGCAGCGACGCCCTTCCTCCCGTCAGACTAATTCGGTGTATTTACACATCACCACACGCCAACGCCATGACGAGATGTGCCGCCGAGGCCGCGAGACGAGTCGCTGCGTTGCTATTTACAACCTGCTTTGTTCTTCGAGGTACATTTGAAGCTGAGCTCAGACTTCAAAGAAAACAGAAAGGCAGAAACTCATTCATCAGTCAGAGTGAAGGCTTAATTATTCTCCAACTGTTAAAGAAACTCAGAACAAAGTCAGTAGAGATCTGTCGCATGATCAGTTATTCTTTATGATATTAAGTATTTATTTAAGGGCAACAGTCGCAACTAAAGTTGCATTTATTTGTTTTTTAACAGTCTAATCTCAGCTGGATTCTGTCACCACTGCAAAGTATCTGTAACACCCAGACTTTAAGAAGAAAGACGTGCAGGACGGGTTTTAGAGCGAGATAGTCAGAGGTGGTAAACTCAAAACAATAAAAAAGAGAAGATCCACGGTCGGCAGCGTCTCCCGCCTCTAACCGAGGGAAGACACACTGTCAAGCTCCGTCTTGCATCAGCAACAAATCTTTTCATCACCGTGTGATAGAAACGGCCTCAGTTCATCCACTGAGCATCAGTCAAACCTGACGAGATGAATACATCAGGGTGTTACTACGGAAACAAGTGGACACGAGGAGACCGATGCGACTCATTGGTTTAAAACCCGGCTGCATCAATGTTTAATGCTTCTGAAACCTCAATGCCTCTCAAATCCTTTAAATATTTTTTTCTGTTGTGTAAAATATTAATGGCAAATGCAACAATTGAAAATGAAGATGTGAAGGAAAACATTTCGTTTCAGCGTTGTAGCGTCAAATAAAGACGTTTTAAAGAGCAACAAAGTGAATTTACTTCTTCTGTCTGCTTGTGTTAAAGACAAGTGAATGAAGCCGTGATCAGTATCTTAATCAACCTTGAAACAGGTTGTGATTGAAGTTAGTGGAGTTGAAGTTAACTAATCAAAACAGAAGCTTCCTGTTGAGGCTGATAACTACTTGTCTGCACGTTGACAGAGCCAAACAACCGCTCGTGCTGGATTCAAAGTTCTGATTGAAGAGGCTGAGATAAGAGCTGCACCACTGTTGTTCCAGTTAATTATTTAATGGTAAGAACTGCCCTGAACATCTGATGTGGGCCCAGAGGATGAGTTAGAAACACTGGGTAACTATGGAAACAGCAGAGGCGGCGTTTTCCCCAAATGCCTTGACTCGCTGGGATTCGTGAGAATTCACAAAGGAGACCCTACAACGTCTTTCGGTCTCATCCCCTCGGCTCTGCGTCAGAAAAGATCCTAGAAACACGAGACGATGTCATCATGTTACAGAAAAGCCAGAAAGTAAAGATGTGCAGAGCAGCAGAGGCCTCTGGCGATGCTGCGTCTCCATTTCCATCCTCGCAGCAGTTTTGCTGCAGCCTTGCCCTTCCACAGCGAGTCGGTTTCTCTGGTCGAGGGTTGCAGCGCTTGGCAAAACGAGGCCCGAACAGTCTGAGCACAAATGGAGACAACAGATGCTCAGACTCTGTTCAGAGGAAGAATAGTTGCTGCTAACATTCCCTGTTGTAGTGTTTGCAGTCAGTGTCATCCTGACATCCTCACAGCCACTAATAATAGCTGGTTGTATGGTGGGCTGTGGCTGCCATAGCAACAGAGGCAAAAAACGAGGCGATCACAGCCGCACCCATCGGCGAAGCAGCCAACCAGACTAGAAACCAGTGCAGACAGAGGCAGGCACTGGGAGAGCAGCTAGTGAATAATTAGTGGGAGTCAGGAGGGCAGCGGCTGATGGGCTGCAGCCAAGCGCGTCACCGCGTGAGCAGCACATCAGAATTGGTTGATGATTTATTAATAGCCTGGCAGCAGGTTTACCAGCTTGCGTAGACAGCAGGGAAACTGGGCCACGGTTACAGGTGAAGCCTTCAGTATTGTTCTGCTTGTAGCCTCAGGCCATTGAATCTCACAAAAGTTCACCACATGTTGTGAGTCAGGGAGCAAAGGTTCTGTCAAAGTTTTCGGTCTGACAGCTCTGCTGTGTTTGGACTAAGTCAAACTACTTCACAGGAACGTGGCTCATCGAGGTGAAAGCAGCAGAGCAGCTTTATCCAAAGACGTAGCGAACAAAGGGAAATGCTTTTCAGAGTAACGGTCCATGTTTTGGTGGCATACGCTTCCCAGTGTCCCGCTGGTCACGTGTGAACATGAACCGTTATGTCATAGTGAGTCACTGTGTGATGTCTGTGTTGCTCCTGTGCATCACTTCAAGTTGCTTTCTGCTGCAAATGGAAAGATAATGTTTGACTGATGCAGATCAACAACAAACATCCACCAAGCAGAGGAAACAGGCTGAAGCCGGAGAAGTTTTAACTGCTCTGCGTGCTTGTTTATGTCTGCAGGTTATTATTAGCTGTGTCCTGTTTCAGTCGTTACACTTCATCAGAGCAGAGGCTTTACAAAGCGCTAATACGTCCATTCATCACCTGCAGTAGCAGGACGCAGACAGATGGAGGGAGACGAGTGCAGGGACGGACGCGTGTGAGCATGCGTGGACATCGCAGGCAAACGTTCTGCTCCCCTCAGTTGAACTCGCAGCCTTCCCACACAGGACGGCGTCAGCACCTTCACTGCTTCCCTCTGTTGCTCCGTCCCTCCTCCCCACCTCCAGTCGGTCCTTGGTCATGCTGCTGCTCTACAACCGTTTCCTCTCTCTCCTAGAATCGATCTACCGCCGCGGGGCCAGAAGATGGAGGAAACTCTACCGAGTCAACGGACACCTCTTCCAGGCCAAGCGCTTTAACAGGGTGAGTGTCTGCACGTCTCGCTTAAACACTCCAGCAGGAGCGGGTCGGTCCGTTCAGCTGAGCCCGTGTTCCTGCTGGTTACTGGTGGTTTACTTGTAGAACTGGTTGGAGCTGCTGAGCTTTGGCTGAATAATGTGGGACATCAGACGGGCAGGAGAAGTAGCTTCACGGTGATGATGATGTGATCATTGTTTTCCTGGAAGGCGACTCAGCACAACCTGCCCTGATGTGGTGGGAAGAGATTTTAGCCTTGGCCATGTGGAGCCAGGCGTCGAGCCCAACCCTGAAGCCCAACCCTGAAGCCCAACCCTGAAGCCCAACCCTGAAGCCCAACCCTGAAGCCCAACCCTGAAGCCCAACCCTGAAGCCCAGTCACATCCCCAGCGTCCGAGCTCTCACACACCTGGATGCACGTTCGTCACCTGTGTGAAGCCTCAGCCTTTAAAGGCTTCTGCTGCTCTGTGACACAGAAGGAGGAACGTTAGCGCTGCTTCCCTCAGGCCCTAAGAGCCAACTGTGTCGAGCTGCTTGTAAGACGTTCACTGCTCTGAGTTTCCCGGTTAGTTGCTGTAAACGTGGTGAAGCACTTCAGGATAAGCGCTGATGTCTGGCTGACTCAGCGCTTCCTCGATGTGATCATCACTATTGATGCGCTGTGGAGCCTGGCTTATTCAATAACACACACGCAGGTACACGGCTGTACATTAGTGCTCAGAGCTAGAGCAGGTTCCGTAATGGACGCGCTGCAGGGAAACACAAACTGTCCACATTACGACTGGCTGCTCGCTCCGTGCTGCCTTCACGGTCCCTGTTTGTGAGGAGACAGTGGGAAAACTCCATCAGCGACGTCTGCCTCGACCCGTTGGGGTGAGAGGAGACGGTGAAGAGACCAACAAGCGGGTCTGATGCCTGCAGAAAGAGGAGAGGAGACAGTGAACAAGCGGGTCTGATGCCTGCAGAAAGGTCCAGAGAGGAGGAAACGCAGCTACAGGAGAACTTAACGTTACTCAAGTTTTTTGAGTTTGTGTGTTTACGTATAGATTTCTCTTTGCTGAGAGCCAGTGTTTGATCAGATGGCGTCTCGGTGGCAGGGTAGCGGTGTTTCCCGACTCTCGTTGCTATGCCAGCTTCAGGATTCCGGCTGGTTCACTGTGTTGTTCTCAGCATATAAATGAGGCACAGAGAACTAGGTCAGTTCTTCCTGCCTTGTTTCTCTGCTTCCTCGCTCTCTCCCGTCCGGCTCCATCTCCCTCTGTGTGGCTGCTTTGCGGATCTGCGTGGCTGGTGACCAGTCGTTGCATTATCCCTTGACTGGTCCTTCTCTGACCCAGCTCTGTGACGAGCTGTTTCCATCCCCACCAGGAGGCCACAGCAGGAAGTGACACAGCTTGGTAGCTAGTTGGTTTTTAGGACGGCTGTTAATAAAGAACCAGGAGGAAAGAGTTTTGATGATACAAGGCTCCTTAGTTTTAGGTTCGAGTGAAGCTTGAATGTCTTCAATTATTTAATTGTAAGTAAACTTGCCACATAACATCTGCTTAGAAGCAACACTTTCAGCTTTTACTAAGCTTTGATTAAAAGTAAGTAAGTAAAAGTTAAGCAGTTAAAGTGATTTGAATGTTGTGGCCACTTCGCTACATTTCATCAGCTTTATATTTAGCCCATCAGCTTAACTTGTAATTTTATGAGTAAGGAGCCTTTGTCCTGCTTTCACATCTGTGATCATCCTAAAAAGAAGGTTTTATTGTTGTCAGTGTTAATAACAGTCCTGACACATCGACAGCGGTTCTTTACCTGATTAGTGTGTGTGTGGAAGGGAGCCGTGAACAAGGCGACTGTGTGCCGTTCGTGTCCAAATGTACTTCTTAACCTCGACGAGTCAGATTAAAAAATGCAGAAAGATGCCTTTGAAGTCGCGCGGAGGCGTTTCCATGGTAACGCAGCACCATCCACAGCTTGTGAATGAGCGTCGTGGGCTGAAGCACTCGCTGCATCTTAAGCGACAGATTCGATGTCCAGGGAAGCTGCAACGAAAACAGTCCACGTGGGCCGTTGTGGTTCCGTTTCAGCTCTGCCCCCATGTGTTTGAAGTCCCGTAGCCAAGCTGAAAGGAGGCGTGTGGGGGCATATTTAGACCTGTGTTCTATCGCTTCTGTCTGGGACCGACCCGGTTCTGTGTCTTACAGAAAGCCTACTGTGGCCACTGTAGTGAAAGGATATGGGGGCTGGGCCGGCAGGGCTACAAGTGTATCAACTGCAAACTGCTGGTCCATAAGCGCTGTCACAGACTCATCCCTCAGACCTGCCAAAGGCTTATGGTGAGTACTTCATCACGCCCTCTAATCCCATCGGCTTCTCCAGTCCCCGCGTTCACTTAGACCCTAGGTCACCTGACCTGTAACCTACAGCTGTGCACATTTCTGAATATATCAACTATGAACAAATCTAGCAAACGGATATTCAGATATTTGGGTTCAGAAATATCCAAAAACTTTACTCCCATCTACCCAAGAGTTTCATAAAATGACAAAGTCACATAGCAGATCAGTGGATCTTTGAAACAAAGACACAGACCCTGGACCTGAGTCTCACAGGTCTGTTCAGCATCAGATATCAGTCGATCGCCTTTTGAAGACGTCCTGTGTCCTCCCACTCTATGAAAACCACCAAAGCCATGTCAGCAATCGAGACTAGAAAATCAATGTAATCAGTGCAGAGCTTGATACGGGTTGAACTTTCCCCCAGCAGCAGTGGGAACAACTAGAGACTAGATCGGATGAAAGCCTTCAGCGTCTTTAGAGTCTGAACGTTACACAGCATGTCTCGAAATACCTTAGACCTGGCAAATATGCTTCTCTGTACAATCTTGAAGGAGCGTGAAGCCGTGACCGCATATGTGACCGGATACGTGACCGGATACGTGCAGGAATGTGTTTGCAGACATTTAGGTGGACTGTTGAATTTCTATGATCAGGATCCAGCCATGCCGTCACAGGAGCCCCCTGCAGATGCCAAGGACGAGGAGGTGGACCTCCCACCGGACGACACGGAGGAAGCGGATGGAAGTAAGTGGAATGATGGTGTTCAGTAGCTTAGACCCGTCACAGAGGACACAAGGTCCCGAGAACTGATAAACAGCAATCAGGAGCTAACTTAACTGGAGCAGCAGAACGAAACGTGTCGCTACATCTCATCTCTGTACGAACCAGGCATCACCTGAGTTTGGTCGTGTGCTTGCTAAGAGAACTCGTCCTCGCGTCAACGCTTGGGCTGTTTCTCTGCTTATCAGTGATGACGAGTCCTCGCTTTGCTGGAATCGTCGTCTGAGCACCTCCACCACATCTCTGTGTAACTAGTGAGCAGCAGTACTAAGCAGAACGACACTAACGCTGCAGATCAGCTTTTGGTTCATCGCTTCCACAGTTGCTTATGTTCTTCACGTTTCTAGCAGGAACCGTTCTCCTGATTTCATTCTCCAGACAAATGAATCACCGAGCAGCTATTCCAGTCACATGATCTGCCTCAGGCCCTGGTGCTTGGCTGTGGAAGCACTGGATTCCCTGTAGCCCCTCATCTAAACAGGCCTGGGGCGAGAGCCCAGAGTGTGGAGCTGTGGGTCCCTCGCATTGACCTACTTTGGAGTTTTCTCCAGACAGTCAGACTGATCTGTGCGCTGCAGCTCCCTCTCCTGGCCAAACGCGCGTACAACGGATGGCGTCGAGTAGTAATTCAGTGGTGTGTGTTTTTTTTCAGTATCGTTTTTACCACACAACTGTACAGTGGACAAGACAGACGACGCAGATGCTGAGGTGAGACCTGTGTTCGGTTTGCAGCTGAAATGACGTCGTTAAGTGATTCAAAACCATTCAAACCCAGCTATGACCCTGTGTCTGCCGAAGGACATCAAAGCCGTAGTGGACGGCCTCGATGGCATCAAGCTGTCCCAGGGCCTGGCTCTCGGCCTGGGCGACTTCGAGCTGATCCGGGTGATCGGGCGCGGGAGCTACGCCAAGGTCCTGCTGGTTCGGCTGAAGAAGAACGAGCAGGTGTACGCCATGAAGGTGGTGAAGAAGGAGCTGGTGCACGACGATGAGGTGAGACGCTAGTCCTCTGTTGCTCCTACTGATGCTCTGTGGTTCTGTTGGCAAAGCAGTTCAGCAGCAGCGTTGGTCTGATCCCAAGGCCCAGAACCCTGAACCCGTCTGTCCATGTGAAAGCGAGGTATGAAAGCAAAGGTTAAACGCCGTGAGGGAGGTAGGGAGAGATGAAAAGAGAGCGAGAGCAGGAGGAAGCGAGGACTGAACCAGGCTGGTAGGAGGCGATGAATGGGGCCGAGGGGTGAGGTAGGAGGAAGCCGGATTAAAAAGGCAGCTGAGTCACAGGCGACGGTTTCACACCATGGTGGAATCATTTAGAAAAGCAAAACGTCTGAGTCGTGCAGGAAGCAGGAAGCAAAGACGTTTATTAACGGATTCCAGCTGCATCCACACATCGTCATCATTTCTAGTCCTGTCCAGCGACGTGGATGGTTGTGCATTAGTCGTACAGGTGTTCCTAATAAAGTGGCCAGTGAGTGTGTAACGATATGCCTTCATCCCCCAAAGCCACCAGGGGGCGCTGTTGTTCAATAAATAACCAGAACAACCTGATGAAGCAGGATGGGTTCGCTGTCTACGGCCTCATCCAGCATCAGATGCACTGGACAATACGAACCAACAGCTCCAACACTTTTCCAAACTCAAATCCCCAGTTCAGCTGTAGTGGAATGATGCAATTACCCCCATAACGTTGATTTATCCACGTTGGATTAATAATTCATCTCCCCAGACGTCTGTTGCCGGACATCAAAGGGAGCCGGTTCGCGTTCCCAGCGGCTGAAAGGGTCCGACGGAGCATCCGCGTCTTTAGTTCCTCGCGTAAAACGTTAAGCTAATGAACACGATGCGTCGTCTCCATAACTGGAGCCTGGTCCAGATGGTGCGTTTGTGTGTTTTGTGACTATCAAACAGCGACTGCGTTCGTCCGTCCATTGATCAGACCCATTGATTCATTAATGCTGTTCTTGATGCCATCTCTGTCTCCGTCTGTCTCCCCGCTCGCTCTCCAGGATATCGACTGGGTGCAGACAGAGAAGCATGTGTTCGAGCAGGCGTCCACCAATCCATTCCTAGTAGGCCTCCACTCCTGCTTCCAGACAGAGAGTCGGTAAGGCTCAGACGGCACAACGTGAGAACTCAGTGAGGAGCATTAGGATGATGCCTTGTGATGTATTTTTCCCATCATGCTCTTGTTTCCAGACTCTTTCTGGTGATTGAATATGTGAACGGCGGCGACCTGATGTTTCATATGCAACGACAGAGGAAGCTCCCTGAAGAACACGCGAGGTAAAGACGCACCTGTCACCACAACGTGATACGCACATACGCGCGCGGTTCTAAACACGGCTTGTACCTGTAATTAACGTGTATCAGGAATCCACCAACGTGATGGGCGGGCGAATTTCTGATTGGATTTAGGTTAAGCTGACATTGGCCAGATGGAAGCATCCATGCAACTGGCAGCTGTGTCTGAGTGAACCGACTGAACCGCTGCCAGATGGGACCCCAGCGTCGCGTGACGCACGGGGCTGACGCACTGAATTATTGTCCGCGGCGTCTTGTGTGTGTTTTGAAGTTGCTTTTCTATGCAGGTTATCTGCACGAGGTCTGAAACAGCGGCGTTCTTCCTTCAAGTGCGTTTTCAGATGTGAGCTTAGTGGGGATGCTTCAGCAGCTCCAAAGCCTTAACACTTTCTCCTTCACCTCTGAGTAATATAATGAGCACCCATAATTCATTGTGCTCGTCTACTTGCGGGGCACTTCAGCAGCGGCGCCGATAAATGCGGGATCAAAGGCTGGGTAATTTAGAGAGGCACCGTAAGGCCCCTATCGGCCCCTGCAATCTGCATTCTGAACACGGTGGCTGTACATATGCAAAGCAGCGTGTTAATCACTGGTGATGAATGTACATATTCATGAGGAGCGCTCTCAGAAAGACTCCGCTGCATTCCCCCGCGCTGTGGGGGAGGCGGGCCAGTGGGCGAAGGATGGTGCTGCTGATAGGACGCAGCTTCCATCAGTCTGGTGCCAGCGAGGTACAATGGAGGCTGTCACGGTGGGAAAAAGAGACGTGGGAGAGCAGTGTGGGATTCGTGATTCCTCTGTCAGACATCTTCTCCGTTTGACAGTCCTGGATTTACAGGGACAGAAAGCTACCTACACA
The DNA here is from genome assembly GCA_030770545.1 of Macropodus opercularis. Classification (NCBI taxonomy): domain Eukaryota; kingdom Metazoa; phylum Chordata; class Actinopteri; order Anabantiformes; family Osphronemidae; genus Macropodus; species Macropodus opercularis. The sequence goes on from CM061095.1 coordinate 16,738,038, forward strand.
CGGAGACACATGCTACTGACTCACCAGAGCAACCGCGGGCATCAAGTCATTATGAGAATTAGGTTTGAATGAGCAGCCTACACGTGACTCCTGCACGTTGAGATCGGCCCACGATAAATTAGCGTCAATGTGTCCTTCATGAATCGGTGACGTCTGCCGTCAGCGCAGATGTTGATACAGTAGAAACATTTGGCCTGATGCTGGAGCCTGTTCCTCTTTCCTCCCTCTCAGATTTTATGCTGCTGAAATCTGTATCGCTCTGAACTTCCTGCACGAAAAGGGCATCATCTACCGTGACCTGAAGCTAGACAACGTCCTGCTGGACCACGAGGGGCACATCAAGCTCACGGACTACGGCATGTGCAAGGTAAGGCAGCCATCGATCTTCACGGCCGTGTAGGGTTATCAATAATGCAGCATCAGCATCGACTGTTCACGCTGCCACAGATCAGATCCTCCACAGCAGCTCTTGCATCTATGCAGCCACTGTTGGGGTTACTTGCACTTCTTTCCTTTCCTTGATCTTCTTCCACTCAGGAGGGGATCAGACCGGGTGATACCACCAGTACTTTCTGTGGAACACCCAACTACATTGCACCTGAGATCCTCCGAGGAGAAGACTACGGTGAGTACGGGAGTCTTCCCACGTGGCTCACGGCGGCGCCTGTGATTCGTGTTCTAATAAGTGGTTGCTGTGTGAGGTTCCAGGCTTCAGCGTCGACTGGTGGGCTCTGGGTGTGCTGATGTTCGAGATGATGGCTGGCAGGTCTCCGTTTGACATCATCACCGACAATCCTGACATGAACACGGAGGAGTACCTCTTTCAAGGTGACGCAGGTTTTTCACTTTAAAAGGGGAAAAACAAACTTTCACGTCCCTTTTCTCAAATTGTGGTGGGTCCGTATAGAAGCGGTTCATCCCTGAATTTCTTGATCTTTACAGGAAAGGTTTGTTGGACCAACTGTATATTCCTCCGACGTTAAATTCATTTGGGCGAACAGAATAGTGTCAGTGTTAGTCAAGGGAAATGTTTCCTGTTGGAGCTGGAGGAAACATTATGGGGTCACCAAATGAAGGTTAATTATCCAGTGTGCGGCGTAAAACCAGACCAAATCTCCGGCTGCTTTGTGAATCACTGTTGGACCAAAATTCACATATTGTTCCACTACCAGGTCAAACGAGACTCCACAAACGCTGTAATCAATAAAATTATTATTAATGCTGCTCCTGCAGTCGCCGCAGTTCTCGATTCGAATCTAAATGAATATTTAACAAAAGAGAAACTAGTTTTGGTTGGAAGCCGTCGTGTTTTTTAGGTTGTCTGTCCCAGTTTCAGTCTCTGAGGTTTACTTGGGTGAATATTAAGAACCATGGCACAAGGTTTGGTTGCAGTTAGACAAAGACATGTTAATTTAACCCTTTGTGATGCATAACTGATACTGAGAGCAGGAGAAACACATTCAGTGACAATCGGCTCTGGGCTGAGGATTTAGGTCTGCGTAAATCCTTGCTGAGATGGTTCTGCTACGCTTCATTCAACGGAGGAATCTCCGAAACAGGGCACATTTCCTTCCCTCAGATGTGAATTAGCTTCACTTTGATGTCGTGTCTGTGCACCCGTTGGTTTCTGTTGCTTGTTCCACCTACTCGGTGTCAGATGCACGTTAGGTGACGTACAGAAACAAAGCGTCACCACGAGACCAAGAGCAGCTGCACGGTTCCGTTCTCCTCCTTGGGTCGTTGGCCCAGACGGGACCAGAGCAGAACATTTAACGTCAGCGTGTCTTTTAACGCTAAAGACGAACAGGGATGTTATCAACAATTCAGTATTTGCTCGCTGGAGTTTTTTTACTTGATCTGACGATCAAGCACCGAAACAAGTTAACCGTCAACCTGACGTCCTGTCAGGCCGCGCGTCCGTCCGGCTGCGAGCCAAGAAGACAGTTGTTGTGTCTCTTCATCCGTATGGTGGCGGCTCCACAGCCCCATAGTCCACGCTCCACAACAGAAATTCCTCCATACTATAGTCGCCTGTGACGCATCGCGGCTCTGCTGTGGCTGTAGGAGCCTAGCATGGCACCATGGCTGGCATCTGCCACCAGTACCGTCCTTCTGGCGGACTTACCGGTGGAGCAGCGGGTTCCTGGACCGACTCCCGCCAACGGAAACCAGCCCTTTCGCTATAGGAGCCACGCAGCCATATGCCACCCAGCTACACCGCGTGCCAGACCTGCTTTGGGCTTCACATGCTGATCCCGGAGCTTTAGACAGACAGAGCGTCCAACATTTGGTCCGGTGGGGGAACCATCAAGGGTGGCGTTCACATTAGGATCTTCATAACTAAGGAGCAGGTTTGCACCGTTCGTGGACTGAGTAATGACGAGACTGTAATTATGTAGTGATCCGCATTGGATCAAGTCAGTGCAGCCTCAGCCTTTTGGCCACGGGCTCAAGGTGTCACACCGGCCACACATATTACTTTAAAACACCAGATTTATGATTTAGTGCATCTTCAGGAGAAAACACACTGGTTTACCTTGAGCTGCTATTTGGCAGTGAGGCGGCCACTGTGAAGCAGCACCACATCCTTGGTTGGAAGTTTGAGGGGAAAACTATTTTCGGTGCGCTTTTGTTCTCGTTAGTATGACATTGTTGAGCTGAGAGAATCCCAAGGCTGTGAGTAGACCATGAAAAGTGAGAGAAAGAACTGAACACTGTCCTCTGCATCTCCTCCCTCCCTTTGACTCCCACGCAGCAGACATGGTCACCCACAGGCAGGTTGGACTGTGAATCATCCTCCTCCCTGCTCATGATTGTCCCTCTCTCTCTGTCCACTTTCTCTCTTTGCCAACAGTTATTCTTGAGAAGCCCATTCGCATCCCAAGGTCTCTGTCAGTGAAAGCTGCCAGCGTGCTCAAGGGCTTCCTAAACAAGGTGAGTCCACTCCCGTCGCCTCCATCTCTCTCTGTCAGTGGAATCACCACGTGTGGGATCACGGCCAAGACCTGTGCTGCGGAAGGTCCCTTGATTTAGATTAGAGTGTTGGATTAAACCTTTGTTAAAGTAAAGTACTGTAGTAGAAGGAGATGAAAGTGAAATACAGAACACGCTGTAAACACACATCAACACTGTCTCTTAATGTAAAAACTGGTGCTCGGGACGTAGACGGAGGCAGGTCTAGTGTGGACGGCTCAAAGAGAATCAGTGTGTGCAACGCGTGGTGCTGTGTGTGGCTTTGGTTGTAGCTAATGACTTTATTTCACTGCTTTTCGTTTCTGTCTGGCTAAAGAAACCTTCTGGTCCCAACAGGATCCCAAGGAGCGACTGGGCTGCCAGGTCCAGACGGGGTTCACAGACATCAAGTCGCACACATTTTTCCGCAGCATAGACTGGGACCAGGTGAGCGAATTTATAAATAGGATACGATTATGAGACAGGAACGTTTGTCGTGGTTCTGACCACCTGTCAGCTGACAGACAGGATGAAGGCTCCTCTGCTAGCGACTGGCCTGGTTTGGTTCTGCTGTGTGTACGTCACGGGCCCAGCTCGACGGGCTGTTAAAAATGAATGATGCCGTTGCAGACGCGCGAATCTCTCCCCGTGGAGCAGGAAGCCAAATAACAGTGAATTTCTAATAACACACTCATTCACTTATTAATCAGCCCAAACGTTGGCGCTAGACGTGTATGAGACGACCTTAAAGAACACGGCGCTGCTGAAAGAGGCCGATCGCAATAAGTAAAAACCAGAACCGGTGACGTCTACAACTTTAAAGTTGCACTTGCGTCAGTGCGTGGCCTGGATCCTCAGGCTACTGGTGCAGCTGGATTTGAAATGTATGAGTCATCTAAGAAAACAGGCCCAGTTCAGAGGCTTCTCTTCTTCACTTGCGCTCAGCTCAGCAGGGGTCCGGTCCTGTCGTATGAGTCATGTTGGTTCTGTCCACAGAAACAGTTGCTTGATCGCAGGCTCTGAATGAGGGTCAGGAGCTTCCTGACACCAGCCTCCGGTGACGCTTCTGTGAACGGACAGTGTCCACACAGCAGAACGAAGCTTTAACTCCATGTGAAAAATAAAACTGTAGAACTTATATCATACAATGAAACTACACGATTATATCATTCAGCCAGTTTACCGAACATCAGGAACTTCCTTCCTGTTCACATTCAAAGCAGTATGATTAAGAAATGTTTTCATACATATTTCCATTTGTGTTCTATGACTTTAATTAGTTTTACTTATGATTAACAAACTGCATCGACCTTTCTTCGAAATAATACTTTACAGCAAAGCATCAATTCATTTTCTCAAAATTACCATTTAAAATTACAAACGAGCTGCAAACTACCAGACCTGGAAAACACTGAGTTACCGAAACACCATCTTTACAGTGTGATGTCCTTAATACATTCATTTGGATAAAATATTTCCCCCTTGTTTCCAGTGTGCAATCACTGGATAAAAGCGCCTTTAATGACACTAATTTAATATGAATTGCAGCCGTTTCTGTGTCTTTACTGTCGCCGCGTCCCTCGTGGGACAATTAGGTGGGCTGGCAGGTAGTACAGTGGAATAAAAGAGCAGGCGAAAACAGTTGGCAGCGTGTTAATGAGCGCTGCCACGGCGTCTGTGAAGTACACACCAAAGGCGAACGGGGGAAAGGAATCAAAGCGGAGAGAATTCCCGAGTCCAACGACAAAGCTCCCGAGTAGCACAGAGGGAAAACACGTTGACAAAGCTGCGAGAGGTGGAGAAGCGACGCTCTCTGCCCTCAAACCAGAAACCTGTCTCCAGACCTGACGGGCCTGGCACGCCACTACTGTTGTTACCACTTATTAATATTCATAAGGCGGCTCCTGAGGGAGCGCTGAGTTTCCCTCTCTGAAGAGATGACACGTTTGAATATCATTTACCTGCCGTGCTCTTTTATCCCCTCTCCAGTGGCTCAGCTCTGTGCTGCCAGAGAACTGTCAGGCTGAGATACGGCGCCAGTCAGAGGCGTGGACGCACCTTGTCCTTCCCTGGTTTTGGTGTTTTCCAAGTTGCAAACTGAAATAAGCAACAGTTGTTCAGAGCAAACCGTTGGCTTCAGGAAGTCTCTGCAGTGTCTCAACCCACCTCAGTCGGGTTTACACCTGGTCGACGGCCGTGAGTCAGACGTGAACCCACACGTCCTTAGTTTGGTTTGTCCACCGTTCCCTGGGTGTCTGGCTGCTTCCTGCGTTCGTTCCCAAGCCAGACGCACCCGCTGCGCGTGTGTTCATCTGTGAACGTGGCTTATGAAGAACCCGGAGCTGATGACCGGGTCCGGTGCTGGTCCTCCTCCTCCAGAACCGGAGGCTCGTTTAATAAACAGAACCCACGGTGAAGTGAAGCCACTCAGCTTCTCTGATGCTAAGCTCCTAGTTCTTATGGAGAGGTGCTGTGGATGATGAGAGAAAAGGCTCAGTGCGTGTGACCCGGTCATGGACTTCAGTGTGGGTCCTGTGGACGTCAGGTGCTGCCACCTCCAGCCCGTGAATCGCCGGCCTAACCCTGGAGCTCACGTCTTTCATGTGCCCCTCTGGCCTCAGGGACGCTCCCCGAACGCTTGTGTGTGAAGGTGACCGGCTCGTTCCTGGCCTTCAGCGCACTTCATTACCCGCCCAGCAACACATCAGAGGGACTGAGGGAGGAGAGAGGGGAGGGACGTGAAGAGATAAAAGAACTGAGAATGAGCAAGACGGAGGTAAATGAGAACGATGGAGACAGGATGTGAGGGGGTGAGGCTGCGTGTAGGTGGGCACCGAAAAGCTGAACAGTTTGGCCGACTGAAGAGAATCGGTTACTAATGAAGCCTTTACACACGACCCATAGCAGCGATTTCTGATCGGCCACCTCTGTGGGTGAGGTTTGGCCCAGCAGCGTAACCGCCCTCGGGTTCACCGATCCAAGACCAGGGCAGCCGTTAACCCAGAGCCTTCAGCCAAGACTCACAGCTCTGATTGTCCTCGAGTGGCCGAGCGGAGGCCCAGGCTGAAGATGGCAGCTCACACACACTTTCCATCTAATCTGTCAGAGCTTGAGAGGATCTGCCAGGAAGACCGGGGTAAATTGCCCCGATCCGGTTGTAAGAGGTTTGCAGGGAGGAAGCCTGGAAGCCGTGATTAAAGCTACATTTTCTACCGTGTCCTCCATTAAGGATCTGAACACTTGAGGCTTTCATTTTGTCGTTATGGACAATTGCTTGTAGACGTCTATGCAAAAACGTCAACTCTATCCAGTTTAATACAAATGAAACCTGATTACGCTTCCGCTGAGCCTCTACTTCCAACTAGGTCTCTGAGTCCCGGCACATGCTCAGATGGAGGAAACTAAAGCCGAACATGGAAAGCACCGTGTTTACTGTGTTCACAGAAAATGTCCTCAGTGCACATTTTAACAAGATGAGGGACCGATGTGAAACCATGGAAACACACCAGACAAAAACTCTCCGGCTGAATCACATGGGCACAATTACTCTGCTGGCTGAACCTTCTCCACTCTGTTGTTTTTCTCTCCCTTTTTCAGTCCTGCCGTCATGGCCACTATTACAGGAACAAGATGCCGTCTTCACGGGGCAGGTCCCGGCGTGTGGAAAAAGACGCGCATCACTGTTTGCGTGTTAATCGACGGCTGGTGCTCTGGTTGGTTTGTTTGCTGGTCAAAACACGTCTTCTCGGTAATGAAGGAACTGCAACACTGCAGATGCAACCAAGCGCCTCAAACTAAGAAAAGCTAAGGGATCACATGTTCCACAGAGAAATGTCCATGCGAGGGCAGCAGAATGTGCGAAAAAAGATCCAGACCCATAAGGCCAAGGCGCCTTAAGCGTTTAGCAAAATCTAGGTCAAGCCAGTAAACACCTCCAGAACCTGAAGGCAGCGTGAGCTTGAAGGTCTGAGCTCCGCGCTCTGCCACACAGCAAACGACGCTTCGGTTTATACGAGGCCTCAGACGGCGGCCGCCTCCAGGGTGTAGCGGCAGACCCGAGGTCAGCTCTCATGACAGAACGCGATCAGGCTCTGCGTCATTTCAGGAAAGCGGTTACATTACTGTGCAAATACAATATTTATTTACACTTTTACCGCAGACTAATATTCTCCACCTGGATAATTCTGGCAGTAAGTTGTGCATCGTCTCAGACCAAATCATCTTCGCTCCATACTTTAGTTTCATTCATCTGGACACAGCTCAAACACACTAGCAAAAAGTGTTATTAGTTATATGAGTGAAAAATGGCTCAAAAAATGAATAATGTTGGAGATTTGAGATGCATGATCATAATCAACGTGTTTTTGTTTGAGTAAATCATGAATAAATAATCATAGGAATGAAATAATGAGACAAAGCTAGATTTTCCAGTCTGAACATTGCAGCAGTTCCCGTGACTTTAAAGTCTGGAAGTCAGACCTTTGATGTGAGCTCAAAGGTTCTGATTAATTTGACACCTGGTGGAAAAGCAGTAGCGACGCAACTTTGAGGTAATTAGTTGCGTTTGCTTCTGTTCCTGAGTTTGTGCAGCTCCACTCAGAAAACCGCTCAATGTGCTCGAAACCTTTTCCCCACGTCGCTCGCGCTCACGGAGAACTAACTGCGGTTGTGCATGATGCATCTTTATGTGTTTGTGTCCCTGCAGCTGGAGAAGAAAGAGGTCACGCCGCCCTTCAAACCCCAGATCTCTGACGACTACGGCCTCGAAAACTTTGACACACAGTTTACCAACGAACCGGTGCAGCTAACGCCAGATGATGAGTAAGTAGCGCAGCCCCACCGCGGCCGCCGCTAACGGCTAACCACTAAGTCCAGCAGGTCTTAAATGTGCAGGGGAATGAATGAACATGTGAGAAACGATTTAGAACAGTCCTTTAAAGTTGATGGTTCCTTCGTGCCACGCGTACATCAGGTGTGGGTGGGGAGAAAGGTGGAAAGTGCTCACGACGGAGGCCGGAGTGTGTTTAGACTCAAACAGAACTCAATCACCTTCTGCATCCAATACAGGAGAACACGCCTCCCCCCCGTTGAGTTCCAACGCTGACGTCTCCATCCATCGCCGGCGTTGTTTTGATTAGTACCAACACGCAGCCTTCAGCGTCTGACAGGAGCCTTGTTTGAGACTTAACTCTGGAGAGAAAAGGCTGAAGAGATCTGGCACAACAACAGACACGGCGCAGGCTCCGCTGCTGCAGACTGTCTGCAGCCGCAGCATGAAAACACAAGCGCAGCCTGTTTTCCTCTGCTCCGGCACAAAATGGATTCCATAAGGCTTGGACAGACCCTGCCAATAGATATTAGCAGGCTCATGTTAGACAGCGTTTTCATTTAAATCCATGCTGGATTGATTTTTCCGGCTCCAACGTTTCTGTTTTTCCTGCAGAGCTTTTATTAGGCTGATGTTGCCGTTTCTCAACAACCCTGCTCAGAGGAAGCCGCTTAACTGAAAATTCAATACGGCGTCCACTTAGAGTCTGGGCCTTTATTAGCGTTTAGGATTAGTAAGGACTGTAATCTCCAATCTCCTCGTTAATGTCCTAGAAGTTAAACAGAATCGTACCGACGAACGCTCGCTCATCACGAGTAGCAGCAACAGACACGTGATTAAAAATAAAAGTTTCGTTTTAACACGGTTCAGGACCCACCGAAGCTTTCACAGGCATTTTCACTGTATTTGTCCTTGAAAGAGGAGAAAACACTGAACTGCTTAATTCAGGTTACTGCTCTGAGTCAGTCCCAGCCCATCACTGGGTCAGTGTTTCTCTGTACTAGAGGCAGGAGGAGGAGGCCCAGAAATGGAGAACAGTTGAAACCTGCCTCTTAATGGTCTCGTCCACTCTGGATTTCAACGTCTCGTTCAGGTGGCCCAGCGTGTCCAGCGCCGGTTGTGGACTGGGCCTAGCGTAGCAGCTGGCTCCTCTCTGGCCGCGGACAGGCAAAGCGTCTTATTAAATGCCCATCATGCTCTGCAGCCATCACAGAAGTCTTTGGGAAGCTACCGTGGCCCTCGCTCTCAGTTTGAAGGTTCTGTTCGCTCGGCGCCGTGCTCGGAGTGGGTGAGCCTCGCAGCTCATTAAGGGGCTGCAGCGAGACAGCTTTGAAGCTCACCCCGGCTCATTTGTGACAGGATTTGATGATGGGAGTCCCCGGCAGAATTTTGGGGAAGCAATTGTGGAAGAGGTTGGGGGTGGAAGGAGGAGGGGGGGCGAGAGCACCCTGCCAGTTCAGCGGTGGAGATATCAGTCTGGCATCAAACAGCGCGGCGCATCAAACGCCTCCTCCCCGCGTCTCACACTTTATCTCCCGTCCCTTTCTTTTCCCGCTGTTACCAAGGAGAGGGGCTGACGTCGCCCACTCCTGCAAAGACGGGGTGATTCACACACCTCTCCAGTCTCCCCTGTCTCCCACTCGTGACGGGCTTGGCACCAGAAGAAAGGGAAGCGGGAGCCGTAGGGGGAGAAGGGTAAAAGCTTCGTGCTAGATTTACACTGCAACATTAAAAGCCTGAATTGCTGGGGGTCTGAGTGGTGACGGAAGGGGGAGAGCAGGCTTTGGTCCTTATTGTGCCTCACCTAAGGACCAGAGGTTTGAATGTGGCGACTAGAACCTCAGACCTGCTCTGGTTTGTCTGGAAAACTATTTAAGACGTATTAGTCCTGCTTTCATCAGTGACATCTGAGATTAGATTTGTATTTAGAGGTTTCCATGGTTACCGCCTTTCATATTTAAACTTAAGGTGTCGTGCTCATCCATCCCACACTAATCGGGTCTTGCACTAGTTGGGCTAGTTTTTCCGTCATTGCACAGGTTAGAGTTAATGAGGGCGTGGATTTTATACTCTACAGGTTCTAGAAAGAGATAAAGACTTCACAGACACTGTGCCCTTCAAAGACCCGGCAGAGTTTTAAATGCACTCGGAAGCACTGACGAGCAGCGAGTCTGTTCCCTTTCACGTTCTGAAAGTACCCTGCTCTGAAGAAAAACCGCTCTCCTCCTGGTTTTCTGCCTCGCTCTTGTTCTCTCCCACTTCACTCCCTCCTCCTCGGTCCCTTCTTCATTCCCTCCTCGTCATTCTGCATCTGGTAATGCTTTCAAGTCATCCAAGCCTGGAAAAAAGGGCAACATTTACGTTGGTCCAACACAGTTTGTTTTGGTCAACTCCCAAACCTTCTCCCTCCTCTTTTGTGCGTCCCTCTCTGTGGTCTTTCTTTCTGCCTCCCTGTTTTCTCCCAAGCTCCAAAATAGAAAAGCATCGTTTTCTAAATGTAATTGTTGTATTGGTGGTTGACCTACTCCTACAGACAGAGAGGGATCAGATGGAGGACAAATATTTGCTTCATCGGTGGGAGACAGTGTAGCGTTTCATTCATTTATCCTGGTGCTCTATGTGGGTGGGATCTGCAACCTGTGCGACACCGGCGGCGGCCCCTGAAGTGGAGCCCCCCACCCACCTGGTGCAGCAGGGGGAAGTCCAGTAAACGCACCTATTGTTTCAACTTCAAAGCGCTCTGCTCGGTGTCTGTGGGCAGAAAACCGCGGAGCTTTTCCCAGTGAGGCCTCCTTTTTGGACTCGCCTTCCGTGTCTTACCATCACACACAGATGAGTAAACAGCCTGTTGCTGCGGCGGGAGAAGCCAGCGGCGTTGCTAGGGGAGGATATTTATTTTTACTCAGCGACTCGGAGCCCACTAGTTATGAGGTTCCGCTCCATTTACCTGCGATTACGCCTTTGGTACTGGAGGCGTACGACACAAAACAGCAGCTCGACTTCCTCGACTGATTCCTCCGTCTCACTTGGAGTCACAGCATAGGTGAAGAAAGTCTGTAGGTGCCCACCCAGTCAGTGTATATATGAACGCTTTCCACCGAAATCCAAGCTAGCAGCCACTTGTCAGGCCAAAGCAACCTTTAGCTCTTTGAGCCAGTTTTACCAGTTTACCAGCCATGGTTTTATCGGTGAGTGTTTGGTTTGTTGACATTAACCTACGATTAACTCCCTTCATCTGCCATCTTGGCTGTGCGTCGGATCCATGCAGGCCTGCGCACAGACACTGATGGTGGCGGGCTGAGGTTGGCCTGAACGTGTCTTGCGTGAGAAAGGATCATCCGCTTAAAGAAACCCTGTAGTCATTTCTGTGTGATGGCTTGCTGCCAGTTACTGCATTTTGTTGTACACACCTGCCAGGTTTGACAATATTCTCATGACTGATTGCAAACGCTGTTTTAAGAAGGAGAGCGAAAACCAACAATGCCAGGGCCAAGCAAGCACCAGCTGAGTCATTTAGATCAGGACTAGACGTGGGAAGATTCAGCGCTGCGATCGAACCCGACCTGCCTGAAACAACACATCTAATTCTCGTCTCCGTCTCCGTCTCCCCAGGGACGTCATCAAGAGAATAGACCAGTCAGAGTTTGAGGGATTCGAATACATCAACCCCCTGCTGCTATCTACAGAAGAGTCTGTATGAAGGAGAGACCAGCTTCCTCCTTCGCCCACCTACTGTCTGTCCAAGCTGCCGTCTTAGCCAAAAACCACTCGCAAGCCAACTTCGAAAGGCGAGGAGGGGGAAGAGTAGAGGACGACCGGGAGGACGAATCTCTCTCTGGACCCGTCAACGAGGCAACGCAAGCAGGGGAGAGTCTGCTTCCTGGATACCTGAGATTGTTTTGTCGGTGGTACCAAACTCTAGTTCTTTGGTATCGACTGAGAAAAGACACAGAACTAGAAGAACATTCCCTGTTTTGTTTTCCCCTTCAGTTTTATTGCTTTCTCCCCCTCAGAATGTCCGTTCTCCCGTCAGAGCACGACTGGTTTTTGTAATTTAAACAGAGAACTGTTTCATTCTGTGCCTGCCATCGTGAACACATTTCAACCCGTTGCTCATTCCTGGATGATATGTCAGTCCTGAAAATGTACAGGCCCCTTTTTTCTTTTTTTTTAATTTGGGGGGGGTAAGGACGCGACACCTCAAAAACAAGAATGTACAATAACAAAGGAAGAAAAAAATAAGTTATTGTGTACTATAATGTAGGTAGTGTATCAAAAATTGATGCCTTTTTTATTAATGCAAGTGGCACATTTTCATCCTAAATCACAACTTTTTTAATTGTTTTAAATTCCACAAACAATAGGGGGAAGGAAACAGTAACTGGGAGATGACTTTTTATTTAAGAAGTGCCTCAAAGATCAAATTAATCAGCACGTCTCTGATTGCACTTTTCTCTCAATGAACAGTTCCTCAGCCTCAGATGGCAGAGACCAGCTGAAGCCGTGGCTGCTCTCTGCCGATTCAAACAATCAGTGTACAACCGATTATCGTTTCACTACAGATTCACGTGAGCGGCGTCTAAGCCAACGTAAGACGTGACAAAAAGGCTTCCGCTCGATGTGTAGATATTTCATTGTGACGTTTTCCTGATGCCAAATGTCCCGATCGTCCCCCAGCCGTTCGAGCGGAGTCAGTATAGCGTAAAAGGCCGCGGTCTCCACAGTGCGCACAGGCTTTCTGGCCGAGCTCGGACTCTTCCGCACCAGCTGCCACTGCGTGACCATCTGCAGCCGGCCGAGAAACGTCACGTGACCCGTCGGTCGGCCTGCCTCGTGGAAACATGCCTCCGTTCCTATTCTGGGCACATTGTGTGATTCCATCTCTGGGTTGGCTTTACACGGCGCAAGCAGGAGGCAACAGCAGCTCAGTACAAACTGGAAAAGTTTTCCTTTGGTTCTAAATGAAGAGACTGTAATAACGTTTCTTTGCTGATGGAGCAGTGGCAATAAAAAAAAAAAAGACCTTTTAGCATTTGAGCATCAGGGACATACAAACCTTATCCCAGGTTGTTCCGTAACGCACATTGAATCAAATTACAGATATGATGTCCAGAATCATTCAAGTTTAACATCATCATGGAAAGTGATAAATTAACCTACAGCTGACAGGCAATAACTTTACTTGTCTTGGACATTTGTTGTCACTTACAGACATTTTAAGTGACTTAATTAAACAACTGTATGAATATATGCTCTCACACGTACTGAACAGCATCTTAACGTGGAGGTGACGTCAAAGGCTACTTCAGACTTCACAAGGGTTTTTGAGATTAGCTGGAAGGAGCCAAACTGATCTGGACTTTTACACTTTCAAAAATGGGGTTTACACATATGGCTCCATATGTTCCATAAGGATTTTCTTATGATCAGTATAAAACCATCTGAGTGAAAGCCCTTGAATGTTCTGCATACGCCTGTGACCTCCAGCTGCCCAGTGTAAAGCCGACCCAACGCGTGGTGGTCAGTGGGTTGTAGGCTCAGCTCGCCAAGCTCTTAGCTCCCTTCTACACCAGGATTCATCACAGAGTTTCCACTCTCATTTCCACAGATGCTGGTGTTCAAAGACTAGTTTAAAAAGCCATTAGTATGTGTACTCACTGACGTGTTAAGCTGTCTGTAGCTCAGGCAAGTTAAATTTAATGTACTGCCACCTCTGTGTACAGCACACGGCATATGTGTAACCACTGTAGGAGCCTAGTGCAACTACAAGGCTGGGATGAATCAAACACACAAGTCATCTGTGAGTCTGAAGCACGGATTAAAGTCACCAACGAGCTCTGCGCCTCGATACAAGCCTCGTGTTGATCTATACATCTGTGCACTGCAGAGGAGGGAAGAGCGTCCGATTGGCAGGGCATGGTCTGATGAAATGGAACCCGTGCTCATTCCGTTACCACATAAAAAGGATTAATTACATTTGGGCTCTCAGTTAAAGGCAGGGAAGGAGCAGCCCACCATCATGAAAACACACACACTGCATTTATTAGTCATGTTAGTTGATCTTTTGTGCACCAAGTCAGACTTTGTTACTGAGGGACCAATGGATGAACTGGGCGTCCTTGAAACCACATCACAGAACAGCGAAGGCCAATTAAGAATAAAATACATACATTGAATCTTGAAACTGGATGAACTTAGCCTATGATTTTGTTCTAACATAATGCTGGTTGGATATGCTTCATTTTGCTTCACAGCATCTTTGTAAATATGTGTAATTATTAAAAGCGATACTGGTTTTCCGTGAACTCGGTGCTTCCTTTTGCAGACCACGGCAGAGAGAACTCTTTGAAGCTGCCTCGTCTGTATCTGCGCGTTGACGTGTACAGTTTGTGAATGTGACGCCCAGGAGTCTCTTGTGCCAGACTAGAAAATCAGTTCACTGAAATTAATCATCTAAAACTACTTCCTGTGTTTGCAACAAAGTGTTTACTAAAACGAATGGTTAAAAATCGGCATTAGTGAGATGTTCCATGGTTGGTTGGTGACACTGCAGAGCGTGTCGTGAAAAGATGCATCACTGAGACAAACATTTATTTATTAATCTTTAATTTCTCAGCTGGGAGATAATTAGCCCAGCTTAGCATAGAGGCTGGGAGCAGAGGGCTCCAACGGACGGATGCCCTCTCAGAACGACTGCTGATTAATGATCTCCGTTACAAAAACCAGCACAGGGGCAGAAATACGCCAACGCCCTTTCAACAACGGCAGGTACAGAGCAGATTGTGTCGGCTGTGTTCCTACCGTTGTTTGTCCTCTGGCTGTAGGGCTCGTTGCCAGGCCTGATCTGTACAGACACGACGGCAACCAGACACTTTTTTCCCCAAACCCTACAAACCAGGATCAACATATTCATTGCGGAGCTTTTGTTTGAGCCTGGCTTCCCCCTGCTTCTTTACGCCTGGCAGCATTAAAAACACAGCGTCTACGGTTTTGCCTGCATTTTATCTGGATTCTGATCAGGACCCTTTAATAGTGAAAACACTTCAAGGTTTAAAAAACATGCGTCACTCTGTAAACTCATTGTTCGTGTACAACAAAGTCCTGAAACTGTTGATTTCAGTAGGCTCTTTAGTAAAAGGACGTCATGATGTGATCAGAGGTCAATACCAGTGAACGCTGACAACATGGAGAAATGCTTTCTGTGCAGCTGTACAGTTCTCATTGGACCAGCAGCCTTAATATAGTTTTGGAGAAGGAGCTTTGTAAAATGGATGCAGCCCATTTCTATTTTAGTCTCCCATCTCCCAGAGGAGGGCAAGGCGGGTTGGATTGACATTTAGTTTTGAGATCCTCTTGACCAGCTGGAGTCAAAGGCATCAGAGGCCAAGTGGAAAAGTTTAGCAATCCAATTTTGGCATTTGGAGCCTAGCGAAGGTAAACGGGACCAGAGCAAAGCAGTGACCAGAGTCGTGACCAGAGACGACGACGCAGAAATATTCTTCATTATACAGTTTTTCTCAGGAGGTAAACATCCTGGTTTGCTCACCTTGAGGTAAAACACACCGTGTCCTTGAGTCTCTCACGGCGAACACCCTGGCGGTACCTTGCTGAATAGCGAGTCCTGCCTCATACGCCATCCTGCAGGCTGCTCGAGCTCCTGGACAGCAGCCAGACAAGCACCACGTTGGCTCACCAGGTCATGTCCACATTCATCTCTGACAGACACTGGGCCAGGTGGCCGTCACGGTCCATCTGGGTGAACCTGGCGGCACAGGAACATGAAGCGTCACTGTTGCTGCTGCCTTCACGTACAGACACGACCAGGCTCAAAACATGCACACGTGTCAAAAATACAATAGAAAACAACAGGCACAGCCGTTTTGTTATCTTTTGTTGATCTGCGACCGTGCTACTAGCTCGGAGAAGCTGCCTCACGCACAGCAGTGCTGTAGGCTAAATGCTACTCTTAGCATGCTAACAATGTCAAAGGTCATTTGTTTTGTTTCTACTTAGTATCTCATCTGATGCTGGTCACAGTGTTGACCATTGAGCTGAATCTACAGATTACTTTTCTTACTTTTCGGCTGATTCAAAATGTTAAAATGGTTTTAACTGACATTAAGAGCAAAGACTGTTTGTGTTCAAGCTGCTCGTAAACATAAAAAGTGCAAGTCAGCATAAAATGCTATATGTTTACATTGTGCAGAATTTTATGACTGTTACAGACTCCACCCAAGGAACTGCAGAGATGAGTCAAATGAGGTTTGCTGCAGCTCTTACCCGACAGGGAACTCCATCAGGCACATGGGGCAGCTCTGAAGCCCTGCTCCTCCATCTCCTCTGAAACTTGCCTGCACCTCCTCTGCTGCTCTATCTTCCACCCCCTTCTTTTTATTTTCACCCTCCGTCAGAAGAGAAACTCGGCTGTCAGACATCTTCATCTCGTTTGTGTGAAGCTGCCTGTTGACAGCTTCGGTTTGTGGTTCTCCCTGCTCCCCACCTTTTCTTCCCGCTTCTCTCCCAACATTTGAGGATCCCGCTGCTGGTGCAGCCTCCTCCCAGCAGCGGCGGGACGGCTGTGTTTTTTTGGTAAGGCTTTGAAGGGTTGTTGTTGTTGTTTTACCATCGTGATGCTCCCTGCGGTGCAGCGTCGGCTGTCTGTCAGGTGGGTCTGGTACAGGTTTGGTTTGTACTGACAGGTCCTGCTGGGAGGAGCGGAGCCTAAGAGGAGCCGGTTCAGGAAAGGGGGAAACCTCTTCATTTAGGTCACACCACCGCTGTTCTTCCAACTTCAGTGCTGTTGGTTTCTAACATGATACAGAAAGTAAAACAACACTTAACATTTAACATTTCAACTCAAGCTAGTAATGCCTGTTGGTCCAACAAACACATACTGTAAATAAGAACCAATACAAATGCTAACACACTTTCAGACTGGTGGTTTAAATAGTATCCATCTAGTCCATTTTGCTGTAGAAAATCCTCTCCAATCATTGTGTTTTGGTGCAATGACATGCAAAGTTTCTGTAGATAGTTTTGTTTCATTATTAGATTTTGGAAAATGTTTGTTTAGCTGCCTTTGAACTATGATTTTATTGGGACAAAGAGGTTTGTTATCATCTAATGCATTGCACATATTGACGGAGATGTGATTCACTACAGGAGCATTTGATGTCAACCTACCACTGCACACGGCTGTGGAAGATCAGGAACCGGGTCCCAGCGCTGGCTGTCCAGGTCCGGCAGAGCGGACTTGAGTGTGAACATCCACAGCCTCTCTGCAGCAGGCAGCTGCTCTCTGTTCCACCATGCTGCTGCTGGACCCACTGACCTGTAAACAGATTACATACTGTCGGTTTCACACAGCTGCCACGGGGTCAGTGTGTCTGTCTTCAGTGCAGCTTCAGCTCTACTGAATGCATTCAGAGCAGGACACGTCAGCACAAAAGATATTTAACATAAGAGATTCAAAGAGATTTAGCCAATTGTCAATACCTGAATCTGAGCATTGCATTAAGTGCTTGGCTCTATTAAATGTAGTGGCCCCACTGTACAGACCAGTAAACCATAGAATGCACCTGGATCTTTATCAGCTTTTTTCAATAACAGGTGACATTCTGCGACTTGCCGCTGCATAAAGGTTGTGACCACTGCACTGACGCTGTGCATTTTTCTGTAGTTGGTTTATTGCACGTCTCTCCTGTGTAGTTTACTTCCCTTGGTGTTTACCCCCACGCTGCCATTTTTCTGCATCCAGCTGAGAGAACACGCTGAAAACTGGGGGGAAACCTGGATTTAACCCAACATGATCATCACCCATCACACAGTAAATCCTACCATTATTATTTTTCTGTTTTTGTTGAAGAAATTAAATTGTACTTGTACTTTGGAGGCTATTATTTTGTACTTGATTACAGGACACTCTGATCTCACTTGGCTCAACATCAGTAATGCTAAATTAAACCTTTTTACTATTTCCATTTGTCTTAATTTCAATTTCTCCCGTGTGTTTATTTCTTGGCTTCTCTTGAAAGTAAATCAAACATTAAATCTCTTTTTAAACACAAATGTGTAAACAAGCCACAGTTTGAAAATGTGGATCAGATGTTCGCCTTTAGCTCCGCTTGTAGAATTACATATCAAAATATTACATATACACACATAATGGACGGATAACGTTTAGTAAGAACTTTTTAACTTTGTTGTTTTAATGCAGGCGGTGGAGCATGAACCGATGACGGACCCGAGCGCCCACCGATCGTCACCGAGCAGCGCGGCCTCATCCCTCTTCGTCGCCTCCTTCCTGGCTCCTTGCGGGTGAATCTCCTCCGCAGACGTTCTCTTTCGCTTAAGCTTGGACTTGTGATGATTTTCAGCCATGTCGCGTGTTTGTTTCACTGCCTACAGAACTTCGCGCCAGCAGCATCGCTAACGACCACTTCCTTATTCCTGTCACATGACGTCATTCGGCTATGTCCAATCAGAGCAGACCCGTTCACGCGCGTACACGGCGATAGTTTTATTTGAGCTCATCTGTGTTAACGTGTTTTAATCAATTAACAGCTGATGAAAATACAAACGATGCTGCAGCGACTTCATGTCACATCACAGGAAAACGTCCCAAAGTGTTTGATGAGGTCTGATTGTGTGAAGTTGTTGCTTTTCTGCTGTGGAAAATGTTAATGGAGCTTTTCAGAACTGACCTAGCTCCACTAATCACAATCAGGAAATATAAGGTAATGTGCAAAAGAAGACGAGTCCTTAATTAAAATCACTGATGAAAGCTAATGAGCTAAATTACGCCAAGGAAAGCGCCTGGATGAAGTTCAAAGTCCAACAAATCAGCTAATCAATACCTCTCACTTCTACTAAACCAGATATTATGTCACTCTTGCACAAGGGTTTCTCCTCAGCGCAGATTACATCATACAGCCATGCTAACAGTCAGGATAATGCTTTGTTCCTCTGCTAGGACACACATAAAGTGGAAAGTTGAAGTCATAATAATGGTGGGACTTTCTGAGGCTTTTAAGCTGTTGGCCACAGGAGAGGGACCAACGCAGAGCGGCTGCAGTTATGCAATGGAAAAAGACGAGGGAAAGCTGGACCCAACAGGAGGAAGGGGGAGAGAGGAAAGACGAGAGCATTATTAAAAGAGCGGAAAACAGCACGTTGGGAAAACCTGCCACTTTGAAATAAGGCGAGAGCGTTTCTTCTGGAAACGCTGCCATCTGATGAGTATCCCAGAAGGGCCGCTGTCGAGTTGCTGACACTGGCCCATCGGTTTGTTCTGCCTCAAGAAACACAAAAGCAGAGCAGTGGGCCAGGCCTGCGGTCCACGGTGCTGCTCTGGGAAAAAGTGATTCTGCGCCTGGAAAGAGAGGTTATGTCATCCGCCCCACGTGATGCGATGTTGTGCTCCGCTGCCATAGCGACAGTGGAAGACGATCAGCAGAATAGATGTGAGGTAGTAACCGTCTGAACTGTTTAAGTTGAAACGCGACAGAGGTTTTCTGAGCCTGTGATGACGACAAACACAGAAAAGCACCAACTGCACGTTACTGGCATTGTACAGCAGCTCATTTCATAATATTTTTCTATTAATGAACTAACTTTGATACCAGAGAGGTTTCAGACAGTTTCAGAACTGTTGTATCTTTCCAGTCATATTTGCGCTCAGCCCAGTGGCTGCGTCACTGTCACTGCTCACTACTGCTTCGATGCACTACAGACATAGTGGTTTACTCAGATGGGTTTGGTTTTTTCTAGCCAAGCCTGGATACTTAGCTTTGCTTCAACGCTGCCTCTGTCCATCCTACAGTGTCGCCATGGATTGGAACTATAGTTGCATAAATAACTCATAAAAATGGACGTGAATCGTATAAAATACGGAAGTCGCTGCCGTCTCCCTGGCTGAATAACCAGCTCGCTAGCGGGTGAGCACAGGTTTTGGTTTTGTTTCAGGCGGTGTGCCAACCAAACCTGCCAAGCTAACTGTGACATCGCTCAAACCACAAACCACTGTCATTTGCATGAACCAAGTAATAAGCCTAAGCTAGCCTAGGCTAACCACATCCTCATCCCACCTCATCGTTTCGGTAACGAGCCTTATGGGCCAGATGTCTACCTGATACCTCAAATCAACGGGTTTTGACATCGGTTAATGGTCCCAGGTCTGTGTGTCTGTGTTTTTTCATGAATGCACAGTAAATTTTCCTAAAACTTTGCTGGCTGCCTGTTGTTGTTCTTTCCTCTCAGCTCAGCCGGTCGAGGCAGATGGCCGCCCACCCTGAGCCTGGTTCTGCTGGAACCTGGTTTCCTCCTCCAGCAGCGGATCTGTTGGCTTTTCTATATAGTTCTGGTTTTAAACAAGATTTGGAGCTACAGAAATAAACATTAATTAAACTTCCACTGTTTCTTATGGGGGCACATGTAGAGGCCCAGCGCGCATATGAATGGGTGACCTGTGCGGGCCTTCCAGATCGGCCCCCTGCCGCCGGGTTGCAGTTGCAGCCGGGTATGGCCAGGGGACGCCACAGGAGCACCAAAGCACCGGATCAGCGGCTCTGCTGGAGTTGAACTTGCTCAGCACACATGGCCTCCTGCGGTTGTTTCTTACTTCTTCTTTTTTTATGTCTTCCTAGAATAAGATTAGGAGACGTAGAAACAGATCTATTTTAGAATGAAGACACGTTTCTACTTCATGAGCAACAAACCCCATTAAACATCCTAAAATATCCCGAGTAAAACATTAATTTTAAATTAAATGGCTTTAATTTGCAGAGAGTATAATTAAGATGGGTTAAAGGTCAAAGTAGAATGAATCAAATGGAAATAATGTAAATGACTGAACTATATCAGTTTGCTTTTGTTGACTGCGTTGTGCGCCCACCAACACATTCTAATGGCTGATTTGTAACAAACAACACAAAACAAATCTCCTCCTGTCATTTCATTAGCAGGATTGTCTGCGAAGGTCGCCAACACATGAAACTTGTTTATTCGCCACTACTTGCCAAACAATTTTAACACGTTCACGCAGAAGAGAAAATAAATAAACCGCAGTCAGTCGCGCAATTTGCGTTTCGTCTTCCAAAGCTAAATTTGAATTGTCTCGCATAACAACCATCTTCGTTTTGTAACGCTGTTCCTGTGCTGCATTCGCAGCTCATGGAAAAGCTAGTAAATATGAATTCCTGTGTGGAACGCTAACAATGAGCTTCTGTCAAGCTACCCTCAACAACATAAATGTGTGATACTAAAAAGTATTACGTTGCTCAGCTGCAGACACAGACATATATTTACATAAATATGTTTTCGGTCCTCTGGGCATCCAAAGTGAAAACCCTCCTGGAAGGAGAACGAAAACAACGATGCCTTTTGGTGCAATGGCATCATCATCAGCTATTTGTAGTAGTACTTAATTATTAATTGTAGCCTAAATATTGGCGTTGGTGCATTTAGTTACTCACCACTGCGTTAATTACGTGGAAGAAAGTTTGAAGGGTAGTCGTTACCGTTTCCTATGCCGCGTGAATGCGTCGCGCCCCTCTCCTTCCCTGCTCCGCGCAGGGCAGAGGACAGAGGGGGGGGGGCGACGGCGCGTTCCCGGAACAGCCGGGCTGCACAGTCACTCACATTCCTGGCTGGGATTCAATGACTGAGCCAGACACACAAACACAGAGGGAGGGGGCGCGCGGAGAGGAGGAGAGAGAGCGCGTGAGCGAGCAAGACGCAGAGCCACAGACTGGAGAGAGCGCGCGGCGGGCTGGCTCTCAGACTTCTCTGAGCGCAGTCAGAGTGAACTGCGGGGGCAGAGCGAGCGCATCGCTGCGGTCCTCGACAGCGGAAAGAACCTCAAACAAGGATTTTTATCGAGCGGCATCGACTCCCGACTCCTCCGTTTGCTTTCATTTTCGCCTACTTCGCGCTTGGACTCGACCAGCGGAACTTTTCCTTCGCCTGCGTGGAGTTTGGGAGCTGCCGGTCGTGAGTCCTCCAGATATGGACAGTCGGCGACCCGCTGCAGGGAGCGACTGGCCGGTGCTCGCTCGCTAGTCACAGGCGTCCGACTGTAAACTCGCCGTGTGGGACTCTTCCCTTTACTGGATGTTTGATGAAGCGCTTCGACATTTTGCTCTTTCTCGGAACACCGTGGATTTACCAGCTCCAGGGTCGGATAGATAGTTGTGATTCCCGGTCGACGGCGAGAAGGATTTACGCGTCTAAAGTTGCAGGAAAAACATGGAGACTGTAAGTCGGCAGAGCTTCCAACCTCATCCGGGACTGCAACAAACTCTCAAGCAGTTTCATCTCAGCTCTATGAGCTCTCTGGGCGGACCGGCGGCTTTCTCTGCCCGTTGGCAACATGAGCTCCTCTTCAAGAAGGACGGAAAGGAGCCCGAGCCGGTGCTGCAGCATCTGCCGCCGCCGGTGATGCCGGGCCCGCTGTTCATCCCGTCGGACCGCTCCACGGAGAGGTGCGAGACGGTGCTGGAAGGGGAGACCATCTCGTGCTTCGTGGTCGGCGGGGAGAAGCGCCTGTGCCTGCCGCAGATCCTCAACACGGTCCTGCGGGACTTCAGCCTGCAGCAGATCAACTCGGTGTGCGACGAGCTGCACATCTACTGCTCCCGGTGCACGGCGGACCAGCTGGAGATCCTCAAAGTCATGGGGATCCTGCCCTTCTCGGCGCCGTCCTGCGGCCTCATCACCAAGACCGACGCCGAGCGCCTCTGCAACGCCCTGATCTACGGAGGCGCCTACCCGCCGCGCTGCAAGAAGGAGCTGAGCGGAGGCGCGCTGGAGCTGGAGCTCACCGAGAGGAGCTTCAAAGTCTACCACGAGTGCTTCGGGAAGTGCAAGGGCTTGTTCGTGCCGGAGCTGTACAGCAGCCCCAACGCAGCGTGCATCCAGTGCATGGACTGCAGACTCATGTACCCGACGCACAAGTTCGTGGTGCACAGTCACAAGGCGCAGGAGAACAGGACTTGCCACTGGGGCTTCGACTCGGCCAACTGGAGGGCGTACATCCTCCTGGGCCAGGATTACACGGGGAAAGAGGAGAAGGCCCGCCTGGAGCAGCTCCTGGACGAGATCAAGGAGAAATTTGACTTCGCCAACAAGTACAAGAGGAAAGCGTCATCCAGGGTGAGTGTCGGCTGCTTCCTCTAGATCCAGCTCGTGCATGTCTCAGTAGGATCCAGTGGGTTGTTCAGATGCATCACAGCCTTATTTCCCTGTGATCGGCCACAGAGCTTCTTTAAAGCGCTTTCCGCTGCAGATTCTGGTTTGGTGGCTTGGCTCTGGTTTCTCAACACTGAAACGTGTCGTAGTTGAAGAGTTTGTGGAAAGGGTTCACAGTGTGATGCGTGTCTTTCGGAGGCCGGTGGACCTCCTCCTCCTCCTCCCGCAGAGAAACCACTCACTATTTGGTCATCATTGCCAGATTGTCACTAATTGGGCCTCATCCAGCAGTGACAACAAAACGCCTCTGGTGGCAATAAAGCCATTATTTGCTAGTGAAACACCTCTCAGGACCATGTTTTATTGGTCGATAGTGTAAATACAATCTCATTTACCAACAAATGCCTCAGCGGGCAATAAACAGCATCCAGTGGTGGGCGGGGGTGCAGATTACACACAAACTCATGTGTAACTCACTAGATTAAAAGGAGTTTCCCCTTTCCCTCCCAACACACACCTCAGTTGTCACTTCCCAGCAAACAGTGTGGTTGTTTCTATGATCGGAGCTTTTGCTGCTTGTTGAGACCTAAGTCGCTGCTTGTGTGTGCGTGGGGCTAAATCAGCGCTGTGGTCAGCCTTGAAGCCTTTTTCGGAGGTTTTGCAAACCTCGTCTGATTCTGGAACATGTTCGTTGCGTGAGCACAAACCATGTGCAGCAGTTTAGCCACGGCCCCCAGGATGCTCTGCGTTCGGGCTGACTGGGACGCTACACTCCAGGCAGGCTTTGCAGAAGGGGCAGTTGCAGGGTGGCAGACTGATTGGAAAGAATCCCACCCCCACTTCACCTCTGGGGAAAAAGGCCAGTGCGGCCATTTGCATGAACTGTTACACATGAATGGAGCTGATGAAGCAGGGTTTAGAAGTATTGTGGCGGAAACATAATATGATCCCAACAAAGGGGAGCATTCAGCAAACACGGGACCCATCCCCCTCCAAACATCCACCTACCCCTCATCCCACCCCGCGCTTACCTGCCGCTCTGATTGAAACCAGACTGGACCTCTGAGGGCAGCAGACTTGTTGATGAGGCACAGAAAGCAACTGCAAAAGTGTTTACAAGCAACTTCTCCCCGGACCTCCGTCGAGGCTCCTTTCAGAGGAACCCGACAAAGAGAGGAATCAGAGAGACCCTTAAAGTCCCGCAGAGTGCCAAAGTCCTGCCATGCATGGTGAATACCCACTCTTGGCACACACTTTCATTCAGGCTGGAGTGGGCACACCTCGAGGACCCCCGCTATCTGGGGGCCTCCTCTATTTTTATAAGTGCCGACGGGGCACCCGAGTGTTAAGCCCAAGGCTCATTTGAGCTTCTACTCTGCTTTTTAATTCGACTCCCCCTTCTCTTTTTTCCTCAAGTGCCCCGTTTCAACAAGCGCTAATGAGCGGATGCATGCTGGGTAGGAGTTGAGGAATATTTCTAGACGTATGGCAACGCGGCTCTACTTTGTCAGCACATTTCCACACAGCCGAGGCTCTTTGAAAACGCTCTTGGAGGACGCGAGGCGACGTGCGAGACCGAGCTTCTACCTTCCAGCTCATGAGAAAATGCCACCATCGGTGTGCTGTCAGCCAAGGCACTGGGCGTCTCTGTGAATATTAATGAGGGGGTTACAAAAGTGTTAGCAGCAGTCTAGCATGCAGACAGACACAGGAAGTGATATTGCCGCACTTCCCTCCTTGCAGATGCTCATTTCGAGAGCTACCCTCAGAGATGCACACATGCTTCTGACTCACAGACGGCGTTTCTTTCTGCAGAATGACTGCGTTTGAGTAAGAAGCGTGAATTCGCAGAAGGAAAAGTCATTCTGCTCTTATCTCGGAGGACGAGCGCCGCGCCACTAATTGTAAACAGTAACGGGCAAATGCAGTGAACTGTTGAATTGTTTTAAATTGGTTTGTGTGCTGGGCGTGGGGCCCTTCTCCCGGCTGCTCCTGCCAGCCCTTGGCTGTAAGTCTTTTGGTTTCTGGCTGGTACACATGTGGGTGGCACACATAATCAGTGGCTTTCCGCATCAGGATGTTTAGATAAGGATTGCGGCTACAGATTTAGTATGTTGCTAACTTTATAATTCAGCCTCAAGATGAAGTGATTTCTGTACAGTCCGTCTGTTAAAGAGAGATATGAGAAGGAGAACGGGGGCAGAGGGCGGGGGGGCGTCTGCAGTCGAGCCAGCTCAAGCTTGACTCACGCTCGCCTCCAAACCAGCCAGTTGAACTTGGACCTTTTCCCTGCACAGACTCAACCTGCTACTGTAGCTTTGCAGATGACACAGAACTGATTGGCTGAAGTCACGGAGTTGGGCTTGGCTTTTTCTTCTTAAAGCCGATGAACGCTTGTGCATTAGCAGCAGTCAGGCGGCTCACATTCCACAGCTGCCACTCCCTCGTGGAGGTGAAGACGCCGCACACTGAGCGATGTACGGTATGGAAACGCTCGTGACCGGGCTTGAATGGAAGCCGTCTGCACGAACGCCTGTCAAAGTCAACAGCGACTCTACTGCTCCCTCCTGAGCGGCGCCTAATTCCCGTGTGGAGGTGGTGGGAAGTGTTTCATTTAGAGGCAGATGTGTGAGGAATGCCATAAAGCAGGGTTGGAGGCATTCTGTATTTATGCTCTACATATGCTTTGCTGCTGTGCTGACACCCAGCACATTCCTGCAGCTGCGTCCTTTGTAAAGAAAAAGCTGACGGCCTGTTAGAACCGTGATGCCCTGAAATAGAAAAACAAGACTAAACTTTTGTCAGGTTGTAAATCATTACACTTTTTGCTGCCATCTCTAAAGAGCAGGAGCTGAAAGTTCCACCCCCACCCTGGCTGCTGCTCGGGATATCTGGCCTCCAGCTGAAGGGGTTGCTTGTTTCAGGAGGAGGTGCTGCTCTGGTGCTGGTGGGGGGCTCAGAGGAAGTGAAGGGAGTTTAGGCCTGTCCTGCTTCATATGCACGGCGCAGTGTTGGCAAAGCCTGCTGACAACCAGCCATGTCCTCGCTGTGGACAGGACAACAGCTGGTCGCTGTGCATTTAAATGGCAGCTGAGAGAAACTTTCAAGTCTGGTTTTACGGACGTTTGGCAAAAACGTGATCGCAAGAGTTTGCACAGAGCCTTGTTGTTTCCTGACTGCGTGGGTGTTGTTTTTGCTTTGAGTTAACGCCGCGTTGTCTGTTTGGATGTTCTTTTCTCGGGCTAATAGTCGAATATGGCGTCGGCGTCATGTGCTCTGGGTTACGCCGCCCGTCAGCGTTCAGGCTAAGGGAGGACAGTCGGTCCACGTTACAAGAACGACAGAGGCCCGGAGAGATCAATGCCGCATCGACGCGTGACTGTCTTTGTGTTAAGTGCGTTCGGAAACTCCATCGTTTCTCCAGCTCAATAAACCAGAGTGACAGACCAAGACAGAAAGTTCCTGAGGCAGTGGAATAATACGCAAGAATAAAGCACGTGTGGTGGCACCTATGCTGTAGATAATGGGCATGGACACAACTATAATGGACCAGCTTCTTCTCTCGCTTTCACGACAGTAGCAAGTAACAAAAAGTTTCTGAACAGACGTTAAAATTCATGCGTTTGAGTTTCCAGTAAAAATAATAATAATGATTTGTGTTTAACTGAGTCCATGGAAATCCAGAAAAACGGTTGTTTAACAATAACAATGACCTAAATAGATACATGTTAAGTAGTAGTTACGTTTGGGAAACTTGCCTTGTTTTCCACACATTCTTTCTGTGAAAAAAAGCTGCAACTATTCTCCGTTCTACTAAAAAACGCACAGGAACCATTGTGCTGCGAGATGATAATGTGAGCTGCAGTATTTGATGCGTCTTTGAACATCTGTCTCTGCCCGTTTTTCCACCACAACCGAAAGCGCGCGAGCAGCAGCCGTCTGCAGCGTTGGGTAATTTCTCAAATGCTTGGCATCGAAGTAGAGGCGGAAAAAGAATTAAGTGCTGTGATTCTTTTCAAACGCGAGCTGTTGAATTCAAAGCCTTTAAAGCTCGGCAGACAAATGGGGTTTTCCCAGTTGCGACTTCGTTGTGTGTAAGACACGTGAAAATGTGTTGATGCCTGTTTGTTGTAGGAGTCACCTGACGTATGAACCAAACGTAGCGCTGAATATTAATATTACCACATTTGGCCTGCATAGTCTATCATAGTAGTTTGTCTGCAGTTTTCAATGGAGCCGGCTCTACATCCTCGACGTTGCTGCTGTTGGTAGGTAGCTGTTGTAGGCGGAGGACTAGGAGACGTTGTCTGTCCAGACTTGGCCTCTCCATCCATCTGGTCGCTCTGTTCTGGGACGGGCCCACCGCAGTCACGCTCCGTGTGGAGAAGGAAAACCTTCTCTGGGCGTAGAGAGGAAGGCGTCCCAGTGCAACACGCAAAACTAAAGCGAATGCATTCCTGCTACAGAATATTCAGAGCCTTCAGACAAAGCGTGAAAACGCCAAGCACACGCCGCCTGTGTTGCTTCTCCCGGCGTCTCGTTGGGATTCTAGCAGCACGGAAGGAGAAACCCGGTGACCCGACGGGTGTCGTGTGGGGAGAAGCTCTGCCTCCTTAGTCGGAGGGTGCCGCCGACGTCTGGATCGTGACTCTGTACATTTTTTGTGTGCATTTAATATTGATGAACGGTGACTGTAGGCAGCGCGGCCTGTTTATTTAATGAGATGGATTTTGAAATATTCATCGGCATCACATGGGCAGCGTAAGCCCAGCTGCTGCTTACTGCCCTTACCCAGGCACCGTCCTCTAACCTTTTAGCGTCCTTTAGCCTGTCCTGCAGCAACGGAACCTCGTGATGTGGTGTCGGTTCGGATGTAGCTACTCTCAGCTGGTGAGGTCCCAGCGTAGATTGGGTTGCGTAAAGGACCGTGACGTATCTGTTATCTGTTAGCTTTGCACGAGAAAGTGTTCAGAAATGGTCTCACTAAGGTGAAGTGCACACACCTGAACCTGGTTCGACATCTGAGGTGATGAGTTAACTGCGAACCTCAGGATTAACTTCGCAGGTTGGTGTAAAACTGGCTTTAGACGTCATGAAGGTTGGGGGGTTTACTTTGTGCTGCGTCAGCCCAGGAGGACCCTTTGTAAATGATAGTGTTGGCCTCTGGAGCTGCCCCCCCTCATTTTTCCCTGTGCACCCATATGTTTGGAATAGCAGCCAGCACCACATGACCATTCCTTCCCCAAATAAAGAGGTCAGCCACCCCACCCCGTGCCTCTTTTTAAGTGCTTTCGGCCAATAGCAAGCTGCCGAGCGACTCCCACGGGACAGATGGCCGTGTGACGAAGGCAGCTAGATTCTCACACAGCGCCAGCAGCTTAACTTCTGACATGAAATGAAATGATCTTTCTGTGACGGAGGCTTCTCTGGGACGTGTTTGCGATGTACTGTTTGACACCGGGGAGCGTCTGAGAACCAGTGGTGGCCGCCGGCGCTCGTGCGCGGGGCTGGTTGAGTGTACGCTTCGCAGTTGTGCGTGCTTGTTTTGAGCCTGGATCAGCTGTAGGAGCTGTGGGAGGAGATTAGCACGAGCTCACTGCCTACTCATTTCCATCCCCATCTGCCTGTCTCCCACGGTGATGCTCCCCACCATCCCCACCCCCAACCGCACAGACATCCACACAACACCCAGATCCCACCCCCGCGATGTCTCCTGAGTCCTATAATGAATACTGAAGCGGACAGGATCGCGTGCAAACAAACACACATACACAGACTTTTCAGTTGCACTGTGGGTGTGCAGCACCACATCCACCAGGCATGGCCTAGAATATCCTCCCGTAGATTCATTTGAGAGCATGCGCTCCGTCTCAGACTGCTGGAACCATCCCCGGCTGGTTTCCTCTAAAGGGAGTCTCCTGTGAAGGACAGGTAGTCGGAGATGGCAGATACAGGGAGCTTTTCAAGCCAATAATAAGCCACGCTAATCTTAGTTCTGATTGAACTGGCACAGTTCCTCCTCCGAGGAAGCTGCCAAGTCAACTCAGCAGCTTTGCACAATCTCTGTCAAGTGGAAGGGATGGTTATAGCGCTGAGAGATGGAGCACAAACGAAGCACTTAGACATGTCGAGACCCCGGCTCTGTATCCGAAACCGTGCTCTGCTGTGAAAACCAATAGTGGAAGAAACGTCCATCAAAGCCCTGGAGGTATATGTCTGTAGTAGTGAAGGCAGGCTGGGCAGTGAATCCTCCTTTTCCTGCGTTGGATTATCGGAGCACGGGGGGTTGGCGGGTGGGGGTCACGCTGGCTTGGCCTCAGCCATGTGGAAGGGCAGCTCCCAGGAGCTCTGAGAGGTATTGTTGTGAGAGCACGAGGCGGTGTTGGTGGTGTTTAGGGGCTGAGGTGGGGGGGTTGGCCGTGCGCTGGCTAGCCTTTGTCCCCTTCCTGTGCTGGGTATCAGCTGTGACTGTGGGACAGATAGAGGCGATAACTCAGCCCCACCCCCTCCCACTGTTTGACCAGAGCTGAGTCATGGACCAGGGCTTGATTGTTTGACCCCCACCCTCGACCATCCTCCACCCTTCCTCTTGAGGCTGCTTCCTGGAAGTCTTGTGTCTGCTTTATTACACACGTTTTAATTTGCATCTAAAAAATCTCGATGGAATATTTTCATACCAGCATGGATGTAGTCTTACAGGAGTGTAACACGCCTTTAAACTTTCCATTTGAACCCTGGAGACGTTGGAGGGGAATAAACCCGAAGCTGCCGTCGCTGCGTTTCCTTTACAGCCTTTCGCCGGGTTTACAGTTGGAAAACACAAAGTTATGAATGAGCCATTCATTGGGTCAATGCAGCCGATTCGGTGCTGACTCTGGCGCACGTCTTCTCAGAGAAGCACATTCTCTCTGCAAACAGCCTGACTTTTACTTTTGTTTAGTCTGCAGTGACTCAGTTAGCGTCTAGCTGCTCCAAGTTGTGTTAAGACAAGAAGGGTTAATTTTAAACCGGATTAATCAGGAGCTGGAATGAGCAGCCCTATTGATCCAACAAAGCAGCTTTGTCCTGAACTTTGGCTGACCATTATAACCTCTCAGCGTTTATCTGCGTGTCATTAATAGCAAGCGCTGTGAGGCCAGGCCTGCCGCAGTCACAAGAGGATTTGGTGTTGGTGCAGACGGAAGTTTGGGGGGCGAGAGCTCAGGCCCGTGAAGAGCTCTAAAGTTGTGCCCCCATAGACTGGCAGAGCAGAAGTAGAGCGTTTCCAACCCAACGGTCGATGAACTGCAGCCACACCTCGACTGCAGCTCGTCAGGAAGTCGAGGTGGAAGGTGTGTGTGTTTGAGCAGGGGTTGGGCCGAGTCGGCTCGGTTTACGCCTCAGGAATGAAGTGTTGGAAACAAAGGCTTATAATGTGGTTAACATCCGTCCTCCAGACTGGCCTGGTCCTCCTCTCCAAGGCACCAATCTCCAGAATTAATCCGCCCCAGCCGCACTCTGGCAAATGAAGCGGCCATGCAGATGCTAAATAAAACAATATGCTGAAAGGGGAGCCGTCCTTCTGGCACGGACGCCTGCTTCTCAGGTTCAGGCGCAGCCTCTGCCTCCCCCATCCACCCACCGAAGCCATTGATTTCATATCTCACACCCTGCCCCCGTCGCCCAGGCTGCTCATGCCTTGTTTCTAGTCGCACACGTGCACCAAGCGTTTAGACGCTATACACACTCATCCAGACACGCGTACATGTGCACATCTACTCCTTCTGCTCCCACAGAGCAGACAATAGACCTCTTGAAGCTCTCTGCACATAATTAATGTAATTGTAGAT
Organism: Macropodus opercularis; assembly: GCA_030770545.1. NCBI lineage: Eukaryota > Metazoa > Chordata > Actinopteri > Anabantiformes > Osphronemidae > Macropodus > Macropodus opercularis. The sequence continues at coordinate 16,768,833 of CM061095.1, forward strand.
CCTTGAGACAAGGTAATGTGTGGAGAGCGGAGCTGCCTGCGATCCACAGCGAACACAAAGGCTTTATACTGAGCGACTTCCTTCCAAGAAATGCTGAGCCACCGATATCTCAGCTACGAGGACATCTGCGTCCGAAGCCTGCAGCCATTTTCTATACGTCAGTGTGTGTTTGAAGGGGGAGCAGACGAACGGACTTATCCCATCTGACCTCTAGCCTCCTCACTAGGCTCATCTGTCTGCCCCGTTTAATTATCTCCTCTCTCACGCACACACAGAGGTCAGGGCTGCAGCTGAACCTTTCCACGCCACCTCCTCTCCCACTCCCTCTGCAGACATGGCTACCGGGTGTCTGCATGGCCTTGCACAGGATTAAAGGCTGAATTCAAACACTCATTTGATTTGCTCCGTGTTCATTTTTATTTTTCTAGGCTGGACTTGAATTGATTGAACTGATTTGCGGCGTCCAGCCTCAGTCCTACAGGTTAAAGTCCAGATTTTCGTTTTGTTATGATGTTTGTTTGTACTGAATGCGCTGAACCTTGGTCTCCAGGTTACATTGCGCGCTAGGACATCTCTCTCTCTGTGATTGCTTGGTGTGAAACACTATTGATTTGCAGATACGTCAGCTGTCAATGAACTGATTTAATATAACTGCAGCTTGAGGCTGGTGCACAATGAAAATCATAGGCCTTGACCCCTGCAAGCCCACGGGTTCTGTGTCAAGAGTTATTGACGGCTTCAATTTGGTTTGCAAAAATATGCAGTTCTGTGAAGAAAAAAAAGCATTTCCATTATTTAAAAATGTACAATAGCTGATGATAATAAAAGGACGTCACTCCAGGCTTTAAATCTCAGGTTTGAGAACGTGCTACAAACAGACTCATGTTATGAAGCGTCTTCATCTCGACTGACATTCAGGTTAAATTATAGTGTAAACATTTGATGAAAGCTGATGTGACAGTGTGAGAATCCAGGATTAAGCTGAGGTCTAGAATATTTTCCACGTCCTCCTGCCACAGTATTTCTTTCCCTTTTAGAGGTGGTTGCGTTTGTCATAGAAACCGTCAGATGTGAGCAGGGAGGTTAGATCCAATCAGTGGTCGGCCTAGATACGCTGCTGAACCAGGTTGAGGTATGTTCTGTGGCCCTTTTTATCTAGATTCAGTCTCGATATGTGAATGTATCACGGTAGAAGACACCAGGTCTGAGATAGGACAGACGTTGTGGGTTTGTGTGGATTTCCTCAGAACTCAGAGCGTATTCTGAGAAGACAGGCAGTGCTTAGTCTCAGGCCAAGGACAGAGCCGGGGATGTTATGTCTCTCTGTCTTGTCGCTTTCATTCTCCCTCTCCCTCTCAGCCTTTCATGTTTTCTTGAGCTGCTTACTTCCGCCTGTGTGAAACTCCCTCCTCTTCCTCATCCGACCCCCCCAGCCAACCTCTCAGTGCTTTCAGAGTCCCTGGTGCTGCGAGACATCAGATTCCACTTCCTGCAGTTATCGTTACATCTCAGCTCCAGCGGATGCACAACCACAGCGTGCGCATGCGTGAAAGAATTTAGTACCAAATAACTCGACTATCGTCAGCGTTTTATTTCTGAGCCTTAATGTGAAGGGTTGTAAAGGCCTGGGTGTCCTTCAGATCATCCAATGAAGAGCTGTCAGCTCTCAGTTGAATGGTAACAAGCTTCTAAACGCATAGCTGTCCAACAACTGTCCGTGTTTTCAATAAAGCCTCTTTACTTCTTAACAAGCAGATTCCCAGAGCACCTTGGTGGTTTCTCGGGCTTTGAGATGGTTCAAGGTGAACCTTAATGGGCCTATATTATATTTACGCCTATTAATTTGGCAGATGCTGTCGTCCAGAGTGAAAACGAGGTAAAATCCATGTCACGCCACATCAAGGAGAAGCTTTTCAGAGTAAGTGCTTCGACATTCCCTTCCACGTTCCACTTGATGATGTCCTGCAAAGCTTTCGTGAGCGATGCCTGAAGTAAACGAGCCCAGAGGCGACGTCTGCGTGAGCCGAGGGCTGGTTGGTACCTCATCCACCGCGGGGGCACACAAGGGTTTGGACTGATCTCAGCCTCGCATCGATGGTTGGACGAGGCGCCGTCAATGTGCAGATCAAGTGAATGTGGGTGATGCACAGTGCGAGAGATGGGCCGGAGCCTGCACGAGCTATTTGATGGCAAACTCAAGTAGATCCTAATCTTTCTGAAGTTAGATACTGAAGTGCTGCAGCCAGGTCACATATAGAAGATGGCTCAGCTGCTAATCTGCTGCTGAATAGGAGTCCAGGCAGGGATCAGCGAGTTCACTTTTAAAGAGACAGTAGACCGGTATTATCAGCCAAGCGGTTCATCAGTCACCTGATACCAGCAGCTCACGAGCTCAAAATACTAATTTCACTTCAAGTTAATAAAGCTGAAACCATCCCAACAGGAGGATGGAAGAAACTCCAACCAGGAAATGGTTAATTTCATACAGAATAATCCAGTAAAATCTCTGTCTGCCCGCCACTTGTTAATTCCTCCTACACGGTCGATTCTTACACTGAAATAAAGCCGCACATAGACGAATTAATGGAGGGATAGATGGATGGAGGGAAGATGGATGCCTTGGCCTTTCTCCCCATTCTCCTCCCCTGCAGCAATAATGAAATGATAGATCCCTGATGTGGATGGGAGCAGAAGTGAAGGGATGACCTCACAGCCACCTAATCGCCGCGGAGGGACACGCCGACAGATAATGTGTCCATTAGCCTTCTCTCTGCCAGAGGAGAAACCAACCTGGCTGGAGAGAGAGGGATGAGCCGGAGGACAGGAAACGACACCAGAGTCTCTTTCCTCCCAGACCACTGCTCTTACTGAACTTGCTGTAATCCTCATTTGCTGGGCTGCTTCGGTCTCAGTTCCCCTTCTTTTTACCTTAGCAATGATCAAGTCATTTTTCGATGACCTGATTTTCAACTTCTGACATTTTAATAAATCCAGCAAGTCAGGAGCGATTTGAGCTCCTGTCTCTTGGTGCTCTAGGGTTCGTCACTGAGGGTCGTGGAGGTTGCTCATGCCAGGGTTCGCTCCTGTGGAAGCCTCAGCCGCTATTCGTCACGTGACCCACGCGGGCTGGTTGTGACTGGACAGCTGCCAGAAGCCCGGGGACGGGCCTTTCTGCGCAGCGTGTAAACCCGAGCGCTAGCTCTGCAAAGTTGCACCGTCACATGCTCACCTTCCTACTTCCCCTTTTCTGAGTACAGCCAGGCCGAGCTGTGTGTTGGCTGACTGCCACAACAACCCTGCAGACTGTCAGTCTAAGCTTCCACCGCAGAGTCGTGGTAGGCAGCAGCTTAGACTTCTGGTTTCGACACCACACCAGCTTCCTGTGGCGCCTCCGCCCTGCTGTCGGATGAGACTCCAGCAGTCCTGATGCAACTGTCTCAAATGTCTGCATTGTTTCTCCCACAGTAATCCACCAACGCCGCCGCCTGCAGCTCTTACAGAGCACTAAGGTTAGATTTGTGTGCTCCAGGTTTTAAGCAAAACCAGAACATGAAACCTGTAGCGCAAACCAATGAGACCATGTGATTTGGCCCCAGTCTCGGCTTTCTCCCCGTGTCTCTTTCACTCGCTCATCCTCTCCTGGAGTTCATCAGTGGAACAAAATGTCCGGCTCTAGGGTGGAAAGCACCAGTACGTGCTGGCCTGGCGGTGCAGTTTTTGAGGCTGCCCGGTACCCTGCAGTGAACCAAAGATCCTCTTTGTGCTCTGCTCTCACAAAGACATGCCCGGAGCAACAGAAAAACACCTCCGAACACAAAACCAACAGCAGCGCTCCGGCCAGGAGGCCCGGCCCGTAGCCCGTATGCAGGGTCCAAGTGGAAGAGCTGCCAAAACGGGAGGTTACAAATAAAACCCGTGAATAAACCGAAGCAAAACAGAGGAAGGAAGTTTTCCATTTGACCTGAAAAAGCCCCACGTGGTCGACTTCCCCTCGTTTCTCTTCCATTCGTACTAAGACGTGTGTCTAATCGAGGGGGGTAACTGGAAAGTCCTTCATACATTCATTTATTTTCTCTATTGGGACAAATAAATACTGCAGAATCTACGATAGAGGCTCTGGTCCTAACTTTAAGTGTGTTGTGTGGTGACATTTCTTCATCACGTGACGTTTGCAGCTAGTGAAGCCAGAGAAAACGTTGGACGCGCAGATGGCGATAAGCGGAGGAGCACGAGCGTCCAGACGCGGTCGGGCTCCGCTAACCCCGCTCTGACGGCTCTGTTTGCTGCGCTCGTGTGTTTGTTAGCGTCCTGTCGCGCTCGTGCCCTTTGATCCTCTTCTCGAGGCCTCAGCATCAGCGGTAGTTCCTGCTACACACAGACACGCACACACCCAAACACCCACGCACCTAGTTGTTGACTGCTGGCAGAGCGCGACATACAAAGTCCAATTCAGAGGTTCAATCTCAAGTTCAGCAGTCTGCAATTCACTGCAATTAGACCCATGGGAAGGTGTGTGTGTGTGGGTGTGTGTGTGTGTGTGTTCTGAATGTGTGGGTCAGCGCTCGCGGACCCAGCCGGCACCGGAAGCTTCCGCGGCCGCTTCTATTTCTGTCTGCGTTTCGGTGGAGCCGCAGACGGTCAGACACACCTGTGGCGTGCAGAGGGAGGCGGGACGGCGGCAGCGCTAATGGATTTACTTCAGTGTGTGTTTCTAGGTGGCAGACGGCGTCTCTCTCGGAGTAGGAGAGGAGCTCGAGCATTAAGCCGAAATCCACTCTCCTTCTTCCTTTCATGCTTGGAAAGAGCTGCAGCGTTAAGACTAGTGTGTGTCTGTGTGTGTGCGCTTCCTCTAATGCACAGCGCAGCACACAGCTCTACATTATTCCAAATGCTGCTGCTGTGATTGGAGCGGTAATGCGGTTGCTAAGCAAATGCAGTCTTCCTGGGCTAAATTGGAATGGGCAAGACGGCTTCCTGGCTGCTAACATGACTCACGCACACATGGCAGAGCTGGCGCAGCAGCATCATCACTAAACAAAGTACCTGCACAGCTGAGTCCGTCGATAATCCACACTCTAGATCAAGGCAGGAGACAGATTATTGACTCTGTCAAGAGTTTGTCAGCTTGTGAGAAGCTGATGAGTAATAACGGTGAGTAGTGCAGCAGTAAAAGGTTGAGGCACCTGTTCTGTCTTCAGTCCATTCACTTCACCCGTTTAACATCACACTGAGCTGACTCAGAAACCGGGGTCGGGTCGTTTTAATGGGAGACGGTGGCATGTTGTCGCGTTTAGTCCAGGACACTACCTGCTCTCTGGTTCCCGCTCAGCCCACCGGTCACTGGCTCGTGTTTCTGGTAAGGCTAGACGGCAGCTGTCGGCAGTGTGAGATGGAGCTGCAGGGTGGAGAGGGGCTGGGGGTCGCTTCTCGAGTGTGGCTTTAATTAAAGCGCCCGCCAGTTAGGTTACCGGTCATTGTGACACATTCCCGTCGAGAGACCCGAGAGCAGAGAGGCCGGCAATTAGCCTGTGCAGAAGTCAAGAGGTGGCACCGAGGAGGGATCCGCTTTCCAACGCTGTGTGTTGTCTATATATGTGCGCGGGTTTGTGCGTGAGCGCAGGGTGTCGTCTGCTTTTAGCCTCACACTCCAGGGTGTCGCATTTCCCCGGCCTGAGTCTAAGCTACTCTACTGCCCTGCATGCGGAGAACGTCCGACAAGTAAACAACCAAAACCTGGAAGCGGCGAATAGTAGTCAAATCACACATATTTAGTTTGTGGGCTGCGTGAAAACTCAGTGAGTTAGAGGCATTGGCTCTGACGCGCATTTAACAAAGGCTGTGGACTCAAGAACTCATTAAAGCTGGACCTGGAAAACGCTTCATTAACAGGCTGCTAAACATGATTAGTTATCAGTAACTCGTTAATCATCACCCTTTTCACTGGGATTTTAGAATAAATAATAAGATATGTGACATAGACAGATTGAGGTGCAGCCATTTTGCTGTTTTAAAGGTTTGGTCATTTAACCTTTCAGACATGTTTCTTAGCAGAAGCTGGAAATCTGTCAAAACCTAATCCGGCCTAGTACTGAACTCAACTGAGCTGTGGCTCCCAGCCGGCGTCAGACTTTCCCTTCGCTCTCTGCCTCTGTTGCTGAGTGTGGGCCTGACCTGATTCCAGCCAAGCATCGCGTGCCTGACCGGAGCGTCTCTCTGTTCGCTTTCAGTCCCTCCACTCGTTCGTCCATCCCTCTCTCCTCCATTCTCCTCTCGCGCTCTAGTTTCCTCCCTCTGCATTACAGTGTGCCTCGCCGCCCATGCTGCTCCGTTGATGTGAACGCGGCCTTTCATGCGCACGCACGCACACTCCCACACGCCAGGTCCCACGGGCTCCCAGCACGCTTCCCTCGGTAGAACCGAGCGGCGCCGCCTGCCCCCACGCTGCCCAGGCAGGACCAAACATATTTGGCTTTTTCCAAATACTTCCATTCGTACATTCTGTGCCAGATGTTAATATTTCCTGTCGTGTGCACAGCTGGATGACAGACCTGCCAGTCTGCTGCTGGATGTGTGCCAGCGTGGTGCGAAGGGTGTGAATGCTTTGTCACAATTTATGTTCCACAGCAGAAAGATTGTCCTGCAGCTGCGGTTTTCATGCACAGAAGCAGCACCGAGTAGCAAGCGAACGTTCACTTTGACCCATTAGGTTTGCTGGTTCCTGTCTCTCACCTCAGTTTCATTTTCCTGCAGCTTGTTCTCTCAAGTCTAAGTGAAAATACCTGTTTAGCCTTTATTTGAAGTTGCCGGTAAACTCCACCGCATTTCAGCCTGGAGGAGCTTCGCCCCCCCAACCATGGCTCAGAGGTCCTGTTGTTGGGAGGGATGATCCAAGGCCTGTCATCCCCAATTACCCAGATGTGGGCCTCAGCCTGCATCGCTCCCATTAATTCCTCCCTTCTCTTCCTCTCGTTCCTCTCTATTCTTCAAACGCACAAAAAACAGTGTGGGCGAGTAATGTGATTGTTTGCGAGTCTTTTGTACGGATGATACAGTCCTGCCAGGCTTTATAGGATCCATATCATAGTTAATTTGTGTGCACGAGGAGGCTTCCAGCAGCGTGACGTTCTAGAGCAGACCTGGCGTCATCCCCAGCTGATGCAGGGATTGGCCAACTGTTTAAACAGTCGTGTCATCCAGATTAAGCACGTTCAGGCTTCTCAAGTTTTCCTTAGTCAGTGGCAGATTAAAGGTGAGCGGCCAGGATTTGTCTTTATTCTTTTTGTCTTTTGGCGTCGTGTCTGCGATTTGAAGGCGATGCTTTGCTTGCCGGCCGGTGGCAGCCGGCGGGGAGAGAGGACAGGCTGCCACCGCTGCTGCGTCTTTAAAAACTCTCCCTCCAAGCTGCTTTTCAGATTACCAGTGCTGCAAACTAGGTAATCGCCCCTCAGCACGAAAGGGCTTATACACCAACTGCAAAGTACGCACAATTCATTTCCAGCGTCACCTCACCCCGTTCGCTGCTTTAATCGGATTCTCGTTTTTGCTGTTTTGTTCTCGCCGTTACGTGAGTGGGTGCTGTTGTTTACCGCTCGCCCCCGTTTCAATGCACAGCACACATGCTTATGGCTGCTGTATGAGTGGGAGTGTGTGCTGGGTGGCGTGTGTGTTTGCGTGACGGATCATTTCAAGCGTTCTCAGCTTTTTCCGGTGGCAGGTGGCACCAATATGGTGCAACTGTGTGAGTGTTAACCAAAGATGCATGAGTGGAAGGAAGGCCGTGTGTTAAAGAGCCTTCGCTTTTCACGCCATGCACTAGTTGACTTCTAGTGCATCAGGATTTTCTGATAGAGACCCAGAAAACACAGATAAGGGATAACATCTAGCTGCTAATCAGTAACAGATGAGGTGCGACTTCCACCAGCAGCCTCTATCCAAATCCCCCACACGGACCACTCCCAGCTGCATTATTTCTTTCTTTAGAGGCAGCCATTTTGGAGAAGTGGTGGTGTCCAAGCAGCACAAGAGGGTGTATTTTGGCTCCGAGGTGGTGCTCCGGTCCAGCACGCCGTCTGCCAGAACCAACAGGAGTTCGTCAACAATCCCCCCTGCGCTGTTTTGCTCAATAACCCTCGTGCCGAGCCAAACGTCTCCGCCTCTTCAACTAGTTGCTTGTCGTAACTGCTGAAGTGAGAGAAAGCGGCTACTGGCCTTGTGTACAGAGCACAGCCGCGCTCCTTTGATCAGATGTGCTGTTCGCTCGTAGAATCAGCCAAAATGATTCTGGCATTTATTCATAGCTTGAAGCTACTGTAAGAGAGTAGTTATTGGGAATTTGTTTCAATAAGCAGAGGAAGGATCTTAAAGCGGCATCAGCCGGGTATAAAGAAATGTGTTCAACAGCACTTCCTCCAACGTTCCTCTCAGCTCATATGTTTCCCATCAAGCAGAGCGATCTGCATGACGTCAGTGTGTGTGGGGAGTGTGGCAGGGAAGTCAGTCCTGGTGTCCAGATGTGAGGAGAGAGGAGGATGGACAGAGCGGACTGTGGTCTGCAGACTGCGTCAGACACTTCCAGTCCGTCTTGTGGTCTGGTGCCAGCTCGGAGGTGGAGTCCTCGCCGCCTTGTTAATGCAGCCGCATCGTAACTTCACCAACACTGTCCTCAAACCACAGTTTCCTCATTTGCTCACTCTGTCAACGGCTCTAAACACTAGATTTTGTTCCCTCTTGATGTACACTTGGCCTTGGACGTTCTGGCCTCCACACCTCCTCTCTAGAACAAACTCCTCTCTCAGAAGTCACAACAGCTTCTTTCTAAGCGCCTGGGTTTTACCCTCCCAGCCCGACCGAGGTGGGCCGCTGTGAGCTGCTCTCTGCCGGACTGTTATTCAACCTGACCCCTCCCTGACCTCGCTGTGGCCTGGACTCTGTGGCCATTAAAAGTGAGGATGTAAAGACTAAAGACTGGTCATTAAAGGACATTTGGAGCAATTAAACCTCTAAGTGTCCTTCCCTTGATTACTTCTCAAGATTGTGTTTGTGGAACGAGCCTGTACTCTAAAGGCCAGACACAATCACCCCTCCACCAACCGACTCCCCCGCTTTCCTCTATTTTGCTATTTTTACAGTGGTCCAGACCATAAAGTCAGTCAAGAGGTGGCTTTGGCTGTTTCACAGCCAGGTCACGGAGGGTCGTGAACCCTGTGACACTGACAGACAAGCCCTCTCCGGCAGGACTGTTGAATACGCGTTTTTATCAGTCGGCATCACAAGACCTCCTGATAAGGTACAAGCTCTGACTGTGTGGCTCCGTTATTACGTGACACGAGGAGAAAAACGGCTTTTTGGCAAAATGGAACATTAACGTGCAGGAAAAATTCGGAAGATCACACAGAAGCTGACAAGCTGCAGACGCTCGTGAACTGTACTTGATGAATCAGATTCACAGCTGCTACCCTGCTTTTACCCTCATAAGGTGATGTCTGCAGGAGCAGGGCCGGAAATCACATGCCAGAGGGGGCAAATATAAACGTGACGCGTCTCGGCCGTTGGAGCCTCGCGGTCTTAGATGCCAGGTTTATATGGCTCCGGGGTCAGCTGGTCACAGTTTTACAGGGGTGCAGGCTAGTTGACAGGTAGCCCAGGCCCCTCTCATGCCATCTGGCAACCATAAAGCCCGGCCAGTAATTCTGACTTTTGTGCCGTTTAATGGGGCTCTCTGGGGGCTGAGGATGTAGGACGTCTGTTTGGCCCCTCGCTCCTCACGTTTTACACAAGCTGCTGTTTAATTCCTCCTTCGAACAGGACGAGGTCACGTGTTTGCCTTGGGCAGCTGTTTGTTTTGTTTCAACCTATGTGTACACAAAAATTCCAATTCAGCAGTCATCACAGTTGACCTTTGGCATCTTCGCCAATGGAGAAAGCTGTTAAATGGCCAGTCTGCCTCCCTCTTGATCATTTGCTGGATGTCTTGCTGGAGAATCGTGCTGAGGCTGTGTGGAGTGAACGGCAGACGCAGATTCACAAAGAAGTTCAACGTTTGCGTCTTCTGCGGCTCCCCACACGTCTACACCAGCCTCAATGGCATCGCTGTCACAGGCGGCGAGGCCTCCCAGCCCTGTCAGATAAGAGAGTGAGAAAGGAAACATGTGAGCATTCTCAGCAGCACCAGGACCAGACAAGGCAGGAATAACAGGCAGGCCAGTGGAAAGGTCGCAGATAAATGACACCGCTCTCCAGCCTGTGTTCTTGTAGCCACCGAGGGCTTCGTTCCACGAGTAGAGTCAACGTTGACAGGCTGCTGGGAATGTTGGTGTTTGTGATCTGTGCATGTTAAACTCAACACTACACCAACCACCATGAATTCGACCGCACAGAATTGGTAAAGTTCCTGCAGAGGCACTGACTGTATTTAGTGGCATGTTTAAAAAAGGAGGTTCGGGGTGAAAGAAGCTTGAGGACAGTGCTTTTGTTCCAATTACAGCTAATCCATTTAGTGGCAGAGAAAGCGGGGACCCCCTGCCAGCCAGCTCAGGCCAGACAGGGGAAGCTATGCGAAGAGGGAAGCCGAGCAAAGCCCTGCTGCCACCCCCCGAGAAAAGGGACAGTCAAAATCTATCATCTGCCTTTTGTCTTCGGGATTCATCTGGCTTTTCACTACCACTTTTCAGCCGGGGCTCGAAATATGTTAAGCGGAGAGACATTAGCCAGACCAATCCTGTTATGAGCATCAGTGCTGAGGAAGGGGGGCTACAGGGGGAGGCGCAATCTTCTTAAGTGATTAATCAGCATGAGAAAGTGAGACCTACTGAGGGATTTCTCCACCTCCAAATTTCAACCACCCTCATCACTATTGTTTCCTTTGCATCAACCTGAAAAGCTGTTCCCCCCCAGAAAGTGACTGTTTGACTTCACGCAGATTTATCCCAACTACTTGATCAGTGAGTCGGTTTTCGATTTGATCCACTCTAGAGTAACCCAGACTGAGCAAAACGCGTTTTCTAGTACAGCTGATGCCGTGTTGACGTGGCTTTAGTCATCATTAGCATGGAAAGAGTAGTTTGTCAACTGGCATCATTATGCAAGCTGTGGGGTTGCAGGAGAAGGCAATTAGCAGCGCCCGGGTGTGAAAAACAAACACATTTGGTGAAGTTTCACCCTCATTACCTCATTAGGTGGTGCAGTGAAGGAGAAGCGTTCCTTTTTTTTAGCCCACAGGCCTCTGGCTGTGTGTTCAAGAGAGCGATGTCAGTGGGGCTCTGTGAGACGGGAAGCCAGACGAAATAACAGCAGCAGAGAAATACAGCAGGTCGTAACCTCCGCGGAGCAGAGAAAGTCACGGCGCAGTTAGCTGTCTGCAGAGGGCTTGGTGCGCTGGAAGCCGCGTGGGCGCCTTCGCTGTGCGCGCGACTAATCATTAGCGCCTGCGAACGTGTAGGTACCCGCTTGTGTGTGGGAACGAGGCGCAGGAATTAAAAGATGCAGCCGAGCCATGTGGTCCACGGCAAGATCACACTGCATCGCTCCGAACCTCGGCAGGTTGTCGCCTTAAAGGACAGTCATTTGAGTCACACCCCCCTCTACCAACACACCCACAGTTGGGGTCCGCCCTCGCCTCCTGCAACCCGCTGCCCCCACTGCACCCCCCCACCGTCTTGCCTTTTATGTGAAGAGATGGGGCAGTGGGACCTTTTTATGAGCTGCTGTTCGCAAAGCAATTACTGTGCTTTAATGAGGCTGTCTGGAATTTCACAGGCCGCCATGTCACTAAAGCCAAGTGCAGGACAAATACTGCACCGCTACTGAGAGAGGCCACCACCTACGAACCAACCGCATCTGAGACCGAATCCAGCCTGTAGCGAAGGAACAACAAAGTGAAACATGATGTTTGATTGCACACCAAGCCTGACCCACACAGGGGCCAAGCTGTGTTGGGGAACTACAAATTGGGGCCAAACTGATGATTGCAACCGTAACTCGTACACATGCTGGAGGATAACGTCAATTAAAGTCAAATTAAACTCTTCCTCATTTGGCTCTGAACCCCTAAATGACTGTTTTCTGAGTAAAAGCGTTTGACTAACTCTTCTCTCTCCTTCTTTTTATGGCTCTGTGGCTCTGTTGCTCCTGCTGCTGTTTCCATCCACAGGTGAGTTTCACTGTCTGCACTTTCACACTTTCAGGGCCCTCGTCTGCTCGTTTGCATCCATAGCTGCAGTCACAAGACCCCGTTAGATGTAGCAGAGGTTTGTAAACTGAGATTTGTCTGGTAGGCTTAGGAAGGAGAAGCTGCAGTGTGGGGAGGGGAAGGGTGCGGTAGCAAAACCCCCAGCCCAGACCGACGTTGGTTTAACCAAGATGGCCGCCTACCACAGGCCTCTGTGAGATGGAGCAGGGTGTAACCACATGCCTCTGCTATCTTCCACGTAGCAGCCGTGCAAGCTGTGACCTACAAACAGTAAAGCATGCACACACAGCGAGTCTCTGCTTTGTTCAAACCCCAATGTCTTACAGCTTTTTTTTCACCACGTTGCCCACCAACAGTTCGCAATTTGCTTCACCAGAGCGCCTCAAAGCCACAAACTCTGCAAAGCAACAGTTCAACCAACAGTAGTTTGGTGCCTTCCTGTTTACTAATCCCCATTTTACACATTATGCTTCGCAAACTGAGTTAAAGGTTCATCTTTGGAAACAACAGACTGAACATTAAATCGAGGCCCAGGAACTTTTTAGACTCTATGGCTCATTCTCCACCAACAAACATACATAAATGCTTAATAATGCAGCCAGTCAGTGGAGCGCTCCTTAAAATGCATATTAGTCTATAGAGGACCACAAACAGCTTTAAGTTCAAATACCTGACAAAACAAACCGTCGCATTGTTTCCTCCTCCTCCTGTGGGTGGACCAGCATGTGTCTGTGGGTGGAGGTCGTCTCCCCTGCACTGAAGATAACTTTAAATCTTTGAAGAAGCTTGAAGTCTCAAACTGTAGACGTTCATCTGTGGGTCACCGTGACGACCAGCTCAGCGCTGTTGGTGCATAGTGAGCATCCTTACTACGAAGCACTGGAAGGATCCTGAACAATTGTGGCTCGCAGGCGAACGGCGACGACGCAATGAGGTGGTAAAGCACAGATTTTATGGAGGCAGCTTTAAGTGCAACGTGGAATTTAGAGCTGCTTTAGATTCTACATGTAGATGATGCAGTTTACAAAAATGGGAGTATTGTCCAAGGGTTCGTTTGTGGTTCCGATACTACATGACGTCGGTACCACTTTTCAGTGTTGGTGTCAGATCCGTTTCTCTAGTTACAATCGTTTAGCCCACTTAACTCCTCAGACGTTTGTAGCTCAAAGCAATGACGCTTTGTGGGCCGGTGCGACGTCACTTTATCACCGGCTGGGCTCAGCGGTTCTGTCAGCTCGTCCCGGCTGACGCTCCAGCGAAGAGGCTGAGGCAGAAGGAAATGAAGAGAGATTAAAGAAGGGAACGAAGAGAGAACATAACAGAGCAGAGTCTCAGGTGTGTGTGTGTGGGTGTGTGTGTGGCGGGCGGCACGCCCTTGCAGGTCTCTCTATCACTCAGCTTCCATTAATTTTTAATTGCTTCCTCCGCCTGGCACACAGCTCCACTTTTCACTCAGTGAGCAGAAACAAGGAGGAAGGACTCCCTGGCAGAGGAGAAGGGAAGGAGAGAAGGAGAGAGAGGATGGAGCCACAGACACAACTGTGTCCATGGGCCAGATTCACATTGATCCTCCGTCACCAACTGCGTTTCTCTTTGCCTGCTGCCCTTCTGTCCCTCTCCTCCCTCCTTCATCCTCTCCTCTTTCTTTATACACTGTCCCTGAGCTTTTGCTCTCAACTCCGGGGTCTCCTTCAGCGCTGGTGAATAAATGACGAGGAGAGAAAACCTGGAGCCTTTGATGGAAAACAGTGGAGTTTCAGCACACTCGACACTTCCACCGCCTCCCTCTCCTTCACTTTCTCCCTCCCTCCCTCGCTCCCCCTCTAAATTAAACATCAAAGGCATCGGCCTCCACTCCACGCTCTGGCTCGCCCGCACCAGCAGCAATGCCACGGCGCCTTTCCTTGTTTGAAAGTCGCAGAGCGTATTTCACACCCAATCAAACCCTCTCCGGCTCCTGCTGGAGTGGCTCTGTGGAGTTTTCAGTGTGCGAGCTGGCCCAGGTGAGGATGAGGAAGGAGGAGCACGTTGTAGTTTAAACATTATTTTGTTGCAGTAGCGCCATCAGCGCTCGTCAGCTTGGCAGCATCGATCCAATTGTTATATCGACGTTCTACTGAAAGCCATTTGTTGTGTAAAACACACAGACATCTGTAGTTTGTGGGCTGCACTAATTAAACTGGTGTGAGGGACGGAGACGGAGGAGCTGTGCAGCTCCGTGCCTGCCACTCAGGGACACAGACGGAAGGATGCATTAATGCTGTCGAACGACCACAGAGGCAGACAGAGAGTGAAGGGTATTAGTGCGGAGGGGAGGGAGGGCAGGCGGGACCATGGAACAGCTGCAGTCTGGGCCTGCAGCCTCCTGGCTAGACTGCTAGAAGTTATTATTGAGCTCCTCCATCCTTCTATGCATCCATCCATCCCTAATGGACGGATGAGAAAAAGGCACAGAACCAGCAAAGGAAGTCAGCAGAACAGTGGCTTGTTATTATTAAGCTGAAACTTCCAAAGCAAAAATGGCCAAACCTGCGTCCAGGATGTGTTTGGCTCCTAGGCTGATGTCCACTCACGGCTCAGTATCTGTTGTGTTCTGGTTCCGTGTATCGTCCAGGGTGTCGGGTCCAATTAGCCTTTGGTCTCTGTTCATGGATCTGTTTCAGCTTAAGAACACAATTATGTAATGAAGGAACTAATTTTCAGGTTCGGCCTTGGCCTTTAGTTCTCGAGGTCAGTGAGTGTTTCCCACCCGTAAAACGATGATGTTGAGTGTTTGGATTCAAGGTTTGATCAAGTTGACACATTCGGGTATTTTTAGGTGACTAGCATCTAGTGGTGAACAGTAACAAAGGTGTGTTTACATGACGTAAGTTTCAGAATAGGTGTCAGCTCTAGTGTTTGGAGAGTTAGCAGAGGATAAAGGAAAGACGAGGGCAGGCAGGAGGAGGAGAGAGACTGGCTCCTTGCCATGCCCTCTCAGTGTGACCTTCCTCGTAAATAGCTCATACGACTCCACCCCCCTCCTCTCGTTCCGATGGGAGGAAGGTAGAGAAAGCTGAGACGGATTTAAGCACCGCACCGAGCCCCGTTTCCCTGTTCACAACAAAGCCGGGCATCCCGACCTCCTCGGCGTAGCTTTAGTTTCGGTGCGGAAGATGAAAATCCGCGAAAACGACGAAGCACAGGACAGTGCAGCGCTGATTAGAATGACATTCCTAAGGTCACAAGACCGAGGACACGTTCCAGAGCTCATTTGACTATTAAATAGAGCAGTGTTGCAATTAACTATTCCATAAATTGGTTTGCCAAATTAAATTGGCAGAGTGTGACATCGAGTCTCTACGGACGCGGGGCCAGTCCTTCCACTATGCTGCAAAACAGATGTAGGTTTGTGTAAGTTGACACTAAAGAGTTGGACTCAAATCAAAGTTCTGCACAACAAAAATTTATTGCCACCATTAATATAGGCGCTGCTGGCATAATCACGCAGCAGTATAGCAGTGGTGGAGTTTACTGCAGGAGCCGGAGCCAAGGGGGAGGATGGTGGCGAAATGAGCAAAGGCTCTGTAGGATTTCTAACGTCGCGGTGCTGTTTTCCTCCTCCGTCCCTCTGTTGCCTCTTTGTCACTGCCGGCCGAGGCAGATGGCATGTGGACCGTAAAAGGGCAGCGCCCAACAGTCCTCACCCACTAACCCGGCACCCATTTGGGTGCCACCTGCTCCTCTTTTCGGCTTGACCCGTCAGCCACATGCACAAAACGAGGACGGAGACGGGGCTTCGGGGACAGGTCCTGGAAGCTCAGGCTGAGGTTTGTGGTTTGAGCCCCACCGTGCTTCCAACAGGAAGTCTCCTTAAAATTCAGCTTCGTGTCTTCACTCATCCGTCCGCGGTGCAGCGCCAGCTTCTCCTGTATGTTGAAATTAGAGTGTTGCAGTTCGACGTTCAGGGGGTGTGGATTACCTCAGTGTGGGCCTTGAATAAAGCAGCCTGTTCCAAAACAGATGTGTTGTGCTGCGCGGCGCTCTAGCAGGGAGAATGAGCTCATTGTTTACAGTCGAACCTGGTGCTAATCTTTTGTGAAACGCTAACAGCTGCCTAACTGCCCCCCAGCCAGCCCAGCCTTGATACCCCCCCAGTGAGTGTGTGTGCTTTGGCTTTCACAGACGCCAGAAGACCAACTAGGCGCCTCACTATTGCCTCCCCCACTCAGAGCACCATCATCTCCATCCCAGTGCACTCCCTAAATCTAATCTCGGCAGAGGAATCGATCCGCGCTGCAGCTCTCTGGCCAGCGCAGACTCGCCAGTGTTGGGTTGCCCACTTAAGCCCCAGCGTCCACCGGCCCCGGGATTACACACCGGACTACATGGAGACATCAACCAGCTTCTGCACACATCAGATCACTTTCATTTCCAGCTGCGATTGCACAATCCCAGGTTCGCTGTGTGTGGTCAATTTGAGGTTGCGAGCGGAACGACGAACCCGAAGCCGCGTGATGGCAGCGTGTGATAGATTTCTGACACATTCTTGATACCATCAGCCACTTGTTCGGGCGTTATCGCTGCAGCACAGTCCTACACGTGACTAATCGCGTTAAATGGCGAAGAGCCGTTGGGTTTGCAGGGGAGTGAACATAAAACTAGACGAATGGGAGGGTGCAGGCAGCTGAGGGATGATCGTTGTACTGCTCCTAATTGACTTAAGTGCCCTTATTAGTCCTGGGCCATTAGCACCTCAGCTACGTTCTAATTTACCGTATCTATTCGCAGTCCACAGCACTTATGTGCCGCCTCCAGCACGCCGGCCTGTTACTGCTGCTGAACTTTGACCTTTTATTAACGCGTTCTCTGTTAAATTCAAACCAGTGTGTGGTTTCACCTCAACGTGTACGACTTACCCGCCCATTAAATGTATGTTTCATGGGCCGAGGAGACGCCAGCGAGAGGCTGGGCCGTTGTTTGTGCTACTGTGTAGCTAAAGACAGTTTGATGTTAATTTCTCTGCACTTAAGCCCGCGGGCGGCTTCCTGCCTGCCTCAGCTCTTGATGCATTTTTTATTATTCTTGTGCCGTTCTTCTCCCTCCCCCTTTCCCTTGTTGTTATATTTTTGCCTTTGTGTTTTTTTGGTCTTCCTACTCTCTCCTTTCTGCTGAGGAACTGTAATCTCCCTCCCACATGACAGGACAGAATAAAGAAAACGGGGAAGTGGAGGAAATGACCATTTCCTCCTTTTGCTGCCACTTTGCCTTCACACATCCCATCTCCTTTTCCTCTCTCGCTGTAATCTGTGGAGTGAAGGCTTAACTCAGAGATGAAACGATGAGACTGTACAATGAGGAAAAAAGTTTTGGAGACAGGCAGAGAAAGGAAAAGAGGGAGATCTCTCGAGGAAGTTGAGCCAGTGGAAAACCTCCAGCCTGCCAGTTCCAACTGGTACATTCTGGATTCAGGACACTTTATTTCCTCAGTCCTCTAAGAGAAAGACAGATGTTCTGTCATCCTGCTCTCCAGTTTAAGCTCTTCCCCCTCTATTCACAACCTTTCAAGGTGTCCCAGAGGCCAAATCAGGCCCCAGAACCTTGGCACCGTTGCTGCCACTTCCAGGCTTTATTGTTACACTGGCCCGGAGCACAATTTACACAAGGAGCCAAAACATTACAAGGCTGTTGGTGTAGAATGGCAGCGGTGCCCAGAACTGAAAGTCCCAGCGTTGGACATCTGCATCTCAACACTTACAGCGTGTAATTACGATGCAGGCGGCTGCCACAGTCAAACTGAACTAATGTGCATTTTGTGTTGGCTTCAGCCGCGTCGTCCTTTAGGAGGTTTGTCAGCCGTGCGCTATCGACCGCTGTCTGGCGTTTGCAGAGAGCCAGGCTCAGATAAAACCCCTGCCCAAAAACAATGAGCTCACTCAGGGGAAGCACACAAACGCACACTTACTGTACAGCCGATACAAAACGCTGCGCAGTATTGTGCTCACACGATAAAGCGGAGATTACAGTTAGGCCACTTTATCTGGAGTTTCTCAGCATTGAAACGACTGCCTGCAAATGCAATCTGTGATTGGGAGGAATTATTATTTTTTTCTCCTTTGAAGGCGCAGATGAAAGTGACCGTGTTCCACTGCGCAGCAACAAAACAGCCTGTGATAAGTCTGTCTGGGAATCTCGTCTCCTCGGACGCAGACATAACAGACGAGTGCTATGTGAGGTTGGAGGGAGCTGAAGGGGAGAAGCAGGAGGAGTCGGAGGGGGGGTTGCCACATAGTTTACCAAATGCAATTATGTAATTGTGTCATGCCTGCAGACGACGGGGAAACGAGGAGGCAGCAGGCGTCTGAGCAGGAGACCTTGGATGAGCGTGTGGTCTCGTTTTCCAGTCTGGGTGCAGAGAACGCTGCGTTTTTATAGACGCGCCGTAGGAGCTGCAGAGTCCTCGTCACTGCGTGGGTTCTTCAACTGACAGGGACAGACAGGACAAAGAGATGGCACTTGGGCAATGGAGGTTAAAGGATCAGTAGAGAGAGAGACAGAGAGCCTGCAACAGACAGCTGACAGGATCCAGAGACAGCTGATAGAGGCTCTGACGTCGTCTGCTACAGTCGGCCTCTCTGGCTCTCGTCTGTGTGTCACGTACACTTTTCCCAGAGCCACCGTCGGCGCTCGCCCCCTCCCTCTTGTGTTCTCCCACTCTCCCAGATATCCCAGCGGGCCATCGGGTTTGCTAAGGGCCAATTGTCCAGAGCAACAGACGGCCGGACGATTGGCCTGGCGCTGGCTAGTGTCAGCTGACAGTGGCTGTGTGTGTCCTCCCTAATGAATGTGTGCAGAAATAGGAAAGTGCATGAATTACGAGGCTCGGCATGGAAACGTAGGCCGTTTCTCAGCACTAGTACAAACTGCCTGGTCCTAACATCAACCTGTGCTGTTCACTGATGCTTAAAAAGTGAAACAGCATCCACGTGGACACATAATCCCACAGTAGCAGTATTTCACAAGCTTAGTTTCTTCAGTCTTATTCTCAAAGTGGTCATGAACTCGATGCTATCTCGCATTAATTGAATCTTAAAAAGTCGTACAGTTGGCTCAGGGAAATCTGCAGCTGCCGTTACACTGGCATCACCACACCGGCTTCCCCACTCCAGCAGAAGAGACGAAGGCTGAGCCGCACCACATGTGCAACCGCCTTTTTTTACCGCTGATGTTTTCCACTGATTCAGACACTGTGAGACGTGTGGGTTTCATTGAACAGTTTGCGTCGTAGGAAATGGCTTGGAAGTCAGTCAGCCTTCCCCTGCTTCTCTGGCCAGGAAACGCCAAACGTCTGAGACTCATCATTTGTTCCATCTGGCAGACCCAGTGGAGGGTTTGGAGGGGCCGAGGGCTTACATAACTAAAACAAATATCCAACATTTTACAGGGATTACATCATGACGACGGGATCAAATTGGGTTTCAGATGCATCTGTGTGCAGCGAAGGTACGTTTTAAAATCGACGTAGTTGGAACGAGAGACGAAATCGCAGCGGAGCAGCTGGTCGGGACGATTAGATCACGAGTAGGATCATCGACTTACATCACAACTGTAGCACATAATGTCATGTCTCAGCAGGTGATGCAGTCACCAACGATATGATGAAAAACGGCAGACTGAGGAGGATGTTATTATATCTGCAGCTTTTGGAACGCCTGGACGTATTTATATAGTTTCTTCTTTGGTTTTTTATATTGTTTTGCCGTTAGCACGCAGCTTTCCGAATGACGTCTGTGTTCAAAACTTTGTTCTAGCCCCCCCGCCCTCCTTATCCTGCTGGAGCAGCTCTAAAATAAGGCGTGAGCGCCTCATGAAGCGAGAGGGGAGAAGGAAAAAAAGGCTGAATGATGGATTTTATTTGGTCTCTGTTTGCAGAGCCCGAGCTTGGCTGTGTCGGTCTGTTATGTCGGTTTCTATGGTGAAAAACACAGGCCATGCCAGACTCCGAGTAGTACAAGAATAAAAAAACACGCATGTGCAAGGACGGGGGGATGGCGCGGGGTTAGGAGGGAAACTCGATTCCAAGAATTTGGAGGGTGTGGAATCAAAGAGAGCAAGACACGGCAAACAGACGTGTGAGTGCAGTGAATAGAAACAGCCAGAGCAGAGTCGCAGAGAAATAAAAATAAAACACGATACAGAATAAAGCGGCTGCAACGGGGAGCAGGCGTCGTGACGGCCATCGCAACGTGGAGGGTTTGAGGTCTGCCACAGCCGCAGACTGAGCCAAGCAGCATCATGCTGAGGGGAAACGGGTCCGTTCAGAACCAGAGTTCAGTTTCAGCCGCTTCCTCTCCGTTCATTAGCGGCGCGGCCGAGCGGCGGCGTGTTTCTTTGTGTGAGGATGAATTAGAGGTGAGGAGTGTCAGGCTGATGGAGTGCCTTTGATTCCTGAAGTGAGTGAAAGGTCAGATGTGAGTGCAGCTGCTGCTACAACACTTCCATTTTCTTGATTGCTGTGTGCCTGCGTGTGTGTGTCTGCAGGTGCGCAGACACTAATGTTTAGACTAAATCAACCCGCTTGCGTCTGCTGTGTATGCAGCTGCATCGAACCTTTGTTCATCATTCCACGTCTGTGTGCGCCTCATGCCCATACATGCTCGTCTGTTATCGGCCCATCTCGCTGCAGCTTAGCTCGTGGTATGCAGCTCACCTGCAGTAAAACTCCCACACGCCCGCCGAGTCAGCGCACACGCGCGTGTGTGCGTGTGCGTGTGCGTGTGTGTGTGCGCGTGTGCGTGCGTGCGTGTGCGTGTGTGCGTGTGTGTGTGTGTGTGTGCGTGTGTTGACAGAGGAGGGAATCCAGAAGCGAGGCAGTCGACACAAGCGCTCGTTGGTATTTTCCCCACACACACACACACACACACACATTTCTCATGGCTACTGTTGCCTGTCTGCAAACAGGTGAGGTGAGTCACTTACCAGCTCTTTGCCCTTCTACTCATGCTGTCAGTGTGTGAGTGCAGTCAGCACTCGCCCACGCAAACACACACTTTAACCCACACACTGAGAATCTGGCCAAATCCATGAGCAAACAGATGTCACTCTGACCGAACGGCCGGCAGCGTCAGCTTGTTCCTGGCAGGTCGAGTTGATCGCTGCTCTGTGGTGGAAACACTTTGCATGTATGTACGTGTACACGTGTGCGTCAGGTCGCGCAGGTCGCGCCGGGGTCCGCTCTCATTCTGAACAGCCGGCTCCCGCCTTCTCCAGCGGGATTGCCAGTTGCCATGGTGACGGCTCCGGTTGACACTGCAGGCCCGACACTGATGCAGGAAGCCGACGCTGGCTTTTAATTCTAGTCGACTACTGGGTTCGACCTCACTTCTGCCTCTTTACCCATCTTAAAACATCTCGATCTGTTTGTACCTTGTGAACCGTCTCGTCTGTCGAGTCATCCGGGCAGTAAACCGTCAGTCAGACGATCAGTCATGTGTCGCGCCCACTTACCTAAAACTAATCAGCGGTGGCTTCGGAGGCTGGCGTGTGCACCTCAGACATGAAGCTGGAGACGGGCCCAGTGCACAGATACGGTGCGTTCACACGCACTCAGTAAACTAGAGCCACTTCCTGGGTTATTAATGCATCTGGCATCGTCTCAACTAATGCAGCTCCTCATTTGTCTTTCATCACGTAGTCATACCTCTTCTTCCTGATGTGCATCAGTCATCGTTCTGATGTCTGTCATTTGTTCAGCGTGTGAACCTTGTTTGGGTTCCGAACCTTCTTGCGGCACAGAAGAGAACTCGCTCGTTCCCCTCGTGGCTGTCTTGCTTCAGAGCGTGTTTGGGGAGCAGCCGGCTTCCCTCGGGCACACACTTACTGTAAAACCAAGCCTTTTTTAATTAAGACAGATTCCAGTGAGGAAAGAAGAGGGACTGCGAACCCCCCGCCCACACAACCACAACATCCTGTCATTTGTTTTCCTCCCCGGCTCTCTTCTCTTCCCATCGCCTTTCTTTGCGTTTCTCCTCGTGTTTGACTGAATGCTCCACTGTATCAAACTGCGGGTGCCCGAACCAAGAGGCAGCCAGACTGACCTGAAGCTGCTCTGTGAACGACCCCGGTTTTACTGGCCTCCCCGTGAGCCGCATGGCTTCTTTTCCTCAGCTTCCCTTTGTTTTTAAGGCGTCCTCGCTCTGCTTGGCCCTGTTGTGTCTTTGCGCCGACCCCTCCCTCCTGGTGAGCCACCGGGGCCAGAATGCTGCGGAAAACAACAAACCCAAATAGTGGCTATAAACTTCAGACTTGTTTATGGCGCGGGTCTGCTCGCTCACCTCTCGCTGAACCCCCGCAACAGACAGCGCTGTCCTCTCGTTTTGGGGCACGGAACGACGCGACCCCAACTTCACCCTGTCAACCTGCCCTTTGCATGACTCCGGTGGGACGTCCGTGCTCCTGCAGTACCACGTCGCCCGCTTTACCACTTCATTTAACTGCCTATTTAATGAGCTCGTCGCTCATATGGTTTGACTAAATATTTGGGTCGACAATGTCTGGCAGCTAAAATAAAGAAACACAGCGTTCGATGAGCCAAATGACAATGAGTTCCTGCAAACCGATAAGACGTTCATTGGACATGGTTGGCGGAATAGAGGTCGCTTCAGCGGAACCGAGGTGTCGCCTCATAAAGCGGAGGACGGTTTGTTTCGGTGGGCAGCAGTTTGAGGCCGAAACATTTGACTCGGCTCTCGGGTGAGCTGGGATGACTAGCGTTGACTGGTTCCCTGAAAGCGCTGCCAAGCTGGTGGTGGTTGGCTCTGGAGGGGCTGGCACCTCAATTGTGTGTGCGAGTTTTATGGGTGGAAGTGGGGCACTGAGCCTGGCAGCAGAATGGCCGTCAGCGCTTTCCCACCCTCCTGTGCATAATGAAGAGCAGAGGCCTGTTTGGCCCTTTTCTCTGCGCAGATGAAAGTGAGTCACTCAGGACGACGCGTACCTTCAGTCCTTTCACCACCACCTGATGAGACGCTGCACGAAGCCGCTGTCACGCTCTTGTCTTCCCCCGATTTCCACTTCAGCGAACGCAGCGGAGTCGTTCGACATGCGTGACAAGTTTGCTTTTGCATATACACTTTTATCTCATGATCATAAAACTGTCAAGCGAAGGATAATCACAAACATGACCTGCAGCGTTCAAACCTATCCCCGAATAACACGACAGTCCAGCTTTAGTCTTAGCTTATCGTTGAGGGTCGGCGACTTCCTGCCGTGGAAAAGGCTGCTGGTTAATCTGCCATCACAACAAACAAAGCAAGGCCAGAGCAGACACAAGCTCTCGTAAAATCCATATTTGATTCAACGAGGTTTGCTCTCAGCTGTGACCCGTGGGTTTAATGCGGTTTAAGGTGTCTGAGCTTCCTATGGAGCCAAACTAAACGATCTGAACTAAACTACGAAGTCACGCTCTGACTGTGTCTGTTTGGGTTGGTGCGAGCTGCTGAGATTTTAATCTGCTCACTGAGCCATCTGCCGCTGTCGTCGGGCTGCATATCTGGAGGATTAAATCAGAGGCCGCGCAGCATGTGAGGTGCTCGCACAGCGACGTACATCTTCATCCCCAGCCACAACACCGCTGGCACATTTCGCTCAGCTCACGCTACCAGCAACGCAGGCCCTAGAATGTGAAGCACGGCCGCTCGCGTGTCGCCGCAGCTCGAATTGGCAAACGCTTCTCCGCCGCTGGCAGCCAACGGCCTTAATTACCGTTTTATTACACCGCGTCATTATCCTGATGCTATCAATGAAAATGAATTGGCCCACAATTGATTTACAATAACAGTCCCCTGCGCTGCGCCTCTGGTTCTCATCGATTCCTGCCTCCTGTCTGACTGGCTTTAATAAGGCTTTCGCCCGTCGTGGTCTCCCCTGCGTCAGCATGACAAATTAAACGTAATGCCTGATGTTAATAGTCCTCTGCTTTTAGACGGCCACATGCTGTAATATGTGCGACTGGTTATTCTATGATGGCCACGCACCTCCACAAAGAAATGGCTGCAAGCAGCGAGCATGCGCAAATTAAAAAAGAGTGACTTCACCTGGAAGGGACTCGAGGAGCATGTTGACACAGAGACGGGGATAATTATACCTGATCTAAAATTAGATTTTCCTGGAGCAAATGCATCTAGATGGATGAACTGGATCCACTGGCATATGACAGAGCCTGCAGCAGTGGATGTTGTCAACAAAATGTATTGTGTTGCACAAGTGTGTCTTTAAATGTGCAGATAGATTCTGGATGATTCCACAGCATATAATAAGTCTTATAATGCACGACGTATATTTTCTATTTAGCCCGTTGCTATTTTAACTCGTACAAGTCCGAGCAGCAGCAATCTGGCTGAGCTGGCACGTTTCTGTGAGTTTGCTGCTGGTAAAATTGTTCAGCAGACTGATTGGAGGGAGAAGAAGGGAAGAAAAGTCCCACGCGGCCGCGGGGCTTGCAGAACATCATTAGTGCCAAGTGTCTGAAAGCTGTCGAAAACATTCCCATCACGGCACAACTGGAGTCGCTAACAGCTCCGACCATTACGGCTGCTCTGCCAGAGCCTGCAGACACGGAGACGTGAGCTCGGTGCAGGCAGCACATGTGCGGCGGCGTCCGTTCTCTCACCTCAGTCGAGTGTGTCAAGAGTCACAATCTCACCTCGGGAAAATGACAGTTTTGGGACTTTGCCTAGACTTTCCCCTAAAACACTTGCGTGGATCCAGTGGCGAGTGCAGCTCACCGTGATCTCCTCTTTGTCCCCCAGTGGGAGAAATCGTTCAGGTCCAGTCTGCTGGGTGATGAATTGTGATAGACAGGAAACTCCAGCTGCGGCATTACAGGAACAAGGCTGGTCCCCAAGAAGCAGCACTTAGCTCTGACCTCATGTCTCTCGGTGAAACACTTCTGTTTTTTCACCTTGCATTTGCTAACTTCCTGTCTGACAGACTTCCATTTACACCCGCGTTTGTTTGGCCGAGTTCAACCTCTGTGTGTTTTCATAAAACGCTGCCGAAACGCAACCTACTGCGAGTGGACCCGTGAAGTGAACCTTGTCATTTTGCACCATTCGCCACCGACCACATTCGCATTCACACGCGAGCTCCACTCTCTGAAACGGTTGGAATGAAGTGGCAGCTCACGAGCTTTAGCCCAATAGAAGCTATTTTAGATGCAGTGGAAACCTGATTTAGCTTAGACACAGGCCGAGTCTCGTTAAGTCTCCCAGACACCTGTTCAGAGCCGCGTGGCTGCAGCGACGTAGATGCGTCTGCTCCGTTCAATAAATAAAAACCACTTAAACAGCAGTTAAACGGCTGAACTGGTCAATCGCTCCTATTCATTCATGCGTTGTGAGCCAATAAAGGCTTGTTTACTGTGAATCGGAGCAGCGAGGGTCCGCGCAGACCTGCTCGCTGTAGATTCACACCTTCCATTATCCTTTTAACGATCACATCACCTTCACTGTCTCGAGTGCCGGAGGCTTGTTTATGTTGTCAACTGTTCATTTATAGCTACTGAGTCATATCATGAATTATTCTCCTGTTTACGTTATCTTTTATACTCAGCAGTATTATTCCAGATCAGTACACACTGTAGTATTTCACTCGTAGTGCACATGGGAAGATGCTGTAGCTGTGTCCTGGCCCTGATGCATCAGGTTTTTACCCCATGTCCTAATATTTATTCATCCCCAGCGGTGGCGGTGAACCACAGATGGATCGGTGAGGCTCACGCTGCGTTCTCCTCCAGGCCAGCAGACAGTGTCTGTAATAGTAGCAGCTTTCAAGGTCTCCCATGAGGCAGCGTCTTTTATCAGCCCCCCTTCCAGCTACAGGTGACAGTGAGATGGAAACACAGAGGGCACCGCAGAGGTTGAGGCTGTAGTTGGTGGTCTGTCCCGGTGCCCGGTCGGCCAGGGCTCCGGGGACCAGGCTTTAGTGATGCCTGTAAGACGAGAGGGGGTATGACTGCAGGGCCCCCCCTCGCAGACCCCCCCACATCCTCCCCTGTGACCGAGGATCCATGCGCCAACAGCGGGGAAGCCTTGTGCTCCAGCCCCGTTTTAGAAAGTTGCTGAGCAGGACCCACAGACATCAATTTGTAACCAGAGATTTGTGTAGCGGAAGAAAACGTGTGGTCAAAGGAAGAAGGGCAGGACGGTGTCTGGTGGCATCCAGCCGCTTTGTGGAGGGCGAAGTGAGCCCAGAGGCTGTTTTAGGTGCTGGGATGTGCTCCGTCACCGTCTCCTCGGCTCCATTCACTGCCGGCGCCTTTGATGTGTGGGATTGGGCGGATTTGCTTTTTCGGGTGTGTTTGCATTAGTGTGTCCGTGTGTAAGTTAGCGCGCCTTTGAACAAGAGCGCAAACATGCGTGTGTTTGCTCTCGGCCCGTCACATGTCGAGGCTTGTGCTCGGCGTGACGGGGACGCGGTTACCTGAATGTCTGCTGGTGCTGCAGCGCCGTAAGTAATAGTCAAACTGTGTGTGTGGGCATGGACGCAGACACGCGCACACACACACACACAGACAGACACACACAGACACACACACACACACACACAGACAGACACGCGCACACACACACACACACACACACAGACAGACACGCGCACACACACACACAGACACACACACACACAGACAGACACACACACAGACAGACACACAGACACACACACACACACACACACAGACAGACACACACACACGCACGCGCACCCTCCCCTCCCCGTTACCCATAATTCACATCTGGCCTCCTTTCAAACGGGGCCACTTTTTGCACTGATGCAAGTAAAAGAGCCATCAGCAGATTCCTCCGCACTCGCACCTCCTCAGCTCCTCCCTCCACCCAGAAAGCGGCGAATGGAGGAATGTTCGTCTCTGCTCTGCCCTTGGCCTCTGTCAGTTTTCTACCGTTCGATCCAGTAAACATTCAAATGTCTTTATGGGAGATTGGAGACACGAAGCAAGCACACAAACATTCACACACCCAGATCGATAGAAACGTCCATTAGCCCATAAACAGCGATTAGAAGAACTTTTTAAAAAAGGAGCCAATTGAATTATCCTGCTTTTAGAAGGAAAAAAACATTTGTTGTTGGGCATCATTATGTAAACATTGAATTCTTTTCTGGGCCGAGTATAAAAACGCAGCCGCAGACGTAAACAGGCTTCACAGGAAGCTCGGCTCAGGTGATACGGCCTCTACTTAAATCAGCGCCGTTGACAATGTGAGATGCAACCTGCTAAGCTGACACTAGTTGTCTCACCCACCGGGAGCCTGGCTCTGCTGGTTTCCTCTCGGGGGGATTTGTTTTAGTCCAAGACTCAGTTGTACTCTTGTCTCCTGTAACGTCTTAAACCTCCACAGTGTAAAGGTTTGGTCTTTGATCCCTGATTCCATACCTCCAGCCCATCGCCGGCGCATCCCACCGTTGGCGTTTGATCCGTGTAAAAACAACAAAGCCACTGAAGGGATGAAAAGGGAACAGCTATAGAGAAGTCCAGCTGTATTTACTTACCCCCGCCCCCGTCTCCATCTTGGGTTTTGGAGCTCTGCGACTCCTCGGTGGGCCGATCCCTGCCTCTCTGGCTGAGGAGCTAGTCTCTTACCATTCCCACGGAAAGAGTTGCCAAAGCAAATTTGGCGAGAGGAAATGGAGACCCTGCTCCCAGTCTCTTCCCTTTCCTTCTCTTCTGTGTGTGTTGTGTGAATCCGTAGCTGTTCTGCTGGGCCTCCAGGCTGCTGTGGGAAGGCCTGTGGTACCAGAGGAGCCATTTGTTGGCCTCCCTCTCATTATTCTTACTTAGACGTTTTTCTGGGCATGTCTCTGTCGCCGTGAGAGTTTTGATTTGCACATTTTAAATTAAGCTGCAATAATTTAGTAAATCTTGGTTGTGTGCCCTTACGTTTTGTAGCGGACGTCAATGTGATTTTATAATATCACTGTGTTTCAACCTAAAGCTACAAAAGGCGACGTTTGGGAATCGAGCTGCAGTCTGAGACGGCGTTTCACTCGTTGTTGTTGTGAGCGGCTGCACGTGTTTCGCCTTTTGCCCGACTGGTACCAGCAGCTCTGTTGTGTCTGGCCTCTCTGGAGTCTTCCTGGAAGACGAGGCCGCGGCAACGACACCAGACCCGCTGCCTTTCAGCTTCCAGGGAAAAAGATCCTCGAGTGTAAATGTTGAAATAGGAAGGAATTGAAATGTCAGGGTTTCTCAAACGCTGGGAGGGAGAGCGAGCACAAGCGTTTTCATTGTGCAGGGAGCTGATGTTTTTATTTTTTACCAGCGAGGAAACAAACTTTTATTTCCTGCTTTCTTTCAAGCACCAGGGGAATGTAGAGAATGAGATGAGTGATGGGTTATGTGCGGAGACGTGGTACAGGCAGGTACTGCTGGGGCCTCCTCTCTACCCTCAGCTACCTGATAGTCTGAACATCTGCCATTAGTCTGTACAAACACACACACGCACACCAACACATGCTCCGTGTTGTGTTTTTGCCTGGCAGGTGTCTCTGGCTGCTCCCGACACGCTCAACAAGTTCACGCTTGCATTTAATAACCTAAAACATGAAGAGAATAAATACAGTAACTTATGTGCTGAGCCTGGGAGAATCGCTTCCTCCTATATCAAAGTGAATATTACATGAGGTCATTACGAGTGCAGTCAGCAAACCAGTTCATCTCCAAGTCGAGGCGGTGAGACGCCTGCGTAGCGGCGTTAATTCCATCCCATGCAGATGCTGCTGCAGCGCTTTGGCTCCACGCTGATTATAAAGACTTTTGACTATTTACTTCATTGCAGACAGAGGCTCCATTGTTCTCTGCGACTCCTCGGCCAAGGAGATGATGGTGGGATGAACTAGTTGCCAAAATTGGATCTCGACGCGTGTGTGTAACCCACAAACACGCAGTCGAGGAATCTCGCTCCAGCGAGCGGCCGCTGTATTTTTATCCCGTATGTTTTTCCCTGGATGCTGAGCTGCTCACCAAGGTACAGGGAGAGGAGGGAAGAGTCAAAGAGGGAGAAATGTCGCAGACCGACCAGGTGCCACATCCAGGTGGGTTGTTTGCTTCAAGGCTCCAACCCGAGCGCCAGCCGTGTTTTCCTCACAAACACTAGAGCGTGTTGTCTGACACCTGTTTGTTTCCCAGCGTACGCGGGTTGTTCTGTGGCCGACGCAGAGCGAGGTGAGCTCGGTTCTCACTTTGTTTCCAGGAAGGGGCCCCTCCCTTTCCCACCACTATAGGCCCCTCGCCAGGGGCCAAAGTCGGGTCAGAGGCAGGGTGCGGCTCCGTTCACCCTCCTGTGCAAAGAAAGAGCAAAGAAAACAGGTTGTTTGGCCTTTTCATCGGGCCTCGTCTGGAGGGGCCGTGTTTGGTTAAGGCAGCCTGTTTAGCGAGGACCGGCACTGAGTGGAGGAAGCTCTTAACCTGCTTAACGTGGCAAATCCGGGCTTAGTGGTGGTTTTTGTGGGGAAACCGACCTGGAGGAGATAATTCCCTCGGTGAAAATGGGGGTATTTGCTTCAAAACTGCCATTTTGTTCCACTGGGCCGTTCTCTCAGACCCAAACACTCGATGTTTACTTGCTGATTTGCTTGCTGTCTCTCTGCGACTGGAATCTCGAATGTTTGTAGAGGACATCCTGTAATCTTTGACACAGGAAATGCTCTCAGACAGACAGACAGCGTAGACGGCGAGAGGCAGAACGAGAGAAGGTGGAGGAAGAAGACAGATGACAGATTGTGTCAAGAGGCAGATTATGCGTTACCTCATAACGCGGCTCTGTTCAAAGCCGCTCGGATTTTGTTCTTCCCCTATTTCCCCCTCGTTTTCAACACCGTGATGTATCTGCATCATTCTCACATCAGCATTTGTCCTAAGGCAAGTTTCACCCCAGCCTGTTTTTCTGTAAACCATCGGCCGCCTCCCAGGCCCACGCTGGCATCCGCCCAACTCGGTCTAGCAAATATAACCTTTCCTCTATATTTGGTTCTGACTGTAACAGATTCTGCTGTTGACGTGTTGACGTTTAGTGGCGCTTTAAGGCAAATTGACCAAATGTCCCGTCGCTCTATCTCAGTGCAGATAATGCTCTCATATCTCCGCTCTGTCATTTTCTCCTTCCAGCTCCGTGGCTGGAGTTTGATCTGCGGTAGAAAACCTCTGTGACCTCTCGCCTCACTGACTCATTTGTAGCCCACTGTGACCTTTGCCTCCTGCCTTCACTAGTACTCCGCTAACAACAAACCCTCCAGATTAGTCAAAAAAGGTGCAATGGAATAAAGAAGCCAGTGTTTTCTCCCAGAAGCACAGCTGATTCTGAGCATTTCATGCATTCCAGCGGCGGCGCCTTCCCCGACGTGGGGCCTCCAGGGGGTCTGAGCGTTTCAAAATGCCCCGAACTTGATGATTAAACAAGTTGTTTAACTGCCTAAAGGTCAATGCAGTGAAGGATGTCAACTAAACTTTCACTTCCCCCGTCATCTTTCTACTGTAAGAGTTATGTAAGGTTTTCTAAATCGCATGTGTGAGCACTTTCCTCCATCGGGACTCTGAGACGTCACTTTTTGCTTGTACTGGTGTTGGGCCGCAGAGACGCCAGAACACGGATCCCACCCCCGAAACACAGGCTCAGAGCAGCAGAGACGTGAAGCAACGCTTTAGTCTTTATTGTTCACGAATGCTATTCATAGTATTTTGGTCTCGCTATGACAAACAGCAGCGTCTTGCAGACAGAGGAAGTGAGCTGAAACCGAGGGTTTCAAAAGGCACAGACAGTGTTCAACCGTGAAGGCTGTTATCACCCCACCCATCCTGTCCCTACTGCACACACACTGCACACACTGCACACACTGCACACACACTGCACACGCACTGCACACACACAGCACACACACAGCACACACACTGCACACACAGCACACACACAGCACACACACAGCACAGACACTGCACACACACACTTGCCCAGACACGTGCTCACACATGAGCCCCTGCACGGGGCCCCCACGGCAGCTGAGACGAGTCTGCCACTCTCAGTATTTCCACATATCCTGCCCCATGACTCGAGGCTCTGAGAGTTTCTCATGCAGGGGATATTCCTAGTTGCCGTGTGTGAGGCAGGGGTCCGACTGATCTGCTCGCTTGCAGAGCGACTGTAATCCCAGATATTAAAGACCGAATATCTGACTTTTAATAGCAAAGGTCAGCGTTCTCCCCCAGATACCAGAGTAATGACGGCGAGCGCTGCAGCCGTTATGAGGTGTCATGTTCTCAGTGAGGTGTTGGAGCAGAGTGCACAGACGGCATGTGTAACGCACACCTCAGCGACCCGTAAAGCCTTATCTTAGAAGTGTGACATCCTGTCAATGCTGCGTAATCCACACCGGATCACAGAGTACGCACACATTATGCGCGTCTTTGAAGTCCAGCCCGAATCTGACGTTTGCTGTAAGTCAGTCTTATCAGTTCACGGTCAAGCGTCCAATAAAAGTGTCGCGCTCGCCGCCCAGGCAGGGTCTCGCTGTGCGTGTCACCGGTATTAGGTATTAGTTGGAGCCGCAGGTTGACGATGTTTGATCCGTCTGCGATTCGAGTGGAGGTGGGCGCGTGAGATTAGCGGCCGTGACGTCAGCCCGTGGAAGCCTCGCCCTCAGAGGCGCTGGTAAAAGAGGTGATGTCTCGTGTAACCTGGGAATGCCTGGGGTTGGTAGTTCCACACCCTGAAATCAGCCTGAGAATCTAGCACAGCTGCAGGTTCCAACAGTCCAGACGTACGCAGAACGTTTCCTTCCTTCTCTGAATCCCCCACCGGGCCCAGCTGCCGAGCGCTGACCCCTCGACGCTGTCCTCTGGCCAGGATTACCAGGTCTCAGCCCGACGGAGAGCCGTGGCGCTGGCAACCGTAAATCCACGAGACGAGCTTTGGCACGTGGCACGGAGACTTTGTGTAAGATCAGCCACTCTGGGTTGAACTGCAGGCCCTTCCCTCTACTGCTATATAGGACACACGTCGTCTTCAGATAACCCACGAACCGACCAAGCATCTCCACAGATGTGTTGTCACATAAGAATAGAAAAAGGGCAAATGTCTGGTCAGCAGGTGGTCGGAGGTCGTCGGGTGAAGTCATGGGGCTGCAGGTGGACTGAGGACGGATGTCACGTCGCTGGTATTTGCTCGTCGAGCTTTGCCACTTTCCTGTGAGAGCAGCTCTGATTACACGGACATGTGGCGTAGAATCGCAGGAATCTAAACCCACCACCTGTTGGCATCACGCGGGGGTTGTGTGCGACAATGTCCAAGCACAGCAGCAGTTTGCTGGCAGGACGCTGTGGATCCCTGCGGGACGTCCTCAGCGAGTCAGACCTGACACCAGCGAACCCAGTCCCGGCCCCGTCTGCGAGTTAATCTCCATTTAAAGTTAACGCGCCGGTTTGGATTCAGCGCGTTGAGATTAGAATGTGTTTGCAGTGTGTCAGCTAGTGACAGCCCCGGCGCAGAGAGGCTGAGGTCATAGCCACAGAGCAAAGAGAAACAAGCCCCTGCTTGTGCGTCTGTATGGGAGGTTGTGTGTCCGACAGACACACACTGCCCCAGTCACCTCTTGCCTCCTCTCTTGGCTGCCCATGAGCAAACACACCTAGCTATACTGGATTCTTTGTGTGACTTAGTAACCCTGAAACAACTTCCCCAGCCGCACACGCGTACAAAGTCAACACCGCATCTAAATTTACACACACTGGCGCGCACAGCTATCAGGCACCTCCGCTGGCACTCCCCCATCAACACAAACAAACACACAGTTGTTGGTCTGTCTCGCACTGCTGGGTGCATTTCCAGTTCACTGACATTTCACGTCTGCCCTCGCCTCATGCCAAGCGGGCGACTCGTGATGCGTTTTGCCCCGTGGGAACAACAATCCACCTGGCTGAGTGTAGCCGTGCGGCCATGTTTGAGTTGGTACTGATTTGTCTTTGTCCCGTTGGTGAAGGGGGGGCTGTGACTGGAGCCTCATCTGCTGCTCTGCGTTTGTAAAACTAAAAACTGTTTCTGCTTCTCTTCCAGGCGTCCGATCCCATCCCCATCAAAAAGTCCAAACACGAAGACTTCCCGTCGCCGTCCCCGCTGGCCGACAAAGACAAGCAGCACGACTGGCTCCAGTCGCTGTCCTCCTCCCATAAGGTTGGTGCTGCCGAGCTGAGGCGGAGACGTCGGCGATGATCGTAACGCACGAGGCGTCGCGCAACGTTATCACGAGGGGAGGGCTTACATTTAGATTTGTGAGCCGAGTGTGGATGAGGATTGACTTACTGAGACGGAGCAAAGTTGGAGAGAGGAGGTGTAACACAATATAACGCAATACGGTGATGGATGTTCCCTGCGAGGATGGATGGTGGCAAAAATCTACCACGGGGTTATTCTTAGAACGTCGTCATCAGTTCAACCCACACTGGCCCCTCAACGCGTCAGTCGCAGTCGATGACGACACAAAGACAGTAAATGTAGTTTGTGTTCAGTTTATTTGCAGTGAACCTGAAGCTGAAATGAAAGTGTGTTATTTGAAACAGCATCATTCTTAAACAACCGCATTAACAAAAATACGCTGAACGTTATGAATCGACATTTAGTTTTGCTTCTTTCATTATGATTTGTAATGATTTGTTTATTTTTACAATATGAAGCATCGTGTCTGCTTTAGCGTCCAAACTGACGCCCAGCCCCAGACGTCCACAAACATGTTACAGCTGTTCGGTCGATGGTGTTTAAGCTGGTTTCTGTCTCCTTTCAGGGGCTCAGCTGCATCCAGCCCCGACAGAGGCCGTCCGCCTTCAGGCCGTGGTCCCCTCACGTCTCTGCTGGGGACAAGGAGCCGTCCAGTCACCCTCTGGCCCTGCTGAGAGACAGGTGAGCAGCACAGGCTCAGATGAATCAACAAGTTTCCTGTTGGGCTCTGTGAAAACGTGTCACTGGCTGCCATTTCGCTGAGCTCCCAGCATGCTCTCTCACTTGTCTGGGTGGGCTGGTGTCACAGGGGTCGAGTCTGACTGTACCACAGACTCCCACACATTTGACACACACTCATAACGTGGGCACCCACTTGGCACAGCCAGTGCAGGCGGCGCTGTATCGCAGTTGATCTGGCCCAGTTTCTTTTAAAGTGGGAGGAAAGAGCTGCAGGCACTTTATTTCAGTGCTTCTCTACCCTAGTTTGGCAAAGGCTGCTCCAGTCTGACTGTACAATATGGTGATGGCTGTGTTTACATGCATGCAGAATCAGCTTTTGTTAATGGTTTATTGCATGTAAATATCCTGAAACTGTAATTACTTTGTCTGCTTTGCCTTCAGCTTCTACAACTACAAGAGCCTGGAGAACGCCGTGGCCCCGAATGTCGCCCTCACACCTCTGCCCCTGGGGAAGGTGGGCCCCATGTCCCCATCAGTGCCCAGCACCTCCCACCCCAGCGGAGGCGAACCCCCGGGTGAGAGCGCCAACGCCAGCTCCAGGCCCCGCAAGAGAAGAGCCACAGAGGAGCTGCTGCCTCCAGCGCCAGAGGCCTCCTGCCCTCCGTCCTCTGCTGCCAGCAAGCCACCGCCACAGGACGACAAAGACTCCGAGGTGGAGATTGAAGTGGAGAGCCGGGATGAGTGTAAGCGCATGTGCCAGCAAACACATATGTGTTTCCTGCCAACTCCAGACTGACTCTTGACTGACTCCTCTCCTGTCTGCTTTCTCCCTACAGTCACCTCCTCCCTGTCTTCCCTGTCGTCACCATCTTTCACCTCGTCCAGCTCTGCCAAGGACCTGAGCTCGCCATGCGGCCAAGGGCCCGTCTGCACGGTCACGTCGGCCGAGGGCGCCGCTCCCGCAGCCGTCCCCGTCGCGACCCACGTGACCCCTCCTGAGCCGGGGCTGGAGTCCGAGCTGGAGAGTCTGAGACAGGCGCTGGACAGCGGACTGGACTCCAAAGAGTCAAAGGAGAAGTTTCTTCACGAGATTGTGAAGATGAGGGTGAAGCAGGAGGAGAAGCTGGGATCAGCCCTGCAGGCCAAGCGCAGCCTCCAGCAGGTACGTGTTCACTCATGTCCCTGAAACAAGAACAACACAGGTTCAGTACAGAGGTGTGTTGACTGCAGCTTGGCACAAAGACAAAGTCTAGCTCCAATAAAACAGGGAATGATCTGAATGCCTCACCTGTTGTGGTGACGAGCCAGTCTTTAGCTTTACAACCCTGAGGATCAAGTATTCCCACGCGATAAGCATCTCTGCTGGCTGACACGCTCGGGTTCGCCAGCACTAGTGGCCCATGACAAAATTCTTAAGCTTCTCTAAATATTCTGAGAGGTTTCTACGTTGGCCCACTGGCGCATCAAAACGCTGGCGTGGATTAGAGGACTTAGCGCGAGTTAGCAAGCGATAACAATGACAGCGGATGTTGCTGCGAAGGGAAAAGGCCACGCTTCCATCTTTATTTTTGGTCTTGGACCGAGAACAAGAAAATGTCGACGATGGCGTTTGTGTGGGTGAGAGAAAAAAACACGATATACATCCTGAGCAAAGAGAAGCCTAATCAGCGAAGCACTTTCGCTTCTCGTCTGTGCTTAGAGGAGAGGAAACCAACTTAGGAGCTAAATAAAGAGGAGCCTCACTTTAAAACAACATGCTGCGAGGAGCTGGGCTAACCGCTGTAAAACCTCTGCAGAGAGGTGGGGGCTGGTCCGTCTCTCCTTCTTGGTAGACAACTCTTGATCACAGAGGTGTTACCACAACACACACTCATTCTGTTTGAACGGAAGGACATGTAACCTTCGTCAGCCCCTGGCTCGGCTCAGCGTAGACACTGACAGCAACACTGTGGAACTGCAGCTCACACAGACACCAACATCTAGAGTCTCTCCCTTCCAGGAACTCGAATTCCTGCGAGTGGCCAAGAAGGAGAAGCTGCGGGAGGCGACCGAGGCGAAGCGAAACCTGAGGAAGGAAATCGAGCGTCTGCGAGCCGAGAGCGAGAAGAAGATGAAGGAGGCCAACGAGTCGCGGATCCGCCTGAAGCGCGAGCTGGAGCAGGCCCGGCAGCTCAGGGTCTGTGACAAGGGCTGCGAGGCCGGACGCCTTCGTGCAAAATACTCCGCTCAGGTCAGTTGGCGCATGCAGACGCACACTGGGTTGAAAACGCTGAAACTGAAGCTGAAACTTCAGTCAGCAATGAAAGTCTAGACACTTTGCCCACACCCTCAGAGTAATTGCAGCGTTTTGCAATCTCAGATGCTCAAGGTCAGAACAGGGGAAGAAGAAAAAAAGAGAAAACACTACTTCCTCTTCCACAGTCAAAAATAAATGGGTGTAGCTCCGAACGCGCAGACATCTGATAAGTCCCGCACCGAGAGGAAACAGGAAAAGACGTCGACTTCCCCCAGGCACCATGGGAAATGCAGATTAGACAAAACAAGAGGGAGGCTGTGCTCTCCAGCTGCGAGTGCGTACCTCCCCGCAGAGACGGCAGCCGTCCTTAGAAGAGAAGATGCTGGGCCAGACACGCGGCGTGTTTCCAGTCTTACCACGCGTAACGTTCCTTCAGCGTAAGGAGCTGAGAGTAATGACGTGTCAGGGGAAGCTGCAGCTTATTGATTTATCACATTCTGAAAATCACTTTGCTGACGTGAGGTGGTGGTTTTCAGCCTCATAGAAACCAGACAAACGAGCAGAAATGAATGAACAGAAACCTTCCGTTCACTCGGCCCCTCCCAAACGCTCCCCGCCCTCCCCGGTGTGTAGGTTCTAGACCTGCACTCAGCCATGTGGGTGAACACTTTCTATCTCAGCAGCTCTGGTTCTGAACTGGCTTCAGATGTATAACTGCTGCTGTTTCCTGCCATGTGTTCTCCAGATCGAGGACCTCCAGATGAAGCTGCAGCACGCGGAAGCCGACCGCGAGCAGCTCCGAGCCGATCTGCTGCAGGAGCGGGAGGCCAGGGAGCACCTGGAGAGGGTGGTGAAGGAACTGCAGCAGCAACTCTGGCCCAAATCCCACAGCGACAAGGAGGAGATGCACAAGGACATGCCAGCTGCCAACTAAGCCAACTGTAACCGCCCCCCCGCCCCTCGCCGTCAGCTGCCCATCACCGACCATAAACACACCCGGGAGACCTGGACCGGCCACATCACGACCCGGAACCCAGAGAGACCCGTCCTCCAACAGAGACAGAGAGAAGGCATGAGCGCCGATAAGCCGAATGACCGGTTTTCCTTGAAGAACGATTAGAAACGAGGAAGCTGGTTTGTAATCAAGCACTGACTCGCACCTTCTGAAATCGCAGAAGCGGAAACAGAATCAGACAAATGAAAGAAAAACAGATGTATAGCACAAAGTATGGTTGTGCCTGTCTTTCCTTTCTTTCTTCAATCTGGCAGGAAAACGAGATGAGACTTTTACACGACGTCTGCAGTGATAAGGGCTCAGAGACGATCTGTTATGTCTGAGTTTGAGCGGCGGCGCTGAGAGCAGGAGTCAGAGGAGTCCGAAGACATTATAAGCTATTTAAGAGACTGCAGAGCAATGTTTTTGTTCCCTCTGTTCTCCTGGAGTTTGACAAAAAAAAGCCAATAAATTAGAAGATGAACAAAACAAGCAGATGAACTTTCCACTGTGCCACCGTGGGTTTGTGGTTTTTTCAGGAAGCCATCGCAGTCCACTGGGAGGAACAGAGCTCAACATGTCCTGTTTTCCATCCTCCTCCTGTTTTTTTTTTAATTCAACTTTTACAAATATGGGTTAAAACCCAGGCGTTTCCTTTAAATCTTCTAAAGATGAATTCCGCGAGCGCGGCCTCGTTTTCTCGTCATGAAACTTCTGAGCGATGAATGTGGGCGTTTTTACTCCATCATTTCCCGCAGTGGACTGGGTGGGTCCCTCTTGGCAAAAACCACAAAATGTTCATTTTAAATAAATTAAGGTGTGTAAATAATAAATGTTTTTTTTCACTTTACAATAATGAATCGCACTTTGTCATAACAAAATACTGTTATACTGCATTGTACTCCGACTATTGTCTTCAAACTTACTTTTAAAAAACATCATCTTAACCATATACTGCTACCAGTTAGCATTTTGTTGGGTATATGCATCTTGAATAAATATTGTTGTTCAGTTTTCTTAAGGAAAAGTATTGTAAATAAATGCAAAGGAGAAAAAGGCTCTGACGCAGAACGAATCGTTGGCAACGCCTCCCAATTACCACATGGTCTAAAACTCCGAGCAGAACCTCGTTAGTGAGGAGCCTGAACAAACCGTCATGTTTAAGGATGAAAATGTGTTAATTAAGGCGGCCGACGCAAATCTGCCTCCAACCGTGGGTACAACGCAATCAGAATGTACAATGTGTTAATGCTAACTTTCCTTTGGTTGTTGATGTTGTTTTAAATGTGGAGATATTTGATTGCTTGTCTGTTATGTTCACGTTTTTCAATAGAACTCATTGTTTCGTTATGCATGAAATTTGACAGCGTTTGCCACACATATAGTCAGTTACTGGGCAGTGACTCTGTACATTTAAGGGGTTTCTTGTGTTATGCAAATATAAAGCATTTTGTCTTATGTAGGAGAGGGAAAAAACAAAACAACGGCAAAACCACATTTTGTTCTTGAGGAAAAAGCTTCACACTCGCGACGAAAACCACAGTAACAAGGAGACGCAATGCTGGACAACCCCAAGTGCCTGGACGTAGGCCAAAGGTTTCCAGAGTAAAAGCTGTTTGCAGCTTTCAAATTAAAAGCCCCCCTCTCCTCAGCAGGTCATATTTTGAAATCAGTGTTCCTAAAACCAAGCGGTTTATCTTTTCCAGTGCAGAGTTGAACAGAACAAAGAGTAGACGCTGAAAATTTGTATTGTACTGAATGAGTGCTTTTATTTTCTTCATTTGAAATCAATGATTTGCATGTTGAAAGGATTTTTATAGATTTTAAAAAGCCACTCGCTTCAGTGAATTGTTACTTTGAATTGTAAATACAGACGTAACCGTTTATTCCCCGTTTGTCAGCCGGTCGGGATGCTAAACAAAGATGGCGTCGCACAGCGAGACGCTGCTCAACGGCGGCGCGTCTACAATTGGTACATTTTGTAGTAGTTTTTACGCTGAAACGAGCCGACGGCTTGTGTGCGGTTTCCTCCACTCGCGGTTTTCTACAAAAGAAGGGAGGCGATAACGACATTGGCTCTTCACTCTCCCGCACAAAAAGAAAAAAGCTGTTTAACGACGTCTTGTTTTCTAAAGAAGAATCATTTTGCTAAATAAAGCAGCAATAACAGTCCATATTAATAAACAACTACTAGCCAGTGTGAAGATTTGAATAAGACTTTACAAATGTAAATAGTTTTTCATTTACGATATTGTAAAATATATGTACATGGTGTTTCCTTTTTCAAAAGAAATCTTTTCTTACAATAGCCGTCTTGTTTTTGTTTCTTTTTTGAATTTGTGTTTTAACAGATGTTGCAGAAACAGTTAATGCAGTGTGTA
The DNA here is from genome assembly GCA_030770545.1 of Macropodus opercularis. Lineage (NCBI taxonomy): Eukaryota > Metazoa > Chordata > Actinopteri > Anabantiformes > Osphronemidae > Macropodus > Macropodus opercularis. Next base: position 16,808,569 of record CM061095.1, read on the forward strand.
AGAGAATATTCCCCACATTAAACATGTTAATCCATTTCCTTTCATTTTTTTACTGTAGAGTCTTTATATTGAATGACTTTTTTCACCGGTTCATATATTTTTAACAGTGCGTTCAGTATCACATACCAGACCCACAGTATGACTATGCGACCTTGCAGATTGTTTCCCTCTCATCCTCATGTATCTTTTTTAGCCCTGTGCTGCTGCTAATACTATATAAACCTTACACTTCTAGAAATATTTTTATGTAAGACATAAATGTAAGTGTTCCCATTTATTAATGCCACATATACAGTATGAAAGAAAGCTCGGCTTATTCATCTTTCGCCCTCGTTTACCCTCATCTTCTCACTCCTCTCTCCCTCATCGCTCCTCCAACGACGCCCTCCCATCCTCTCTCACGACACGGACTATATTGTAAAGTAAAGGACTTTATGAGATTACGTTTGAAAATAGCTATGCTTATATACTACAGTGACTGAATGTACAGTGTATAGATGCATTACCAGAAATAAAGTTGTTTGTCCAGACTGAATGAGTCACTTTCTCATTTTTTCCTGCCTGATATCAACATTTAAATATTTCTAAATTTATTAAATGATGTTTTTAGCAGAAATCAGCATTTGGTGGAACTCTGGGCAGGAAAGTCGCTACATGCTGCAAAAACTAGAAAACTGTGTAGTAAATATATTTGTCAAACACAAGTAGTCTGGTAAAAAAATTTATATTTCCTGATGTTGCAGAAATGAAGAAAATGGGAAATGAAAGCTGTCAACATGATTCAAACACGATGAAAATGAAAGACTACAGCTCCCATGATGCAACGGAACTGTGCCCACTGTTGAATCAAGAAAGAGGTGAATGAGGCCAGATGGTAACGAAGCTGGTGTGTAGGAGACGAAGTCGTCATTTCCCGTAGAGGATTAGCTGATTTAATGCCGTGCACACTCCACGACACCAAACATTCCTCTCGCCTGTTTTATGTACACGGGTTTGGTTTGACGGACAGTTGCCGGAGAAACCTCAGTAATTACCGTGAAAACAGTAAAAGGAAAAGATGAACTGCATCAGCCAACGAGAAAGGAATGTTCCCCGGGTCCAGCGGCGACGCCCACTCTGCCTCACAGCGCTGCACGCAAACAGGTCACCGGCTGCGGCTCTCCACAAAACCAGCTCAAAGATAAAACCACCACCTCATCCTCAACCTGTGCCAAACAGCAGAAAGCTCTGGAAAAGAGGCGGCTTCTCTCAAAGGTCGCGACCCCTTGGGCCTGCTGGGTCAGACCGGCTCGCCCACTGAGCTCGGGCTGCTAACGGCCGCCTGTGATCTACTATGTCCTGCGTTGATGCATTTATGATATGACATGAACCTAGTAAACGAGAAGTGACAAAGAATATCAGTCAGCTCATAAACTGATTATTTGTGTAGTTTTGGTCCTTTATAAATGATCAGATTTAGTTTTCTCCTGTTTTAAGTGGTATTTCCTCTGGTTGTCCATCGTTGTATTTTCATTTCTGTAGCTACGTCTGTGCTCCTGCACCTTGTGAGACACCTGGCGACTCTTTCTAATGTCAGTACAGTCCACGTTTTCTCTACCATTTGTTCTGCCCATTGTAACACTGGTCTTTTATTTTCTGTTTATGACAGTTGCCATGACAACAAAACCCTCATCCATGACAGCAGCCTACTGAGAAAACCTACCAACCACACCTACGGCCCAGATAACGGCTAATAATGGGAGCGTCGGAGCTAAAAGCATTACATTTAAATACCTCCACGCTCTCTCTGCGTAGCCTTGCGATAACAGCTTTTAACTGAAGGCTGTCTTCCTAAAATAAATTACCTTCCCTGTTGTTTTGCTGCCATAGCCTTGAATGCCACTTCACCACCATCAGCGCTCTGTCTACGACTCCCCGAGGAGGAAGGAGGATCCAAACAGCTCTGCTTTATAGACCTTAACCCCACGGATCGATGTAATCTAAATGGTCTGCATCTCAGATCTACGGGGGCCAAAGTAACGGCCTAATGATAATACTGTATTCATAGCGATACTATCTCAGCATTCCCACCACAGGAACTGCTGGGATCTGAGAACGCTGACATTTTTCCAACTAGGTCCCGACTAAGCAGCCAGATTGTAAACAAACCCGAACGATGTTCGTGCAGGTGATGTATGAGACGATGAGCACTTAACTGGGGTCCGTGAGACTGAGCGGGAAGTCGTGTGTGCACCGCGGACGCGTTCACCGAGCTCAGGAATCTTCAGCTTTTGTTAAGTTTACATTATGAAGGAGGTTTTACACTATTTTCACCAGCTACAGCAGATGTGACCTTTCTCCCCCTTTCTCCTTCTGAATGGACACTTCCCTGCAGCCTAATGGACTCATCTCTCACACTCACACAATGCACAAGTGCCACAATCAGCCGGTGCAGGTCACTGCCCCGTAGGCAGGTTCAATATTTATGGGTCGCTTCAGCATTTTACTGTCTCTGCTTGACAAAAACGATCAGCATCTCAGACACTCGGCCTGTCAATCCAGCAGCTCCTCACATCGCATCTCTGCAGGATGTCACTGAGAGAGGGGCCGGCGAGGCGACGTCACCCATCCAGCCTGACATGCACGTGCCCGGATGGATGGCATATGGAAATACGCCGAATCCTAATACAGTGTTTGTCAGTGTGTTGAATTCAACACTGACGACAGCTGATATCCTGATTGATAAGTGTCTTCCATCATTGTTGTGTATGACTGTGTTTCCAAACAAAGCGGTTTCATATTGTCCTGAACAAAAGGAATTAAACGCATTGTTGGTCTTGATGGTCTTGAAGTGTCTACACTGCCTGGATGACGCAGTGAGAAAGGGTTGCAGTGGGAGTTATTGGACCTTTTCACAGGACAAGGACACCGAGGAAAAGATCAAAGTCCACCAAGGCTTGGTTGCAGAAGAATATCTGTAAGATTCAAGAGAGTCTTTAGTCTTGGTTCATGCATGCTCGGTTTTGAGGACGTCCATTTTTAGTATTAGTCTTTATTGTAAATGTATGATTAAACCGTCGAGTATCAGAATTCTTCCACCCGGTTCAGCCTGATAACGTCCCTCCCAGAGGCGAAAAGCCTTTTCATATCAGGTCCCTGACAACGAGCCTCCTGATCCACAGCTGAAAACTATCTGCCAATCAAATCACTACGTTTCTTACAGAATCAAGTAATAATAATCGGATTCAAAGCCTCAAGGTGAATGGAAATTGCAGTTGATCCTTCTCATTACTGTTAATCTTGCTGCTTGAAGAATTAACACCTTTGCTTCCTGTCAAAGACAAACACTGTTGCATATTTAACAAGATACTTGTGTTTAATGATCCCATGAACATGAATTATAGCTCAGAAAGACTACGCAGATATGTCTTCAACTTTAGCAGCGTTCACTTTGACTAATTAGATGTTGGTACAAAAAGGTTAAAGGTCAAAGTTGCTCTCAACTCATGTATGTCCACATTGACGAATGCAAAATCAGAGCAATGACCTCAGGGAAATCACATATTTGGATTTGCAGGTAACTTTGCTACGTAAAGGTCGAAGGTCAATGTGGCCTTTGGTCTCATTGTTAGTGGCTCCAACTCCAAAACACCTACAAGACATTTTGTGTCTCCTTCAAACACAGACACCCACAGCTTTAAAATGCAAAGCTTGCTAATGTGGAAACAGCACAAAGTACGGACCTGGGGCACAGCTGCTGCATTAATGGAAGGAAAGTAATGTCAGTAAAAATTGATCAACACAGGGTTCAGGAGGTCGTCTTTGGCCTGAGAAGTGTGGGAGGTTTAGACAGAGAGGAGAACATTGACAGGGCAGTCGGGTCAGTGCTTAGATGCTTGTTCCTCTAGTAATAAATCGCGTGTGTGTACATTTGGATGAAGAGATTCACACAGGTTTACAGGAACATCCCTCAAAGTAACGTCTGACCGGCCGAGCAGCCTGACACCCAGCTGTCAACGCGCAGCAGCCGATCCTTCGCTGACCACTCACAGCGCATGACTCACACGTCTGCTCATGGGTGGCTTTGGCACAGAGCTTTGCTAATTTGGTGACTCAACCGTCGGTTCTCCGGCGTCACCCCACTCCAAGAAGAAAAGCAATAAAGAAACGGCCAGAAAATATCCCCACAGAAGTCTGCACTGAATGCAGCCTTGAGGGTTTTTTCTCAAACGAACGGAGCGAGCGCGTTAGTCACAACCTGCCTTTATCTGCAAAAACGTTCCTGCAGTTTGCTCAGACATGTTTAAAACATGTAACTCGCATACGCTTACTCCGCTGGTCAGTCAGATCTGTGCTTGGCGCTTTTTTTGTCTTAACAGTGTCAGTCAGAGCAGCGTAAAGACTTAATTGCTATAAAAACTACCCAGAAGTGGAAAAAGTCTCGTCATAGTTGTAACGTGCGTGAAGTGATTAACACGTAGGTGAAAAAAGCCCCTCGCCACCGAAGCGCTGTTTAATTTTTACATATACAAAAACAGAAATGTAAAAACAACAGTTAGTGGTTGCTGGAACTACTCCGTGATGGACAACAGCCCTGGACTCTTGTTATTACTGTCAGGTTGTCAGGTTTGGTGCCGGATCGTCTGTGCGGAGACCAACGCTTGTGTGGACCCGTCACATCACGGAGGCGTCCAGACAGATCGAACTCACACTTTTTCTAATTGTCTCTACATTCATTCATGTAGAAACTACACTGTGATTCATCTGTGGTTCGAATATGAAGCAGGACGTGTCAGATTGGCCAAACCCATCAGTGTCTCCATGAGCCTTTCTTGTGGTTCGCCAGTTGTTATTGTTCTCACTGGAGCCAAATGAAACAGACTGAAACTGAATGAGACGCTCTGCATCCTGGGCCTCTGCCTTATGAATCATTACCACAACAGCTCACAGCCGTCAAAGACGTGACGCAGCGTTTGAAGAGCTCCACAACAAAAGCCTTGTGGACGATGGTCAGGGCGTGCCGTCGCAGGACGCCTCCGGCAGCGGGCAGCTTTCATCAAGGCCTGTGTGGGCATGACTTCATGAAGACTGTGGGCACCTGTGGGTGAGTCACGCAAGGCCTCGCTGTTCATCTGGGGTCGAGTGCCCAGAAAAAACATCAACAGCAGGGATGAGGAGTAAACAGGCCACAGTTTGTCCGGAGCAGCTAACGGCGCTACACACCCCTTATTCCCAGCGTTTCAAGCTTCCCCTGAGATCCAAGTAAGCAGCAGACCTCAAAATGAAAACCTTGGGAAAGACATGCAAATTTAGAACAGGGACAAAAAACACAGGAAGCATAAAAGTCAGCTCCAGCTTTGTTCCCACCAAAGGTTAAGGCATCTCACAGGAGAGCGGCTGACCGGCCGCGCTGGGGCGTGACTGGAGACGCGGGGACGTCAAGCTGGCGTGATGTGCCCATCAGCGTCAACACAGCACAACGCCAGCACGCGGCTGGTGCAGGAAGTGACATCACTCAACCGGTGAAGGTGTAGGAGGAAAAAACAATGAACGGGTGGGACCCGGCTGCTCAAAGACTCTCCCCGCAAATGAAGCTGCCAGAGCCTGGACTCCAGGCATTTACAGTACGTACCACGTCTCCTGCTGGGCGGCCGCTGGGAAGACCTTGCTATTCGGTTTGAAATGAACACATCACACGTGGGACGCAAAGTCTGAACCGGGCTACCACAGAGAACACGGCGCTGAAGACGCAGCAACAAGGGAAGGGAGAGAAACGCAGCAGTAAATGTACGAGCGTGGAAAAAGTTCAGTAACGACGGCAGAGGAAAGAGACGAGGAGGAGGCGGCGGAGCTCCAGCGGCAGGAGCATATTAAAGAGCGAATCAAAGGCAGCTGCTCCCAGCTCTCCCAGCTCGGTGGAGGAGTCTTAGCGGGGCCCCGCTGTGAGCGCGTCAGTCACAGGACCCCCCACGCTCAACCACTTCCAACTCAAGGCCCCGAACAGGCACGAAGCTTCACGTAGCAACACGTGACCACAGACACGACGTCTGCTTAACCTTCCAGACGCCTGAAAGCCTGCTGCCTCTGATCCCAAACCCACAAGATCAGATCGGCCGAAACATTCAGACGTGGGAAACAGAGGCTTCACACTGAAGCGGGTCAGACAGGACTCAGCGGAAAAGCCCGTTTCCTCACGAGCCGCATGGTAACGAAATATGCAGATAGTTTCAGAAGTTACTCAACTGACTTTAGGTTTGAACATGATGTTATTCCTGCAGCCAGACCTCAAGACGCCTTCATCAGGTAATCGATCAAACGAGACGAGGCCTTTCTCAAACGGTGTCATTAAATATTCTCTATGGCAGCTGATGCTGGCTCACCCTCCGGACGCTAGAGGAGCTAGTCGCATGTCTGCTCGTTTATTAAATGTGACGCCATCAGCAAACGTCGTCACATTCATTCCATTTCAAAATGTGTTATCATGCACCTAAACACAATCTATTGAGAAAACAAAAAAAAAAAATAAATCCACGCTGTTCACTGGATTTATCCGCACGGATGTTCACCGTTGGAGGACGAGCTGCGATGATGGTTACTTCCTGTCTTACTGCGGAGCCGTAATGGAGCCACCATCCTCCTCTGACTAACCTGGATCTGATGAAATCTGCACTACGCTATTCTTTGTGTAGCTTGTTCCAGGGAGGCTTCGAGCTGGAGGTCGCGGCTGACGGCTCACTTCTGGATGCGTCCGTGTGAATGATGTCTGTATGAAGACGTCGGCAGCAACTCGCACCTTAATCTGACCTGACAGAGCGGGAGACGGGGAGGGAGGGAAGGTGGCAGCCAGCGAAGCCTTTCTTCACGGCTGTGCACAGACGCAGGGCCTGAACTCTCACGCTCGTTCGCATGTACTGTCCAAACGCAGCCCGTGGCCCGCGGCTGCTTCATCTTTCCCAATCGATATTCCAGCTCGCCGAGGCGTCGCTCAGCCTCCATCCACCTGGAGCGCTGCCAACATCCAGCTCCAGCCTGCAGCGCATGGCATCTGCCCACACACACACATCCACCGGAGCATCGGCAGTCAGATGCAGCGATCGCAGCCCTTTGTTTTGTCTTGCCAGGTGGAATCATACATAATAACAAGCCATGTGAAATCTGGCTTCACTGCTTGTTTGAACGGTGTCTCTGTGAATTTACATTCTCCTCCGTGTGACTTCTGCCCTGGTGAACAGCAGTCGATTTTGCTGACAGGCACAAGGTAAGTACTTTCAATATGCATTAAAGGTCCAGCAGAGGTCTGGAGGAATGTGCTCTCTGGATGGTGGGTGTATTCACATAATTATGTTCTAGAGCTACACTTGTGATCTTTAACCCTCAGTTGGAAAACACTCTTCTAACCAATCGCTGCTAACTGTCAGATCCCGTCGTGCTGGAAACGCAGAGAACAATGCTCTTCACCTGCCGGTTTCACAGGCGCTTCCATGCTTGGGCTGGAGAGTGGACAGTGAGCAAAGGTCAAATGAGACAGAGCCAGAGCGTTGGCTCATAATGAGATGACGAACGTGAAGCGACGGCGTTAAAGCCGTCCCTCATGCGGTTTCCCTCCTAAAGCGACAGCATTCACAGCTACGGGCAAGTCTGAGGCACCTAAACCCAAGTAAAAGCACTTTTAATGTGTCTGGATTGGTGGATGCTCCACTACGCGAACTAGTGATTCACTCAGGTTTACTTACACAATGTGCGGCGCTGCACGGTACAAGGTGTACTCGCCGAGGGGAAATGTTTTGGACGGCAGCTGTGATCTCCACACACGTCTTCAATGCGCGTCCGCGTGTTTTGACAGAAGCCGGTTTGTCCCGTCGGGCTCACGGTGAGCTCTGACCCCATTCTGCAGCCGCTCACGCTAATCTCCCCGTTGAAAGGCGTCCATGCGACTGCCATCGAGTCTTTGGCTCTTTACGCGTGTGTTTGTGCTTCCTGAGGCAAAGTCAACAGTTCTTTGTATGAGTTGTATGAGCCTCACCTTTGTCAAAGCCACAGAATGTGTCAACTTCAGGACGAGTGAAGGGGCCGAGGAGAGAGGACGGTCAGGCTCCATACGAAAAGAAGAGGGCGGCGCTAAAAGGCGAGAGAAGTGCAACATTTCTCACGACAAGAAAAGAACCAGACGAACTTTGGAGAACGACTGCACCTCCGGCAGCATCTGGCCCAGCAGGTGCCTTGGGCCACATTAGTCCAGGTTTCACTGACGTTTGCTGTAAACTCAACAACCACGAGTCTCACTTGCTGTCACGCTGGAGAGGAGGCCAGTCAGCAGCTCCAACGCCAGCTGTGGCACATTTCGAAATTTCACCTATTTGCCAAATTTGTCAAAAAAGACGAAAAAGATGTCACAAAAGAATTTATAAGAAACAAACCAGCCAGAGTGTTTCTCATTATTAAGATGACGTATAAACTGTTGCCTTTACTTTCTCTGACTTTGAGTTCAACTTGTGAACCTTGTGAACAGTGTTGCTCCTTTATCTGGCGACGGTATATTACATTTTCATATTCATGTGAATTTTCACAGCCCTACTTGTCTGCGACAGTTTCACTGTAGGTGGTGGTAACAACATGTGGGCAGAGCAGAAGGTGCTAAGAGGTTACTTTCATAAATGCCCATGAATAATGAGCATAAAGTAAAAGCTTCGCCCTTTTAGTCGGGTCCGTCTGAATAAGTGGAGCACATCTGGGTCAGACAGATGCAGCATCGATGGCTGAGGCACAGCGAGCGACCCTGACAGTCAGCTGCTCCCAGCGACGAGCCCAGCTGTAACTGGGACTGATGACCTTTCACTGGTGGCGCTGCCGTCTGACCGCAGACCCCAGACGCGCTGGGAGACACGAGAGTACGGCTGCATAATTAAAGCGACAGCAGAATTCATCACAGGCTCTGAGCTCTGCCTGTGACAGCAGGACGCGGCCCGGCCCGGCGCGGAGCATTTGAAGGACGGGGGACCAGCAGCCTCTGGGGCAGCGCTGGAGAAAGCAGCCAGACTCCAGCGGGAGTCACAAAGGGACGAGTCACGTGACCGGCGCACGTGCTGTCCCGCGACCAACCTGTGGCTCTGAATGTTCATTTTCACCAGCGGATGAATTCACATCTGATGCTGTTCTTTAGAATCTGGGGCAGCAGGACGATGTACAGAACGTGGGAGTCAAAATAAACTGCGGTGGGTGTGTTTGTGGTAATGGAACACGTCCCAGAGCAACACAGTGACTCACTAGTCTTAAACAGTTGGACAGAGCGGAGCTGCAGCACCGAGCAAGCGAACGCACCACCAGGATCTGAGGCGCACGGCGGCGTCCTCACGCCTGCCGCCGGCAGAGCTGTGAGCTTCCGCTTCTTTTACTTTTCTTTCTAAAATCATCCTTGAAGTACGAACTTTTTACATTCATCTCAGAGTCAGTCGACCGTTTACAAGAACTACAGGCTTTGGCCTTGTAGCACTAATGCTCCTACCTCCACGACTCGAACGATTCCATGTGCTGTTTTACAGTAACGACGCTGTGCGACAAGCATTTTATAGCTGCTGCCATTTAATCATCCATACAGTGGATGGCGATTAAGAAAATCCTCTTAGGTTCAATAACAGGTCGAAACCATCACCCACTAATTGATTCAATAATTGAGAAGAACATATGCATTTGCTCATAATGGAAATTCATATAAAATGAGAGGAAGCCACGCAGGCCCCAGTCCATTAAGCTAAAATATGTTAATAGGACACAGATGAATAGATGGCTCATATTTTCACATTCCACTTCCTGAGACAAACAGCATTAATATTCAGTCTGTGGACTCGCATTAGCTCAACGTTTACCTACAGCTGCTTTCACAGCCGACAGGATGAAGCTAATTTGGACGTGGCATTGATTTTTTTTTCCTGTTTGAGGAAGTGTCCTCGTGGAAAAAGAGCTGGAAGACACTACGAGGCTGTGTCTCCGTCCTCCTGGACAAAGCGCAGCGTATGGACGACGGTGCTTTATTAAGGCGAGCTCGCTTCATGGGCGACACTGTGTGTGCGCTGCATCTGCTCTCATTAAGGCTGAGAGCTGAAGCCCGTGTGCGTCTGTGTGTAGGCGCTGTAGTGCGGCATCAGAGCTGGAGCTCGGGCGCGGTAAGTAGGCCTGGAGAGCGGCTGCGATAAGCCGACCGGCCCTGACGCTGGTGGACGCGCGTTGGCTCACCCACTCACCGCTCCGCTGATGCCTTTCAACAGATACTTGACGGGTGAACGAGGGAAGCTGCGGACAGCGGGACAGTCTCGCTACGCCCACACACACCGAGGCCAACTCAGAGGCCTCGGAATCAAACGTTCTCCACACGTGAAGATGCTCCGATGCGAGCACAGGAGTCCATAGAGCTGCCAGTAAGTCTTTAATTAAAGCCGCGCGTATCAATAGTTTTGCCTCCTGCTTTGGCCTCTCCAGGCTCGTTTGCCCCGATGAGCCTCCTCTCCATCCAGGGAAGAACCTCTGATAAACCGCTGAGCACAACAGCAACAGTTGATCTTTCTGCAGACGTTGTCCAGACCTGGAGCACAGACATTAACCGTGACCTCAAGCAAACATCACACAGGTGAAAGGAGCCGACCTGGACCAATCCTTCCTCTTCTGTTAGTCATCATCTCTCCCTCCTTGTCCTAAATTGGCCAATAATTCCACTTGTTAATCTCCAACCCTGTGTTAGAGGCGTTGGTTCAGCTATGTGCTGCTCGTGTTGCTGTCAGGTGACCTTCTCCCGGCTGTACATCGCTGCATGCGAGGCCACGCTCTGCTCCTATTCCCGTCACGGTGACATGATTCTGGCTCCATTTGATTGAAACTATAAAAAATACCAGGTGCTGCTCAGCAGTATTGTTCGAGTATGTAGGCTGGACACGCGACACCGCTCGTCTTCGCGTTTACCTCGAACATAAAGCCTTCAGGACAGGTGTAGGTGTGACACTTTATAGACTTTGGGGACACGGAGCTGACATGGCTGCTCATGTCTACAGAGCAAGAACAATACGTTGGAGCCCGATTCCCAGACAGTCTTCCCAGAACTAGCAGAGGAAAAACCACCAGCATTGTTCTAATGTGTCACATTCAGTCCACTCCCTGACAGAGAAAACCCGAGCGTGTCAGCTCTGCGGCTTCTGGCCTGCAAACAATACTTTCTGTTATTCATGCCAGGAGTCGAGGACGGTTCTGGCTTTTAATTAAACACGCACAATAAAACCTGACCCTGCGACTCCACAACCGCCTGTTACCTCAGTGATAAACATGGTGGAACGATGGCCTTAAACCATCCTGGTGAATGACGTTCCTAATAAAGTGGCACAGGCTCATTCAGCCACTGACTCGACAAGCGTCTCCTTTTTTGCTCTCATATTTTCAGAAATTCTTCAGCTTACTTGCCCACATCTGTGACTCAGCGATGCACCAATGAGCCTCAGTCGCCTGCGAGTGATTTAGGACCAAGGTTTCGATAAACCTGTGGACCGAGATGAGACGAGCGACCGTCCTCCGGCTGCGGCTCGGCCCTGCTACGAACGGACACTTGTCTGGATTCAATGGAGATTCTGGGATTCTGTGAGCTTCCATCCTCCGACTGCACCTTCGTCCGTCCCAGCTCTGATATAGTCCATGTTTGGGGACCCGTGAGCTGTAAATAACCACATAGTCTAGTTGGTCCTTGAACGCTGAATGATTTACGGTTATATGTGAAAGCCGTGAAGTGTGTGCGGTAAATTCCTGTGCATCCGGTGCAGAGCTGGCCATATTTTACTATTGGATCTAATAAGCAGACATGCTTGACGCTGTGCTGGACGTGACAGGGGGATGATGTGTGGGGGGCTGTTCTCAGGTTATCCGTTTATGACAGCCGCTCTTAATTCACTGCTCTCTGTGATAACGCGCCGCTGCCTTTTCAGCCTTCCTGCGCCCGCCTCCCCATCCATCTCTCTCCTGTGGCCATATGAGGCGTTTAAAGTCCCTCTCTTTCATTTTACACATTCCTTCCTTCATCATCATTCTGCATATGATGACGAGGATCCCCCACCATCCCCGACCCTCCTCCCGTCTCCAGCTAGCATAAATCTCACCCCCAGCTGGCCACAACTATGTCAGCTATGCTGATTTATAGAAGGTGGCCTCCTGTCTGTCTGAGTGAGAGGCTGCATGTAAATTAAATTGATTTCTTAATAGTTATCTCTTCAAAATAAGAGAACCACCTCTTCAGGCTCCAGAACAACGAATAAGAAGGGGCTCACAGGTGTAAAGGTCAGCGAGGCAGTAAACGGGAAATGAGAGCAGGATGCATGAAGAGGTGGAGGACAGCGATGACGCCGACCTGCACGTGAACCACACGTCCTATGAACAGATTCATTTGTTATTCATAGATACATAACCGTTGTCTCCAGTCGCGTCAGCCACACGTCTTGGTCGTAACTACGTTGGCTGTGTTTGGTAACTGGCAACTGTTTTCCCCTTTCACTAACATTTAGCGACACAATACTGAAGCTTAATGAATTGAAGGATTCTCTGATGTTTCTGAACGTCAAGTACAAATATAAGGAAACCGTGTGATCCAGCTTCGTCTGCTGCTTCCCCCATCTGTCCTGTGGCGTTACAGACATTCAGCTCTAGAGCTGCTGGAATAAGAGCCATGTACTCTGCAGTCATCCAGCCACGTCTGCTCTGCATTTCTGGACAACAGGGAGATAGATGGAGACTCATTTAAAATTCCAGACTGGCCTCAAGAAATGTTGGATGACAACAAGAGAAGCTTTTTTAAGATTTTTTATATTGGCCTGTTGGTACTGGGATATTAATCTGAGGTTAGTGCGGCATGACATCATTATTCACTTTGCTCTTTGTTTTTTTCTTCTGGATTTCCATGAGAGCCTCTCGTGTTGTGTTCTGCGAGTCAGTCGTGTTAACATTTAAAACTGGTAACTGAAAGCGTGGCGTGAATCTGCGCTGAAGCCATTTCTGTACAACACAGAATATTTATGAATCATCCCTTTGATCCAGTGTAGGTTAAAGGCTCAATCTGTAACTGCAGGATGGAAACTAAAGAAGCAAAGGCAAACCAGCACAAGGCTTCCACTCACAGACATCTGATACAACTTGACGTATGTTTTCCACCTGCAGCCTCCTTCAAAAACGCAAACGGGCAGAGGGCAGAGAAAATGCAGCTCAATACAAAGCCACACGGCATTAAAAACTGCTGAAGACGTCTGGATGAACTGTGTCGCACGAAATCATGGAATCAGACGACAGGAGGTCAATGACGAGCGAAGGCCTGTTAAAACCTCACACTGCCAATAACCACAAGCTGAGCCTTGTTGATTGTTGAAGAACTCACCAATCACCAGAAACATTAGGAGTCTCTGTAGCTGCAGAAACTGGTGCAAATACCACATATCGATTCGCAGAGGAGCAGAGGATAATTTCTCTCTCAGAAGTATATGTTAGCTTCATTTTCACAAGTGGCCTCTGACCTTTCCCTCCAGCTCCGCTGTCAGGCTTAAAATGCCACTTGTATGTAAGAGATATGAAACAGCTACTTGGAGTCTTGCAGCGTTGCAGACAAGCTACTGGCCACATCTCTCAAAAGGAAACTCAAGCTGTACATGTGATAATTTAAAGTTGCTGCTGCGTTTCCAACAACAACGAGAGAATTTCTCAGACATTTGCACAAGATCCTGAGGCATAAAATGGGAAAAGTATATCTCTGCTGTTGCCCTCGTCAGATAAAGGAGCGGGCACCGAGCATATTCAGAAAGCAGCAGTCGCGCCCCGACAAAAGCCGCAGTGAAATTGTTTATGGAAGGTTCTCGTAGATGAAATCCTTTGTGTGGGGGTGAGAGAACAAACTCTCATTGTTTGTCCTCCTGCATGCATGTGTAATGTATATTTAGGCATGCTAGCATGCGTTTGTGTATTCATGGTTTGCGTTTACACAGCTGTCAGATATTGAGCCATGGCGTAAGATGTATTGTTTTTGCTGCTGTGCTTCCCTTTCAAAATGAAAGATGTTGTGATATGAAGCCAATTGTGCAGCCAGATTACAGCAGCAAAGCAAGAAAAAGCTTCCTCTAGACAAACATTCATCATCATTACAGATACGGCTTCTAATTATAAGGACATTGCTTCAAAAGCAGTCACATTACAAACAAACTCACAAAGACAAGGTGTTAACCACTAGCCCCTGCACGGCCTAATTGTAGAGGACACGCTCAGTGTTTATCATTTATTCTCCGTCTCTGTGGATCTGGCTTGAGCCACATATGAAGCTCGATGGTCTCCTGAGACCCTGATGCAAAGGAAGGAAGGAGCAGCAAAGACATGGGAAAAAACAAAAAGACAAGACTGTGATTCCTGCAGTGACACCTGCAGAGTCAGAGCGAATGAAGCCAACCAGGTTGTTCACGTCGCTGCCGTTTAGGCCTAAACGTTGCTAAACATGGAGTAAATCTTCAACGTCACTGGGAGGTTCAATACTCAGAGGTTCATGGGACAAACAGAGGATGTGAAACACAACAGACTCTTTGGAAATAAGCCAGTTGTCAGGCTCAGTAGTAGAGTCTGGCAGAAGCAGATCATGAGAGATACAGACTGACGCCACAAAATGCAAGGACAAGGCTACTTAATGTGTTATGAAGAGTGGAGCAGAAAAGATCTGGAATAGAAAATGGTGGACAATAAGCTACAAGTGTGAACGAAACCACAGTAATTAACAGTCACCAGCAGACAGACAATGAAAATAATGGGTGAGAAATTACAGTGGCTTCAGATCAAACCCCGTCCTACCCCAGAACGTACTACAGTAGATGGAAGGAAGCTTTTGTGTGTGAGCTCTAGACAGTGAAAATTCAAGTGAAGACACATCCAAGTGCCTTTAAAGTGACTTGAGCAAATGATAAAGTCTCATCTGAAGAGGTCTGGACGCCGCTTGAACTACGGAGATGCCGAGAATAGAAAAAACAGAGATCTGGACGATGTTAGAGGAAAGAACTGAACCCATGGTTCATTTCTCAGATTAGCAAACATGTTCACGATTCACTGGCTGTAATGTGAACAAAAGGTCAACGATCGTACTGTTTGGCCCTTCAGAACCCAGAAACCCCCATAATCCTAAAAGTCGAAGGGTAGCTGACAACTGGCTGAACATTTCGAGCTGTTCTGCAGCTAAAACACTTCCTTAGCTTCAATGTGCTGAGCTCTGAGGCTGCAGACGAGGACCGTGCACCGGTCCAGTGGCAGCGTCGTCCTCTTACCCGACTCAGGGGGACCTGCTGGCAGCGTCCTCGTTCAGGTGGACTTCTCCTGCAGGCTGGACTCACACCAGTAACAGAAGCTCCTTCAACTGCCTCCACCTGCAACACAAAGCACTTTATGTTATTTCTGGCCTCAGTCTTATTCCGAGCTTGGCTTGAAGACTGGACTTTACTGCTTTAAGGTGCCGAGTGGCAGCAAAGGTGAGAGAGGTGCGGTTCAGTTAATGCACCTTCCTCTATGCACAACCTCTCTCGGTCGCCTACTCCTCCACCAACATCCTGCTGGGGTTCAAGGATGTTTGTGAGCTGCTTCAGCCATTCTTTATGAAAAGAAGCTGGAGTTTCATGCAATATAATATTTTTGTCACCCAGACTAATAATTTACTACACTTGCTGGTATTCGTGACTGAACTGTCACCTTCTACACACGTCACATCCCAGAGTCTTAGACTCACGTTTCCAGTTTCCAGTCCGTTTACCCAGACTCCACACAGCAGACAGTCACGTGGTCTACGAGAACAAAATGTCGACATAATGTATGAATGTACGAGTTAAAAACGATTGAAAGACGAGGCCAAAGCCACGTTTTGGCCGTTGCAATGTGGGAAACTGCTTCTGAGCTGCAGTGGATTTCCCACAGAGAGTGAGAGGGACTGGATTAAGGGTAAAAGTAGATTAGTGTGGGGAGATGGAGCGTTTGACGGCAGGGTCAGAGGCAGGAGAGACAGTCCTGTCGACTGTGACTTTCACTTGAACTCAGCTTCAGGGGGACCTTTTCCTCATCTAAGGAGGAAAGTCTTAAAACTCAACTTGACGATCTCGCGCAAAGCAAAATGTGGTAAACTCTGAAGATGCTGATAAGAAGCTGGCTTCAACCGCTGCAGCAAATTCACTCACCAGCGAAGAAAGATCCATAAGATGAGAGGCAGAGAGAAGCAGGCGCTCGCTGAAGAAGCGATAAGAGGATAGAAACAGATGGAGTGATGGCAGAGCGACAGACGCTTTCGATTCGGCGATATAAAGCTGGCGACTCACACGGGGGAGC
Organism: Macropodus opercularis; assembly: GCA_030770545.1. Lineage (NCBI taxonomy): Eukaryota > Metazoa > Chordata > Actinopteri > Anabantiformes > Osphronemidae > Macropodus > Macropodus opercularis. The sequence goes on from CM061095.1 coordinate 16,824,901, forward strand.
TTTACTTCAAAGCCTGGTGGTCTGTCTGCAGCTGCTCTCACACATCACCGACAAGCAGCGATCATCTGCCGTCTACGTTCAACGTCTGCAGCCACTGCATGTGAATCTGCCACCAGTGGATGAGCAGTGATGGGGCAGGAGGCAGCTCTCGCATCAGCACCACCTCCAGCTGAGTCAGCGCCTGGTAACATAACATGATAATAAAGAGGAGGTTTGCCACCCACATACTGAATGAAGGGGTTTGAACGGGCTCCATGTCCATGTTCATCCAACTCAGGCTCCAGGCGCTTTGGTTTTATTTTTGACTTGGTGAGGCCACATCCCAACAGAGACGTCAGAGACATGGTTGACAGCCAATTCTGTGAGATGATGAGGTCACGTAACACACAACAATTATTATTTCCGTACTATTGATCGGGTGTGTTCAGTCAATCAGCAGCTACAAAAGCCAACTAGAGCTGGAGAACCAGCAGGATCGTCCTCCCCCGGCATCTACGGTGAGGTGAGGCGCTGCCGTCCGATGCAAATGGCTGTTTGTCCTCCACTACGTGGTTCAGCCTGGTGATTTCTGCCTCTTCGTTCTCTCTCTGGCACAGAGATTCGCCGTCTCTGGGGCCGTTCCACTGAATTGTGGGTCAGACAAAACAGGACTGGGCCACTTCTGTTACAAAGCCCTGCTGGGTAAGGCCCAGCGCCATCGGATGGCTCGACTGTCAGTTTCTCTCACAGAGCTCAGTGGGACCAGATGGACACACTGCAAAAAGAAACCAGCAAATCATTTTTATTTGGTGCTTCAGCCAATCACCACAACGATCTGCTGCCGCTCATTACGAACCCTTGTAACAGACAATGTGCAGATGCTGGAGCGCAGCAAAATCCTTAGTCGGTTCAAGAATGTCCGCCGTTCAGCTAACAGTTTGCAGCCGCGCTCAGCCTTTCAGATCGCTCAGAGCTGCAGAGCCGAAATAATAAAGACGAGGTTTGCTGTCGTTACATCAACCCTAAAAACAAACCGTCCTCAGCTTCATTAAATATGTTTAGAAAGAAAAGAGGGACAGATGTTTCACTCTGCATTTCCCTACAACTTAAAATGCCAGGTCTGCTAATTATTTCAACCCCATCCAGCCCCTGCTGTTCCACTAAGGAAAAATGTGTCTGCGCAACGCCTTGAATTATGAACTGACCCAGTGACTGGGATTCTTTAAAAACAGCAACATGACGGCTGGATGTGAAGTTACACACAGACCTGGTGCAGCATGTTCCTACTGAGAGATTAATCTCCTTGTCTCATAAAGATTCCTCGAAGGAAGTGAACAAACACGGACTAAGTGGAAGCTGATTTGCGAGTGCAGTGAGATTCACAGAAAATAACCCTTTAAGTCACTTCACTTGCATTTTTTGCAGTGTGTGGAGTGATGGCCCACACATTTCCTCTCTCCCCCCTGGGGTTTGCCGGGGGCCGTCCTGGAAGCCGCGTCTCCTGCGTTCAAACTTTTGCAGCATCTGCGTTTGGACGTCACGAACAGAGCCATCAGCGAGCCAACGGTCCCTCGGGCTCTGGGCCGGCTGAGGGTCATTCATTCCGCCCCGCCATGCTCAGAGCTTCTGCTCTTCTCGGTCACAAGCGACCGCCCCCACCCCCTCCATCCTTCCCACCCCATGTCTTCTTGGAGCACTTCCAGCCTCCAGGCATGGAGCCTGTGATGAGAGGGAGGCAGGAGAGAGGGGGTTGGATGGATAGACTGGCTCGGATCCAGGCGTTAGCACTGGAGGAGGAGGAGGAGAGATGCTGTTTGTTTCTACGCCTCTGTTCAGAGAGAGCGAGACGGTGGATGGATGCAACGCCAGCGGAGCATCTGATGGACACAACTCCGATGCATGTGCTGCGTTGAACTTCCATCTATAGAAAATGTTTGGTCGCAGCCACTTAACAGCGTCCAAATATTATTTGATTGTCCTGGTTTATGGTTTTCCCATGTTTCACTCACGGCCTTTGCGTGAGCAGCACTTTGGCTTGATAATCCTCTGCCGGCGGGAGACAGAGGTGGACGTTTGAAATCAGGCTGTCGATCACGTCCGACGGTTCCCAGCCTGCCTTGCTGTTCTCTAGCTGATAGAAAGCCTTCTTTCATGTTCTCTGTAAGCGATGCAGTACTGACGTGGTTTCAACTACAGGTGTTCACATGTTATTTTCTCAGGGCTGATTTCCAGACAAACGCTCATGCGCCACTTTTCAGCCAAACTCTCTCTGTGCCACATGACGGCGCCAGGATATCTGCGCCGTTCGGAAAGAAAAAGCGACGCTTACGGCACGTAGACCCAGATCTCTCAGGGGCTCCAGCTAAGACGGCTGAGATGCGGGACGAAAATGGAATAAAACTGCTGTGTTGCTATTTGTGTTTGAGAAACAAGAGAGAAAAAGGCTCCGCCGTCTTAAAAAGGAGAATAAATCAACATGACGGCAAAACGGTTGAGCCACATCGCTCTCGTTCTCTGTCTCTGCTGCTGAGCTCCACCTACGTACTGCAGAGACAAATCACAGGAATAGCAGGAGAAAGGTATAGAGAGACATCTGTTGGCTCCCCCCAGCCCCCACGCACACACAAAACACACATCTCTGCACGGCGTCGAGAAGGCATCACCGCAGAGAAGCAGTGAGCTTCACGAGATGCTCCCAGACTGACAATAAGCACAGTCGCTTCAAATAAGAACCTTCAGTGTAATGGATTTGCTTCCAACAGAATCGATGTTTGCTGAATCACATCAGCTACAGGATGGACTGAAGATCTCACTGAGCAGCATCCTACTGGTCACTGAACACTTTGCCCGTTGCCTTGTGACGCCAACCCTTCTCTGAAGTCACGTTGGTTCTAATCTTTGCCTTCAAACCTAAATATCACAACCAAGAGTCAGAACGGCTTAAAAATCTTGATAGAAAGCACAAACCGTGCGTGAGGGGAGTTGTGGCTCATTTGGACAACACGGGGCCGTACGGTGGCCTCCCTCCTACACCAGGAACCACCAGATAAGTGGTGACGTGCGTTTTACACCCCACTGAACTGAATCTCCCCGATTCTGGAATCTCTGAATCCATCTAATCTCAGCAAGGCAGAGGCTGAAACCTGGGCCCAGGGGTGAAATTGTTTCATGCACACAGTCCGTGAGAAACTGTTGCTGCATTAAAAGCCAACCAGTACAAACAGTTACAGAAGGACATCTCTGCTCAAAGCTGTCATTTAACAGCAAAAGAAGCAGGATCTCATTGCACCTGAAACCTTTCCCGTCAAAGTGCAAACACATCTTGCAGGGGCTCAGTGTGCTCTGCCTGGAGATGAAGCCTGCCCATCCCGTGGAGAACCTGGCTTCTGTCTTGTCCTGAACTGCACGGGTTCGCGCTAAAGAGGACAAAGTCTACACGCTTGTCTAAAGGGAGGCCCAGCCTCGTTGCAAACGCTGGTTCCACGCGTCGCTGTCCGGGTCGGCCCGGCTTGGCTCATCACAAAAGGCTTCCTTTGAGACATCCTCTTGGAGGAAATCAAAGACATTCTGTGGTGCGGATCCAACTTGACAGAGATCAAATGGAAATTACAAAAAACTTCACCTTGCTTAAATATTTGGCCTAAGATGGGACGTTTTCCCCATGAAAGGCGAAGGAACCGGACGAGCGCTTCCTCTTGCATTAGTTTTTCCACCCGCGTCTGTGCAGACGTGTGCGGCTCATCGGTGACAGTTCCTCCATGTGTCTGGTGTTTAGTGCTCAACACGCAGCAGCAGATACATCAAGATACAGAAGACAGCGATGATTCAAAGAGCAAATGTGATGAAGTGCTGCTCTTTGAAGTCGACTGGATCACGCTGGTGTGCGGGCTCACTCAGAGAACAATGCTCATTTGTTCATGTGTCCTCCATTAGACAGTGTTATTGCTTCCTCTGATAAGGCTGCTGTTGTGTGACGAGGCAGCGAGGCACCAGCAGAAGAAAGAAGCAACGTGACTCGACAGGACAGACAGAAAGAGCGACCTGCTGAAAAACCAGCGAGGACCAATAGACGGACCAACACGTGTCTCTTCCCTCTATCGCCGTGGTTTCTAGGAAGCTGAGAGTTCCGAGGAAATCTGGCTTCACAATTCATAGGATCCTAGAGGCCAGTAAACAACACACACGACAGAAAAATAACATTTTAAACTTATTCTAGGAAAATAAATCATTAGGATTACTTTGATGTAAATCCCAACAGGGAGAAAATCCAGACAGACAATGAGAGGAACGCTCACCTAAAGTAAAGCAAAGGAAAACGAAGAGACGCACAAAACCACAGCAGGAGGCGAGGAGCCGCTGGAGATCAGGTGGAGGTGAGGCTATTGATGAAGACCCTCCAACACACACACACAGCTTGTTACAGGCCTCGACGTGGGGGGAGGAGAGAAAATGTGACATCTGGCGATGGCCAGAATGATAATTGTAATTACTTTTGCATATTGCCACTGACTCCTCTGTGCGTTTCTAGATTCTGCGGCGCTGGCATGTAGTGCGAGGCAGATGACATGCGCCGTCGCGCCGCAAAGACGACGCTGCCCTCATACATAATTTCACGCAGTGATTAAGCAGCAGCCTCCTCCCTGAAAACCTCTCACAGCAGGAGCAGGAAGCGCTGGTCCCTCCACTCATCATGTTCCCACGGACTCCTGGAGCATCGCAACCATTTCATACCGAACGCAGCCGTAAAGCTGCTAAAGCTAATATAGACACAGCTTTGACTTTCACCTTCATCCAGCAGCTGTAACCACTACCGAAAATACCACAAACGTCTAAGTACCTGTGTCGGCTGAGGTCTACACTTGCTCACACACTGAATCCTAGAAGCTTCAGATGAACTTCGTTCTGCTGTGTGGGGACATGAAGCCAAACGTGCAACACATCGTTCTCTCATCATCTGAATTAACAGCGATAAAACCCATCGTTGGGTTCACTTCAGCTCTTCAACGCCTTTTTCTTTCTACAATACAAAATGATAATGACAAAAGAAAAACACAACATAATTGCTACTGTCACATTTTAGATATTATTACAACAGGAAGTTAAATTTATTTCACCAGCAAACATTTGCTTCCTCCTCGTTCTCCAGCTAAACGAGGACCATTATCGCGACTCTGTTGTTTAATGAGCAGGACGTACATCACTGTTTATAAGAATTCAAAGGGAAATATGTACGATTAAGTAGCGAAGAAGACGTCCACAGCCACAGCAAATAACAGAGCGCGTTTACATTTTTAGTGCTGGAAAACCACAGCTTTAGCCAACACTTATTATTATTTCCTCCGTCTGCCTTTAAGTGGGAAACGTCTCCGTCCTCGTATATATCAGTTTGACACTGTAGTCCTACATAATCTTTCCAGAATGGCCCAACAGGCAGTTAATCAAATTCAGCGCAGAGCTCTCCGTCAGCGTCTGTGTCTCTGTGTGTGCTCGACTTGTTAAGTGTGTCGCCTCATAGGGACCTGACTGGCATTTAGGCAGAAAATTCCCACAAGCCAATGTGTAATTAATTAGCCTGCTGTTCACAGCCGCATCCCAGCGCCACCACCTCCTCCCCCTGCTTCCTGCCCACCCCCCAGTCTCAGGAGGTAAAGTGGAGATAATCAGCTCCTCTGGGAACGCAGACACCAACACCCACGTATAGATCCGCATCACATCCATCCCTCTGCTGCTAACTGACGCGGCGTGTTACGACACCTTTCCCCATCAGTGGCTTCTCCATCTGGACACAACAACAACACTCCGGCTTCCCCCTGGAACATCAAACACTGCAGGGCTTTCATGGATCAGACTACGAGTTCTGGAGGAGCAGAGCGGGACGGACCGGGCTCGACGCCGTCCTCATTAACCTCATCATGTAGCGCGGCGCACAAGGGCTGCGCGTTCTGGCTCTGTTTCTCAAGGTGATGTCAGAAGATTGCTGACTACAAATCCCAACTGCCTCGGAAGGAATTAGTCCTGGTCTCGCAGGAAGGGATTCTGATCCGGGCTTATTCGACAGGACAGATTAAAGCGAACGAGCTGAGGCTAAAGCAGGATAGAGGCCAGAGCTCACAGTGGAAACCTGACAGCTTTATGCGCCCGCACCAGAGGGGAGCGATGCCCACTCAGCATAGCTGCTGGTTCAAATACACTTTGTTTGGATGACGTCTGCCTGACATAACTAGCGCTGCTGGATTCAGTTTACCCACCTGCACATTCGATTACGAACGTGAGCGCTGACGTCGACTTGCAGGTCGTGAAACTCACAGTGTCTGTGTCTCAGCTCAGATGTAGGCACTACTCACTGCACTGGCGAGTGTGAGCGTCCTGCTCCTTCCTCCACATACCCCAGACACTAGATGTGAGCCAGATGTGCTCTATGAATGCGAAAACTCATATCTCAGTGTAAACAAGCAGAGCTTCGCCCTGACAAACGAGACTGATCCAGTAACACTGATCAGTCATGAGAACCCCAGTCCAGTTTATTTTGATTTGGTGAGATTCGCTCGTAACGTTACACGTTTTCCACCTTCACATCTACAGGGGGCAGGGGGAGGCAGCTGCCCCTCTGTATTGGAAGGTTTGCCCCCAGCTGTTCCCCAACTCCCAACCAGGTTGGGTAGAGTCTGGGATCTAGTCTAGTCATGAAACCTGCAGAGAGAGAGAGAGAGAGACAGCAGATGAACGCAGTGTCCTCAGTTTACACAAAGCCGCCTGCATAAACATAAATGACCTGCTTTTACGCGACCTGTTCACCCAGACCCAACGAGGAAACGCCTCCTGAGCCCGTCCACAGCCCTCCACTCCATTTCTGTTGAACTCTGCTTTACCTGTCCCTGCTCTGCTTCACATACAGAGAACGTCGTACCTGGTTCTGGGCCCGCGCTCACCCTCACCTTGAGGAGTTTTATTGCTCACCTGCACAACTTAACCAGACCCCTTTAAAATTCCAACCCAGTCTTCTGGTTCCTCTACCTCCCAAAACACACATGACGGGCAAAGCCTGGTTTACATTGTTCCAAGACAAAATACCGAGAACTCTGTTCAGTGTCTGCAACTAATTACTGACTGTTTAAATGATCCATCAAGCTGTTCTGGGCCACATAGCGACACATATCAAAGGAAGTGCAGATGTTTCAGCGTCTCACCTCATCCTGCTCCTTTTACTGACCTTGAGTCACCTGATAGCAGTGACACGAACCAGCGCGACTCACAGCAGAAAACACAATCGCCATGTTTGCATAGTGACGCTGTGTGACTGCTCACGGGCCCTGATGTGTATGTGCATGTATGTTCTTGCACAATTCTATGTTCCCTCCCCTTCGCTGGCATAGCTACAATTTTGAATTCCCGACCAGAGGCTTTTTAAAAGCACGACAGCTCGAGCAGGCGAGATGAAAGTAGTGATCTTGTTCCTCCCTCCATAATTCTAGCCTTTTTTGTCCCCTATATTTCATTACAGGGAGCTGGGGAGCTGCATCTAGTTATTTGTGTCCTGTGGCCGGATACATGTGCACAGAGGGAACCAATTTGTGTGGGAGGCGTATCAGGACAAAGAGGGCGACTGATTTCAGATCAGCGAGTCTGCAGTGTCACCATCATTGTTTAACCGAGAGGTGTGGTCACTTGTGTGTAACTAACAGTCGCAGTTACACAGCCGCTGACATTTAGGAAACATTTGGCCTCAAAGCTGCTTTGCCTGAGATGTAGACTGACACAGAGGGTTTCATGTTAACTGTGTGCGTTAGGGCCTAGGACTCATTTCCAAAGCAACGTTGGGACCACAGACCTTTGCTTGTCCAATCGTGGAAAATGTGTAAATGACCGTAAATTTATTTCATATATACATAACAGGGGGTTAAACCCCTGTAAGGCTGCAGAAGGTCAATGCTGCGCTCGATCACTTTCAATCACATCTGAAGCAAGACAGTGGCAGGAAGAGCTGATACAAATACAGCGAGAAGGAGAAGCCTGAGGTTGGCAGAACCACGGCAGATGGAGAGAAGACAGAGGATGGGAAGAGACGAGAGTTAGTCATCAAAGCTCTGCCCACATTTAATGGAGATCGCCTCCAACAATCTCACGTACTCAGCGCCAAAAAACGCGATTGTCTGATTGCGAGTCCAAGGTGCAGACCTTGAATGATTCGCTTTCATCATTAGTAGAAAAAGTGAAACCCTCAGTGTTTGTCGTTTGGAGCCAGATCTCACTGCGAAGCCTTCCCCTTGTCTCTAACTATAGAATCACAGCACGTGCGCAACACAATCTTTCTCTGTGTGTTTGTGTGGTTCTAAAGTTGAACAATTGTGTGAAAAGCAAGTTGTTCGACTTTAAACATTAGTTTTCATCAGTGACATCTGAGTCATGACTCCGAGCAGCAGCTCTGCCTGATGACAGAGGTGCTGAGTCTTAAGTTGCCTCCTGTTTCCATCAGATCATGATCCACCTTAAAGCCAAGGCGTTGAGCGGCAGACGTGTGACGTCTTCTGCGAATCGCCTCACGCACGAAGTTACTATAAATACATAGACTGAGTTTTGATGGAGTCAGACAACATTGCTTTGCAGTTTAAATACATTGGAGCAAGCTCCTAATAAAACGCTCTCCGTACTCTCTCGTACTCCAAGTATAAAGGTCCATAGATGGAGGCAGTGCAGCCCAGCTCCCATCCTCTACCAACGCTGCAGTACACAGTAAGACTAGAGGTGCTGTGAGTAGGCAGAACAGTTCTGAGCCTCCCACACCAGGATGACCACACTGAGCCCGGTACCGTGGGCCACTACAGCCGCCACAACACAAACCTCCCCAGCATCATCTGCTGCTGCTGCCGTTCTGTGGCAGCAAGAAGAAGCACAAGCCAAACGTTGACTCAGTGGCCTAAAGCTGTTCGACTGGTGGTGACTGAGCCCACACGGAGTGGGCCGGCGCTGTCACGAGTCCTATCAAAAATAGCCTCTTAATGAAGTTTACCAGGCCCAACAATAGCGGCAGCGAGGAGGAAATCTCGACCCCTTGCATTCAGAAATCCCAGCCTGTGAACAATGGCCAAATGATCCCCCTGTATCTTTATGAATGGAATCCCTGCGCAGGGATCCTATTGTTAGCAGCAGCTGAACAACCAAGCCACGGCTGCTGTATTTGGCACATCCTGTCATGTTCCCCTGTCGGCTGCAGGTTTCTGTCGCCTCCTCTCCCTGAATAGATGGAGCGATTGGCCCCCAGACACCAGAGCATCCTGCCTGCACAGCAAGAATGTAAACAGGCCCACATGTTGTGTCTAGCACGCGTGAACGGGTTTCATAATCTCAGCTGTGTGTCACGGTAAACGGTTCCGGAGCACGAAAACACCACATGCACGTCCAGGTAGAATGCGCAGGGAGACCGAAATGATGGGAAGCAGTGAGGTAGCCTTCTTATTTGAACAGAAACAAAGGTAGCGGATAGGTTCCAATCAACCCTTTAAAAACCCGTTTATACTTCAGTCAGTTCCTAGTCCTTGAGCTGAGGTACTACTTTCTTTCAGTACTAACTCTCCGTCTCTCCTTGCCGATGGAGGTAATTATCGGCTTTGTAATTCATTCATGAAGCTGGTGATGAGGACTGCGTCATGCGTTTAATTAGTGCTAGCAGCGCTCGAGAATCCTTCCCGTCACGCCAACCTCAGCCTTCTCCAAGGTAATTCGAGTGGAGTATCCATCACCTGCTGAGGATGACGACTGACGATGAGTCGCTCCTGCCTCCTTTCCCCTGGGTGTTAGAGGAGTGGGAATCTGGGAGTCAACATTTGAGAAATCCGCCTAATTTCCACACTCGTTTGGTTCAACTCTGTTGATACATAATTGATATGCAAGTTTGAGTTACCATTTCAAACCCATATGGCCTCCTGAGGCGCTTTTCTTAGATCTAATGCTGTATCAAGTGAATCCTAGTGAGCCATCATGTTATGTGATTCTCTGCAGAGAGTTATCACAGTCTGATCTCTCTTGGTTTATTATCCGAGTTCAATATTTCTCTGGCAGTTTGACATTTTACAGCTTATTTACTGATGTTTTTTTATGGCAGCCGAGACGAACCAAACACTAAAACCAAAAAGATGTTAATGTGTTTTCCTGGGCAGCGTGAATCATGTTTTCTATTAAAAGAGGGTGTGTGACTACAGCAGACTCCATCCATCCAAACACCTACAGCTGTGTGATGGACTCGAACCCTGCTCGGCAGACAGTCCTGCATGTTACACATGCTGCGTCCACATCTTCCACTTCGACCACTCAATAAATATGTTGCATGATCATAATCATTAAAAATGAATCTGGAGCTTTGAGCCGATCCAACCCCCAAAGAATCCCTGCAAATTACAAAAAACACTGACCTGAAATGTATTTTAGGTTTGTGCAGTAGAAGATATTTAGGCCGTAGAGCCTCAGCTGTCAGGCATCTAATCTGTCTACTGGACACTGAAGGAAGCCTGACTCTGCACAAGGACTGAATCTTCTGATTCACTTAAACTACAGACCACACTCAATCCAAACACAACCACGTCTGGGTGCTTCAAACATCTCCCCCTCAGCCAGTAGGGGTTTCCCAGCTGGTCCCGATGCTCTAGACGCTGGCGTTGGCTGGAACGAGGACATCGTGACTGTCCATCTAGCCAAGCATCTGACACCAGTCTGTGCATCGCTACGGTTTGTTCCCTGACTAGCAGGGCTGACGCTTTCAGTTTCAGAATGATGAGATGATTACGACACAGCGAGAGTTGGTGAGAGCCACAGAGCTGCTGCTCGTTCACCTCCATCTTTACTGCTGTTGTCAGCTACTCACATCAGAGACGCGCTGTTTTATGAAATCACTGCTTTTGTTGTTTCATCTGTGAGTAATTTTTCCTCCAGCCACAGTCTAATTCATAATTACGTTACAGCTTTCATCATAACGCATCAGCAGCATTCACGGTCAAAAAAAAAGTCTAAAAAACAACAACATCCTTTTAACACAGTGTCCATGGTCTAAGGGTTAAAAGGAGACACACAGGACCCCGAGTTCAGAGAGAGTTGCTCTTCACGTTGACATGGATTAGTCTGACGATAAGGAAGAGAAGAAGGTAGTACATTATAAAAAACGCAGGTGTGCAGAAGACCTAGAACACGGCAGACGGAGAAGAACGAGTCGAGTGAAAAGTGGACAAGCAGAGACCAGTGGTTCCGTTCCAGCCGGGCCCGAACCACAGGCTGCAGAGCTCCACAGACACAGGTGTGCTGTGATTCGGTTCTCAGCCTTCAGGACGACATCTTATCGGTGGGCAGGACAACGATCCCGAACGTGGCTCTGCGTGAAAAGCTGGAGCATCGTTAATCTGGTGTCAAACTGACCCGTTTGCTACAGCAGCACAAGAACACAGACTTTCACCGCTTTCAGCGTCTGGACCTTTCATTCTCCTCCAGCTCAGGAGAAGCTGCTCTGTGACATGTATCTGGATGTGTGTGTGTGTGATCATGCACTGGCTGACTTCACCTCTGCAGTGTGTGCTGCCAGGAGCTGAAACACAAGCCAGCACGTACCGGAGGAAATGAAGCCCGTATTTTCCGCTCTGCCCAGCTCTGCGTATCCACCTCTCCCCTGCTGTGCCACATTTAGATAAATCTGATGCCCACTTTCCAAAAATGTGCTGCCAGAAACTGAACCTGAGTCATTTAAAGCCGGCAGCAGAACAGGCTGGAAGCTTTTAAACCAGGGAGGCTGGAGCTGCGGCAGCACCGAAAGGACCCGTTTGAACGGTGTGTCTGCAGTGAGGACACGCGTCCAAAAGGCTCGAGGACTCGGTTTGATCGGTGGAGGACTGGCCCTGGGTGAGGGCGGCTCCAGATTGATGCTTAAACTTCCTGTTTACTACAGCATCATGTAAGACATGTTGGACCTCAGTGCATCCTGGGAGTTTGCAGACATGAATGACTGAAGAACTTTATAACATAACTGTAAAGGGTCTGGTTCTTTGTTTAATGGTGCGGCAGAAGATGATCTGATGCCGACTGGACCTTCCCTCAAAGGCCAGTCAGACTGAGTCTCGTCTGAGCAGCAGCATGTTGCTTCGGACGTCTCGTTCTGTCTTCGTCATCCTCGTTTTCTGCAGCAGCCTGCTGTTGCAAAACAAAGTGCTCAGTGTAACAGAGAGCAGCGGGACTCAGACAGGCAGCACTCACTTTCAACTCAACCGACCTCTGCTCGGAGGAGTCGTACCCGGTTCTGATAGGCCCGGTGTGTGCAGCACAAGGCCACGTTTGCCCTCCACGCGACTCCAACAGAAGCCTGACGGCCTGTGTGAGGTGGAAAACGCTGCTAGCTGCACGGAGCAACGTCTGTAGAAGCTGACAACAGTTTGATCCTGGTTTTACATGATTCTGCTCCTTTGTAACTCTGTGTAGCTCAGTAAGAGGAGACTGTTTTAATGTGAATCTATTAATTATCTGTATTACATAATCATTTATTACTACCATAAAGAAGCCTATTACAGCTGTGGGAACATTGTGGCACTTTACTGCTACACGTCTGGATGGATGACTTTCATCTTATGTCATCACTTCATGGTCAGACACATTTGATTACTTTTTAAGGGTTAGCTAGTTTAAATCAATAATAGTTTGCAGGGCTTTAAGTTGAACCCAAACAAAGTTATCTTGTAAATTCCTCCCTCGCACACTAAACTAATCTGAGATGCAACGCAGCAAGGTGGTGCCGATCCTTCGGATGTGGTAAACCCACCCAGATGCTGCCTAGAGCGTGAATCTCATGTCACACAGTTGCAGGTTACATCACCAGGACCTGCCAGGTAGTGTTTACCGCCGTGACCACGCTCTGCTGCTTTAGCAACGCGCTGAGGAAACATTTGGTGAGTCAGTGTCTGGCCTGGCAGGTGATCCTATTAGTGTTACAGCTTCTGGACCACATCCGCGTGGAACGAGAACAGGCATCGTGAAAGCACGCCGCCATCGCAAGGCTGCGATTTCCTGCCTTGACCACGGCATTTGTGGGGAGTCTGGGTCGACGCCATCTGCGCTGCACGTCCAACAATGTGAGCAATGCGTGGTGGAGAGCAGACGCTCGGAGCCAGGCCAGGCTCCTGACGACCAAAGGTAGCCCTCTGGCCTCCGACGGGGTCGTCATGCTTTCAATGAAGCCATGCGCTGGGCTGGGAGCCACGCTCACATATTTTGGACACAACGTGTGGAAAATGCAAACACTCAAGACAGATGCACGCTGACAAACGCTTACGTACAGAGTCTAGAGAGTCTGAAACTCTGCTAGGAAACAGGCCTGTAACAGTGTTAGTACGATCAGAATATAGAGCGAATGACATAACCAAAAAGTACAAGACATTACAGCTAAACACATGCAGCTCACGACCCGGAAACACCTGCCGACCCGGTTCTGCTCGGGAGTCAACAACGCGCCGCCTGCAGCCTTCTGTTTGATACTTCACCTTCATTCAAATGCGTCTTTAACGAGGCTACGGCTTCTCGCTACATCAGTCCAGGTGTTGACCCATTTACTTCCTGCCTGTCACCTCCTCTGTCTCAGACAGCAGATGTGTGTTGCAGCTGACAAATGTAAATTTCATTTGGGGAATAATTCTGAACGTTGAGCTGTTTCATCAGCTAATGAGGTCAACTAGAAGTCGTTTACGTTTGTTAAGAGGCTGCCTTTTAGTTTTGCATTTCTCCATCCATACGAGCCCCAGTTGTCTTGTGTATCTGTCTCTTTCACACGTACAGATACAAGAGGTTTGCAGGCGCAGTCATGCACAGCAGCACAGGCCTGTTCAGACAGCAGGCCCAGGTGGACGCACACCCAGACGGTGCAGCTGGATGGCGGTTCACGCTTCATCCCACGCCTCCCTGCATCAAAGAGCTGATCCTTTCCCACAATACTCATCATGACCAGCTCCTCATTTGTATGTATCTACACAACCACGTCACGGTGACACTAAAGCTGACAAAGCGGCCTCTGTGCAGGTATTACAGCCCGTTCTGTGAGTATAGCGGCATGGGAGGAAGCCCAGCTCGCCGTGTGCAGGCCAGACACTCGCATCCAATGCACATTAATTACACCAAGGTTCCTTCTGGAGACCAGCTCCCTGCTGAGATGTTGTGTGGGGGCGCATGCAGCTTTTGCAGCAATGCAAATTAATGTCACATTCATCTGTGAACCAGCTTGGCTGAATCCAAGGCCAGAGAGTCAAGGCCCGACTGAGCTGACGAGCTTCCGGAGCCCACGTGTCCACCAGCCGCTGGATCCTCTCAGAGCTCTGATGAAAACACGCCTGGTTGCTCACAGTCGTCGAGCGGTGGCAGCTGATGCTGAAGTGTTTCGCTTCGAAGCCGTTTGTGTTTTGTCATTTGGTTTCAGTTCAGGCAGGTCTTGTGCGTGTGCTGTTCTTTTTCTCTACTACAGGGGCAGAAACGTCCACACCGGGACCTCGGTGTCAGGGGATTTGCTTAGAGACTTGGTTGGAGTCTTACATTTCCCGCCTTGGGCTCAGGATCCTTTGTCTTCTCTAACAAAGACGAGATCTCATTCCCTCCTGTGGAAACGTGGCCTCTGCTCCTCTCACCCCCTCATTTACTCTCACACGTTCACAAACACGCAGTAAAACCAGTAGACTGTACAAATACTGTACACACACTATATCTGACTTCTGCAGCTCAACTCATCTGACTCAAGGAATGACTCCACAACAACTTCTTACCTATGGGGAAAACGCCAGTTACCTTGTCTGTACATTTAGTCCTGGTTGCCGTCTACTGTACGTGTGAGCTCGGGCTGAGGGCTAAGCCAGTATCTGCAGAGGGGTAGGGCTGCGGAGAGAAGGTGAGGAGAAGTGGAAAATGGTGAAGCACCAAGAATGCAAGTACAGCCAGACCCCCGAGGCCCGAGGAGGCATATTTAACTAGCGCTGCACTTGAAGAAGTTTTGACACGCCGCTTCTTTCACATGCACAGCCACTCTTTTCTTCCCTGCTCCTCCTTCCTCTCGTCTCACTGCCCCATCTCTCTATCCCTGACTTCAAAGTGATATTTATGCGAAAAACTGATGGAGTTTTCCTCTCCTCTCTCTCTCCCCTCAGGGCACATGTTCTTTTTTGGAATATACAGTATCTACAATTACTTTTTGTCCTGAATCAGCAGCAGGGTTTGAGCTGGTAATGTATGTGCATGGTAATTTCTGTCCAGTGTTTGGTCCAGAACGCTGTGAAATGAGCTGAACACATTAACGGCTTTAAGGGGCCAGTTCTCGCCTGTCGGTGACCTTTTGACCTTTCCCGTCTTGCGCTCAACCGACAGTGCCCTGACCAGCTGACACCCGCCGGAAACTCTCCGGTCAACACATTTCCTTACAATACACGTTTACAGGAGTCAAATGAGAAGACGCATGTGAATCTCATGCTGGTATGTTAGGAGCTGAGGTAGAGTCAGGAAGTAGTGGCTGTGCTGCCATCAAGGAACCTGTAATTAGAAAGCTACCATGGCGCGTTTGGGTCATTAACTGCTTATAATATAAAAGAGGATTCAACACAGCTAAAGCTTTAATTGAGCCTCGCATGCATCTGGCTTCAACCTATGAATAAAATTACCTTCAGGATTCTCCTGAAATCCTGCAGGTTGATGTTGAACTTAAAGGTATGTCTCCATCAGAGACTCAAGCAGGGATCAAGCTCCTCGCACTGAAGCCTAGGCCGTGTGACCACCTCCTTCTAGACCTGGACCATCTCCACTGATTAGTGATAAAACGCTTCAGGTTAATAAAAGCATAAATAAAAATGTGACACAGTTCTTACTTTAAAAGCTTTAAACATGATTAAATTGGAGAGATCGCTGTTTTAAGAACCTTCCAGCTTCATCTCTGTCCTAGTGCACAGACTGGTTCCTGTCTTTACAGTACAAGTAAAGAATATAAGCATATTTCCACATCTGGTGCATTATATGCTTCCATACACCAAGAGAACCGAAGGAACACGCACCAGTCAGACTGAGTGGAATCGAGCCAATGCGCACAACAAAGCAAACGACAATATAAAATCAAGCATAAATTTACTGTCTTTCACAAGTGTAATTAATTTGTGTGTGTGCTGGTGGTTTGCATTATGGCGTCGAAGGACTGGAGGTCACGCAGCTTACCATCCTTTTAATTCAGTGCTGCATCACTGGCTTCCAGTCTCGCTGCCTTTATTTGCATGCCTCTCTCCCTTTCTGTCTGTGCAGCTGCAGCCCTCGCTGCTCTAATCCCCTCCTCTCTCCCCAGTGTGCTGGAACGCCATCCAACTATTTAACCACAGCCCTGAAACAAACCAACATCTGTTTGGAGGCCGGCCCAGACCCGGCCACTGCCTTCCTGCTGCGAGCGCACCAGCCGCGGCAGCTTAACCCCTCGCTGCCCGGACCAGACGGAGGCTTGCGATGCCAATGACACACTCCGCCGCCGAGGGAATTGCATGTTCGAACGTAGACAGTCGCTGGGGCTGCGTCCAAGCATTTTTTAAGATTCAGTGTCTGCGGTTTACGAGTAGTAAATCGGGAGATCCGTGTTTCTATCTCTAGTGCAGGCAGAACTGTGGACTCTCCTCAAGTGTGAGAGTTTCTGTATGTGGCCATTTGTGCTGTACACGTTTCACTGCACACTGCACAATCTTCCCAACCGCCCAGGGATCCAGACGCACGGTTCATGTAGCGGAGGATGTGAACTCACCATAAATTGGCTGTTAACCCTACTTTATCAAGCACAGTTCCTAAACATCCGTCTCCAAAGCAAAGACTTGCTGCACCATTTAGAAATAATCCGTAAATGTGCCTTTAACTGGGTGAGAATATAACAAAGTTTGCTGTCAGCCTCATTAATAATGAGTTAAAGGGGCAGTGGTAGCATTTAGACGGGTCTGTTGCAGATAATTGATACAGATGCTGACGCTGTGCAGGTTTCACTTAGTGAACTGCTATCGCTCGATAACTAAACCCAGTTTGTTCTCCTCTAACGTTACCTGGACTAAGGGAATTCAAGGCTTCGTGCAAAGACGCTTCATACTGAGAATATTCTTCCCTTTCCAGGTGACTACACACTAATCACAGACCATGTGATGGTATTTATGTCCCCACCACAGATTGGTGAGCATATGACTGGTGTTGCAAAAACATCCAGCACAACGTATCATCGTGACGACTGTAGTGGTGTGTGTGTGTGTCTGTGTGTGTGTGTTTTACAAGAAAATACGAGTACGTTCTCTTCTTGGTTTATGGCCATATAAAAGAAAAACGCACTGAGGCACTAAGAATACGCACAAAATTACAGTGTCTGCACGCGTATCTATTGGTACAAACAAAGACAGTCAAAGACCAAAGCTGGATTTAGGTGAACAACTCTTTCCTGTTTCATTTCATTTGATCCAGAAGTAAAACCTTACTGGGTTCTGTGGGCGTAGAGTCATGGAAGTAGGCATCCTGGCTGTTTAGCGCTTTCTAACTGATCACGTCCCATCTGAGCGTTGAGCCCAGTCCACTGAAAACATGCTCTATACAAACCTGCAGGTCAGTTGTCTTTTGTAGCACAGAAACTCAATTTTTCTTCACAACATAAACGACAATCAGTAGCAGCTGTTCCTCTTGGGTGGGGTTAGTTAGAGAGATCTGGGTGAACAGTCACTTCACGAAGGTCTCTCTCTGAACCAGTCTCGGTCTTATTAGCCTAAACGTGACAACTACCCGTCACACTTAACGAATGTACTGTCGCACTTCCTCCTTCAAGACAATCGACCAGGTCGCTTTCTTCAAAACACAATGTTTCAGCAAACGTTGAAAGGAAACCAGAGGTGAGGGAACTCAAACAGAACCAGCTCTGCACAGGCAGGTTCAGATGATACGTCATCACTCCACAGAGCTACACTGTCTGACATTTACTGGTACAACGCGATAATGACGAGGCAGAAAGCAGGTGACCGAGGGTTACTCTGCAGATTCAGTCAGAGCAAATGAAGACTGGAGGAGGAAGAGACATCATGTTTGTTTGTTGAAACGAGTTCAGAGGCTGAAGCCGACAGCTTCGGGGCACGGCGCTGACGCGGCTACTGTTTCCACACAGACGCACACAGGCGTGTTGACAGACAGGGAGGCGTGCGCGCGCACACTCAAAACCGCAGCGCATACACATTCGCACACACGGCGGTAGAACCACTTTGTGAACAGGTTCACAGGTGCACAGAGGGTGGGACAGCATGCGCCGGCAGCTAGGAGCAGCTCTGTCTCGCTGACAAACTGGCTTCACACCGGGGTCAGCTGAGGGACAGGGGAGGGGTCCCAGCACCGGAGGTTAGGCTCAGGCTTATTTCACTCCCTCTGCGGTGACAAGTCTTTCTACACGTATTGATGACACGGTTCACTTCGTGTGGTGCTTGACAAAGACCATTTACTGTCGCCAGGCTAAAGCTGAGCTACTAAACCACGCCGGAAAAACGCACGCAGGCCTGTCACTTAGCTGTTGATTCACCCGTGACCCAGACTCGGTACACGATCCTACCAGCAGACAGACCAGACACACTGGCTTCGAAACGGGAATTCTGCTTGATGAGTAACTGTCAGGTTATAATGAAAAGCACCTGAAGAGTGAGCAGAGTGTCGAGGACCACGAGCTCACGGCTTCGTATTTATTAGTTATTATTAGTTGGTCATAATGGTCCAGTGACGTTTCCCTAAAATCAGGTCTGTTGGTACAAACGTTTGGCATAAATGTCTGTCAAACCGAGGACGTGAGAAAAGTAAGTGAAACTTCACAGAAACTTGCACATCAAAGGCATTGTTCTACAGTAACTCCCGCGCTGTGCGTATTAAATATTAAGTAGAATACTAAATACTGGATGTGGAGATCAAAGTTTCATTTTATGCAGTGGAATCCATATGATTCTGCTTCTCTCAGCAGAACCCTGTAACCAATTAATGTCTGAATTCAGGCCATAATATTTAAAGTCACTCCGTGCACCAAACTTCCTCGCAGGCCTGCCGGCGTACTGTCGCTGTGTGAGTCTTCTGCCAGGAGCTCTGGGAGTGACAACATCTTTAACCAGCAACAAGTGAGACTAAAGTGTTACATCTGCGAACACACACTTGATCAGTGTGTGTGTGCGTGATTGGAATGTTAACAGCGTCCAGATGTGTGGAGGTGAGAGAGGGAGTCACGCTGCTTAACGGTGACTCGTGGAGTCTGACACAGAACCATCATTCGCAGAGTCCAGTGGACGCACACGGACATCCACAGACTCCTCACTTCCTCTTTGAATCCAGTGGTTCTTCTGAGGAATGTTTTTATTTGGTATTGTTACACATCTTTTAGTGTCTCTGTGAGATGAGGCTGTGGGGAAAGATGACGACTACGACACCACCAGCTGACATCAAATAATAAAATGGGTCAATAATAAAACTGGCATAGTGAAACACAACGTGAGTAAACAACGGCACAGCGGCCAGTGAACCTTCAGTTATTTATCTGCTCTGTTCTGGACCTGCTTTAAACGTTACATAAATCTGAAACACATCCAGGTTCAACAGCTGCTGATCTCTGGGACAAACAGTGACACCTACTGGGCAGGTGCTCGCATTACAGGTGTAATAGCTGATCTGTCAGCACTTTCTCAGTCTACAGGTGCATTTACACAAAATTAATTTTGGCCATTTTGGAGGACATGGAATTTTCTTATCCACTGATTTGGACCATCTGACACCTGCTCTGATCCTCATGGACACACGGATGTATAAAACCAGGAACTCGACCCAACCGGAATAAAAAAACATCCTGCGTCGTCACTGCCACATCTACAGACGAGGGTTAACCGCTTCAGCTCACCTACAGTAACACAGTCCTGCTGGAAAAGAGCCACTTCACATATGGACACAACTTCATTTACTTGAGTGTCATTAGAGGCAAATGTTGTCTATTAACCTGCCACTTCAAGAATCAACAACGCGGCGTCCTCGAACACCAAGCTGCGCCTTTATTCGAGTTGGTTTGGTTGGTTGGTCCGAGGACCTGCAGGGTGCGGCGCAACAGAGACAACCATAGATGATAAATTATTTTGTTTTGTTCTGAGATGTTTTTCCTACAGCAGTGACTCATGGCCCTTGGAGATCTGTAGTGTTTTAAACAAGCGGACCAGCTCGCTTTCTGTGGAGGACGGGATTCATGATTGAAGTGGGAAAACCGAAGGTGTCCTCAGGGGCTCGTGAAGATCAACGTGACCGCGTGAAACCGACAGACTCGAGCGACGTATGCTCACACACATCGACCGCGACTCAGCTGGTGATGCTCTGCCCAGGCCAGGTTCTGGTTTAACTTGTGGGAGGCTTTGTGGTCCTACGCGCCATCTGTGTCTCAGAGGGAGAATTCCCCCTCGGAGGAATTCATGCTAAAGTGATTGCAGTGGGCTGTTCTGACATCAGTTGTGTTGCAGGGTTTTTGTAGCTGGTTGATTAGAGCACAGTTAAAAGTTTGTCCTGTAACTGGGTTGGCGCCGTTTCAGTCTGGTTCCCGGATGCTCCAACAAGTCTCACCAATCAGGCGCTGAGCAGGTCACACTGCTGCTAGTTTGACCTGCTTTACATTAACCGCAATCATTTAAAACAGACAAAAAGGCTGATTTCTACAAGCCTCACTCTTGTACTGCACATTCTCGTCCCACCCACTGATTTGACGCTGGCTGTTGCGGTTTCATGGTTTCCCTGAAGCAACGCTGGCCTTGAGGTTGATGAGCTGGGGACCAGCAGTCAGATCAGGTGCTTTGCCTTGTGCAACCTCAGTGGCTGGAGCTTATCTTGGACAAGTCTGTGTCTCAGTGGACAGTTCAGGGAAACATATAGCTGGAGGACGACAATCCCCCCCACAGATCTTTTTTAATGAATTTAAAATATCAGACAGAAAAGCAGCCAGTTTTTAAGAAATGTACCATTGGCAGTAATTACAGCATCTACCCTGCATCAATGATGTTTACACATCTGGATACTGGCAATTTTTTCCACATTCTTCATTGTGAAAGTGCTGGAGCCCTGTCAGCTCGCATCGTGGATTATGAATGAACAGTCCTTTTAAAGTCCAGCCGCAAATTCTCTGAGCTGGGCCCTGACCCTGCCTCTCCAGAACATCAACTTTGGCTGAGTGCTTTGTCTTGGTGGAGAACGAATCTCCCTGGTTGCTGACCTCTTGCAGGATGCATCTGGCTTTCTCTACAACTCCCCTCGTCCTGTATTTGCTTGCACACTATTCACCAAGCTATTGCTAAGTTGTCCCACGTCTTCACGATGCAGATGCTGATGTGTGATGTGAGCCGCGGTCTGCTGACATTAACAATACTGTTAAAACCAAACAACACATCAACCGCCATCATGCATCCATTAGCTAAGCCCCAGTGATTCTTTAGAGGGTCACATGTGCTGCAAAGAAACCTTTATTTTAAGCCTGAGAACTGAGCACAGCTTTGAAACAGCGCCACAGTGCTTTTGTGCAAAACAAAATATACAAGACATCAGCATGGAACAACAGACTCTTACAGCGGAGCCATAACTGGGGCTGCTACAAAGCAGCCATTCACCAAAGCGGTAAAATAACACACATCCCAATACTTACTAACCTACAATATGAGCTTCAGGGACAAAACGATGGGGACACGTCAAGCTGAGTCACTTATCTGTTGCCATGTTTAAGAGAATAAGCACCAGCTAATGTTTAGCGGTGGTTGAATAGAACATTTGGAGGACTGCGTTCTGTGAGCGTCCATTAGTAATTCTAACCAGACTGGTTTTATGTGCAGCTTGATTCACACAAAGTGATGAGGCCTGTTATGGCTCATAATTTCTGAGCTCGTCGTTGGTGAATGTTTCCTCAAACAACCCTGTGCACACAGAACAGAAACTGTTGTTCAACATGCCAATGTCCCATTTGAGCGCGGCTACATTGAAAACACATTTCTGGCACCACAGGCTCAGCAAAGGGGAAATAAGGAGGAAGGAGATGGTGAAGCTCATGGAGTTTCTCTGCTCAGTAGATGTGATCACGCGTGGGTTTCACATTTTGTGTAATAACACCGAGGTTGATTTCTGCCGAATCAAAAAGGCACAATGGACACAGATGTAATGTCAGATCAAGTCCGACATACATTCAGAGCATTAATCTCTGTGCTGACGCGGCTGAGACGTGACCTCGTGGTTCTTTTGTAACGTGAACGCTGGATTTCTGCTGTTCAGCTACTGACGGTCTCAACCAGGGATAGAACAGCTGTGGGAAAACGTAGGAGTTGGCGTCTGTGGATGTATCGATAAAGCCTTTACGACACACACTCCATGTCTTCAAGTAAACTTCCCGGACTGTATCACATTTCACATGAAACAACACCCCCCACCATCCCCTGCCTGCAGCCCGCTGAGCCGTTTTCTCCTGGAATCACTCACTGCACAAAGAAAAAGGAAAAAAGCTAAATAACTGTCACTGTGAAAACTTTTCATAGCAGTAAAACATTGTGCCATCGCTTTCTCAACCGCTGTGCACTGCAGTGGGGGTCTGGTAAACCTTCTAAGCACCGGACCGGATCCAAAGTCGTCGACTCACTAGTATCTACAACAACACATGGGCAAAAGCTTTGTTTGTGTTAAAAGATGTGGTAACTGGCACCATGGTGTCAACCTAACATGATATGAATGATGCATAAGGATACAACTGAGACAGAGAGAGAGAGAGAAAGAAAGAGAGAGAGAGAGAGAGCGAGCGAGCGAGCTCCCCTGTATCGCCATGAAGCAACACCCACCGTTAAAGCTGAAACTGTAAAATCAGAGAACATTTGTGTCTCCAAGGACTCATTCAATCTTTTAAAGGTTAAGATATATTGAGATAGTTCAAACTTGTGGGTAGCAGCAGCACTGAGCGACGTTTGCACTGGTCTGACTGGGAGGCTGCAGTACCCCCGACATAACCGTGAAAGATATTCGGAGGAGGCTGCGGGGTGCCACCCAGGACACAGGTAGAACCTGCTTTTATGGCCTCAGTCATCAAATTTATACCTCACAGTCTGGGTAGGATTTACTTCCAGACCCACATCTGGAGCTTGTTGTGCTATTGCTACCTACACGCCTTCCTCCAGTCTCCTGCCGTTAAAGTGATGAATTCCCTTGTTGTTAAACAGCTGCAGACAGGACATCACCTCCAGATAGCCTGGATTTAAAGGGCCGGAGGACTGGACCGGGGAGTGCTGAGCGGGAGAACCAACCCGCTCAGCTTAACGGGTCAACAGACTGTGAGACATGTATGTGACAGTAAACAGTCCCACTCAGCTACTCAAAATACTTCATTATGCAAATCCTCTGTGAATGCCTTCACACTGCATTCACGCAGCTATTTTAAAGCAGCCTAATCTACCGGTAGAGGGATTTAATAAGGATATTAATCTGTCAGCACAAGCCCACACATCCAGGCAGGATTCTACTGTTCGGAGCCTGGTTTATCACCTGCTATTGTAGCCACCCAGGTTCCTTCATAGTGTTTAGGAAGATGTAATCCTTCAGCTCCCACTGAACGAGTCTGGACACAATAAGTGGATCAGAATGCTGTTTGTGGCAAACAACCGTGGACATGAGAACAATAATCAAATAATAAGGTCGTACAAAATGCTTCACCTACTCGTACCACACACTTACTACTTATTAGGGTCTTTGTTTTCTAAAAAACCTAGTTCTCAGGGTTGTTCAGCTATATGAATTTGGTAGTAAGTAGAATTGTGGGTGCCACCACAGGCCCAGCTACAGAATGCGAACTAGTCCATCACATACAGTATAAATGCCACCTCCCTCCTCTCGGCTTGTAACACCACCTTCAAACGTGGTCTTTTGGTTGAAACACTTGCTGAACCACTAATCAAACAGACGCTGGCCCTTAGTGATGAGTCTCCAGCTGGGCTCCTCCCACCTCAGGCTCTGATTGATCAGCTCTGTGCTCAGTCCAGCACTAATCCCTGTCAAATGGCTCAACACTAATTCCTGTGCGTGTCCACGCACTTTGCTTGGGTGTCATGTGTGATATAAGCGAATCACTCTGAAGCAGAGTATTTATGCAAAGGCATAAATCAGTGATCAGTGATCATGTTTGGTCCAGGGTTATATTCCTGTGTGGAGCAACAAAGCCCCTAAAGCAGAAATTGAGTCCTTGTAAGACAAACGGGTGAAAGTGGGTGCTAAGCTTCAACAGCGGCATCCTTGTCCGCTCCAAACTGTAATCTATCCATATCTAAAAGCACAGATTCCCCGTCTTTTCCAGAGGGGCAGCAAACTGCTTCCACATGTGCTTTTTCCATATCCCGCTGCTACTCTGGAATGTCGTTTATGTACACTGTCAAACTTCTCACACTGTGAGAATAAAGGCATAAAAGCAATTAGAGGCCAGGGGAGAAAGCGCAGATAAGGGGAGGACAGTGGAGGGCAGGAGGAGCTGGCTGGGTGGTGCCAGGGGCTGCTGGGGGTTGTGTACGCGGCGTAGAGCCAGAGGACAGCGCATGGACGGAGGTTTCCATTCACACGGGAAGCAGGCTTGACACCCCTATTCCCCAAGCTTCGTCTCCAACCACCATGCCCCCGACAGGACACAGGGGTCCTGAGAACACGCAAACACAGGAAAACGCTGCGTTGCTCCAAAGTCCAGCCCGTTTCACACATTTTACTTCAGCAACCTTCAGCTTACTTAGTTTTAAAATGCAGAGAACTTTAAACATAACAGAAGATTAATTATTAAGGCCGCACAGTCTGAGAGGTAGTTGACAGAAGCAACGCGAAAACAGCCAAATGATTAAATGACACAAATTCACAAAGCTAAAAAGCTAAAAATATAGTTTGACATGTTCCCTTTTCACAGTTTGCACAGAATAAAGATTTGAGACTAGAACCAGAGTGAGTTAGAAAAGTGAAATCTGTCTGAAACAGTTGTTAGAACATGTGTGTACGTGCTAACACACTGAAAACCTCCCCACAGCCAGAGAGACTTCCTTCGGTGACTGCAGACTAAATATCAACATGGACAAACACTGCCAGGGATAAAGGGCAAAGTAAACACGCACAAGCTATGTCCACGTATATAAACCTCTGAACTACGCAGCACATTTTGCAGCACTAGCAAGTATTGTGTGTGTATCCGCTCATGTATGGAGAACTTGGATGAAAAGCATATCCTCATGCTGCGAAACCAAAGAAGAAAGACAATATAAAGCAGTGGAAAAAGGCCGAGCTGCGACGGTGGGGGCTGTTGAAGAGGTCCAGATGCACAGACTGTGCACGACGAGCGCGCACGGCGGAGGAAGAGGACAGGCCGGATGCAGCCCACCTCCCATCAACCCCCTCCAACGGCGTCTCTTTCTCTGCTCTTCCCAAAGAGAGCTGGTGACGAGCGAGAAGGCAGAACTTTCCCCAGGCTATAATTAGCAACCCTCAATTTTGACCCATCACAGCGCACGCTGCTGTGTGTGAGTGCATGTGTGTGTGCACGCTATGCGTTTAACCCTGACAGAGCTATCAAGCCTTTGGGAGCCTTGGGAGGAAGTCAACTCCTGCAAAACAGATGTGACTTGTAGGAGCCATGAAGCGTCTCAGATGGAACGAGCCGCATACTAGCAAATACATTTCTGTGTTGCCTTACACGTGCAGGAAACATAACTGGGGCTCCTGATAAGAAAATAACAATAAGCAAACATTATATTTTAAATGCATTTCATATGAAGTCATTTCAGTTCATTTGCTTTCCAGAACACTTCCAACTTTGCAGGGATTTCAAAGATGTACAAATTGCCAAGCAAATCCAGGAACATTTCAACTTTATGTTTGATCAGCTAATCAACTGACAGTTGCTGGGTAACAGAGCATCGAACATGTAGATGACCCAGCTCCCTCCACATAAGTGATGGAGCTCCTCAGAACAATCCATCCTGGCAGATCCTGACCACAACAACGTCCAGTAGCAGCCCCTCACTTATTGTGTTGGGGCATTTCCTGCAGTTCTCTTCCCCCATCACCATCACTGTGACGCCTTACCGACATACAGGCATCCAGCAACAGAGCCTCCGACTGCGTGTGTGGGAATGTGCTGATGAAATGATTCCAGAACTTGGGAAGCACCTCATTTGAGCTTGTGTGGACACTGCATGTGCTCCTGACTCCACTGGCTTCGTGTTGGGTCACAGCAACTCTGCGCCTCACGTTTTGCAGCATAGTGGGTTCATGAATGCAGCACTGTACTGTCAGCCAGGCATAAAGCTGGGATAGCAGATTGACCTTAAATGCACCAATGCACCTTCTTAGACTAAACCTCTTTTAAAGTTTTATTCCCCTACAGGAAATAAGTCGAACCAATGGCTGCCTGGAATCAGAGAATTAAAAATCAATCCTAAAACCTACAGCGTGTTTGGAAAATGGTGGGCAGGAAAATGTTCCAGATTTGTTGTTAATGGGCGAAAACATTCAAGACCACAAGTACTGTGCGATCCATTAAGCCTTTGTTACCATCATGCTCGATCCGCTAACTGCATTTAAGCCTTAGTGTTACTGGCACACGTTGGCATGTGTTTCACTGATCATACGGGCAATAATGAGACTTCTGTGGAACTCTGCAAAGAAATTTAAGGAAACATCTAAACTGAAACACCTACAGAAGGTCTGAGATCCGGTTTCAATCACGTTTAATCTGAGCAACCAAAGCAAACTGATTAATTCATCCTCTCTTTTAATCCCAGTGTGTGTTTATTGCTTTGAGCATGATCATGATCAGGACCTGACTGATGAGAGGGCTGAGGGAACCGTTAGACATTGGAACTAAACTCGTCCTGCACCTCAGCTTGTTGGGAGAATCCCAGAAGACATTAAAAAAAACATCCTGCCAAGGTTGGTTAATGGAATCCAACTGGCTCGGAAAGGGACAAAGGGTTCTGGAAAGTATACTGGGGAACCCCCAACAACAAAGCGTCTTCTCTGAGGTTCCAGAGGAAGTACATTGTTCTGTAAGACGTTTGAGCACAGCCTTCGAACCAGTAGTGCTGAAGACTACACGTCAATGCACATCCACCTGGTGTCCTGCTAATGTTTCAAACGGGGCCTTTACGTCAATGCGCTGGAGCTTTAACACGTATGAGCTTCCCTTCTGTCCGTGCAGCGTGTTCAGAAAACCTCAGGTACAGCAGAGCTGAAAACAGTCGTCGGGCTTCTTCCCTCCTTCATTTCATCCCATCATCCATTTCATGCCTTCTCGTCATGAATCTGCAAACTGAACAAGACTTGCAATAAGCTAAAGCTAATGCTTTTTCAGTCCGGAGCCCTGAAGTCATTCCTTTTCAAATTGCACCATTATTTTTACACGGAGCTTTCCCATGCTCCATTTGTCTATTTAATACAGCACATCTGGTGAATCCATTCCCGCTCTGGCTTTCCTCGTGAAAAACAATCTGTCGTCATCACGGTGATGGAAGGATGGAGGGTGGAGGGGGGTGTGTGGAGACCTTCAGCCTCTCGGGTGAGAGGTATTACAGCTTTATGAGTGATGGACTGCTTTGGCGCTGGGCGAACTGGGCTGAACTGAGAGCCAGTGGAACACTGTTATGGCAACATCACAGAGAGTGTGTTTAGACTAGGCTGTGCTGAGCAGTGAGGTAATGCCTGTGATGTAACTTCAAGGAAGCAAACAGGGGAGAGGAGATCGCTTCCTACGAGGGTCAGCGATGGCACCAACGCTCACCAGACCTCAGAACCGGCAGAACTCGCTGGACGCTTTTCACTTCAAAGCACAGTACGAAGAAAACGACATCAGTCAGCGTGTGGTGAAGCCTCCTGAAACCGGTCGCAGATGTCACAGAGTTAACCTGCAACGCTGAATGTTTCACTTCAGTACTTTTGCATTTAAAATAACTTCCTTTTATGTAGCGTTTTAAAATTCCCAGCTCTGGCTCCACCCAGTGGTCCTGTACAGGTTTACAGAGCGCTGCTACCGTGTCACCGTGGGTAAAGCTAAAGCTCCACAATGGTCACGAGTCTGCTTCCAACACAAAGTACTGATTTCCCTGCATGGACTGTGACTTATCTGAGCACCTTGGCGGCCAGAATTCCACCTGCTGGATCCTTCATTGCCGTCGCGAAGAAGGTCGCATCCTTCTTCTCTTTTTCAAAACGAACAGCCTTGTTCATTCAAAAGCAGCCAGAGAGTCTTCGCTACTGCAGTTTGAAGGGCCCGGCGACAAAAAACATATAGTTTCACAGCAAGTGAAAATGTTTCTGTGCGTCACTCAGACAAGTGTTCAGGCCGAGCTCAGTCCCTACAGACACGCAGCTTCCAACAGAGTTAGAGGGGCTTGGACGGCATCTTCGTACTGAAGCATCAAATTAAGAACTAAGAAATGTAAAAGTCAAGAAGATATCTCACTTACCAAACGTATTCAGCCTTACTGGCATGAGGTCATTTTAACTGGGAGATTATAACTAGGTCATTAAAGGTCATTACTTGGAAGTGGTGGAGGTGGTTCAGAGACCTTCACACAGCTGAGGGTTGGTTGGACTGTTGCTACTGGAATTTGGCGACCCAGAGAACAGGTGTATAGCAGGGACAGAGTGAGGCTGAGGCAGTCGAGGATGGCGGGTCAAAGGTCATTGAGCTGCTCTGCTTCACCTGGATTCCAACAGCTCCGTTACCCAACATCCGAACTGCGGCTGCACCTCCCGAGGCCTTCGCCGCCTGCTAATTTACTGCTGCCCAAGACGCAGACAGTAAGAAAACGACTGCGACGGCTAAACGTGTTTCATAACAGTCTAAAGTCAACAGTGCGATCCTGCCTGTGTTGTTTTCAGCGCTGCTATTTAAACTTTGCCTTCTCTTCTCCCACTTGCTGGTTTTCATGCTTACTATAGCATTTCTTCCATCATCACAGCGCTGGTGGGAGTATGTGACCAATTCCAGAAAGAAAATTGCCCTGGAGAGCTTTGCTGTTCGTTTGTCTGAGGAACCCAGAGCTTTTCTATGGGTGTGCCCTCGCTATTTTTCTCCACTCGGGGACTGGGCTGTAATTGCTTGTTTAAGGATAATAACAAGGAAAGACTCTTGGAAGAGCTCCGCGCCGCAATCACTAGCCTTGAGGCGAGGACCGCAACCGCAGTGCAGTGCGATGAAGGAGTGGAGGACGAGGGAGAGGGGGAAAGAACAGAGGAAGAGAGACAGACTGGGTGGTAATTAAGGGCTTATTTTTCCTGCCGACTGAAGAGCATCTGCACGGCTCTCACCTGCTCAGAAGGGATTGTGCCGCTGCTTGTGTGTTCGTTTGTGCGCGCACATTTACAAGAGCCTGCTTAATTTCTGAAAGGTTGGCCTCTGCGCCTGCACTTTTCCCCAGTGGATGTGTGATGGTGTATGTTTAATGTAATGCAGGGACTGCAGCCAGCAGGTCTGTCAAACCCAGGGAGGTAATTAAATTAGGGGTGGCACTCTGGCAACCTGGAGGCTGAACGAGGCATGGGGGGATTTTACTGTGATCACCAGATCTCATTGTTTCCCTCGTCTGCTTTACGTACCTCGCTTGCGACGTGTCGGAGCAGTGCAGCATGGGAAGCAACAAACAAGTTCAGGTGCACACGACTCAGTTCCTGATCATACTAATCCAGTCCGGAGTCAGACAAATCAACACCCGATTTTATAGGGCGGATGATCTGTAAGCTTCCAACACAGGCAGTAGATCTACAGCCACATCATCAACCTCTTTGGTGTTTGTGCAATAGCAGAGGTGGGAGACTGTGCAACATGTGTGTAACACGACAATGACAGCGCACAAAGTGCACGTTTAACACAGTATGAAATCAGAATCTAAATATTTTCCCTCCTGTAACGTCTCCTAACACACGTCAAGCCGGTCTTGAATGTTAGTGTTGGTCTTGGCCACCTTGTCTACGTCACCTCCTTTTACACACTATCTCATTTTCCTGTACGTCACCCAAAGAGCAGAACGAGAACATTTACAATGAACAGACGTGGCTGCGAACGTCCAGCACAGATGGAGTTCGGTTTCTACTGTACCACTGAGACTTCGGGGTGTATTCTGCTCTGACAGCTGGTCTTGGAGCAGTGCCCTCACTTTATAATGGTCAGGAGATTCATGGCCCGTCTGTGATTTTAGCATTTTAACACCCCAAAGATCAAAAAAGAGACAATTAGAGAAGAAAAAGCTTCTGCTGCACATTACATTTTTAAAATGATACACACAAAAGCTACTGAGGTTGCTTATAGAAGTGGGTAAAAAAAAGCCATTGAATTACAACAAGACAGACTTGTGTCTCGAACGAGTCTGGTTAACGTCTCTGTTCATAAGTCGGCCATATGCAGAACACGAAACAGACACGGCATCCGCTGCAAGACACCAGGAAGCCATTTAGCTCCAAAAAAGCGTAGCTGCACACCTCCGCTTGCCAAAGACCACCTTGACACGGCACTCCTGGGGAAATTAGTGCTGACAGATAAAGCAGGGCAGAATGGTTTGGTGAAACACACGGAGAAGTTCATGCCAACATGACAACATCGTCCCAGCAGAGGAAGCGTCGTGATTTACGGCCGATTTGCTGCCTCGGGGCCTGAACTGGTTGTGGAGAGGAGAGTAAATTCCCAAGTATCCCACAGGATAATGTCAGGTTGGCTGTCCACACAGAATGTACCTTCTGAGCGGCGCAGTCAGAGCCCAGACCTCACACCACACATTCAAAGTCACGACTGTTTGTGTTCCACCTTCTTAGAAATGTTGTGCTTGTTGGTGTTTGTGACTTTGGTGACGAGCAACTCAGGCAGAAAAACAGTCAACTGCAAACAGCGCCAATACTTTTTCTTGGAACTGTGAATTGCTACTCATCACATTCATTACATGCACAGGCAGCACACCAGCCTCCACCTAAACGTCCCATGTTCCTTCGGTGCACAAACACCTCCAAACCAAAGTTCCATCTGCATCCACCTCCCTGCAGCTCTCTCGACGTTAATAACCGTAAAGCTGTACGTTGCATCCAGTGTGCTTGTAAAAACACCTCATGGCAGCCGTGTTTGTAATGTTTCATAACTTTTATTCTAAATTTACAGCTACAAGAATAAGAAGGATTATTTGAAAATTCTTGCTTCCTTCTAAATCAACCCAAACACACAGCAACATTTCACGTTTGTCCAATATCTGCCATATATGTTGTTTGGAATCCTTGTGACTAAGGAGGAGACAGATCACACAGACATCAACGGTTTAAATACTCAAGCACGATTAGATAAACCAATTCCACTGTACATGTGGTATTAATCAAAATAAGGCGAGGATTGGCTGGATGCATTGTTTACTATGTGACTGAAGCCTCCCAGGACACATTCACGCATGCCTGCAGCTCCTCCATGGTAAATAAATGAGATGTACAATTCGCTCCGAGTGTCACGGCACACTTGGGGTAAAGGAGGAGGGCTGTTCACTGTGATGGGGCCTCTTTGCCTGTGTGCGCCCCCCACGCCCCGAGAGGCCACGTTATCAAAACCCAGAGGCAGGGGGTGATCCAACTGCTCCTGTCACTGGCCAGTCAAGCAGGTGTATTCTTGCATTTGTCTCCCTCTGCCTTGATCTACATTCCCCCTGCCACGACCCCTCTCCCCCTCCCTGCTCAAGCACCACCTCTGAATACACACTGAGGTCCTATTAATCCCATTATGCAAATGTGAGTTATAAATCGCACAGGCCTTTCTCTTTCTTTCCCCCTCTGCTGTCTCCACTCATTCCTCCATGCCACCACCATGCAGGGCTTCCCTGCTACTTAATTAAGTGAGAGCAGCAGGATCCGCTACAGCAGGCACAGGAGGAATCCATGCCAAATGCTTTTAGGTAGGCAAAAAGAGGTGTGGGGTAAGGGAGACAGATTGGCATCCAGCAACGCAGTGACCCGGACAAGGACAATTGGCAGCGAGGGTACGTACAGAAATGCCTTTGATAAGGCTTTAGAGGAGAAATTCATTCATCTCCACATGCAAATTATTTGCTGTTTTCGTCAAATTCCCTTAACTTGTATTTGCACACATGCTGGACCTGGTCTAGAGGTCTGCTAATTCTAATCACTCGCTGATTTTAAATCCCACGCAAAGGCTATTCATTCTAATTAAAAGCACTCTTGCTCAGGGTAGTAACACTCACCAGGCAAACACATAAATTACACACAAACAAATACTACAACAGAGTCGTTGTGTGAGGGGGAACTGCAGCACTCATCAGTCATTCCTGGGTGAATTAACTCAGAGATTTAAAAAACGTTCACGGCCTGGGTTGTGTAATGGAATCAAGTATTGACAAATAAGAATAAATCTAAATTAAGGTTCAGACTCTCGCGGCTCTGGAAGGCAGGTCATGTTGTTATGTTGTTATAAATGTTATAAATAAAAAAGTGTTGTGCACCACATTTGACTGAACCTTTGCTAATCGCTATTGGCTAATTTGTGGACTTTATGTAAACATAATTTATGTTGGGTGTTATGAACTTTGAAACAAGCAACTAAACATTACTGAACCAACATCTACACGTGTGTCTCCTGCTGTCAGGGGACATAGTAGCACAGCTTTTGTGGTGAAACAGACATTGAATTAATTAATTATTATGATGATTTAAGCCAAGCTAATGCATGTTCACGAGCCACATGTTAGAAAAACAGCTGGAACAAGCAGAAGCTGAGGCTTGAGCGGATATTGATCCTGGATATAAAAGGTTTGTCACTTTAAACGGCCACGCTACCTCAACCCCGAATTCCTTCCACAAAAGCTTTATTTCTAGTTGTGGACAACGAACACTGCTAATAAGTCCCCAATCCACTCGACTGCGCCAGAAAAAGATATGGTCAGAGCTCAACAACGAGTTGCGCTCATGGAAGCTGCGGATTCAGCTGACAGGTGGTGTTCAGTGATGTCAACACTCAACTTCCTGAGCACAGAATTATTATTAGCAATCAGAGTGATTGCCGAGACTACACAAATGAGAACCAGACTGAACCAACATACACATACTTAGCCGGAGTTTAACGTTTTTATAGCTGATGCTGATCCCCACAGTAACAAGGCCAACAAATCCCACTAATATTGCTCCAGTGTTGTGTCTTGGGGGTGATTGAAATCAACCGTTCCCTTGCTAGAAGAGTTACTGGAACCTCTGTGGAAGTCTGCCCTCCCAGTTTACTCCAGGTGCTATGGCAGCATCAGAACACTAAGACTGTAAGAAGGATGTTTGCCAACTTATTTTTTTCATATCCAACAGCAAACGCCCACGTCCAGACTTCAGGATCAACCACTGAAATCTACTGGCGGCCACTTGATTGTTGAGGACACAGCAACTCATACCAATGTAATTATTATTACTCTAATCAATTTGATCATTAAGATACTTTCAACTGTTCGTTTTATCCTTTTGATGGTTGGAAAAAAAAGAAAAAGACCGTCTGCTGTTCTTATGAAAGTAGACGGATAAAACAGGATGACACATTCAGGTCGGACTGAACTCAAGCACGAGCGGCTTTGATCATTACCAGCAGAATAATTTCCTCTTTTTGAGATGCTGTTACACAATCAAATCATTTGTTACTCTCACGACTCTGGTCTCCCTCTTAACCAAATTTTACTCTGCGCAGTGCAAATCCTGTGCTGTCTCAAGGACTGTGAGCAGGTCAACAATGAAAATAGAGCTGGAACAACCTGTTGACATGATCTGTTATGTCAGTTACGTAAATATGCTGATTTGGACAGAATATGCTGTTTGTTTCTGAGCATATACACGATATATGTTTCGTAATGAAGTGAGGTTTGTAAAACTGAAGTGACACATCTAAGAAGGTGAAGCAAGCAGCTAATCAATGACACGGGCTTCCATTCGCATCCCTGAGCCGTTATCATCAGTGGATCTCTGTCAAAGTATTGGAGCGTGTCTGCTTCAGCATCTCAGCAACAACAATGCGGCAGCCATTGATGCTCACCCTGCCTGATTTATAAGTGACGCCAGTCGTCTACCAGTGCAGCCATCGGTGCTTATTGTGGGTCAGCGAGCAACTCGTGTTTGATGCCAGGCGCATAGGTTAAGAGAGCAAACCTTCGGTGTCACAAGCCTCTTCAGTCTCAATCTACATGGACAGTTGCTGCCGTGTCTCCTTGGGGACCTTCTTGGGGACTAGTTAATCCGTCGGCAGGCTTTTAAACTGAAAACCACCAAATCTTCCTGTCTGCACTAATTAGTAATTAATTAATCAAACACAATTCTGAACCCAAACATTTTGTTACATTTCATAATACTCGAGGTTACGTCACAGTGCAATTAAATACAAGAAACCAAATGAAGTCAAAATGAACAGGCTGCCAATGGAAACAGCACAAAACCAAATATCGAATGGAAAAATGCACCTCAGCAGCTCTGCACCAAAAACCGCTCTCACAGTCCTGGCTACAGTGAAAACGCCGTGATCCCACAACTGGACGCTGCTTCTTCAAGGCGTTACCTTCAGGGAGGTGTGTGCAGCCGCGTTACTGATAATCCCTCTCACAGGTGTTTCCCTTTTCTTGATCTGACACACAGCACTTGATCGGTCAATTGTTTCAGCAGCTGGGGTCTACAGCTGACACAGAAGACAACAGCTAATCTGGCTGACAGCGACTTGGCAGCGGGTTTAGATGCCTGGAGCCAGATAATGGAGGAAAAGCGGCTCGTTAAAGATGTCACCTGACATGTGTCATGCATTCTCTACAAACACAGTCATTTACAGATCACGTTACTGCTAAAGTCAAACTTTTATCGTTCACAGCACACTTATAAAAGGCAACCACAAAATCTGAAGTAAGAAAGAAAATGAAATTGACAAAATGGATCCGCCCACAAGCAGCTGACTGTAGGAGGCGTTGGCAGCACCTGGTGGCCTCTCTGCGTTCAGTCTGGCTGTACAGTCAGGGCTGTGTGGGCGTGTACAGACGGTGCTAGATTGGCATCGCTTTCACTCTTGTTAGTTTCGTTCCACCTGTTAAGAGTGGGACTAATTACACCTTCACCGGCACCATCCATGATCCAAAGCGCGACAAGCGCAGTGCTGTGCTGAATGGGTGGGGCAGCTGACAGAAATGGAAAAGTCAATGTGGCTCCGCTGCGAACTAACAAGTAATAAATACAACAGCTTCTGACATCAGATACAACAGATCAGCTCCAGTTCACATCAATACCGAACTTGTGACATTTAGTATCTAAATGGGTTAAAGTAACGAACAGTACGGTCAGAAAGAGCAGAAATTACAAAACTAAGGGAACGAGAACAAAATATTTTAAAGATGACTCTTTAACATGCTGCTATGATTTCAGAAGACAGTAAAGCTGGGCCGACTGTCGCGTTACGGTTAATCTGAAAAGCTAACTAACAAACTACAGAATGCTACCAATGCAAAACACGACAGCTGAATCCTAATGTTGTTGTCTAGTCCTGTTCCACAAGGCGGCTGCTTCGGACCACTTTAGTTTTTCAGTTTTGAATTTGATTTAGTGACCGCGACATACACAGGTGATCCAGGGTGTAACCTGCCTTCTGGGAACGTAACGGTTAGGGAGGTTAAGGAGGAGGAAACAAGTGCTTGAATACTGATTTAATTAAGAACTAAGTGCAGCTGACGTGCCTTCTGTATTTCATCAACACAAACAGTGAACAGCATGAGGTAAGGTGGGATGGGAATATGTGAGTGTTTTCAAAAGCTAATAAATATACTGTAGAACACTACGGTGCCAACTACTAAGCAGTTTCTAAGAATGCATGTAAACAAGAACTTTCATTTTGCCCAAAACATCAAAAGAATATCCAAGTCGCACTGCACAGACTGTGGCAGTGGATGAAGCTCTGCAGTGTTGAGATGAGAGGAGTGCTGTGAATCTCTGTGACCATCCATCCTCTCTAAGTGCTGTTAGTCAGTGGGAGATGACACCACAGCAGACAAACTGGTCAGGGAAAAGGCCGCCTGCTGGGCTGTGAGTCATGTCAATCTGGACTGCAGCGAGACTCCATCACTCCGAAACAGAACAGAACGAGGATCCAGACTGTGGGATGACAAAATAGCTCGTCATGCAGAGAAAGACGCAGCCAGTATGCCAGGCATGTCTGGCTGAATCACACGTAGTCAGCGCACGCAGAACGGGCCGTCAGCCGCCAGGACGGACCGAGTGGCCCATGCAAGTTTTTTTTAACTTGTCGTGTTCACTTGGTCAATATTTGCTCCAAAGAAATTCTGACGTCGGTTCTTTACTGGCCTTCTGTCACACTGTACCTTGTGCAACACCTGCTACAAAAGCCTCATCTTTTGACTGAACTCCGACCCTTTCAGGACCCCGCTCACCTCTGAGCTCATCTGATAATGTGTCCATAAAATAGCTGGTTCTATTGCTGTGGTTACATGTTGAATGAAACATGTCACCGGTCATTTATTCATTGACTCCACTCATCTCTCTGTGGCGGAGAGTTTTGACTGCTGGGTGATTTATGTACGTTACAACAAAAAAGCTGCATACATTTGACCTGACTCACACAAAGAGGCAGTCAGTGTGTGAGACAGCCACGATGACCAAGCCCCGCCACACAGACAATGACAGGGCAGGTGTTGATTGGCCCATCATGATAATGAGGCGTTGTGAGCAGCGTTGCCAGGTTGCTGCTGCTTACCTCTGCCTCCTGTCTCCCTCTGAGGGCAGGACGATGAGTTATTTCTCTGCAGCTTGGCACAGCATGACATATTCAGCTCCCCAGATGGTCCTCACCGTGATTCAGTTAGTCGCCTTGTCTGTTGCTGGGCAGCGTGTGTAGGCCAATGAAACATCACACACACTTCAGAGCTCAGTTTCATGTGGCGAAAACCAGCAGCCACCAACACCGGACATAATTTTTTTTTTACTCCCCACGGGTTGTCATGAATTAGTTTTCAGGCCTGTAACATCTGCCATTCAGAGCAGTGGCGCCACAGAGCTGGCGGCAGGGCCACAGGACTAATGATCAACGGAAATCTTCCCTCCTCTTACGGACTTTAGATTTAATTTATTGTTACTGTGTGAAAACATTGTTTCATTGATGAAAATTACTGCCTGACCATCCAAACATTTTAGCTTTTAGCTTGTTTAACATCAGCATCAGTAGAGCTGTGACAGGGAAATGCAGATAAGACATGGAGACATGATAAGACCTGAAAAAGAGGCAGATGTCAAGGCCCTGCACAACTCAAACACCTTATGTAAGAAACGGACGACCAACCGGCGGAGTAACGAGTCTATGGATGAAAAAATTAGCAAGTAGAGCTACATTAGCACCAATGACTTACGCAGGAACAAACAAAAAGCAGCAAGACGCGAGCAGAACCAAATAAAGTACTAGACTGTCCGGCCGCTGACCCTCTCCAACCTTTTCACTAAAACCTCCAGCGAGTCTCCAAATATTTCCTTAGCAGATCAACACAGGCTGCCACTGCTGCTTGTTTGTGTGATCGCCACATGTGCTGTCGCTATGGAGAAGCTATAAACTGTGGCTGGCCTGGATAATATTCCACCTGGTTGTGTTAACCTGACACATTATTCTTCCGGGAATAGTTTCAATTAGAGCTCCAGACTTGTGACTCAGTACATTAGTCACCTCTGAACAGCGCTCACAGTGCTACCTCTGTGCAAATGAACGTCAAGACAAAAAGTGACAAGAGCACCATTTGTTCAACAGGAAAAAAATCTGCAGTATGAATGAATAATGAACGCATTAAACTTTATAGCTTTGTCCTAATCAAAACAAGTATCATATGTTCCCAAAAGAGCACGTAGGACTGACTGCAGGTACGGTTTATAGCAAGAACACGTCAGCCTTCTGCAACAACGCTGCACAACCACTGGGCTGCTGTGCTCATCACCGGAGACATTACGTGGTTCAGCAGCTTGGGTGTTTCTCAATACAGTACAGGACGTACGAAATTCTACCTGTCAGAGTCCTTAGTTACATGGGCCAGAGGACACAGTACACGTACAGACATAACCTCACGAGCTCAGCTCTGCCATGTTTGCCTCACAGTGTATTTACTAATCCAATCCAACACAGCATCTCTGCTTTTACAAGGCTAGTGTTTAAGCTGAAGCTGCCAGAGGTGATGATCCTGCTGCAGTACGCGTTCATTATTGAACAGTGGGTGAGGAAGTTTTATAGCAGAGCATTAACTCATGGTTCTAATGCGTTGCCCCCTGATGCATTTGGAATATTTTTACCATTAGCACTGAAGTGCGAAAACACTGCAACAGTTCGTTTCTACATGTCCGTCCTCAACATTTAGCAGATCAGCTTAGACAGGTTTTATCCGCACTCAGCTACATCTTTCACCTCCCCCAAGCTCGCTGATTCACTGTTTTCTTGCTCAGTCCTACTACTGTGTCGTTACGCGCACGCATCGCCCACACGTAAGGCGTGCTTGGCCGTTCATTCATAAGCAGCCCGGTAGCAGGCACGCTGCCCTGCGGGGGCCCTGCGTTCTAATTGTGAGTGCAGCGGGTGTAATATCGAGTCCTTAGTGTGTGGGGCCTGTCCGTCACAAAGCCTCAGATCCAACTACAGGTCAATGCCAATAAGCTCAAGCTTGCAGAGGTTGTCAACAAACGCCGTTCACGGCACAGATCGGGTCGCACTTCTTTAGATCCACTGAGGCTCAGACACTTTTCTGTAAATGTGCAACGGAGTCTAGAAATAGCTCAGAGCGCTGTAGCCTGACAGATGTGGGAGCTACAGGGCAACTACGGAGGAACAGGGTGATCTTCCGACAGGTGCGTTACAGCCTGTGACTGGGGCCAGAAAACAACTTTACATCTTTGCTTATATGAGAGAGTGGTGTAGGCCAGCTGTCAGGATCAGTGTTAGTCTGGCACCGGAAGCAAGTTTAAAATGTGTCACTCAGCTTTGTTAGTGCTTACAGTCAGGTGTTTGTGACAACATGATCTAAACCAGACTTAATATGCACGACGCACAGGGGAGATGTGCATAGAATGTTTGGTCTTCATATTTAACTTCTCAGTGTGTAGTTCTGACACGACTCAATGTTTAATTGCCTTCCCCCAGCAATAATGCGTATCCTTCAAGATGCGCAAACATCAGTCAGGATGTCCAGGCCTTTATGATGAGCAACGGGGCCAAAGCCTTCCAACAATAGCTGAAGGTTATGTTTTCCTCTTAAAGACTTTACAAGGCACTTGTATGTTGTGAAGAGATGCCAAAATAAAACCTGGAGCATTTGCTCAGGGATGCGGCGTCCTTGAAGGAAGGGATGTGGTCTAAAGACTAAATGACGTGGCTGTAAGGATGCAAAAGGGCAGTTCACCCTCCCCTTAAAGCTGTGACCCTGTTCCTGCCTTGTACGCACTGCCCCAGACCCTCCCTCTGTTCCAAGCCCTCCACATGGCTCTGAGAGCGGCTGTCTAGGACAGATTACGCTGGCAGGCGCCCAGGCCGATGCCAGGCTCTCGTCAACAGAGCGGCCTTTGTGCTGACATAACAAACCACAAAGTCAGGCCAACATCTGCAGGATAAAAGGTTGGAGGGGCGGGGAGGGGACGAGAGGCCAGAGGGGAACAGGAGGGCAGGAGACGGGAAGGAAGAAAACGCACTGACCTTAACAAACTTAACATCTTACCCCAGACACGTCTCCGTACGAATGACTGCATGTCTCCACTGGGTTTTTGCCTCTGGCAGCTACAGTTCAAGGAGAAGAGGCTGATAAACACTTTGACTCATCAGTCTGCTCTGTTGCTCAATCAACTGTACGATCTGTGTTTGTTACACAGCAGTTGAGCTTTGCTGGGTGTTGGTGGAGTTTCAGCTGATACTGATGCTCGTCATCTCATCACGTCACAGTGTTGATTAAGGGTTTGTAGAGGGGAAACATTTTTCTGCCCTGAGGTCATAAAGGTCATTTCCTATGAGTTATCTGTGGTCGTGATGCATTTATCTGCACGGTTCATGAGCGGGTGTGGTGCTGAGCTCACGGCGTCACGGTGGAACCCAGACGCTACAGCAGGATCGGAGTAGGAGGGGACTTCAGCCATCTTGTGACACCCTGACTTATGATGATTAATGGCATGCTGAAATAATGAAGTCTGGGAGTGTTGGTGGAGCTGGCGTACGTCACGTCTAGAGCTGTAGTGCTGTACTGTGTGTGCCCCTTAAGAGCACTGCTGGTTTGACTCTACAGCAGCCGTGAAAAATGGGGTAAACACACATCCATCTGCAGTGTTAATCATAAACCTCCGAAATGTTCTTGCCTCTATTACGACAGCCTCGCTCTTCAAGTCAAATTAATAACCTCACAACCCACAAAGCAATTAGGACGTTGTCAATCACAGACACATCAACGGTTTTCTCCAGTGATGTCCTCTGGTGACAATGGTTGCACAGGCTTTTCAGATATTTAATTTGAATTTTGTAGCGACGTGGTTTCTACTGCAATAAAAGTGGAGTATGCAGTGTTTCAAGAACACTAAAGAAAAACAATTAAAAGCCAAAAATTACTTCAGCCACCTGAATCCATTTCAGTTTGAAAGAAGTGTGTACATGTCAAATTCCAGAGATGCTGGGCCTGTAAGTGACCTGCACATCTTTCTCTTTCTAAAGTTCATGGTGACTGTGTAAACCTCTGGTGAGTCAGTCACAGTGAGTCAACGCACACAGCAGCACAGAGAGCTATCGCTGTATAGTGCTAACGCTAATGGAGACACAACGTTTCTTTCATACACAAACGCGAGTGATACTCTGCTGCAGGTCCTAGATTTCCATAGATAAGTGTTAAGTTGAGAGGCCGCACTGCAGAATAAAATTGGCTGGAATGAGGAGGGGACTGTGTCTGGGTTCTACAAAATGGAGGCGACCATGACTCTAGAAGCATTATACGCCAAGCACAGATAAAAATAGAGACATGCATAATGCTGAAGACACTGGCTAATGAATTCCAGTCACACTTAACGTATTGCATGTGATAGAGGAGCTATATGGTTCCACAGCATTGAAGTATAACAGAGGTTGTTTAAAAGCCACTCTATCAAATCCAACACAGAGAAAAGTCTCCTCTAGCCCCATTTGTTTTCATTATTATAGACTCCTGCCACCTCAGCAGCACAGAAGGCCGCTCAAAGAGAATCTAAATGGATCCTATTGATTGAGTTTATTGATCTTCAGTTTCTTGAGACCTGTAGATCTTGTCTACATGAAAAAGTGTTCACGTAATTATAAAGACCACATGCAACACCAGGACCTAGCTTAGTGCCAGGGATGAGAATCAGGGGGAACCAACGCCGACTGAAACGACTCCCCCTTGAGCAACGCTCGTATGTACTGTATATACAGCTCAGTGTGGATGGTGGAGCACAGACAACCGTTCAAATCGACAGAAGACCTGATTACAAACGCTTAGGTCAGTAAACCAAACTAATACAAACCAATGTGTTGCATACTACATACAAAGAGTCAATCTGAAGCACAAATGGAACGAGGAACTGGACCACAGCGACCTGATAATACAGCACTTTCATTTTCCAACAATGAGTTGCTTGACAATATCACAAATTCCACACTATAGGCAGCAATAAGACATGTGGGGATACTACGAGGCCAGTCAATGTGTCTGACCACGCACGCTTACAGAGAGCTTTAATGTCTGGGTGTAGCCACGTCCCGGGACCCGCTGTCAATTCCAACAAGCGGAACATGCTTTTTGTGATTATCATTATAATTAATCATGCAGCAGGTTGCACGCAAGACCCGGAGATGAAGCTGGCGCTAGCACGAGACTTGAAAGCAAACCCTCCTCACTCGTTTTCACTGCTTCACTTCAAGCAGGAATGCTGGAGCTTGAGAACCAGGCACAGTCTCACAGCACCTTTCAGTTCCAAGACTAACACGAAGCCCCGATGCCAGACGACTAGTGTACCAGGACATTCATCTGTTGATCGAACCTTAAATGCCCTTTCCTGGCTTCAGCATTCTCAGGTTATTTAGGAAGATGAGGAAAATGTGAAAGAAGGCCAAGGCTGGTGCATATTGATAAGCAGGTCTGTAACGACTGAACCTTTTTCGATCTTTACCATATTTTTTCTCTATGACTGATCGCTGATGAATGTACAGCGTATTTCCACTTTCACACGCATGATAAATGGACAAAGTGAAAAATGATCACAGCTGACAACTGTCTCTCTTATGACACCACAGCCATCCTGTGCATATGTATGTATACACACACACACACACACACACACACACGTACACACAGTCACACTTCATACATTACAGCCACAGTCCATCCTCCTCAGCTGTTTTCCCTAAACCAACATCTAGCTGGTGCGTGACGACCAGCGATGGGATATTGTGTTACTGTGAGAGCGGTGGCGTATGAGAGCGAGTGGGGGGCAGCAGGATTTAGCCACATATGCTTTGCAAGTTTAGGAGTATCTGCGGCTGGAGCAGCTTCCCGAAGCTAAGCCCTGCTTCCTGGGTATATATGGCTACCACACCTGTCCCCACTGACATCTGACATATGCAATATTACTTTCTCTGGCTCACACAGAGGCATGGGACACAGTGGGTTGGTGTACGAATGCATGTGTGAGTCTTCCTGTATGATATTAAATATAATGGACAGGTTTTTATTAATGTTTGGTTTGCATACGAGCTTACCTCTCAGGAACTACAGTACCAACTGTCTAAACCCTGTAGAGGTCTGATCAGTCAGTCAAACAGTGACCAGATGAGTTCATCAGCGGCCGCTCGCTCATACAGATATGGTGATGTTAGATGAGCCATACTGAGAAGAGGAGTTATTTAAATCTGCAACGCTAACTTGAAAAGTCCATGTGTTGCACTACTGCTGAGCAGAGTCAACCTTGTGTGTACAACGAAGCACTGGCCTTAGATTAACGAAGAAACACGAGAACACAACAGCTGCACCTTTATGCATTAGAAGTAGAGTAAAACATAGATGTATATCAAAGCAGCAACTGTATGTTAGTTTTATTACAATTCTTGCTTCATCCCTCTGCCCCAGAGGGTTACAGAACGAGGCGAGGTCTTCATGGTTTGTAAAGACATGCAATATTCCTTGCATGAATAATCCACAGGCAGGCATATTCCCTGCAGTGCTGAAGCTGAAATAAACACATGCACAAAGTCAGATATTTAATGCTGTGTTTCATTCCCACCATGTTGGATCATGTATCATTAGGTTGGGGATGGAAACATCAAGTCCACGGTGGAACGAAGAAAAGCAAAGCCTTCCTTCCGTTCTTTGCCTCTGCTTTCAAAAGCAGCGCTGTTAAATTACAGAGGAGGTTCCCTGCCAACTATTCTGTGGGCCCAGTGCATTGTGGGGAGGGAAAGCCTTCCAGAAAGAAAGCTCCAGGACTGAAACACTCCGCAGGATTAGCTAATCAACATATGATCTACGACATGGCTACTGTAGAGCAATGACAAAAACAGCGATGCGTCACTGGTCACTCTCTGTCCATTTAATGTCAAACTAGCCTTTCAGCAGACTTAAGCAAACTCCTTAGAAATCATTTAAAGAAAGATAAAACTCAAAATCGTTGATCGATAGTCAAATGGCAAAGCAGCTACAATCACTCTGAACCAAAGTCCAGTTTTCAGGGTTGGAATCAAAAGGAATAACTGTGATGACCCAACAAACTGCAAATCATGACAAGTGATCCATCCTGGCTCATATCAAAACCCTCTGTGCCACAAATGCTAAATATTTAGACACAGCCACGACAGGACATCTGGAGCGTGACACCTGATTGGTGCACGGTGTCGTGTGCCATGTGCCACATGTGGAGCGAGCTTTAGCAGCAGTCAGGCTCTGGACAGTCGGAGAGCAAAGCCAGAGAATGAATTGTTGTTGGATGGTTGTGTCTGTTATTCCAGCTCGCTCTGTTGAAATGCCCCCCCTCCCAGGTTCAGCTGGAGAGAGGCATATATCTACA
This sequence comes from Macropodus opercularis, assembly GCA_030770545.1. NCBI lineage: Eukaryota > Metazoa > Chordata > Actinopteri > Anabantiformes > Osphronemidae > Macropodus > Macropodus opercularis. Next base: position 16,868,977 of record CM061095.1, read on the forward strand.
GTATGTGATTACACTGTCTTTTCTACCTTTAACTTGGTGTGTGCTGACTTCATTTTTGTTGGACGTGATACACTGATCTCAGGGGTCCTGAGGAATGCTTGGAGAAAAGATGGATATTATGCTTGAAGGAAACAGTACCTGGTCTCACGCTCCTGCTGTCCACGCCCCTTTTCTCCAGCTTGCCAGTCAAAGAGGACCCCATGCCTTGCCTGAAAAACAAAGAGGTGTGAGAAAATAGGCCATAGAAAAGCAGCGAGACATACGGGATGCGGAGAGGCAGGCACTTTAAGAAGAAAACATATCTTTGAAGAGATGCATGAGGCATTTCAGTGCAATCACTTTATAGTGCGGAAGCCAGTGGGGAATACATTTTTGAAAATCTTAGGGCGCATCGCCAAACAACATCTGAAACCCCTCTCTGGCGTTGGAATTGGGGCAGAGTGCTGATTTAGACCATCTTGTGTTATTCTGAACCTGACAATTTGATAAGCACACCCACGCAATACAGCAACTGATTCATCACACAGCTACTTCCACCACTTTTCCAGTTTCTAATCAAAGCTAGCACCACAAATACCTTCAAGGAGACAATGTCCGAAAGCAACAAGTGCAGAAATCTTGTCCCTTCCTTCACGCCCACTTTTCAGCGACGTTTTAAGTTTGAAGCTCACTGAAACCTGCATGTGGACGCCTGCTGACATGCCACAGTCCAGCGTAGATGCCACGTTCCTTATTAGCCTTACATTTAGCATGAAAAGCAGAAAACAACACCTTCTCTCATATCAAGACGGAGATCAGCGGCATATTGTACATAAAGCCATGCTGCAATGGAGTAATAGCATAATAGCAATAGGAGCAATTAAAGAAAACATATCTAAATATTTATTCATTTATTTGCCCAGCTGTGTCCATTGCAGACACAGTTTCAGGGCTCACGCTGGGTTGTTACTGTTTTTCTAATCAGCGCTTGTTTTGACTGCAGCGTGTCGAGCATCGTACATGTTCTTTTTGTGCTCCACTTTAATTTGACAGATGTTTTCAGATATAACAGACGTCCTGTTCACAACGAGGTTGCTTTTGCACAGACTTTGGTTTTCCTGAGGACACAGTCCATCCATCCTGCAGGGTGACAAACAACAGGGAAAACACCCAGTGATACAATGAGATCAGTTAGAAAACAATGCATTCAGGAAAGCCTGGCTGCCTTTTCCGGTCAGGTTTCAATAACATCAGTCCATTTTTGAAGCCATCACTAATCAAAACACGAGTTTAACATTTTCATCTTAACACCATTCCAGATGTGCTGAAAACACCAAGTACCAAGTAAACGTTGTATTTAAAATGTTAGTGAATTGTGTGCGAACACATGAAACTCACCCCATAAATCAATCAAAAAATGTATGAACTTCAAACATGTTGCTACACCTACTGTATATATATATATATATATATATATATATATATATATATATATATATATATAAATAACTAAACAGGTGCTCTCCACTTTCCTCAATTCAGTGCAGTGCCTGAAGCGTGGCAGAGAAAAGCCTTTCCCGAAACCACGCGCTTCATAAAGCCTCTCCTCAAAACCGTGGCCCAGCTCATCTCTTTTTTATTTACGGGGTGCACACAAAGACTCACTCAGTGTGAGGTTCATGCTTTTAGATGTAGACAACTGGGAATTTGACCCCAGCGAGAAGCTTTGTACGCAGGTGTAAAAGTTAGCAGAAGCGTCTTGTATAAAGTTAACACAAAAAACTACCTCGGTTAGTTCATGAGACACTGACACGTGAGGTTTCTGCTGCAGCCACTACAAGGCTTCCATCAAAGTCACTGATTACTCATCTTTTAATTGAACTTCCATATTTGATTTCGGTCTTAGAAAATGCAGCGTATCGGCTGTGTGTTTCAGATAGAGTCAATCTGGGGCTGATCCATCTACAAGCTGATGCACCACATGGAAATCGAGCTCTAAGGGCACTGCGGTCCTGTTATCACTGGCGCCTTCTATATATTTATGCATAGGTCTTGTGGAAAGGATCACAGATCAAGAGTTGAAGAGAAGACATGGTTACGATGTTGACATCTTTAAGTCTTATCAGTAACGCGTCTCGTGCTGTAATCCTACCATGGGTGAAAAGAAACAACCTTTCTTCTTTAGAGCTTAGCCATCAGGCATCAGCACAGAACAGACCAAAAGACGAACACAAAGGCTTTGCTACTACTCTCCACAAGCGTCGACCAACAGGACAGGCTGCTCCACTCTGACAATGATGCAGTTCACACATGCATAATTCTTAATTTCCTATCATGCTTTCAAGACCATTCATAAAACTTGTCAACTTGTCAAAGATACCAGCTTTATTATTGAGGAAATGCACCTCGAACCAATGCTATGACGTAAATACAAATGTCTAGTTGTGGGCTATTTGCTAAGGTTCCCTGTTGTCAGTAAATGTTTTGTTTTCAGGGAAGCCACCTCGGAACGATGCGTTTGAAGGATCACGATACTGTCGAGGGAGGATCCAGCACAGTCTTTGGCTCTGGGCCGTGGATTCTCTGAACAGACTGAGGAAAGGCGTGGGGAGGCACTCATCGCCAACACTGATGTCATTTCATGTTCTGATTTTTCGCTCTTATTATCAGATACTTTGGACTGTGGGGACACAGTAACGTTTTTTTCTGTATTTTTGTTTTTGTCATTAAGCTGAGCAGTAAAAACGATCATTACATGAGCACTGAGAAATGTGGCAATGCATTTAAATGATGTAATGCACGCGCTTCAGCCTGATGCACCACAACCTTACACTGGAAGTGACCATGGAATATCGGGTCTGATGCATCACCACAGGAACACATCTAATGCTAAGGTGTGTCGCGGCTCATCACTTTCATCAAATGTTGTGAGTCCAAAACAAAACCTTTCAATGCAGAACTGCAAAGTATTCAGGTCACCTACACTGCAGGATGTTTTGAAATGATTCATCGAAGTCTCGTGTCAAGGCCAAGGGTGGAACCCACTCATGACCTTCAGGGTAATAAGTATAGCCATTTTGGTTCTGATTGTAGCCAGGGCCTAAGCTTTACTGGCATTTAATAGCTGCACACAAAGTAGTTATTAAAACATGACATGTTTACTTGGCATCAAACACAAGTACACCTGAGGCTAACGACACTAAGGAAGTCCAGCTTTAAACTGCTCCAGTTGATGAAAAGCCAGAAATGGTTTAAAATGCAGCTTTTGTAAAAGGGGAGGTTTGCGGGTTGGCTTTTGAAAAAACAGGGATTACATGAGTTACAGTGCACAATATAGTTAAGCACAGAGCTATGTGTTTATTTTCGTCTTTGAATCCCAGACTTGGAGGCTTTGTGCGGCACTCACATAATGAGGCTTCCCGTCACAAGGCTGTCTGATGCCATTAGTCTGTTTCTCCCGCACCGTTCTCCGGGGCTACTGCCTGTACACCCAATGCCAAGCCTTTCAATGCTGCCACGTCTCTCTCACATCCAGCATCTTTTCAAAGAGCCGTGGCACTGCCGGAGAGCCTTTTAGGAATCCAGAACAATGTGGGGGGTGGACGAAGCGTTTCGACCTGCACGGTCTTTCCAAACATACAAGGACGAGGCCTGAGTGAGAATAAATACAGCACAGTCTGAAGTGTTTTCTGAAGAAACTCAACCCCTGGACCTGTCTTGGTAAAAAAAAAAAGAATAAAGGACTAAGGAAGAAAGGCAGGATGGGGGAAGAGAGAAAGGAGGTAATAGGAGCGCCCCCCGTCAGACAACTGGCGTTCCTGCAGCCTGCGAGTGCATACCAAGGATCATGAAAACGAGGGCGAAGGAGGTAGAAGAAAGACGTGGGTTTGTATAAAGGAGGAGGCCCAGAAGATACAGTCAACCCCCCACTGACCCTGCTCTTTTCACTGAACGCACAACGATAAGGATGGCCTCTCCATCTGAAGCCACCCCTGGAGGGCTGAGGAGGAGCTCTCCTCTCTTCTTCACAGGTTCTATTGGTCATGCAGGCCAGGAGGAGATCGGGGGGAATTCTCCGCAGACAGAGAGAAACAAAAAGTGGTCCGACTGAAGAAAGATAAGGACAAAGACACAGGGAGACAGCCAAAGAGCCGAGGGGCTGCGTATAAACACTAAATAAGAGGAAGGGGCTTTCTGGACCGATGATGAGTGGGTGAGCAGGGGGGAAAATGTCACTCATCATACTGGCTTCACCTTTGTCTGCACCACCACATCACACAAACACACAATGGCGTATATACATACAAAAGAGGCCGGTCCCCTGGCCTTCACTGCCACACTGTGCAGTGTTTACAGCTCTACGCCTGAAATCAGACCCGGACTGAAGCCCACCCAAACTGTAACCTCTGATGAGAGTTCAGCGTTGTTGACGCATAGTTAATGTATGTTATTAAGGATAAATAAATAAGCATCTGGTGAATTCAGTGTAAAAACGTGAATGAGCATAATTCACGAGAGGAATGAATTAGTACAGAACATGTTTCGAGTTAGTGTTACTGTGCTGTACTGTTACTGTAATAATGCTCTAAATTTAAGATCACTGACATTCCAGCAAAGATGTTTTTAATCATTGGGGCAACTATTGTAATCAAGTAATAATCAATGTAAAATAGTCGGTTAAAGGAACTTTTTAATCCTAAATATTGATTCAACTGATTATCGGGGTAGCTTTATTATTTAGTGTTGGCTTATTTGACTGCATCCTTCTACATATAGGTTTACTGGTTAAATTCTATTTATATATTTAGAGACTTTAAAACTGTCAGCTATGTCAGGCCACATTTTTACACTTACGTTTAGAATATTGGTGACACTGTTGGTGACTCACTGCCCGAAAAATCCTTCACGTAATCTTTAGGTGCTGTCCATTAGCAAATAGACATCTTGAAGAGGTTTCATCATGTTTTCCATAAGGCCACCAGAACTCGAACTTATGCAATATCTACTTGTCCAAGAAGGAGAGTGGTGGAGAGCTGCATCAGATGACCTGGCCTGCAAAGGGTTTTGGATGAGAAAACTGAAGGAAAAACAGCCAAGTCCTCAACACAGGGAACTCTTGTTGTAAAACAGTTCCAGGTGACGAGCGAATGACAAGCTGCCATCATCTTCAGTGCTAGAAGAATAATGCCAATAAAATAAAGAAAACACACTGACTTTGTTTTGCATTTCCATGGCCCCCTGGTGGTCAATAACTACATAATTCTTTAAATATTGACACCAATATTTAGGTAGGTAGATTTTATAAAACATATGGATTTTTTTTGAATGCTGAGCTTCCTCACAGATAAAGCTTCACAAGCAGAGATGCAGGAACAAATGACAGCTGAAGTGCACTCTTGGCTTACTATACTCCTGTTTGCTGAAACTCCTGCTGACAGTGTTCCAGTGCAAAAACACACTTCTGTTCCGTTGAGGATAAGCCATAGAGCCAGAAATGTAACTGTTACACAATCTCAGAATTCATCTTCCCTCTAGAGCTCCAGATTAATATTTACACCAGACACCACACACACCACCTTTACATCACACACATTACGCCTTGACGTAAAACTGCTCAGTGTATGTGTGTTTGTGTTTGCATCTGCTCAGACACACTCCACTTCAAGCACACTCTTACAGGCTCATGCACATCTAGAGGACCCTCACACACACTACAGCAGCCTATACAAGAAGGCTTTTTCTGTCTGAATGGTCTAAGTCCCCACACACAGCTATACAATTCCCTCCATATGTTTGCATGTGAGCCTCCTCCAACTGCACCATGCATACAGACACACACAAAAACCCCCCATGACATCATGGTGGAGGTATTTGAGTCAGACCTAGGGATTAGGAAATGGAGAGCTGCAACGTCTCCAGTAAAACCTCTGCACATCGCGCCTTCCTATGCAGCTAACTTGTCTCCCCCTCTTCCTCTCTGCACCTGCTTCCAGTTTTTACATCCCATCTCACCTCCCACCTCCTCTCAGCAAATGGAGCTTTTCAAATTTCCCATTCGTTATGTAAAACACAGAAAAAAAAGGTTTCCACCTTTACAACGACGCAAGGCTGGAAGTCTCGCCACTTGTGCCTTTGTGGGCTTTTATGTTTTGACTCCGTTGTGCGTTTGCGTGTGAATGACACAGCTGAGGCTTTGCTTACTGGTTTACCTCATGGCCCAGATACATCACCCCACTGCAAGAGCTGCTTTTGCTTCACTGAGACCACCTAGAGGCGCGAAGGCTTCCACTGAGTAACCGAGAATGAAAGGAAAACAGCCCCATGAACACACACAAGCTTGATTCACCTATGGCTGCAGTGTAGCGGCTGTCAGGTGCATCATCATTTATACTGGCTTTTTGAATGAAAGCTTTTCAGGTATTTTTCAGCCTTGGACTTAGACAAAAAAAACCTGGTGTGGTTATTTCGACCAGCCAGTGAGCTTCCATTGTTCACCCCGTGCAGAATGAACCAGCTTGTGAGAAAGTTTGACTTGCATTAAGCCAAAGTGAAGCAACTGATGGAGCAACAACTTCCAGGCACGTACAGCAGCCGTGAAGTCTAATCCACCAAGAAACTCTCTTTTCAAAACCACCATTTAAACTTCCCATACAGTTCGTCAGTTAGTTATTCACAGGGCTATGGTGCCATGGTAACACTCGCTTGATGTGGGTTGATAAAGGTACATGTGACGGTCCTGAGACTGGTAAGTCACATCATTGTGTGGTTCAAGGTTCAAGGTTCAAGGTTCAAGGAGTTTTATTGTCATTGTAACATGTTGTACAACGAAATTTTAAAAGTGTCAAGCAGCCAGTGCAGTTTTTAATCATAAAAGAAAAGTAAAATAAATAAATAAATAAAGAATGAAATTAAAATAAAAAAATAAACATTTTAAATCAAATCTGACAACATTCATTCCATTTCATAAAATCACTTAATGCACATTCCCTTCTAAAACTGTGATTTTTTGTTTGTTCAGTGCAGTTATGGCTGTTGGGTAAAAACTGTTCTTTAGTCTGTTCGTCCGTGATTTGATTTGTCTGTATCGTCGTCCTGACGGTAGCAGTTCAAACAGATGGTGTCCGGGGTGTGATGTGTCCTTGATGATGTTTTGGGCTTTTTTGATGCAGTGGGAACTGTGTAGTTCTTCCAGTGTAGGGAGAGAGCAGCCGACGATCTTCTGGGCCGTGTTTATCACCCTCTGGAGCGCTTTCCTCTGTGCTACTGTGCAGCTGGTGAACCATACGCCAATGCAGTATGTTAGGATGCTCTCTATGGAGCATCGGTAGAAGGCCACCAGGAGTTTCCTAGACACGTAGTTCTTTCTCAGTGCCCTAAGGAAGTAGAGTCTCTGTTGGGCCTTTTTCATCAGCTCCGAGGTGTTCATGCTCCAGGTCAGGCCCCCCTCAATCTGAACTCCCAGGAATCGGAAGCCATGTACTCTCTCCACACAGTCCCCATTTATAAATATTGGAGAAATGTCAGTGTTCTTTCTCCTGAAGTCTATAATCAGCTCCTTCGTCTTTTTGGTGTTGAGGAGCAAGTTGTTCTCTTTGCACCATCCCGACAGCTTTCCTACCTCGTCCCTATAGGTCGTCTCGTCCCCCCCGGAGATCAGCCCCACCACCGTGGTGTCATCTGCAAACTTCACAATGGTGTTACTCTGGTGTGTGGGGGTGCAGTCGTGGGTGTAGAGGGTGTAGAGCAGGGGGCTCAGCACACAGCCCTGAGGGGACCCGATGCTGAGACTGATGGCCGTAGATGTATGTTTGCCTACTCTCACCCTCTGTCTGCGGCCTGTGAGGAAGCTGTTGATCCACATACAGGTGGAGGATGGAAGTCCTAAGCCCACAAGTTTCTCCATCAGTTTGTGAGGGAGGATGGTGTTGAACGCCGAGCTGTAGTCCACAAACAGCATCCGGACGTAGCTCCCCTGTAGCTCTAGGTGGGTCAGCGCATCATGGAGAGCTGTGGTCACAGCGTCCTCTGTGGATCTGTTTCCTCTATAGGCAAACTGGTGGGAGTCCAGACTTGGGGGCAGCAATGATGTGATGTGACTCCGGACCAGTTTCTCAAAACACTTCATTACCACTGGAGTCAGTGCAACAGGCCGGTAGTCGTTCAGGCTGGAGATGTGGGATTTTTTCGGCAGAGGTACTATGGTGGAGGACTTTAGACATTGTGGTACAGTAGACAGGGCCAGTGACTGGTTGAAAATTTTGGTGAATATACCAGCCAGTTGTTCTGCGCAGACCTTCAGCACCCGGCCCGGAACGTCATCTGGTCCAGTAGCCTTTCTCGGGTTGATAGACCTCAGCGTGTGTCTAACATCACTCTCCTCAACTGTGAGGGTTACACCGCCGTGGGCCATGGGGTGTGTCCTAGCTGGTTCTTGCGGCACCTCAAACCGGGCAAAGAAAAGGTTAAGTTCTTCTGCCCTTGAGGCGTCGCCTTCAGCAGCCCCGGGGTTGGTCTTGTAGTTGAGCAGGTGCTGGACTCCCTGCCACATCTGCCTGCTGTTGTTGCTCTCTAAATTATCCTCGATCCTCCGCCTGTATTGTAGTTTCGCCTCCTTGATGCCTCTCCTCAGATTGCTTCGGGCTGCGCTGTAGAGAGCTCGATCCCCAGATCTGAAGGCTGCGTTTCTCTCTCGGAGCAGTCGCTGGACCTCCCGGGTCATCCAGGGCTTCTGGTTGGGATAAACCCTGATGTTTCTGTCCTCCGTGACAGTGTCCATACAGTTCTTAATGTAGCACAGCACACTGTCGGTGAACATGTCCAGGTCCTGGTGTTCGAACACATCCCAGTTGGTCCTGTTGAAGCAGTCCTGTAGTTGTTGAGAGGCACCATCCGGCCAGATCTTAACAGTTTTTGTATTGGTGGGAGCAGTTTTGCAGAGGGGGGCATATGCGGGGATCAGAAACAAGGACATGTGGTCAGACTGGGCCAGGTGAGCCAGCGGTCTCGCCCTGTAGCCCTGCTTGATGTTGGTGTACACTTTGTCCAGGGTGTTTGCTCCTCTGGTAGCACATTTAACGTGCTGGTGGAATCTTGGAAGCACCGTCTTTAGGTCGGCGTGGTTGAAATCTCCTGCTACGATGAACACCGCGTCAGGATACCTGCTCTGCTGTTTGCTAATGCTGCCGTGTAGTAGTCGGGTAGCTGTGCTAGCATTAGCATCAGGTGGAATGTAAACAGCAGTTAAGAAGACTACGGTAAACTCCCTCGGGAGGTAAATGGGTCTGCATTTCACTGTCACATATTCCAAGTCCGTGGAGCAGTGTCGGTCCACGGTTTCTGTGTTTGTACACCAGCTGTTGTTTATGTACACACAGAGCCCTCCACCTCTGCTCTTACCGGAGTCCATAGTTCTGTCCTGGCGTAGTGCGGTGTAGCCTGTTAGCTCGATAGCCGAATCCGGAATAGAAGGATGAAGCCAGGACTCTGAGATTACCAGAGCGCAGGTGTTCCTCGCCATGTTGTCGGTGGTGATCTGTAGTCTCAGGTCGTCCATCTTTCCCGCGAGGGACCTGGCGTTCGCCAGGAAGAGGCTGGGGAGCGGTGGTTTAAACGGTTGCCTTCTTAGCCTGAGAAGCACGCCGGCCCTGCAGCCCCGCTTCTGCTTCCTGTTCCTGCGCCGCCTGCGCCGTCTCACCGCCGGAATGGTGAACCACGGTGAACCGGGGGTTCTCGCTATGTCCGCCGGGATCTTGTGCGAGCGGATAAACTCTGCCGTAACACTGCCCTCAAAACAAATTCCAATCTTTAGAAGGTCATGTCGGCTGAAGATATTGCCCGCCGAACAGAGTGTGCATGAATTAAGAAAAAACACCCATACACATAGCCAAGCAAAGCACCGACTAAGAGAGCACCGAGCCGCAGCAACTGTGTGCGCCGCCATCTTCGCTAAGCGAATCATAACCATTAGAGAGTGTGTGTACTGAAACTACTGAAACTACTGTACACACGAAGGGAAGATGATCTTCTCAGTGACATTTGAGTGGGTTCAAGTAGAATAGATGAACAAAAATGTGAATTGAATGGATGTCAGCGTTAAATGAAAGAGCCGTCGTATACGCCAGGGTCAGGTGGTTGCATTTCAAAATACATGTAGCTTTACTCTACATGCAGCAAACGCCATAAAAAAGCAAGTCTGTTAGTTTATGCTCCAGCCAAACCAAGCAGAAAGCAGCATGAAGCTTTACTTTCCTACTTAAAGTTACATCTGATCACAAAACACACAAACATTCAGGAGGTTGGGCTGAATAACAGGATGACAGGTCTTTACACCAATTCACATTCAATGTCAAAGCTTTCACAATGGCACAGCTTTACGAGCAGTGATGCACATTTGAATCTCACATTATATCTCACACTGTATCTCAATTACATAAATACAAATACGGATGGTCCCAAAAGAAGCTATATCATCTGTCACCCTCCCTTCACCGAGCTGGTATTGCCCAGCAACACTAGTCAATCAAAAGTGTCTCTCTTGCAGCACCAGGGAAGTTAAAGTCTGGACCTCCTTGAAGACCTCACACCGATAGGCCTCTGTCCTTTTCTTTGCCTTCTATTCTTCATTATCTAATTCAAGTGTCAATTTTCAGCCGGCGCCTGCGTTGACCCTTTCTTCTGCCATTGTCTCTGCTCAGTGGGGCAGTATGCCTCCCACTTAATCGCTGATCCAATTAATTTTGGGAAACCTTTCTCTGCTCCCATACAAGAACAAAGACCAATGAATAAAAATGTGCAACAAAAGAAGTAAGTTAACACAGAGCAGTGTCATTGATTGACACCGGTGCCAAAATGCCTGTGTGTTACCATTATGCCGGATCGAGTTATGGAACCTTGGCAGTGAAAGGTGGTCTTCATGAAAGAGATGAACATGTCTAATTAACTTGTGTCAAATAAAAGTTTCCAGCTTCACACAAGCGACTCATCCACCCCACGGCTTTTTATGGGTTTGCTTATAAATGGCAGGAGCTTATTAAACTGATGGCAATTTATCTTTTTTTTTCCCAGCACACACCTGGCATCTCTATGCCCCCTTCTCTTTTGGGCGCAGGGAGAAACACTGAATTGCGCTACAGTGGGTTCCAAACAGCCACAGTTTAGGGAGCGGCAAGAAAAGGTATTGACACTTGTCAGAATGTAACTATACATACCGTTGTTAGGCTTAGGCTGACTTAACCTTTCGGCCTAATTGGTCATATTCCCCAACGGTTCATAAAACGTGTGCAGTGTGAATGGTTGTTGTGAAAAGGCAAAATCCATAATAATTAGGATAAGCACATAATTACCTGTCTATAAACAGAGTGGTGGAGTGGAGACCCACACGCTGAACAGGCGCTCCATCATCCCGGCTTCGTTATTTGATCGAGCTGGCTAATTCTGTGAGCAGGCGAGACAGAATCAGTGGAGAGCCACATCTTCCAGTTCATCTAAGAGATTAACAAATTGTGAATGTTTTAATAAATCATGCGTCTGGACATGAATAAACAATCAGACGTTCGGCCTCGGGGGAGATGACGGCCAATCAGTCAAAGAGGAATCAGGACCGAGATAACGCGGATGCAGGTGGTGCCGATGGGAGGGAAGGAATGCGTTCATACTGAAGTGAGGATGAATGTGAAGCTGCAAATATGAATGACTTGAAGGCAGATTTGATGTAATGCCTCCGTCCTATTCATTGACACATTCTCACAATCACGGGAACCACAAAGACTTCTATCATGAATTCCCTGTTATGTCACGCTCACAGCGTCCCGCTGTGTTTAAGCAGTTATCGCCTGTCCTCCAGGGGATGTGTAGCAGGGAGCGGCCAGGATGTTGGATTTGTGCTGGAGTTTGAAGGTGCCACATGCAGTGTTTAACATAAATAAATCATATTCATATTCATTTAGAGGGAATCCTACAGTTACAGGAGAAACAGAGGAATCCTCTACCAGGATGACTGCCCACATAATGAAAGCACCCATAAGACAGAGGCTGTCACAACCCACTTCACGTCCTACTGTTACTTATTCACACATTTAATTTAAGTTGATTTATTCATGTATTAAATGGACTAAATAGCCACTTTATGTCCACAGCTGTTCCAGACTACAATAACTCAGAAAACACTGGCTATCAAGACTTGTCTACTTTATTAGATTACTCGTTACTACTCAGACGTTGCACAACTGTCAGACACAACACACAAAGGATGAAAGGACTTAAGACCTTCACAATCAGTCACCTCAAAACAATGATGGTCAGAGAGGTGAGGAGAAGAGAGTAAAACAAATGCTGCATTATGACTTATTAATTAATTATAACATCTTAAACACCTCATCTCTTGACTCAAACTGCAGCATCAAGCAAAAAGACTTTTGTAGTTTTACCTGTTAATGTTTAGTAAAGCACTGGGAGCAACCACAGTGATGGGGAAAAGTACGCAACTGTTAACTGGTCCTCAGCTGAGCACAGGGAACCAGTTCTATCGTTTTCATGCTGCAGACTCCCCCAGGGAGTCTAGAGGCGCCTCTAATTCTGTCAGCACTGACACCCACATTCATGAGCACATCTTTGTTTCTGACCCACAGGAGTCTCCAGTTAATTTGAATTTGGGAATTAATGGCCATTTTTATTTATTGCTCTCCATTCTGACAACAAGCAGCATGTCTTCAAGTGATTAGTGGTAGTCTAAGAGAAGCAGAGAGGCAGCGCTGCGATTCAAGTTTCACACAAACCGCAGGCTTAAACCTTCAGCTGCTACAGACAAATGCGCCGTAGCATAAGCCTGTGTAGTAGGTACATTAATACAAGCGAAATGCTTTTATAAACATATCATTCTTGACGAAAATAAGGTTGCCTGTTTACTTGCCGTGCTATTGTATGAATAAGTGGTGTACTTTCATCTATTACCATAGGGGACAGTGAAGACATGACATACATTTGCAAGCCTGAAGTCCAGAGGAAAACACAGGATTTATCTAATAATAAGTGCTGCATCGCTCCCCTCTTGCAGCCCTGTGTCCCTGTGGCCTCCCTCTAAGTGGCTTCAGGTGAGTGTGCACAATTACTCCCTTCTTTGCCATTTTGGAGTGAGTGGGCGGATAAACAAGCAGCGTACGGCGCAGCTAATTGTTCCATTACACAAAATGGAAAGTGCAGGAGGGGTAATCAAGCAGCTTTGTTGCAAATAACACACCACTGAAATGTCTCTGTTCTGTCTGATGATGTTTTGAGTTCTCACAAATAAAAGCCTGCTACCCTGCAGACAGTCCACCTGCACTCTCTGGGAGGAATGAAAAAGCTGAAATGATGCGTTTGTCTGTAATTAAATGCACCATATCATTTATTTTTGTATTGAGGGAGGTTATTTGAAAGACACACCAATGCCAATCTGCATACAGGTTTACTGATCTAGTATTATTTGCTGGACCATAGCAGATTTCTGGTTCATGAGCAACCCAAGATACTGTGACGTGAACTGTCGACAAACTCTGAGGCGTATTTTTGTAACATTAATGACGAGTTTAAAATGAATGAATCCAAATAAAACTGCTTTGTTTGTCACGATTCTGTTCTGCTGCATGTCAGAGACAGAAGTTGGCTCATTTACACTTCAGGTTCCTTCATAAACCATATGCATGTGACACCCACCATGTGTACTGGCTGCTTTTACCCGACTCTGTTTAGACGTTGACTTTATCCAGCTCTTCTCGCTGAGAGGGCGTGAAAACAGCGCTGGACGCTGGCTTCTCTTTGCACTGTCTTCACGGTGGGTGGACCGCTTCACTCCCACTCTGAGTAGGACAAATTACAATGAGGTATTTCAGTGACACGAACAGGCAGAGGGCAACTAAATATGTCCCACATGAGAGGTACAACTAATAATATTTCACAACGTGCTGCACTTATTTTTCAGCACTGGGTTCCCTGCTGTGACACAGAATGAGACTGCTGAAGAAGGTGGTAGAGTGCCGCTGTAGAGGGCTCTCTCTCCTAGTCTAGCACCTCATTTACTTAATGCACACCCTAGGAAAATGTGATTACATCAGATAGCCGTATTACAGCCATTGTGCTGTAGGTGTGGACTCAAAGTGGTGAGAATTCTGAGAGCAATTTGCAAATTATGCAATTTAATGAACGTATGCTTTGGACTACACCTTGATGTTGAATACGAGCGTAGTGTCCACTGGCACTGGTGGATATCCTCAATCTGCTCCAGCCTCAGACACACACACAGAGCTATTTATTACACCCATCCCTACACACTATAGCAGACTTTCATGGGAGTCGGCTGCAGGAGGACAACAGGATGGAGTCAGCAGACTGTGGTGACAGGAAATAAGGCCTTCTGACCCTTTAGGGGGGCCGATTACTACTCAGTGTGACGAGCAGACAGACTGAAGGGAGGAGTGATTGGGGGAGATCGAGAAAGGTCAGAGACCATCATTCTGGGACCTCAGAACAGCAGGAGTGAAGCATTACTTCCTTCTGTATTCCCTTCCTCTCCACTAAGCTGAGAGACGGCTCAGATCATTTGACCTCACAGCATGAGCATAGAAGCAGCTAATTAGCAGCAGTCTGTCTGTCTCTCTGTGAATCTCCCTGAAATGAGTCATACTTAAACTGTGTTGGGAGAAATGAATTAGAACTCAAATCATAAGCAAAAACGCAACGTAATAAACCCACCCAGGATGCATTTATGCAATAAGGACCTAAACTGTTGTGCTACTCTTCACATGTCAGACATAACAAACCACATTCACTCACTCACCCTCTGCCGCTTAGTCCTAGTCCTCATACTCGTATCCCAGCTGTCAATCGGGCGAGAGGAGGGTCCTCCCTGGACAGACCTCTAATCCAATATAGGCCAACACATAGAAACACATAAGACTATTCACACTCTCACCAAGTCCAGAGTGACCAGTTCATCTGGTTGAATGTGTCTGGACTGTGGGAGGAAGTCAGATTACCCGGAGAGAACCCCCTTGTTGCTGTGAGGCGACAGTGCTCACCACAATCAGCTACAACATCACAAAGAAGGAATATAAGAAGCTCGAAAATTACCAAGAGCGAAACAATTTACAACCTGGCGCGTAGAGCCCACACACTGGGCTCCAGCTGAATCAGAAACAACATCTAAGGTCTCTGTCACAAAGAGTGTAGTCCTAGGAACTGAGGTGCTCTGCAGGACCAGGTTTGAACGAAAAAAAGATCGCCCTCAGGGGTATGTGGGACATTTTCATTCAGTGACACTGAAGACAAGGACACTAGCATGCACATTTTGTACAGCATTTAAAACGCGTTTTGTTAGCTTCCTTTTGGGTTGTCCAAGTGTTCTGAAGGACGTGCATTCACTGTACATTCACCGTAGATTAATGAAGTGGCCACAGCATTCAACAGATCAAATCTGAAAATATTTTAAGCCAGAGCTCACCTGATGCTTACACTAAACCTCATCTAACATATTTCCACAGGATTCTTTGTGCTTCCAAGTGTTACACTTGTCAAGCTGGCTGAAAGCATACTGCATGAGTCAGACACCTCTATGGGCTGACTTCCTGAGGAATTGACTGCTTTAGGAATCTTTACTCACCAACAGCAATGCAGCAGAGCAAAGGGTGAGAGGAAAGACGATGACGGAAAGGAAATGCAAAACAAAAAGAAGATGATGTGGAAGAAGAGGGAACAGTGCTTGGAAAAGAAGTGGAGGCTCAAGAGCAGTAGGAGCAAGACAATAGCGCGAAGAGCCGCATAGGAACAGAGCTGAACCAAAGGGTGAAGTCAGAGACACCGGGGAGTAAGAAAGCAGGAACACTATGTATTTATAAAGAGATCAACTACGCACATTAGCCTCAGCGACACAGACTCCCATTCTGAGCTCAAATTGCAGAATATTAGCTTTGATTATGCACCATTTTACCAGCGACTCATCATCTCACAAGGGGGTGCACTCGTGACAGAAAATGATTGGCTTTATTGACCCAAAAAGCGGGATTAAATAATTAGAAAAAGCTTTTACAATCCAATGTTACTCATGTCTGCATGTCACCCACTCCTAATAAAACCAGCCAGAGATGACACATTAAGCTGGAGGGAAGGAAAAAAATTAAATCCGAAAAGAGAACATTCGCCCACCACCAATTTTCGGGTGTCATGCTTGCAGTTCTTTGATGTCTCAAATTTGGTGAATAAACATTCTGTCTGTTCACTCTTTGATTTGTGGCGATTTGTGTCTGTAGCATGAAGAAAGGGTTTGAGGAGTCTACCACACTGTGTGGGCTGCTGCTGCCGCTGCCCATCTTTGCAGCTCAGTGTTCTGTTAGGTCTCGTTGTGTGTGCCTAGAGTTTTTCAAGAAATCATTTTGACCTAACATTAAAAGATTTTTGATCCCTTCCATCTCTCAAAATCTCAGATTTTTATCAGGAGTCCAAATCTGTTGACAACTTCTTTCAGAGGAGCAAATGCTGTATTATTTCCTTTTGCTTTCAGGTTTTAAAAGTGTGCAATTACATCTGCTGGTTCCACATTTGTCTGCTGACACAGTACAGTCACCTTACAGCAAGACAGTCCTTGGCCGGAGTCCTGGGCCGGAGTCCTGGGGTGGGGCAGGTGCTTTTCTGCGGGGAGTTTGCATGTTCTTTCCATGTCTGTGTGGATTTGCTCCAGAAACCCCTTCCACAGTCCAAAGACATGCAGTCCAGTAGATAAACTATTAACTGGCTGTACAGTAGCTATGAGTGTGAGTGGACCTGTGATGGACTGGAGACCTGACTAAGGTGGACCACACTGCATCAGTTTGGAGTTACCGCATCAGGGCTCTAGTATTTTTACCAGGGTTAGCACAGGTGCTCCTCAATTATGTTTTTTAAATATTAACTTTATTTCCCATTTCCAGAGAAAATCAGGAACTATCACAGTCTGCAGCCCGTGTATGCACATGTCACTACATTTAGCCTTAGGGCAGGTTTTAATGTGCAATGTTGGGCTTTCCCAGACAAAACTTGGCAGTATCTCTGCCTGAAGCTCCAACATATTGGTCCTACATTGTGCTGTGGACACTTGCATCTGAACACTAAAATATACACTTAAGCAAATGAAGTTTCATGTTGTCATTTGGATCACGGATTGTTCCAGTAACGTGACTTTGGGAGACTGTACGGGAAGTGGAGGCCGCTGTTTAGCCTCAACATCTCCTCCATGATGTGCCCGGGCACCTCTCTGTCTAACCAGCAACAAGGGCACAGCCGTAGTTAATCAAATTAGCCACGCGTTTACTGCAGCGTATGCAAGGTCTTCTCATCCCTGGCCATCTAAAGAGCCGTAAAACCCAGTCAGGGGAGAGGGCAGGATGGAGGTAACCGCACTGGGGCAGCAACGTGTCTTAAGTGGTAGAAATAATCCCATGGCCCATTAATTTTCAAATTAAGCACTGCTTGCCAGCACCCATTTTGTCCTTAGTCATAAAGGGATTGACGTGGAGGTTACTGCGGTCTGTCTTTATGTGTCCAAGCCTTAAGGGCTTGTCTCAATCTGTTCCCTCAGGCTGCTTTTGTGTCTGTGTGTCCTGGTGTTCCAGCCAATTAGCATGCCGTGTTAGCAAGCATGCACCGTGCAGGGCCGAATGTGCCCAAACCTGCCTCTCTTATTGAGGTAATTGCACTGTGGCCTCATTATCTCATCTAGCAAAGTAAGAGCTTGTGCAAAAGGCCAGTGTGTGTGTGTGTGTGTACACTGGTCTTTATCTTGTTTTTTCCAGGTTGGACGTTTAATAACGTCAGCTGGTGAAGTCACTGCTGCTCTGTGGGGAGGACAGTTTCCTGTGAAGTACTCCAACCTTCCAGTCAGTAAAACCTGAGAGTTACTTTGCAGCACTGAGTGTAAACTCGCTGGCAGCAACGTGCTTATGATTCATTCAGTAAGCAGAGAGGTGGGCAAATGGCACTGATTGTCTCTTAGCGGTTCATTAAGCGCCAGAAAGGTCGAGCATTAGCCCCTAGCCATATGATATTCGTGGCTGTTGATACCACTTAGCCCAGCATCTGCAACTGCTGCTCATGTCAGAGTCGATCTTTCAACAAGCCAAATCAATATGTCAAAGATAATCACATACTGTAGCACCAGCCTCATCATCTGACAAAGGCCCAGAGAACGTGTCGGATTCTGTGTGGGTCACACAAACAACTCTTTGCTTAAAAAGACCAATTCAAAGTTACACTAAGAACATTTTATACATGAAGACTTAATAGCAGCTGAGACCACATGTCATCAGTAAATCACCAGGGGAAAATAGAAGGAGACTATGGATGAAGGCTACTTGAATTTTAGAGTCTAAGGTCAGATGGCGTCATTGTGTGAACCACAGTGACGCCACAACAGTTTGACTTTGACATCTTCAACTTTACGCAGTTTTAGAATACTAATCAATTTGTAGTTAGAACAATGCGAAGCACCTTGAATGGTACATGAAAGGTTCTGTACTAATAAAGCTCACTTCGCCTTATCCACCTTTAATTTACAGACAATTGATTTAAGTTGCACAAAATACTACAGTAATAATACTGGTAGGATCAAAATGTCCTGCTTACATCAATACATACGCTACCACTAGTTAAATGCTTATACAGCTGAAGGAAACTACTTATGAGAAGAGAAACTGTGCTCAGAAGGGTAAAAAGCAGAAAAAGCCTTGTGCACTTGACTTTAAAGAGTACAATCATTAAAAATGAATTAATATTTAGTAATATCCACATGTGGAACACATTCATTTAAGGTTGTCTGTTCAGTATGATGCTTGACAATAGCTTTGTACTAAATACGCTGCTGTAATTGATTGCAAAAATCAATCAAAAAAATAAAAAATAAATCACCTTAGCCATAGCAAAGAGGATTCATTTGGGGTTGTGTGTCACCACTAGCTCAAGTAATATTGAATCTTTGAGTAGCTTTTCACAATGTGAACCAGCACAGGTGAGACATTTATCTCATGCCAGACACATCCAGGTATCATGTATAACATGACAGTCAATCTGCCTGCACAAGCAACAAAAAGTACACAACCAAAAGCTTGTGGAACCTGGACTTGACTCAAAACTTTATAGACAATGCACAATATAAATACAGATTAATTGTGCTTATTGAGTCCATCTCTTCAGTCTACTTTACTACGTGCTACTGGGTACATGTTGTCAGCAACACTACGATACTTTATGTTACAGAAGAAAACGCATTTTACCCTTAGAGTTGTGTCCATCGTGCTCTCAGTCAGGAGTTCGTCCTTCTTCTACCTGATGCCGGACATAACCACGCGGTGCTGCCACCTGCAGGAGCGGAGCAGGAAATGTAATGAAATATGTTTTTGAACTAATTAATAAATATTGTGAGACAAAGATACAAAATTAATCACTTCATATGAAAACCACGTATAGAAATATTTGGCACAGCTATCAGAATTCATTTTACTATTACGTCAGTTAGCTTGATGCTAATACATTATGGCACTATGCTGACAGGAATTAGCATAACGACCACAGCTTTATTATCTCTGTATTTATTTTTCCACGTAAACATGCATGTACATATCATGTTCAACACCGTAGACCCGCGTGTGTACGTAAACCTCCAAGCATACTGCACATTTCATAAAGGCCGTGGAGAAAAACTGCATGTTGTCAACTCTGTTAGCTTACTTTCTGATCCGCTAGCGCAGCAGCTACAGTGACGTAGAGGTCGACGTTGACTGGATCCACCGTCAACGTCTCCGCCATGTTGGCTGTGATTTGCTGTTTCTGTTTGTCCGTTAATTTGATGACGATTTCTTCTTCTTCTTCTTCTTCTTCTTCTTCTTCTTCTTCTTTGATTGCATCGTGTCAATTTAAAGTCATAATAGCTGAATGTTTAAACATCATAAACAAGGTATTTTTCCAGGACTGTTTTTGCTTTTGTAGATCCAGGAAGTGCTGTGTAATGTTTAAATTGGACCTGTTTTATAATGATTTCTATAAATTCTGTGCTCTAGAAGCAGAGGGTATAACGAAAAGAAGTGGAGGGAGAACACACTCCATTAAATCAATTAAGTCTGCATGTAGCAGGAGCCTGAGCAGGAGGATAATTACTTAGGGAGCGTGATCAGAGGCTAATCTAATGATGATGCCCTTTGCTTCCCACTACCAGTCTGATGAAGCCACGCTCCTGCAGGACCAGGCCCCGGCTGAGAAACTACAGAAACGCACACAAACACCTGTAGGAGGATGACGCACGCATGCGTTTCTGATTAGGAGAAGGAGTGGTTATATTACAAAGTCATCTTGGAAAACAAATGAGGTTCACGTTCTTAGAAACGTGTAAACTGGGGACATTTAACATAACTGACTGAAAGGATGCCTCGTAACGTCACCCTGCATCTGGTGTAAAGGGACGTCTGTGCTCCACCAAAGAAAGAACCAAGCATTCAAGGCATGATGTGAGACGTGACGAAAGCATGAAGCATCTCCTCAACTCTTTAGGTTACTCTGTTCTTTGGCTCAAAAAATGATGCCCCCGTATATAAACACATTTAGCTCGGTACCAAAGAGAACAGGACTCATCTAACACTGCAGACGCCAGACGGATCACTGACTGTGATGTGATGGTTGGGGTCAGATCTACTACGTACTTATTATTTCATGATGAGTGATGATCGGACAGTGATCGGATTCACTGAGGATTGTCTCCACCTGTGATGTGGACCGTGTCATCCCCGCTCCACCGCATCAAACGGAAGTTAAACCACTCGAGTTACCTTTTCTGTGACCTTTGATTTTTCAAGGCCCCCCACGGAGTCTCTGAACACAACAGATACAGATTAACGCGATGCCTTGGAGACGCTTTGCACTTGGTATATTTCTATCGCAGCCATGCTCAACTGGTGCCTGTGTGTTTTTGTGCATGTTTGTCAGAGTTGTGTTGTCCAGCACTTGAACAAGCTGCTTAATAAGCAGGGGAGCGACGCTGATGCTCTACATTCCTTTGTGAAGCCCTTCAGTCGTGTGTGTCAGTGTGAGCTGCTCTGCTGGTTCCTCCTCCTCCTGTCTGCTGGACGGCTGATACTACATCTCTCCTGCTACTCCCTTTTCTCCTGTCTCTGTCTCTTTCAGTCGGCGCGGAGAAGGCAAGATTATCCCTCCAGTGGATTTCCACTTGACAGAGAGTGGGCTGCTTTTGAACTTTCACTGACTGAAGCCTCTTCTCACTGCCGAGCTGCTCATGAGACACAAGTGGCTCAGACATATGGGGGGAGCTGCAAAGAGGGTGATGTCAGACACAGAGAAAAGAAAAAGTAGAGAGAGAGAAGCTTCAGGGAGCCTCTGCTTTGGCCAGTAAACTGGTTCACTGACAGAAATCTGATGGTTACCGGTAGGTTCTGCGAATATTTATCTCTCATGTTGTTCACTGTCGACATTTTCAAAAATAATCTGGCCCTTCATCCAAAAAGCTGGTATCGTAGAAGCAGAACAGAGCAGCTTCTACGATGAATCTGTCAGAGGGCCGAGAACAGGATGAAACTAAAGGTTTGCAGGGTCAGACAGGCATGAATACACAATGTTCAGACCTCAGAGTCATTGGAATCAATCCAGGTTTTGGTGAACTGGTAGCTGCACAATTCTGAACCAGTAACTGTGAATTTTTCCAGACCTTTCCTAAAATGCAATGAACGTTTAAACACAGAGGGGGATATGTTTCAGCTGAGGACGCCTTTACTTTGACCATATCTGGTCCTGCTTAACAGCTTGTGGTCAGATTCTCTTTTCACGGTTATTGAATGAAATGAAAGCAACTCAAATGAAGAGAGGTGCCGTGATTATTGATTCCGTCATGATCAGCCCAAAGGACAGAAACGTGCTTCACACGCCCCAGAAAGTTTCATTTCTATGTACATGTACAGTGGCTGTAATTGCTGAAGGTGTGTGGGTGTGGGTCGGTGCTGTCGTGAGCATGGTTTGTGTGGGTGCATCTGTGAAGCACTAATGAGGATTGGAAGCTCTGCGTGTGTAGAGCTGCTTCCAGCCAAGTAAGTAAAACTGTGGTTTTTATGTTTTATTTTGTTTTATGTCCTGTGTTCTTCTTGTGCTCGTAATCGGAGCAGCACCTGGTGATTATACACACAGTCACGTGTTTATGGATTCTGTGCACGCTGAGCTGTTCAGGTTGTGATTATTATCATGTCATGTTATAATCATCTCATCAATACGCCATTAAAAACCTGAACCGCGTTCCCTTCCAGACACCCACCGATAGCTGACATCTGAGCAGCAGGGGGCGCAGGCTCAGGAATAGAAGCAGGCAGCGAGACCTGGAGCCACCGGTGACTTCATGAACGCCAGGTTGGGGATTAATGAGGTTAAAGTGTTACATGTGACTGATATTTCATCATGTTTTATTCCTTTGGAGGTTGCTGTTAAGGAATAATCAAGGCCCTAGAGCAAATTTCACCCACATTGGGCTTAAGGGACTGGATCTTTACCTGCCCAGCTCATATCAACGTCTTACATCGGTTTGTTAGTCCTACTGTCATTGACTCGTCTTTGTTAGTTCGCCTTCCGTCAGCTGTCAGCTCTCTCTGTACTAAAACCCTGCCTCTTGGGTCAAAGGTCCAGGTTCTGATTCTGTCCCGTGTTCCTCTGCAGCTGAGCTTCCTCGGAGGAACTAACACAACAGAATCCAGTTGGCAAACCAGCCCCCAAGCAGTTAGCTTCACAAGGAGACGTGCTGCCCTGTGCTGTGAGGCACTACCCTCCTCAACTAATTGAGGCTGCTGCAAATCCTGATAGACTCATATCTTCTTCCCAGAACTCATGGGATGCTTGTGCATTACAGCATCCAGGCAGCCTTTTAAGTTGCAGACTAAAGCAGCCAGTGGCACTCGAGGAATTTTTTAAAATTTCCATAGCAGCCAGCCGCCGGTTCTCACAGCAATTGGCCCAGTGAACCTTTTCTTTGGTCCCTGAAATCAGCCCCTCAGGAAGAGACCGAAGCAAGAGCGAGAAGGAGGGAAGCAAACAATCCAGCAGGAGAAAAAGACCCAACGACTAACATCATAACATAGAACAGCAGATAGTTAGACCACAGCCAAAAGTTCTAGAAATATTAAAATGGCAAACCAGAAAAACCGAGCGGACTGTGAGACACAGGCAGACCTACGGCCAACAACCATTGTTCAGACTGTTACATTCAGGTCCTATACATACAAAACCACAATCTACTGGATCACTGGAGAGAAGTGTCTATAACTTAGGATCAAGTCCTGCCAAGAGAGAGCAAATGAAATCAATATAGCCAAAAGCTTCTCTTCTCCGAATGTCAAACTATCTCCATCCATCCACTGGCTCTCAGGATAGTGCAGAGGTTTTGCCAGATAAAGGCCAAACACACATCCTCTGCCCTTTACTCTGCAGACTGTGACATTATCCATCGTGAACAGCTTCCTGTCGTAGGGGTAACGAGGCTGAGATTCCACCCTGGTCACAGACAGACAACCTCACGCCTATGGGAGAGAACCCTGTACAAGACATGGAAACAGAAAACGACACAGACCTGGACTATGTTGCTGAAGCCAGCTGTCAGTGTGTGAGTCAGTGTGACTAATAGGATTTCTGATATCCACTATCTCCCCTTCGCGTCCAGGTAGCAGGAGGTGGCAGCTCCTCCATCGTCTGATCAGTTTCCAGACTCCCACTCGCCCTGCAAGAGCGACGAGTCAGCCTCCACCAAGCCAGCTCGATTTAGCTGATGCTAAGGGAGGTGCCGGTCGTCCTGAGCTCTAAGGGCAGAGAACCACTACCAACCTGAAACCGACCTGTAGGCACAACGAGGTGCAGATAGTGGGAGTGGAGTGATGTTCGCATGGGTGAAAATGTGGAGGCCAGAGCTCACACGTCCTGTTTTAGAAGAAGGTTGTGCCTGATCTTGTAGAACCACGTTGGCTCTGGACCTTGTTGTCTCAGCATTTATTCTAGATTTACTCAGAAACGGACAAGGAATCATTCATTCATCTTCTTCCACTTTTCCCCGAAGGGGTCGCGGGCGTGCTGGAGCCTTTGGAGGCTTTGGGCGAGAGGCAGGGTACACCCTGGACAGAACACCAGTCCATCGCAGGGCCACATATATAGACACACAAGCAGACAAGGAATCATTTCCAGGAAATTACTGTGAAAATAAGGGACCTGGAAAATAAAGTGTTGGAAATGCAGTAAGGTGTAGATATCTGAGAGAAATAGAAATAACGATCTCTAATATTTGTATGCCTTTGTACGTGTGTGATATTTGAGGATCTGCTATTAGAAGGTGGTAAGTGAGTCTCATCTCCCAGCATCTCTCCAGATTCTGCTGAAATCCCTCTAGTTGACAAGAGCGACGCAGACAATATGGTCTTAGCCTGAGTACATCCTGCTCCGTGAGTGTTTACAACAGAATGGGGCCAAAAACAGATTAAAGTCAGGCAGCCATGTCTGAACAGCTCAAAGAGGATGGCATTACAGACAAACTGGCATCGTGGTATCTCGTAAAGGGATGTTGTCACTGCCTCTTAGTCACCAACAAACACGACTAGAGCGTAGGAGCGCGCAGGTTGGCAGACAATCAAGACGGGGTCCATTCTCTCCTGACATCTGCGTTTGTTCTCCACCTCTCATGGATTTAGACGCATTGAATCCGTTTGAGTGTGGGCTCGGAGGAAGGCACCAACCCACCGTCTCCCTCGTCTTTAAAAGCCACAACGAACGCAGCGCAGGGATTTTGTCAGGGATCCAGTTCAGATGGTTGTGTCACTTTGGCGCGTAAATCCAAGCCTGGCAGAGAGCGGCATCACCTGCGAGGGCGTCTGCATGGCGGCTGCTTTGATGTCCTTGGCTACCTTCGGCAGGCTGGCAGGCCAAGCTGGAGACGCACCAGACGCTTGCATCCCAGCTGATATGTGCAGGATCCTGCTGCTTCCACCTGGGGAAATCAAAACCAGAGTCATCCAAAGTGCAGGCAGAACTGCTTCGCGTCTGAGTATCAGTTCTACCAGATGCAGCTCTGACATTGTACTTGAATGTGTAGTTTCTGGAAAGACTAGATCCATAAACTCCAGTCAATTCTTCCAACCTGAGTGAGCAAACATACCGTGATTGTCCCTCTCACCTTTAAGCCTTGTACGTCCTTTACATTGCTAGACTGCAGCCTCCACTAAGGAGAGGTTAAAGGTCACCACGCAGGACTCGAGGTGCACATGATGGCAGAGGACTAAGAACATGATCACGCTGATGTCATGACTGTCTTTCATGTACAATCACTTGTCATCCCATGACATCAATTAGATTCAGAGGTCGTGCACTCGTTTCCATGACAACTGAGCAATCTCCAGTTGTTGATGAAGATCATCAAGAGGGTTTGAAAGCTTCAAAGAAAATTGTCTTAATCTCCTCATTCCTTCGTTGCTCGTAGTAAAAGGAGGCGTTTTTATGACGGCACAATTAATCTATTCAAAGAGAAATTAAGATTAAACAGGTGCCGACGCTTTCACAGAAACAGACGCATGATGTGCAGAGGTTGAGACGTCATTGTGTGCATCTTTGCTCAACGCGTTTGTTCCATTTTCCATTCGTCTTCTCTTTGTCTGTCACCTGTTGTCTTCTTCTATTCCTGGTTGTGCTCCAGCGTGAAATGGAGGCTGCTGGACGACCTCCAAGATGTCACCTCCCTCCACCATTATCGATGCACCACCTGTCACATACAAACAGATTTCAATGCCTAATCAAGACCATTCACTTCCTCCCGCCATGCCTCCTGCTGCAGAATCAAAACCTCTTTTCCTTCACCAACTGTGAGTTTTCGAAGAGCTACAAACATTCATTAAGAGCCCTCGAGTGCGCGCTGAAACTCAGTGGAGCAGGGTCAAAGCATTTCCAGTCTCTTGCAGATTTTTACTTGGCGTGCCCTTAAGGTTACCGGATTAGCATACGGCATCACATTGACGCTGCTCATGCTTACGCCGTTAGCATGCAAGGAAGTTGTGGGTCAGGCAGAATGGGTCTTGCACTGAGGCTTTGTGCAGCTGACAACCTATATTCCTGTTGCTGTACTTACACAATCAGCTTTCAAAGTGAGGGTCACCGCTCAAGATGAGGCTCGTTGTCAAGGACTCTGAGGTTTATGACTCGACTGGATGCTCTGTAATAATGGGACCTTCTGTGCTGTGTTGCAGCAAAAAAGCAGTGATGTCATGACTTGTATTTAGTAATGTTCAGTATATCGTAAAGAACTTTCATGGTGGCAGGAATTCATCACATAAAACGTAAAACTAGAAGAAAACCTAGAGCTGCAGGAAGAAACAGAACGAAGCAGATATCAGCAGCTTGTCTGTTCTGCACCGCATCTGGACCTAAAAACCAGCCGACAGTTGCAGATATCCATGAAAAGTCTCCACTCCTGACACACCTGACACATTCTATAAAGTAGGATTGAGACCAGCACAGAAAGTCCCAAGCTGCTAAACCTGCCGACCCTCAGCGGGTCTGTCAGGAGCAGCGAGCGGCGGAGAGCAGGTGCAGCAGACGTTAGGAATAAGCAGTGATGATCAACGGGAGACGGGAGGGAAGCAGGCAGCTGACGGCAGTTGTTACCGTGAAGTGCCAATCAATGCCGCGGCTGCCGGAGGATTAATCCGGACCATTTACACCCGTCAGGTCCGGCGGCTTCCCAATAATCACACAGTGCACAAGCATCCACCTGACGCCTGCATGTGCACAGGTGGCGAAATCAGGATAGAGGCTGTGACTCTAAAGCGAAGACAGACGTGAAACACCACCAAGCAACCATTTCATTTAAACAAAATCCATTTAAATCCATTATGCCTCCATCCATTGACTGGCCGAAACATTAGCAGTTCACTGGATGGCATTTATTTGAAACACTACATCTGTTGAGTATGACTTGAAATCTGGTTGAAATCTAAGTTGATACTTGGAGCCAAACGCACCGTTGCCTCCGTGGCTGCTCGTTGTTCAGGCAGCGAGTTTATCTGGTGTCAATACGCCAAAGTTTAAATGGAGTCAAGCTGAGCTGGTGCATGTGTGCAGCACTCGTTTAGTTTCCAAAGGAGCACAGAATACATTATGCTCACATGATCCTCACTACATCTGTCCAAACGCGCTCTTTCCTTTCTGACTCTTGCCAACGTGCGTCCGTATGAAGTGGATCATCCGGCCTCGGGATAATGGCTGCTCAAGTGGAGACATTTCAAGCCCATACTAACGCTTTTTATTTCAATGCTGTGTTGCCCATGAGGAATGTGTCTGCACTCTCCAGTTCTGCTTATGAGTTTGAATTGCAACAGGCCATAAAATAAGATTCATGAAGCTTTTTTATGCTCATAAAAGTCTTGATGCATCTACGGACAATTTTGTAAATTGTCACCTGCGTGTTGAGCTCATGCTTAATGAAACTAATGACAGGCTGCTGCGTAGCCAGGGGAGACGTGTCGCCTCATTACTCCTCATTAATAAACCTTGGGACCATCGGCATGAAGTTGACACGTGTCAAGTGAAGGAGGCCTTAGGCTGGCAAGGTTTGTTCCGTGACGGACGATCCGAAGTCCCGACTGAGACGCCACCGGCTCGGACCTCAGTGCCATTGATTTAACGCGCTGGTGGCTGACACTGGATCACTGCCTGATTTCCAGCTCTGGGTCCATCAGCTCCTGTTCGTCCTGCTTCTCACCTGTGAACAGCTGTGGACGTAGCAGGTCCTCCAGCTGCAGCCTCCCCCTGCCACTGCTCACACTTTCATCCCTCCCTGTGGGTCATCAATAATGCAACGCAGAGCTTCTCGAGCAGCGTGTGCGCACACACACAAAGGGCAACACACAAACAAGTTCAAACACACATAGTTCTCTCTGTGTCCCCAGTGTGATTTATAGACGGGCTCCACCAGCGGAGGCCATTATCATGCAGGCAGGCACATCTGCAGACATCACTAAGTGAGGCAGGGGGCCGAGGGGCTTCCAGGGTCACTGCTGTGGGGTGCCCCTGGTGTCAGCAGGGTCCCCCCTCAGACTGTCACAGCCTATCACAAGGGGCCTGACAACCAACAGCGCCTCAGCGTCGTTGCTCTGCCGCGGCTGTCAGTCAGTCCATCGGCTGGCGGCTCAAGAAAAGAGTCAGGGGCCTCTTTAGGACGAGTGGATTAACAGACAGGAGGCCAGAGAGCAGCATCACAACACGCAGGAAGGCCACGTCTCACAAGAGAAGAACTGGATTGAGGGGATGGATTGGTTTGGAAGATTGGACCTTAAAAAAAGAGCAGATGAAGCTGTTCAGGGCTGTTCAGTCAAGGTCCAGAACGTTTAACGCTGGTGTTTTTCCACGCACAGCTTCATAATAACTGCGCACATTACACATGCGTGAAGGCCAAGTGATGCAGTCAGGAGTTAACGTGGGCCTTGAGTCATTCAACGTGTTTGTGACAATTTAATGCGTTAGGATTGGTAAAATGATTGAAAAGGCTTTTGATGAGTCGCCTTGACATCTCTGGAGATGTGAGGACCTTCAATAAATCAATATAAATGAATCAATCAATCAATATAAAGGCTCGTACGGTCTCTGCGCACGTTAAGATGTCGAAGCGCTTCACTTAAAATATGCAAAGAAAACAAACAGAGGCCGTGTGATGAATGATATCAGGCTCTGTTTAATGTAAATCTACCTGACATGAGGACTGACCTGCCAAGTCCCAACTCCCAAGAAAGTACGTCTGGACTCGTTGGAAACGAGCCTGAAATAATCCAGACACAATAGCAGCAACCCGGCGAGGAAGCAGATCATCCGGAAAAGACATCAGCGTGAAGGGGCAGCGGCCGTATCAGTGCTGGATACCGTGAAACCTCGTCATGTACTGACCTTTAACCTGTCAGACCTGTGCAGTGGAGAACAGCGGAGAAGGGGCCACTGACCCTAAGACGTCCTGTAAGTCACTTTTCTTACCGTGCAGGCGAACGAGTGCAGAACTGGATCAACAGTAGATGTGATGGTGGTGACAGTAGTTGTCATGGCAACAGTAGTAGTAGTAAATTTAAAACAGGATAACCTTCCATGGACAAGAGCTCCGCTGCATCATCTCTGTGCTTGATGCTCCCTTTGCCCAGTTACATCTTTACCTTTCCCCCCGGCTCAACACTGCGATGCAGCCAGTGGGGAAACTGATGGTCTTCGTTGATCGGTATCTGTAACCAGATAAATAAAAGACAAGGTAAATAAGTGTCCAAGTAACCACAACATGACAAACAGTCTTTGCTTCTAGCTCCAGTGTTTAAAACGTCCTTGAGTGAATCCCTGAGTCCTCTCCTCAGGCCGGAGTCAGAGAGTCCATTGAAAAGCAGGAAGCTCCTTCCCTGAATAACTAAGCGCGAGCCGTACTTCAGTGAAACTGCTGAAGTCTGCATATCAGTAGTGCGGCATGTGAGCAACGCGTGCGTGCGTTCACATCTTTGGCTGCTCTCGTGTTAACAGTGTAAACACGAGTGTTGAGGAGCGACGAGAAGAAGAAAGAGACCGAGCCAGCGAGAGAAGAAGTGAATGGAGCGGGTGAGAAAAAAGCAAAGAGGCAAAAGACTGTCAAAGTCAAACAGATTCAGACGGATCAATGAGCAGACTGCGCCTGGAACATCCAAGGCAGCGCCAGACTCAAAGCTCCTCCAGCCCCAGTTCAAAGTGGTGACACGTCCATTAGAATTTCTAAACGTGACGGCATCGACAGGCTGCAGCACAGGGTGGAGGGAATCTGGGCCAGAGCTCAGACTCTGATTCCTCCGCAGCACTAACAGACTTCAAGCAAACCCTAGAAATGGAGAAGAATCAGTTTCTTCTACGTATACATAATTTATATCTTCATCAACATCTCCACGCAAACTGCAGAGCTTCACCAACGCTTCAACCAGGAGGCTTTGAAGTGTTACTGTATTGTTTGCTGAGCTGGACCTGAGCTGTTACTGTAAGCTGTACTGTGTTGCTCAGTCTCACCTCCTGTGAGACTAAGTCCTGACCGGTTTCCAACAGCATCTGGTGAGAAACACAATGTTCTATTCCTCCTCTTCCAGCTGTTTGAAAAGCTGTAAAGCTGTCGCAGGTTAGCGTCCATATGCAGCTGTTCAGTCGCTGGAATAATCCATATTATGACAAGAACTGCTCAACTCAGAGAAATGACTTCAGAGCAGGATGAAGGTCGTTTATCTCCACAACTTTGAAATTTTCTTCAAGTGAAGTCACACAAAGCATCAAATGCTGATGTCTCACGGGGGACGAGCCCATGAAAGGAAGCCAGAGACTCACAGCAGAGGACAGGTTCGTTAGAGTTCCTGCCTCAGGAGCTGCCAATTAACGGCCCCTCAGTGAGACCTTGAACACATCAGACCGTCTGTGGCTCCTATCGCTGTCACGTCACTGGATTGTATGGTATCACAGAAATTAGGAGAATTTCTGTCCCAGTTTAAAGGAGACAAGATCCAAAAGTAAACATTTCAATTTACAGGCCCCGGGCGACTCTTTTATAGAAACACGCTGTAGATAAAGAACCTCGTCTACGGTTTAATTAAAACTCACTTTCATGCCTTTAGAACATCACTGAGACTTAGATACAGTATCGGCTTGATGAATTTCACCCACATCCTCATATCTGTATTCAAATACATCAATAGGCTTCTAATTGTGGAGAAGAGACAATGCGTCGGCTGCTGCAGAGATGGGGCGGCGGGGCACAGAGGCCCTCCAGGGGGCAGGAAATCTGGGGGATTAAAGCTAAATCTGCTTAGGCACTTCCACGTCAGCCAGGCCGCAGACTGAGGCTGAGAGGAGTGCGTGCTAGCTTAGCGCAGCTGTCGGGAGCTGCTGCCACCGAATCGATAGCGGCTTCACTCCCTCCTGCCTCTGCATCCTGCCTCCTCAGCCTCCCGGATCAATACGTCGTGGAGCTGATGAGCGGGTTCACGTGCAGGTCGTTTCACACAGTCCGAGGACGTCGACGCGGCGAGCGGTGACTGTCCAGAGGTGACGTAAGTTAAGCTGCACCTGCGTCACCAGCGTGATCATGTGATGAGCGAGCGTTTGCAACAGCTGGAAAAACAGAAGGAGAAGTTGTTGTTACAACCATCAGCAGTTTGGTACCTGGCAGCGGTAGTTAGTGTGGATCAGCTGCACGAAGAGGTGAAACGATGCTCAGAGTTCCTGTAGGACACAGGAAGCTGGTGGTGTCCGTGCAGGTCGAAGGTCAGATTAAGACATATGGAAACGTGTTCGTTCACGCCTCATTAACATTCAGGACCAGTCTCATCGGTTCTGTCACGAAGTGTGAGGTCAGCGTTGGCTTCACGTCTTACGCGTCGTAACGGCCTCAGCGTTTGTGGGCAGAGTCCGTCTGAACGCTGAGAGTCAGTTACAGTAAATGAGCAGCGAAGGCAGCGTGAGTCAAGCCCACAGAAAGCCAGCAGCGCCTCCATGTGGTCCAACGAGCACATGGCACGTACGTGTAGGTTTTAAGATGTTCTCATCATCTGAACTTAAAGTGGCCTGAGTTTAGATTTCAACACTAAGCCACATAAATAACATCTCAGCCACGTAGACAATCGATGCAAGACAAACATGATGTGCTGACGCTGCACAGAGTTAAGGGAACTAGAAACACACGTGTGGGTCAGAACTTCATGATTCTGCAGTAGATGTGCTTCAGTACGAACTAAACAAATACTTCAGTTGTGCGTTTTCTATCCGTTTAAATAATTTGATATTTTTTCACAAAATTACCTGAGCAGTCAAATAAATCTTTACCTTTGAAATGTTGTGGAGTAAAGCAGGACATCGAACAGAGGGTTCCTGACCTTTGACCTGACTCACCTCACCCGTCTTCACTGTGCATCACTTCACAGCGTTGCTTCTGCTTCCAAACACTCCTCATACAGACCCCATCCCGATGCTGACGAACAAACGCATCCCACAGGGTTCAACAGGAAGTCAACACGCCTTGAAATAAAATAAAGAATAATTCAAAGCTATTTGTACTCGCAGCAAAGTGTCTTTGCCCTGAAGCGACTACTTAAAATCCTCCTCACATACTTCATCTGTCCATACTTACCCACAAGAGCAGCACCGGGTTTTAAAGTGTGATAAAGTTTCCACAAACTTCTAGTGAACAAACATTCCCTCAGTTCAGTCTCAGTGAATCTGCCTCTGGTCTCTGATCCAACTCCTTCTTCTACTCATCGTCCGCTGGCGTCGCTGCTGCCTGGACCATGTTCTTCGCGTTCTGTACGTTCCACATCACCTGAATGATTGTCATCCCTCAGGTCAGATGTCAGAGGATGCTGTGACTGCAAAAGCTCTTTGTGGCCGTTTTTGATTTATGTGCATATAGATGAAGGGATGCTCTGAAATCAGCCGACATCCAGTCATCACGTCTCTCTGAAAACCTAAAATGCATCAAATCCAATCCAGTAGAATAAATCACTCAACAGTGTAAAACCTAAAGCTGCGTTTAAGTCTTTGACATCAAACACTGCTCAGCATTGTCAGAAAGAAAACAGCACAAGGACAGAGGGAATTTATTTGGAGGATACAAACAAATACAAACAGTTATGAAACTATCAGAGCTGAAGAAGCTGCACATACATATTAGGCCTAAGCTGCGGATGAGATGACATTTAGAGATAAAAGATGTAAACAGATCAATCGTTAGTGTTTGTGGTATTAAACACCACTTTCCTTTGTCTGGTGTCTAAACACTGATGCTACGTTGTTCTGTTCTACTTGACCAACAAGCTTTTCTGGAGCAGCACAAAACTCACTGTCACTGTTGCTACGGAAACACAGATAGCTAGCGTGTTCGACAGACAGGACGAAGGCTTCGCAGCTTAACTTCATCTGTGCTCCATCTTCTCAAACATGACATGTGATCTTTCTGGCTTTAGGCTTTGCTTTTGTCTGAGCTGTCCTGCTCTGAGTCTTCACCTCTGCTGCCGAACCTCCGGTTCAGCTCCGACGTCAGCACCGAACAGCACGATTTCTGAGAAGAAAAAGCAAAAACTAAACAAACCACATCACGCAGAGCTCACGCCGTCACCGTGTGGTGCTGCCTCCCACCTTGCCGTCCTTAGCTTGGTTGCGGGCCCTGGACAAGAGCTCCAGCAGGGCCAGCAGGAGCCCGGCTACCAGGCCCAGGCCGAGAATGAGGAAGAGGCCTCGCAGCTCATGGGGTTGCAGGGCCTGGGAGATGTTGTTGGTGCGGTCGCCCATGCAGCTGCTGGACCACCACTTGTCCCGCAGATAGGTCAGCTCGCCAGACTCGCTGAGCTGGAGGATGGCTACGGTCAAGTTTTTGACCAGCGGGGAACCTGGTGGAGCACAAGGAAACCTGCTGTTAAACACATGCACACGAAACTCCCCAGAGCAGAAAGACTGGGAAATGTCCGTTTGATTATTATCTGCTGCTAGAAAAAGGTGAGACTCACCCACAGGCGCTGCGATGGAGTAGGACCTCATACCGATGACTTCCTGTGAACGGGTGATTGCACAGTAGCGAGCCACTGCCAAGTCTAAGGACGCGGCCTCACCGATGAAGGCGAAGTTTCCCTCCTGGGTGCGGCGAATTCCCTCCGCCATGTTAACAACGTAGCTCTTCTTACGCTCCATGTGCTGGTAGATGCGTCGGTGCACGGGGTTGTTGGAATTCTGGGAAACAAGAAAGAAGAGCAGTGTTCTGTGGCGCCGTCCACTCAGAGAAACGGCAGACAGCGCGCCAGGTACCTTAAAGAAGAGCATGGTGGATGCGGACTCAATGGTGCCGTAGTCGATCACATCCTGGTTAGCCAGGTCTTCAAACGTCCGGATGGAGATGTGTTTGTTGTTGGAGGTGAACATGGCGCTGAAGTTGCCAAAGTAGCAGGCCAGCAGCAGGACGGCGAACAGCCACCACACGGCGCTGACCACGCGGCCGGACGGGGCCTTAGGGTGAGGCCCAGCACCTGAGAGCACACAGACAGACGGACGTCCGGCGCTGCACTGCTGAAGAAGGTTTCACAGCCTGGGATTGAAAGCCGGGTTACCTTGCAGGGTCAGAGCTCCCAGGATGTACCAGAAGCTGTGCAGCAGCGTGAAGGTGTGGCCCTCCGTGTCCGGTTCAGCCCATTCCGTGGGACTGATCCTGCAGCAGAATGAAAGTCTGTAAAGCTCCACACATGCACGGATGCTTTAAGGTCACTTTGTGTTGAGAACACAACCCAACCTCCTGTAGTTTTGTGCATCTGTGGTTATTCACTGTCTCCACACCCTCAGTCTTTATCCACCTATTGTGGATGTAGCTGTGATGTTTTTACTTACCTGCCTACCAGGAATATGCAGAGACCTGTGAGCAGGAAAGCGATGAGGACTCCGACCCACATGTCTGTGGAGAAGGGCGACAGCAGACTGAAGGTGCTCTCCTCAGAGGTCAGGTCTTTGCTCAGGATGAAGCCGATCCCAGTCTGCATGAAGGGCGTGGTCATGTCCACGTACCGCTCTCTGACCGCCGTGACGGTCAGCGGGGCCACCGCCAGGTCGGCCTCCTGGTGGACGCGAGACCACACAGTGAAAGTTGTGAAAGGTACCAGTTGGTCACGATAAAGCTCCATATTATCTTAAAGACCTCATGGTTTCATATGTTCCCAACAGAACGCGAGGTTCCCAGGGCATTGGTCTACATGACTCTGACTCTGATTCTGACTTTGACTCTGATTCTGTCTCTATGACCTGGTTTCTGACTCTGACTCTGACTCTGTGACTTGGTTTCTGTCTCTGATTCTGATTCTGACTCTGACTCTGACTCTGTGACTTGGTTTCTGTCTCTGATTCTGATTCTGATTCGGATTCTGACTCTGTCTCTGTGACTTGGTTTCTGTCTCTGATTCTGATTCTGATTCTGACTCTGATTCTGACTTTGACTCTGATTCTGTCTCTATGACCTGGTTTCTGACTCTGACTCTGACTCTGTGACTTGGTTTCTGTCTCTGATTCTGATTCTGACTCTGACTCTGACTCTGTGACTTGGTTTCTGTCTCTGATTCTGATTCTGATTCGGATTCTGACTCTGTCTCTGTGACTTGGTTTCTGTCTCTGATTCTGATTCTGATTCTGATTCTGATTCTGACTTTGACTCTGACTCTGTGACTTGGTTTCTGTCTCTGACTCGGTCTTACCCTTCGGATGACCTCTCCAATCATCCCGTTCCAGTTGCCGCTGCTGTCCATCACACCGTAGCGGTTGTCTTTAACCAGGTGCACTTTGTACTTGAACCCCAGCTTCTTGGAGAGCTCGGAGAGCAGGTCGATGCAGTATCCCTCCAGCTCGGAGCCTTTGGTCACGATGTACGGATCCTCCTGAGAGAACACAACAAACAAAATCACATCAAGCTGCAGAAAAGGTGAAGAAAAGCTTCAGTAAAGAAGAAGTTGCCTTGTGTCTCATTAAGCTTTGCCTCGCGTGAAAAGCCTCAGCGTTGTTTCTTACAACTCAACATGAAACCAGCTTTAAATCCTGCTGGGGGTCATTAACTAAGTCTTTCTAATGTGCTGGTTGAGCCCAGATGATTCTGTTTCACAGCTGCCACCTTGGCTTTCTGCTCTACGAAGCGGCACAAAGGGAAGCGATACCTTTATGGTGGTGATGGATAACTCCTTGGCATCTGTGGAAAAAAACAAGCACAACAAAGATTTAGCTTGAGCCACGTCTTTGGATAAGCAGTTGGTTTGTGTTTACAGGCCACTGTGCAGAGCGGCTTCGTAGTAAAGTATTAGTAGTAAAGCATGTTGTGGCTTTGAGGCCCCTTCGTGGGCTTTTCTCACAGCCAGTGCAGCAAATAAGCCAAACTGCCACCGCAGAACAATGACAGTCTTGTTGTGGGCTGTTTTTCAGGAGACTTGAGAAAGGGCTCTATACTGAGGGACAGTTGCAAGGTACAAGGCGGGGGGGCAGCGGGCCCCTGTGAGGAGGTCGGGTGGGACCTCCTCCTTAGGAATGTGAGTCACTGTTGTTTTCAACCCCCGTCCACGAGTAGGGGGTGAAGCTCCCACCCCACACGCTGACATTACCCGTGACACTCGGAGTTGTTTTCTTTCTGCCGTTGACTGTGACCAATGGCATTGCAGCTTGTCCAGCGGGACCTAACATGCCCTGCCAGGCCCGGCCAGAGGAAGGAGGGGAGCGAGCGGAGGTGCCAGGGATGCAAGTTGTTCAAAACTGCATGCAGTAACAAAAAGCTGGCCCAGCTGGGTCATACAGAAGCCACGACTCCCCATCGGACTCCTCAAGAGAAGATGGCAGGACCTACAATTTGCGGAGATGCCTGTCAGTTTGCCGCCCGCCTGCCGAGTCCTCTCCCCACACAGTTAATTGATTTATCACAGTGCTTTCTGTGGCTCTGCAAGGTGCAGCCCCTCCACTGGTGAGAAATGAGATGCTTCCACAGTGGACGGCGCCCCCTCCGTGCTTTGATGGGACGCCAGCGGCCCAGCAGGGCCAGCGGCGAAAGAGTCAAGTGTGAGAAACGATTTGGGAGCGTGACCTTGTCTCATAGGTCAGCCAGAGCTGGCTGGCACCGAGCCGAGCCTCAGCTCCGCAGACGCTTCTCGGAGACAGAGGAGACGACGCTGGGGCTGGGTGGAGCCCTGATTCACAGCTTTTCAAAATAAATGTGCCACAGAAACCAAATTATTAGTTGAGATGGTCATGGTACGAGTGCGATGTTGAGAAACGCGATATCACCGCAGTGGAACATGCAACGAGAGTCACAGACAGCCACAAACACCAGAACATGAGTAAACGCTTACCTGTGGCTGCCCAGGCTGTAAGAGCTGCCACGCAGAAGAACAAAGCCAGGCAGCCTCTCATGATGCAGCAGCCCGGAAAACTGAAGGAGGCGTTAAATATTTGTTAAACCACAAGCACATTTTCAGTAACGTCTTGTTCACGCATTAAACGTGATTTATAGCGCAGCCGTCTGAAGACCTGAGAAAAGGCAACGAGACTCAACTCACCTCAGTTATCAGGATCCGCGTGAATTGAATTTCTGTGCAAAAGCTTTTTCAAGAGAAGAGGCAAGAAATTGGCAAGTTATGCGTAAGTGGCCGGTGGGCAGGGTTGTGTGGAGCAGAACGCAGAGGGGTGTTTATATGAGGGAGTACGGCGAGGGAGGAGACAGGAGCTGAAAGGGAACAAAAACAGCAGGCTGAAATCTGAGGAGAACACATAGCAAATCGTTTGAGGCAAATGAAGTTTTGATCCTTCGTTTACTGTCTTTTTCTAGATGTGTTGCAGCCCAGACGACGTTTTTAGCCTTAACCTCTACGTTTGTAAAAACAGCTCCAGTAACACACTTTTACAGGTTACATAACAGGATGTGGAAAAAAAAGGAGGCAGACGGGGGTCAAACGTTTTGCGTTGGAGGAAGGGGTTTGGGTCCAGTACATGTGGAGGACAGGTCAGACCCTGAGGAGGCCCTCAGAGGGAGAGAACGTTGTGAGGCCTCCTCAGGGTCGGTGAACGCCCACATTACATAATTCACAGAAAATCACATTTTGTAATACGTCTTTCTTAATCCTTAAACAACAAGTCCACACACTACACAGATTTATCTGCACAAACGCTTCAAACACTGGCGGCGATTTCATCTTGAAAGGAAGGACGCGAGACAAAAACATTCTCTCAGGCCTGAAGTACTAGACGGCTCTGAGGTTTCAGTTGAGAGGCCAAGCCGTGCCAAACTGTCTAGATAAATACGCTTTAAAAGGGACTCGGGCTTTCATGGAATCCTAATGAAGCTGTCTTTTGTGCTTATGTGCCGGCTGGAGCGGAGTCTGTGACGCTAAAATGAGCATGTCGTGCTTCACAAAGTCTTACAGAGCTGAAGAAGAGGCCTGGCAGAGGCTGACAGCGCCAGAGGTGGCTGTCAGCCTTGGAAACCGCAGACCTGACAAAGGCCCAACCTTTGACTGACAAATCAGCATCCTGAGAAAACAGGGAGGGGCCACACAGCCTCTTGGTTTGGGTTTCAAGCACTTGAGGGCACGGATTTTAAATGCAGGGAGGACTTGACCCAGTCATTGTCTTCATAAAACTGATCGGAAGCAGTAACGGTGCCGTTTCCAGCAAATCGACGTCGGGGAGCGTCTGAATCTTCAACCTCTGAAGGTTTAACTGATTTGTGCACGTTGTACAGTCTAAGAAACATGGACTACTCTTGGGTGGCGAGCTTTACTGAGGAGCTGTTTTTCCTCCTCTAATGAGCTTGTCGTCTCTTGTGCAGCCTCAAGTATTTGTTCTGGAACGTTTCTCCTTCCCGCAGGGGGTCTGTGCTTTTTTTCTGTTTTGCCAGAGAGGTTGAGGGAGGTGATGGCTGGTAAACACAGACCCAAGCAGAGTCCATAATTAGAGCAGAAAGCGGACCCTGCCGGAACCGAGGCCAAGCGCTTTGACGTGTCAGCTTGTATAAGGCTCAGTTTAACTGGGCCGTTAATGGCTCGTCTTTGTCTCCGAGCTGGAGACAGCAGTCGATGGACTCACGTCAAAGACAAGAAATGAGCTGGAAAACTAAGAAATATTCACTTGAGATTTATTCAGGTCAAAATCACACATGGTTTCATTTAAATATTTTGTCCCTTAAAGTTTGCACACAGAACTGGCGGCAGTGCAACGATACAACAGGTCGACAAGCAGACGTGCTTCAAAACAGATCTCCAAGGACCGAGAAGAACGAGGGTTTCAGACATGATGCTGTGTAGATGCTCTAGAAAAGAAGTTTGGAATATTAACAGATCCTCTTAAAAAACGAAGCACAGCCTTGGAATGGACACTACAGTGCATTAAAGACATGCAGCCAACTAATAAAGGGCTAAACGTAGTTCAGGATGTACAGGATCAGTGCTGTGACATGCTGCAGAGCCAAACAACGGCTGCTCGGTAAATCACAACCAAACCACTACACAAATAATACGAGAGTTGACCTGTCATCCTGCACCGGAGGAAGAGTTCATTCCCCTTTTTAGCAGCTTCTTCAGGATGATTCCATGCCATCATGCCAAATATTGCTAGTAGATGGGTCTGCTGATGAAACTCATTAAGTATCTAAACTTCAACTCAGCTCAAATACTACAGTTCAAGTGGGGAGCGTTTCAAATGTTCCCTAGTTGTGATCTATCGCTACTTTAAGTAAAAAACAACAACATGAGAGCAGATCACAGTCAACACAAACAGCCATATAAAATCTGTATTTTGCACTAAATACATTCTGGCATATATCTAACATTTGGTGCAAAGGATGACAGAGCTGCAGTCGAGGGGTTTAAAAGATGCTCCATTAGGTTTAAAAGACGCTCAGGCTATAAGTGGCTCTTGCACAACCTCAAAGATGGGAAACAAACAGTTCCTGGGCCAGTAATTCAGCAGATAATGTGTCTGTCTCATGTTACATAATTTGAACTATGAGTTAATTTTCTGTGACATTTTGCAAGATATGCAGAAAACACTTGGGGAAAAGCTGGACTGGTTTCCAAAGAAGCCTCTAGCTGTGCGTCTCACACTCAGTTCCAAGTCAGCCAGTTGTTAGAGTTTAAGCCTGAAAAGGACTTCACTGCTTTCAGGGTCTAGGGAGGTCTGGGACAGTCTAGGAGAGGGGGATCCTAGGGGGATGAGCTGACTCAGCAAGTCCAGGCTGGAGCAGGGACTCCGCACCACGCAGCAGGCCCCTTCGGGGTTCCCCCGCTCCTCGATGGGACTGGCACCACTTCCACTTCTGCTACCAGTGAAGCTAAAGCTGGCGCTTCTGCCCTGGATCAGGCCCTGAAGCCGCTGCCTTTCTTGAGCCTTCTTTGCCCTGTTTGCGATGTAGCGCACCCTGCTTTGGCTCCTGGATGACGTCCTTCGCACCAGGGTCTCATCCACAGGTTCCTCCTGTGACTGTCCAGGCCTGTTGTGTGGGCCAAAGTCACTAGCAGTCAGTGGCTCCACGTCAGTCAGCTTTCGCAGTTGCTCTGTCAGGTTGCTGAGCGGCTGAGACTTCTGAGGGCTGCCTCTTCGGAGCTGATCCCTGGTCGGCCTAACAACGAAGCTGCGGCTGATGCTGCGGTACTTGCTGTCAAAGTTACAGGAAATGTCATCAGAGGTCAGATCTCCGAGGCTTTTGGACATGGAAGGAGTAGCTGCTGTAGCTGCTGCAGAGGACGGCCTGCTGGCTGAGGACTGCCGGAGTCCTTCCATGTAGAGCCGGTTCCAGGTGTGCCTCCTCTCAGTCAGTCTGTTGGGGGAATCCACAGCAGCTTCCTGGGATGGCTGCAAGGGGCGGGGCTTAATTTCATCTACGGCGCACTCTCTTTGCTGAAGATCGGGGTTTGACTTGCTCTTGCTGACCCGCGCGATGTCGTACGCAATCGATGCTGAGCGTCGACAGCTGGCCCAGTGAGGGTCGCAGGAGCTGCTG
Source organism: Macropodus opercularis (assembly GCA_030770545.1). Lineage (NCBI taxonomy): Eukaryota > Metazoa > Chordata > Actinopteri > Anabantiformes > Osphronemidae > Macropodus > Macropodus opercularis. The sequence goes on from CM061095.1 coordinate 16,909,496, forward strand.
GATGTGGGCAGGCTGGTGAGGCTCTTCCTGGCCAGGTTGGGAAGGGACAGGTCGATGACGGTGTCGCTGGAAGAGATGCTAGAGGAGGACGACATGCTGTCTCGGTGGCTGCCTGGCTCCAGTTTGCTCCACAGGCGGTCGTTAACGGTGGCATCTGTGCAGACTTCTGGGACAGCGGACTGGGCTTGTGCGTCTGAGGCAACAGTGACTCCAACGTGGCCCTCACTTTTTGCCCGTCTTACCGGTGGATGAGGTGCCAGATTGCCAAAAAGCGTCCTCCTGGCCGATGCCCTCTGAGCTGCAGGGACCGCAGGGGATCCCAGAGACGCCGCGGCAGCAGGAGGCTCCGCTCGGAGCTCAGACATGGACTCTTCTTTTCTGGTTCCTGTTTCTTGGCTTCCTTTCAGCGTTGGCGTGTTCTCCAGGAAAGAATGAGCGCTTCTGTTGGTGCAGGCGGCTTGACTGCCCTGCGATGGCCCAGTTTTGTCAGCGTTTGTCAAAGGGAGCGATACAGTTCTGGCAAGCGTATGTGTTTTGCTGTCTCCACTCACTTTAACAGGACTGCCCACCACCCCATTTGACAGAACTGTCACTGGAGAGTCTGCTTTTATTGCTGCTGATGGTGAGTCCGGTGGTGACAGTAATGAGCGGTGGGAGGACGGACTCTCTTCAGGAGTGGAGACGGGTCGGACCGAGCGTGTGTTCTTGGCGTCTTCGGAGGTTGGCGCTAGACAACGTAGAGGGGAAGGTGGTGTCTGCGCCGTGGAACAGTCTGCGGAGAGAAGAACAGCACAGACATTCAGCACCGCTGTCACCGAAAAACTAGGTATTCACTGAACTGATCCTGTGGAAATGTTACAACGGTTGACTGTTGAGCTCTTTTAATGCATGTGCACCACAGCAGATGCATTTTAATGTGAAGGCAGCTGACGCCGTAGCTCTGTGCACCTTTTGTCAAGATGGGAGTTTAAAACGTTTCATGGGCAAAATGTTGTTTTACACAAATGAAGATACTAACATCTGACCATTTCATTAACGTTTCGGAGGGAAAAGGTGGAAAACGCCCACGACTGGTGATAAAATGATGAGAATGGTGCATTTTGTGAAGAGGTGAAGGTGCGGCTCTAAGTTTCCAGTGAGACTCAAGAAAAAAAACTCTACACAAAGAAGCATCAACAAGGCCACAACCTGAGAAAAGAAATGAAAGTCAAGGTCCACCCGAACATGGCCTTCACCAGGAAATGCAGAAAATAAAAGTGAAAATAACAAAAATGTCCGTAGTGAAAGAAAAACGTGTGGGTGTCTAAGACGTTTCCACAGCAACTCAAGATCGAAACACAAACGCATACTTTAGTTTGCCATAAACAACACTTAAAACAGCCGATTAGTGTTTTTTAAGCTGCATCCCTGTTGAGTGAATGAGGTGCGACGTGGATAAGACAGGCACAGACAGTGATGCGTGAATGTGAAGGAGGCTGCATGCGTTTAGCAGTTACCTGTGTGCGGTCATCCCCTCAATTCTGCACTAGGAACAGAGAGAGCGGCCGAAGGGACAGAGAGGAAGAGCGAGTTTAGCAAAACTGGAAAGAAACGGGAGAGGAGGCAAGGAAACTGTAACAGGACAGAGAATCATCCTAACAACAGACGCTGCTGCAGCTTATCATCGGCTTCCTGACATCCACTCTCTAAACAGGTAGAGTACAGCATGCTAACCGCTAGCACACGACGAACTACGCGATGGAGGAGAAGGTCTGGTTCACTCAGCTGGAGATTAGCACTGACTGGGCCGTTGGTTGAGCCTTGAGTTTCTGTGTAGAGCAAAGTAAAGGCACTGCCTCCATGGGTTGATGTTAAAACTTACCACTTGTGTCATCTGTGGGGCAGTTGGGTGGTGTAGCGTAGGGAATTGGAACGACAAGGAAATCAGAAAAGTGCAGAAAAGTCGGGGAAACAGATTAATGCTAACGCTGACGAACTAAACTCAGGACTGAAGCTAAATCCAGAACTTGTGTGTGGGAGCTAGATTTGATTTTCTAAAACCATGGATGCTACAGAAAACTAGGTCTACGGGGCTTGTTCAGCTGCTGGGTCGTCAGTAGCCGTCTTACCAGTGAAGAACATGGGGGACTTATGGCGCAGCTCTTCCATTTTCTGGGCAAACAGGGCATTCATCTCCCGCTGCAGCGTGCCCACGGCCCTTTTGCGGCTGTCCAGGACAGACCGTGGAGGCAGCATAGGAGGCGACTCCAAGCTACTGAGACTGCCAAAACTTTCTGAGCTGCTGCTGTCACTCAGCAGGAGGCCTTCACTTGCATTGGTGTGTGTGAACGTGGTAAGCATTGAGCCACAAGCAGCACCATAATTCAGGGCGGTCGTTTGCCGCCAGCGGAGGTTGGTCCTGCAGTCTGGCGTGAGGTTCGGTGTCGGAGTTACGGTGGCGGGGAAGCGTCTACGAGGAACGCTGCAGGAACGGGCATTCCTCTGTGATGCGTCGGCCTCAGGCCGGACGTGATGGGCAGCCAGAGTTTGTCTGGCTTTTGATCTGGGGAAGGGGGTCGGAAGAACAAGAGCCTGGGGCGAGTACTGACACTGAGCCTTTGTGCAGGGCTTAGGTTTGGGAAGAGGCTGTGAGTCTGGCTGGGCCCCTAGCGGCTGGGGCTTGACCGCTGGCTTGGGCTGAACTTGTCTCTTGGTTGATGAAGAGCGACTACTTCTTTCTTGTCTTTCCACATCTGCCGCTCTGGACTTGCCTCCCTGCCTGTCTTCAACCTGGCCCTTCCTCTCCGCCTCTGGACTCTCCTTCGACCCCATCACACATGTGATACAGTTGGAGGACATCCCCACCCTGCCTGAGCCGTTAAACGCGACGCGGGCAAACACCCCCGGCTTCATGTCCAGCGGGTCATGAAAGCGAAGCCGACTGGCCCGTTTCACTGGCTCGCTCATGGGTCGACGATGAGCAAAGATTTGGGCCTTACCTTTTCCCTCCTCATGGTGAAAAGCCCCGTTGGTGTCAGGTCGGTCCCAGGGCTCCAGCGAATCCCCATTGCGATGTTGTGGCAGCGTGGGCTGGTGAGAGGTGGCAGCAGAGGCCTTGTCCCTGTCCTCAGACTCTCGCTCCTCACTAGCGCCCTCTGAGCTATAGTCTTTGGTGTCAATGGCAATCTCTGGTAAGCCCTTCTTGACTTTGGGCTGGCCTTTGGTCGGTGCGCTGGCGGTGCGGCGCAGGAGGTGGGCACCAAACGGATGCTTACGGCTGTGCTGTGCAGCAGCATGGCTGTCCAGGGAAGCCTGCTTTGGGTTTCTGTGAAACAGCCCTTTTATGCCGCTGGCTGCTTTGGCCTGACAAGAGAACAACAAGACAATTATGTCAAACACAAGAACTCCTCACAAGCCGAAAGAGGACAGATTCCAGTGAGTCTTTACAAGACAGTGGTTGATGTCATAAAGTGGTCACTGCTCCACACAGCTTTTACACGGTGAGCATGCTTGAAAGGGAACAGACCAGTTCCATCAATGTCCGCGTCCACTGGAGCAACTTTCTCTAACTGTGTGTGAATGATCATCCAGTCTGCAGCTTGATCATTCAGCTGTGATCCAAACTTTGAATTCAACTCGAATTCAAGTTAAGGTAAAGTCAATGCCTTCATTCTTTGGGTTATTGTTTAAGTACAGAGACTGAAAATGATTCCATGACTGATAAAGAGGATGTGGTTCTTTCCGTGACTTAGGGGGATGTGAGATGCTGGTTAGACGTTTTTAGTGACTGATTGAATAAATAAATTGAAATTGAATTGATGCAGACATGACAACTACGAACATTCAGACACAGACACTGATGAAATTCACTTTGGCCTTCTGGTAAATGACGATCAGTCACTCCACAGAAACGCCAAATCAAACGCAGCTTTGGCGTTTCATTCCCTACAACCTGCCATTACTCATCAGAAGTAGATCCAAATAGCAGAGCAGCTGAACGGCTTAGTGACAAGAGACAAAAACAAAAAGCGCTCCAACGTTATGGGAAACCCTTTTGCAGTTTTACCCAAATCTAGAGCCAAGCTGCTCGAGGATGGTTTCAGCTTCTCGCTGCAGTGGTTGTTGCCAGGTTTGCTTCATGGTCGTATCATCCTTTCATTCACAAAGAAAAGCAGTTTGACCGTAGAGCAGCATGTTCAGATCATGACTTGCTGTGGTGGGTAAAAGCAAAAGCACATTTTCTAAAATCCCTCTGACTGCTCTCATCTTCTCAAAAAAACGAGAAGACGTTTGAAACTGTCAATGAAATGTTTCTACGCTGTGTATGCAAAAGGAAAAAAGAAACGAGATCCAACCATCAAGGGCAGAGCTAAAATGAGAAGCAAACGTCCTTGTGTTCCAGGGTCTGGAACGTTATACCTCTGCAGTGCAGCGCGCTGAAAACGCTTCACCTAGGATGTAAAGATGCCGCCGGGGGAACAGACAAGTCACTGCAGCCTTGCAGTGTCCCGACATTGGATCTACTTGAAGGGTCAATGAAGATGCAGGCGGTGTCAACCATCATAACTCATGTGAGGCATGAGTTGCAGTTTTCAATGCTTGCAGTTGGGGAGGGTTTACCACGGGAGCAGGGGGCTCATGCAAGAAGCCAACCGGGTCTCACTACACCTGAGTTTTGAGCGGCAGCTTGAGGGCTCCTAAAAATTTCCTGCCTCTAAATGAAGCATTTGGAAAAAGAGGGGCCCACTGAAATCACAAAGAGACACAGGAAGAGAGTGAGAATCAGAGAGGGAGGGGATGAAAGAGAGAAGACTGGGTGGTGACGGGGGGGGGGGAAGAGAAAACACAGCAGGAGGCACAGAAGGAGGAAGTTCAAAGCAAGGACAACGGACAACAGAGCGCTCAGTTACACGATGGCCGGACACAGCTGAGTGGGCTGAACACGCTGCGAGGGAAGAGTCGAAGCCTGGGATGACAGCAACGACTGCAAAACGTGTCCACAGGATGATCCACTGAGTTTAGAACAAATCAGCTTGGGCTAAAAGGCTAAGCTGAAGAGAACAGGGTCACGTTCCCGTTCGGTAGTTGCATAAATAGGTTGTATGAGAAAGCTTGGATAACGTTGGACAGGAAGACCTGGCTCACAGCTGCTCCTCAGTTTCACGCCAGAGGAACATTCCCGCACCGAGATTTATTTGTACAGACGGGACGACACAGCAACAGAAAGGCAACGCAGGCCAAAGGGCAGAAAACTGGGCTGTAACGTGTCCGACCTCACTGTTTGCTCTTTTCTTTCTCTATTTCAACAAGAACACGTTGACTACTTACTTTATACGAGCCCTGCAGGCACAAACTGCACATATGACAATCAGCTGGTGGCTCCTGATCTAATTCAATTCTAATTGTGCTGTTTATCTGTCATTAAAAATACATTTCCATAGAAATGAACAGTCACACGATAATACGCTACTGTCACGTTTTGTGGGTTCTCAGCTGGTTACCGTGGCGATACGTACCTTACCAGTGATGTCATTCACCGCTACATGAACAAAGATGGAGGCCTCCTCCATGCCTTCCAAGTACACGTGGCGATAACCTGCACGCAGACGCATCACACAGTGAGTTCAGACACCGTTAAGGACATTTCCTATTGTAGCACAATCCAGTTTCTCTAACTCACGCCTAAATGAAACCACTTAATGGGAATGAGATCAGTGTCAGCAGAACACGACAAACACAGGGATCGACGAACGGTGCTCCTCTAGCTCGTACCTGGCATCATGCTGTTGAAGGCGATGGTCCGCTGGCCGATGAAGTCCTGCCCAATGGGGTCATGGTCCCACACGAGGAAACGCACCAGGGCCAACTCTGGCATGTGGACTGTGAACACCAGAGTCTCCTCCCACATCGGGTTGAACCCTGCGTGAGGGAGGAGCAGAGGCAGGAGCGGAGACGAGGGAAGAAACGAGCCGACAAATGTTAAATCAGGGAGACGGAGATAACACAAAAGAACCGACGGACACAAAGGACACGGAGAACAGACGGTCCAGGACAACCAGACCAGGCTCAGCATTCATCAATTATTCAGTGTGTGTGTGAGAGAGACTGAGAGGTGCTGCTTGTGCACATCTACAGGGTCATCAGTTATTAATCAGAACCTACAGGAACGGAGTCCCAGGCAACGGACGCTCTGCTCCAGTCGCCACGTTACACAGTTATCACCCGTCAAACGCTAAACCACAACAACCCACAGAGGAGGAGGCCAGTCAGTCTGAACCTGCTGCTTGGGCCTCGCTGTCAGGTTGAGTCAGTCAGCTGTGCTCACAATGAACCTCTCTTCCAACTCACCGTTGTCGTCCACAACTCTGGTCTGCTCCTTGCTGCAGTCGACGGGGAGGCCGATGACCTCCACCTCCACGAAGGGGTCGATGATCTGACAGAAAGACGCCGGTTAACGTTTGTCTGTTGTGATGACGACTGTCCTGCGTGAGTGTGTCGTTCTGTACCTCTCCTCTGTCCCCTAACATCGAGTCTTTGGGTTTGGGCAGCTGTTGTCCACTGATGATCTTCACCACCAGCTGTTTCTTCATCTGGCCCGGCAGCGGGTCGTCCATGCTGGGGTTAAAGGCACCTGCAGTGGGAAGTGAGGACGTTTACGACACAGCGCGGCTGCACAAGACCAAGAATTTTCCCTGCGATGTGAATGAACGTCCAACCTTCACACATGCAGGCGGGTTTAAGGACGTAGCCGCAGTTGCCGTTGCTGTAGAACTTGGCTCTGTTGAGCTGCAGAACCCGTCCCTCTGACTGGTAGTTGAGTGCGACTGAAATCAAAAAGCAGTTCACTTCCTCAGAATCGGCAGGACTGCAGGGATTGACAGAAACCCAGCACCGTCGGCAAACGGACTGAAGGCGGGTGGAGCTCATACCCAGCTGGCAGCCAGCATTCCAGAAGGGCTGGGGGTTGAAGTTGGAGGAGTCCACGCGGTAGGAGGAAGGGTAGATGCGGGAGAGCTGCCGCTGGTTGAAGTGGATGAAGGATGTCGCTCTCTGCTGCATCACCTGGTGAGCTTTGGTCTCGCTGAGCGACGACACCTGCCAGCTGCAGGTGGCTGCCGGACACAGCAAAAGACGTGAGTCATCGATCAGCCGCTCACACCAGAACCAGCCACGGAACCCGTCCGCTCACCTTGTGCCTCGATGTCATAGAGACCCACAGACTGCGTGTATTTGACCAGGTCGGACAGAGCTCTGGACAACTTCATGGTCTTCTTCTTTCTGTAAGGTCACCGAATGGAAATATTACACAGTATATTCAGAGTAGCAGCAGAATCAGGTTGGATCTCTGAAATAAAACAAAGGGCTCCGTTAATTCAATTTCACTGTTTTTGAGAAGTTCACACACGACGTCGGGCCACTGTCGCCTCGTTTCTCACACCCCATTTGAAATATTAGTTATTAGGTAACGATGGCGTCTCCAAACACTGGACCCTCCCTGTTCAGCACATTTAACAGCTTCAGCACTTTTCTCACAGACTTTCATTCTCGATTTAGCAGTTTTTCCCCTGCTGCTTGGGGCTACTTCGCTTTGCGTTTTAGGTCTCGGACTGTGGGCTACAGCACCTGCTGTGGTGCAGGGGGGCGCGGGACACACTGCATGTGCTCTCCTGGTCTGTGTCTGTGTCTTCAAAGCTGGACGCCTTCTTCAGTTTGGACGTCTTTTTCTGCAAAACAAGACCCAGAAACGCTGGTGAGAGCTCAGCTCCCGTTTAACGGACCATTAGAGACGAGACGCTGCTGAGCAGGATCCAGAAATGAGACTTTTTTCTTTCAACCACCCAGAGTATGAAACTAATTAGAGCAGCGTTGATGCAAGGTGACGGGTCCATTCGAAGGAGGAGGAACCGACCTTGCGTTTCGAGAAGCTCCCTATGAAGGAACGGCTCACGCGCTTGTTGCTGCTGGGGTTGGCCTCATCCGCAGTGTCCGCGCCGTCCTCGCTTTGGCCCTGGCAGAGGAAGGTCAACTAACTGTTAACTGTTACGATTTAGTTCAACTCAAAAAATAAAAGCTGTGGAGTTAATGAAGGTGACGAAGAACCTGACAGTAAAACAGCTTCGGATCTTATTTGCATCATCGGTTCATCGTTTTTTTCACTTTGCAACTTTATGCAACGTTTTTGTTTCTGTTTTCACAGGAAAGTGATACTGATCCAGCTCCAGCTGGGATTGAAACCGGCTCCGTCACACTGGATTCAGGAGGTTTGTTTACCTTGGAGCCCGTCTTCTCCGCAGTGGTCCCGGCTGGAGGAAGCGCTGCGATGGTGAAGCTGTCTGGATCCTCCCTGTCGCGGATCTTGGACTCCTTCATCAGGTTGTCCAGCTTCTTCTTGGCCATATTCTCCACTTGCTTCCTGTTGGCTGACGTCTGGGGGAGGAACAGTTAATAGACAACGATGGTGATCATGCATGAGGCGACAGAGTCCTGGGGCTATTCTGTGGATTTACCATGTTGCAGAAACACTTCACATGCATGACGCACAACTGAAGGTTATTTACTGTGTGTTACTGAGTAGAATCACTGCGACAGTAAGTAACGTCTTCAGTCATAATGGAAATGAACCTGGATGAGCACACAGATGTGCTTTAATCACAGCCTGTCACCAGGCTGAGTCCATGAAACACGGCCTCACTGAGAAATCCAGCCCAGAGCCAGTCAGCGAGTGACATGCACCGTCTCAGCTCGGCCACTCGGTGGCAGCGTGTTTCCACAGACCACAAACCCGTGACTTTAAAACCACCTGCAGCCTCAGGTTGACTGTCAGTGTCCAAAGCATAACCAGAGGAAACGACTGTTACATTGTTACTATTAATAGTAGTGAGCAGCTAATAGAGAAACATGCCAACAGTCAAAGTCTAGATTCTTTTTCCTGCTCATACACAAAAACGTTTTCAACTTTAATATTCATGAAATTAATTCAACTGGGCTTGTGTGATAAACTTGACAATTAGTCCCAGATGGTTGTGAATGTGCTCATTATCTGCTTTTTGTTAGGATCCACAGGCCTGACAGGCGCCTCATGTGATGGAACCTAAGTACGGCTCGTTCCAGGCGCAGGCAGAATGAGGAACACATGAGGGTGATTTGTTTTTCATACGATACCTTCCACTTTGAAAGAAGCAACAGTTGAAGAGGAGAGAGAGAAGAGCAGGACATGAGAACACAGAAAGGAGAGAGACCACGACAAGCCGGAGGAGGGCTCTCCTCCACCTGAACATACATCTCCGTTCATCAGCTTGCAGTCGTCCTCCATCTCGTCAGCGCTGTCCTCGTCTGACACGTCTCCCTCCTCCGCGTCCTCGTCGATGTTTGCAGGAAGCTTCTTTCCCTGGAGCCAGAAGAGAACCATCAGCGGAGCTTCACGTTATGACACCGTCCCGCTCGGTCGTCTGTTTCCTGCACTCGTGCAGTTATTTCATTGAATGTCTTATCGTTGTGTCATTGATTGTCTGGTTAGAGGATGCCTGCGGGCGGTGAGAGGCCTCAGACGTCGCTGCTGTAACAGCTGGCGTCGCCTCCTCTTCCCAAAGCATCTGGTGTCAGTGAATCCTCAGTAACCTGCTTCCAGGTGGACGTTCGCTTCCACCTCTGTGCTTTTACAGGTGAAGGGCTTTGGGGCTCAGGTTGTTCATTTCGTGTGACGTGTGCGGGAGCAAGCCCAGCTCTGATAGTGACATTATTAACTGTGCTGCATGTTCATGTCTGAGCTCAGCTGGACTCAGACCAGCGTGTCCAGTGAATAAGCTTCGAGTCTGTATTCAGCCTTTACCTTGACGAGGATCTTTCCCTTCAGCGTCTCTGGCGACGGCAGACGTCCGGACTCGTCAGGCTTGACGTGGGACAGGTCCAGTTTGTCTCCCAGGATCTCCACCAGGTACTGGGCCATCTTCTTCTGCTGGGGGACACTGCAGTGGTTCTCTATCGACAGGATGACTGGGTAGCTGCAAGACAATCGGACCCAACAACGACAGAGTCACACCTTCAAGTTCCGCTCAGTCAATCAACATACAAACACTGGTGTTTTAGCGCTTTCAACAAAACAGCTGACATCACTCTTCTAGGTTAACTGTGTCTGGAAACACCTCCAGCACATCATGTTTTATTATTTCCATCATTTTAGAAACTATGCTGGTCTTTTTAATTAACACTACTGTGTACACTTCAGTTCCTGTCAGAGATGATAGTGATGTGATGTGATGTGATGTGATGCGCCTCCTCCCCTTCATCCAGCTCCACAGGGACCCGACCTGCTCTGGGAGAAGCTCGTCCTCCAGACGGGACATTAGATGTTTTTCTTAATGTTTCATGAGTTTTCATATCCAAACTCGAGGCTCATTTTCGGGTCCTTCCTCTTTATTTGTCCTGCAGTTCTCTGCCCTTTGAAGGACCTGCTAAGCTGCTCTGTCAACGTAACTAATGATACGTGTAAAAGGCCACTTCACTTCCCTGCGCTGATCAAAGGAAGTTCTGCTACCAAACACAACTGCAGTGTGAACTCTGTTATCTGTAGATAATAAATGAAATACCATATAAAATATAAGACAGCTCTACAGCCAATGTCCTCTCATTGGGCGAAGCCATTTGTGGAGGCGCCTGGTCCAGTTCTCAACATGATTCCCAGTGTCAGCAAAGTGAAGCCTTTCATCCTGGTGTGAAGCTTCCTCTCACTCAACATCCCAGAAAACCTGATTGCGCTTTGATGTTTAATGCAGCCTTTCACCCGGCTCCATCTGAGCCAGTTATCTGTGGAATATGCTGTCCACAATTATGCTTTCAAGAGCAACCACACTGCAGCTGAACGAGCACACAAAGCAAACGTCTCGCCTTCTTTTGACTTCAGGCGACAGGAGCTAAAAATAGCGGTTTCCTCTGCATCCTGCAGACTGTGTGCATGTCGCTGGGATTATCACATTGACTCCACGAGGGGCAGGAGTGTGTCTGTGTGTGTTGTCACGATGCATCTGCAGAGGTGAGAGCAGGATGGTTTGTTCTGAGCTCAGTACGAGGTCAGCCTGTGGGAACCGCAGGCTGGAGAAGAGGCTGAGTTGGCAAAACCCAGAAGGACTTGAAGATTATCTCACAAGATAGTTTTCCCCTGGCAGGACACACAAGCCAACGGCTGAGAACATCACTGAGCAACTCGTCATCCTGTTAGCGGTGAACATTTTGTCCTCACAACTGGACTCGACAAGTCAGAGGGACCCAACACCAGACAGGACACGGCGTTAGGCCGGATGAGTTACTGGCCCGTCAGTCTGATCTTCAGTGATGCATTGAACAGACGTAATAATCCAGCAACCAAATAACGCAAGACAACGTAGGAACCACAGGGACACTTCAATTTCTTTCAAGCATCGCTGTGAGAGCCGTTATGAGCAGCATTCGCAATGCGACAAGAAGTCACAGGAGGCAGTAAATACTATGAGTGAGGGGAAGGTGTGTGCGCGGGAACGTACTCGTTCTTGACGAAGGCGTGCTTGTTGATGGTCTCGATGACGTCTTTGAAGAGGATCTTGGAGGTGAGCGTGTAGCCGTGGTGGACGATGGGCTCTCCGTCCTGACCATCCCAGCAGTCCACTGTGGATGAGGGAAGAAGAAGAGACGGCGTTCACCGCGTGGACCCACTTGACTCGTGCTGACCTCCACCCTCAGGCAGGCGCAGGCAGTGACCTTTTAACAGCAGATACTAGAAGACATTTCCCCCCAGGTGCAGCGCTCGGCTTCGCTCAGCACAGCAAACATTTTTACAAGAGGCAGCAAATCTTGATGCTCATTTTGTATGCAGTGACCTCTTTACACCACGTAGATCGATGCTTATTGTTGTCAACAAGCAGCCACAACCAGGACCTTAGTTCCATCAGTCCTACATAAAGGAGTAGCAGCTAACGCTGCCTCTGTACCTTCGACGCAGCGGCAGCCCGCCTGCAGCACCCAGGCGTACATGTCCACCCGGGACTGCGACATCAGCTGGTCGCCCATCAGGTAGGTGTTGTGCGAGGAAGCGATGAAGTAGTTGCACAGCGGCTGGTTCATGTCCTGGCTCACGTTGTAGTGCTCTGGGTTGAAGATGTCTCCCGCTGGGCTGCGCATGTAGTTCGTAAAACCTGGATGGCAAAGTTCTGGTAGGATCAACTGATTTAACTGTGAATTACTCAAACGCTTTTTGAAAAGCAAACACACTTGGAATTCCTCCCACGGAAGCAGACGTGGGTGGTGTTCAAGTCCTGAATACATCACACAAAGACAACAAGGCGTCGAAGCAGACTTACCATCAATTCCCAGAACTCCTTGCTTCTGGTTCTCAGAGCACGGCTCAAATTTGTTGATAATCTCCAGGCAATGGTCCTTTGTCACCTTGGTCATCTACAAACAGAAAAACATGCAGCGTTCAGCACAGCGACGTCAACCCAACCCTTCTTCTAAACCCAGCTGCTGGTCGGGTAACTCCTCTTCTAAACCCGGCTGCCTACGTGTCACGTTCCGTCGGTGCTGGTCGGGTAACTCCTCTTCTAAACCCGGCTCCCGCGTGTCGCTGTGCATCGTAGGGCAGTGAGCCCAACAGACTCAAGTCAACGTGCGAAGCCATAATCAGCACAAACGACTACAGGCTGTTACTTCAGTGCTTGCAGCTTGGACCTGTGTTCGTCCTGAAGTGGGTCATAGCTTGCAGCAGGTTTTGGCGCCGATGCTGCTGCTCTGCTCTACTTCCAGTTCCAGAGCAGCAGCTATTGATTGGTGTGACCCACAATGAACCGTTATTGGTGTAACGTGATGGAGCCTTGCAGTGAATGTGCTACTGCAGCACCACTGACCCGTTTACACCACAGCCGAGCGGCTCATAGCGACCAGCATCTGCCACAGGCTGCACACGTACCTTTTGTTCAGTCTCCAAGAAGCGGGCCAGGTCGCTGGAGTCCAGGTGGTCTTTGTGGTTGCTGTACGTGAGCATGAGGAGGTACAGATCCCTGCGGGTCGACATCATCTTGTAGAAGGAGCAGAACTCCTCAAAGCCCAACTTGCCCTGGTCGTCGTCTGTGTCTGCCTCCTGCACACACAGCACCAGCCACAGTCATTTAACCGTGAACTACGTAACCGGTCAGGTTTTCTGGGTTCACCTCTGAAAAGGCTGCAGGACGAGAACAAGGTCAAGACGAGCTGCAGTGGGTCACAGCACGACCCGCGTAATCCTGGGTTTAGTGAGCCCGTCTGTGACGGCTCCATATGCCAACAGTCACTGGAGGCGGCCGCTCACTGTAGCGTGATGACGTCTGTGCTCGGTGGAGCTTGGCCTCCGAGCTGCTCGGTGCTGGACACTTTATTACGGACGCAGCTTCCTGCAGCACAATTCGAGCGTCTGCTTATGAAGGCCTACGTCAGTGAGGTGGTGTGGGAATACTTTAATAAACCATTTCATATAAAACATTGGTGTTTGCAAATTAAATGTGTTGCGTTGACTGAATAAATACAAAGACCAGCAGCAGACAGAAGGAGTGAAGGGGTGAAGACACGGCGCTGAGCATGTGGAGAGATGCATCAGCAGAACGTGCACAGGAAGCCTCGACTCATAAACAGATCACACATGGCTTCGCGTGGACGTCACTCAGCTGTGACCGAGGCGACACCGTCAGTCACACGGCAGCTAGAGCAACGAGAGCCGAGGCCGTCAGCGGGGATCAGTGATGAGGCGAGAACAACGCATCTAACCTGCGTCGTTATTCATCCTTTCAGCCGCAGGAATTATTTTCAGACACAAGCCTCGTACTCAGGACAGACCTCAGCCCCAGGAGGATAAAGCAGCAGGGCAGGAGCTTTTTATTGGAAGGAAGAAGACATCAGTCTCGTCTTGTTCATTCCTATTCATTATGCATGAATCCAGGCACTTAGCTTGTTTGCGTGCTTGGACTCTGCATTTTAGCTCGACAGCTAATATGGATTAATTCACCAGTTAGAGCAGCAGCTTCCTTCCTCCACACCTACATCTTCAAGCCTCCGCTGTAATAAATTGTTTAAAGCTGTAGCGGTTTCTCCACCTGTCACCTCCAGACCTCCAAGCTGGATGGAGGCCAGAGAGTCTCAAAGGAGGCTCGGTGGCATCTTCTCCAAACAGAAGCTCATCAGAAGTGTGTCAGTGTTTTAATTAAACAGTTGAGAGATAAGGCCTCCTGGCGCATTTAAGTGAAAATCATTAACTCCTGTAAATGCACCTTGGACATACTACGTTCAACCGACACCAGCAGAAGAGCCCAACTTTACGTTTATTCGGCCCTGTAACGGCAAGTAGACTGAGGCGTCTGAAGTCAATGCAGATGGAGCCGACACAAATCTTCACCGATGACCACAGGCGCGAAGGGACGGCTCTGTCCTGCATCCCTGCAGGGGGCCATCTGTGTCCCAGCAGCACCATATGGATGAGCGTCAGCACTGGACGCACTGATAGCTGCTCTGTAATCACCAGCCTAAACAACAGCTTCACTGGGCCGCGTGCTAATCCAACATCTGCAGCGGTCGCAGTCAGTCAGAGCGTCTCATTCTCAGTCTGCCAGGAATGAAGTACATACTGAGGCCATTTACCGTCTTAATGAGTGCAGGCCTTCAGCCGCAGCTTCAACAAAACACGTTACAAGGCGGAGGGTTGAGGTAACGCGATCAGGCCTAAATAAGTGCCTGCTGACAACCAGCTTCCGCTGCCTCTAACTTACCGCTCGGCTCTCTTCACCCTCCTTTCATTAACGTTTGCACCTGATGTGGCCCCAGATTGGTTCCTTTACCTTGAACATCTGTTTGACCTTCTGTCGGGGCAGGTTGACGTTGAGTTTGTGCAGGAGCTGTAAGACCTCGCTGATGCTTAAGCTGCCGTCTCCATTCTTATCAGCCTCGGTGAAGGTCTGCTTCAGCCACGTGAGGCCTTGCGTTAAGGAAAAGCTGCTGGACAGTAGGAAAGAGCGAACTCAGCTCATCGTGCATTACGTGTAAAGGATATTGGTCACGGGTGCGCTGCCTCTTGGCCAGACTGTCCTCATCGCTGATGCCCGCCATCAGATATTTGAGCCCTGTGATCCAAGTTCTGGCCTCCTCCCCGGTGCCGGACACCAGGTCCAGCGACTGCATGTGTTCTCCATAGTAGAGGCTGAAGCAGCAGTTGGGGTCGAAGCTGCCCTCCGCGTAGCGCTGGAAGATCTCGGACTGCTTCCCCTCACACACCTCCCGAATGGAGTCGATGGAGACTGTTGGAGCAAACAGGAAGTCAGAGGTGAACCTACTCTCAGCATGTTTGTCTGCCTTCATTACTTACACGCTCATTCATAATGCAGCGCTACAGCTGTGTACTCAGCAACCACACGCCACCCACACACATCCTGCCCCTGGCTGTTTAGTACAAACCTGGAATCTACTACCAAATAAAGCACACAGTGTGGATGCTGGAGCTCCCTGGATGCTGCTTAGGTGTTGCCTGTGCTCCCTGGAGGCTGTCAAACCCTGCAGCTGGGGATTTTATAAGGCTGCTGTGCTGGGTCCTGCAGCCGTTTCATAGATAACACACAAGTACAAGTAACCTTCTCTACAACTGGAAAGACTCAGTGGGTTCAGAGACGAAAACTCTTCTGACCTCTTGCTTTCGTGGCCTGACTGTGCGCTTGGCACTAGGGGAGGGCGGATCGATCCAGACAAAAATATCGATAGTTTGGTTGAACTATTACCCCCGGACGCACTGCTTCCGTTTCTCACGTGACTCAGCGGCGCCAGACGGTAAACGATCAATCAGAACAGAAACTATTTAAGCACATGTTGTGTTGCTGTTGTCAAAAAGTAACGGTATCGAACCGAATCAGTGATATTTGGCTCGTATTTACTTGGTGGCGGATCGATGCTGAAAGCTCTGGTATCGCCCACCACGTGGCTCGACCGTGGTGCCTTCAGGCGCAGCCGTCAGAGACAACCGTCATGTGTCCTACGAAGGCGCCGTTTGCTGTCACAGATCACAAAAATGGGACGAACAACTTGGACCCAGTAAACCTCCAAGCTTCTCAAGAACAGACACTGACCAAACAACTAGGTTCTGCTGATGAAATTTAAAAATAAGGAAGTTTGTTGTAAGGTCTGGTCACTGTAGGAGCAAACCTGTCTTTCCTGTCTGTCAGTTCGTCCCGGCTGCTGAGTGATAAGCCACTAAACACCATCCATCCATCCATCTTCTTCCGCTTTTTCCCTGAAGGGGTCGCGGGCGTGCTGGAGCCTATCCCAGCTGGCTTTGGGCGAGAGGCAGGGTACACCCTGGACAGATCGCCAGTCCATCGCAGGGCCACATATATAGACACACAATCACAGTCATACACACACTCACACCTATGGGCAATTTACGCATCCAACCAATTGACCTAACTGCATGTCTTTTGACTGTGGGAGGAAACCGGAGACCCCGGAGAAAACCCACGCAGACACGGGGAGAACATGCAAACTCCACACAGAAAGGCCCCCGGTCGCCTCCGGGAATCAAACCCGGGACCTTCTTGCTGTGAGGCGACAGCGCTAACCACCACACCACCGTGCCGCCCCCACTAAACACCACACAGAGCAAAATATACGCTGCCAGAAACAGGGTCTGTGGTGATCAGCTCCAGAGACGAGGACCTGCCAGACCAGGAACCGAGTCACACAAGAACACGTTCTAGCAACGATGAGGCAGAAAAGGGCTTTTGGGTTTTAAGCACCGAAGCCCAGGTCTTAAACACAAAGCTGCCCTGGTTGTGGTCGGCGAGCTGCGCGTGTCATTCTCATTTAGAGCGCGAGACTCTGTTTGGGCAGATTAAAGCTGATGAATAATTAAGTCGACTTAAGAAGCTTATTAAACTCAGGGCTAGAGAGGAGGGTGAGCAACAGGAAACTGAGCCCTAAGCCATCGCTCAGCGCTTTTATTCTGAAACAAAGCAGCGAGTGTGCAGGTGTAAGAAAAGAAGCAAAAGTAGTTAGATTGGATTCTAGCAACATGTCAACCAAACAGCGCCCACTGTGGCCACAGCCGGTTACTACTGGTGTGGAGAAGCAGATGGTGACACCGAACTGGACCAAAATCACTGTCGTTCAGTGAAACCGGTGCATGTGAGCGAATCCAAGTCACCATGAGCATGAAACATATGAAAAACT
Organism: Macropodus opercularis; assembly: GCA_030770545.1. Classification (NCBI taxonomy): domain Eukaryota; kingdom Metazoa; phylum Chordata; class Actinopteri; order Anabantiformes; family Osphronemidae; genus Macropodus; species Macropodus opercularis. The sequence continues at coordinate 16,926,677 of CM061095.1, forward strand.
CACTCTTCGCCTTCTCGTTCTTGCGCGAGGGCCTCCACCGGATGCACGACTTGTGTTCGTCCAGAAAGAAGAACCGCACCAGTCCCTTGGAGCCTCCGCGGAGCTTCACCATCTGGGTCCCTGTCTGCATGGAGCTCATACATTTCTCCACTGGAGGCGAGAAAAACAATAAGAAACAAGGTTGGAGAGTTGTCAGGAGGGAACCAATGGAGTGTGTGCGTGTGTGTGTGTGTGTGTGTGTGTGTGTGTGTGTGTGCATGGACTCATTTCTCATCCCATCGTGGCTGTTATTCACAGAACCGTTATTTACCCACACTCTCTCATAAACAGAGGTTCTGTGTGTCCCAGGGGAAGAAGAGGAAGCGTGAGAAGATCGATGACAGCGAGGAGACATTTCTCCACAGAAGATCTCGACTTCCCTTAAAACTGTGACAGTACATTAACGGAGGGAAGCAATAGATCCAGGAGCTCTTTTCACATGTAAAGACTTCACACCACACAAACGTCACACAGACACACACAGACGTGTCAGCACATGGACCCTGGGTATAATTCTCATGGTCACATCACTGACTTATTGCAGCTGTGGACAAGATGTGTGGTTCTGTAACTGACGCACGACTCCACACGACACTTCTCTGTTCGACGCTAACAAGAGAGTCTGCCTTGGAAATAAAAAGGCTAAGACAGAGGAGGCCACTAAGTCCGTTCTCCGACCGTCTGTTTGGTTCAGATGCTCCGTCTCTAGGCAGCGCAAGGGTTCAGCCGAACGACAAACACAACAGCCAAGCATCATGTTTTAAGAATCAATCCTGCAGCGGCACAGAGCCAGCAGACGCAGCTATTGATCCTCTCACACAAACACTAAACACACAATACGACACAGACACACTGTGAAATGTTTGAGTAAAGCACATTAGTCCATATAGGAGGACGAGGCATCGAGTTAGAGTCAGCGTTAGTTTCATTTGTGCGTAGGTCGATTTAATATTGCTGAGTTGGACGACGCTGATTTGTGTAAAGGCTGGTTTGGTGTCAGACTAACTGCTGCCCCTGGAAAGACAAACAAGGACAACGGACTGTGAACAGAAAATATAGGGAGACTCAGGTTTGGCCTTCAGACCCAAGAACTAATAACTGTGAACATATTTACACACAGTTTCGTGTCTGTGGGTCAGACTCGACTGATTAAATGATTCCTTGCTGTGGGTCCAGTTTCTCTAAGCAGGCAAACATCACCTGCTCCTTTCATCTCAGCACCTGAGCGACTCTCCCATGTCCCCGAGGAGGCACCGCACTCGAAAAGCTCTAATGAGGAGTCTGATCACACGCTGACCCCAAACCTGCCTCTGCTGTAGCTGGATTAGCTGCATATAAACTGAGCAACAAACACAAAGAATGACCTTTAGCATTTCACTTGTAATTAAAGGTGCAATGGGTCCTCACAGCTAGAAGAGCTGGCTTTGAATCCCTGTCCAGGGTGAAGCTGGGCTCAGCTCCAGCCCCAGCGTTTCGGATGATGAACGGACGCTTAATCATTTAAAGCGTTTGTTCATGAGCCGTTAAACAAAACACCTCAACAAACCAATTCCCTTTGCTTTTCGTGTTTGGCCTTAAATTGACTGTGAGAACCCATCGCCTGTAGCTAATGAGCCAGTAATGATGGTTCATTTTGGATGGATGCTTCGTGAATGCAGAGTAGCTGTGGACTGGATCTTCACAGTGTGGCTCACTGCAGCGAAGCCACAGGCTACAGCTGAGCTCAGGATCTCCAGCCCCTCAGCTGGAGAGGAAGCAGTAATCCATGAAATGAGCTGCTGTCAAAGTTCGGTGGGAATGAGAGCGAGCGCTCTGCAGCCTCTCAGGCCTGAAAGCTGTCTCCTGACACCGATCTGAGTGGCTCATCTCCCTCCTGCCAAAGATGAGCTGCACACCTTCCACGGCCGTCACAGCCCCCAGGCCAACGTTTGCATCTGCAGCCGCTCCACACGCAGGACAGTCGAACACCGCGTTTCATCAGCGCAGCTGAAGAGACTCATCACAGCAGGGAACAGACTCCAGTTCGTGGTTAAACACAATTAGCTGACAGATGAGGAGGCACGGGAGGAGGCACGGGAGGAGGCCGCGCTCAGCTCTCGCTCCCCTGCCATCGCTATGAAGGAGAACGTGTGGGAAGTTAAACACTGTTTGAAATGTGTCCCTACAGAACATCCCTGAGCAGAGCTCATCTCAAAACATGCAAATGGCTTAACTCAGCATTAAGAGCTACTTGGTGCAGCAACAGCTCACACAATGAAAAGTGGAGGAAAAACGCATCTGACCTATTTCTGTCTGACAGATAAGTTCAGATCCTATGGAAGCAGGTTAAAGCTGATGATGAAGTCAGTGGATTCAGTCGTGTGACTGTGACAGTCAGGGATCGTCTCACTGCGGTAGCACCCCAACGCGGCCAACGCATTAAGATAACGTAGCAGAACAACGTGTCATGAAAACTTCAGGCGCTGAGCGAACGGAAGGAACCGTACGCACCGGGCGTTCTGCAGACCTGGGCCCGTTGCCATGGTTACCACGCCAGATTTGATACGTGTGAGTGTACGTGCGGATGCAGGGAAGATGCTCGTTGCAAACTGGGTTCTGATCGGCAACCAGCACAAAAATAACATAGATATCCTCTCCATTGCTTTGTTAGGAACGCTTGTGTCTCAGAGGCGAGTCGAACGCAGGCCAAGTAATGGGATGACCTATATCAACAGGCATTAGGGCTCCTGCTGGAGACCACAGCTGTCGAGGCTGGTTAACGAGGTTAAAGCAGCGACAGGTGACAGGGTGAGGAGGGAGAGGGTGAGGCCAGGCTCAGTGACGTGGGTGGGCGACCTGGTGCCACAGTTACAATGTGGGCCACGGAGCTGGAGCTTCGCAGGACGGCAGGTTAAGCCCAGGGGGATTGTCTGGAAGCCATATGCTGCAGTCGCACGTAAGCTGTTTTCACACATGCACTGCAACCCTGAACTCACGTAGATACGACTCAGAGGATGAGACCAGAAATGGCCAAAGCAGTTGGACCGGACAAAGCTTCGGTAGAGTCCGACTGAGCTGTGAGGTCTCGCCGCGTGCTACATGTGTGACAACAGACCCTGAACCACGTGAGAAAATGTGCAGCTCTGCTCGGCCCGTCTGGCTGCTCTTACCCATGTAGCCGAGCCTCCACTTGGAGAAGGCCACAATGCTGGTGCCGATCCAGAAGAACTCCTCCACCACGCAGGGCTGGGAGCTCAGCGGCTGGCTTCCACACGCCGCCGCCTCCTTGCGTTTGTCCTCGACCCCCTCACAAGAAAAAGCTCGTCCAGCCTCGGGTCCGGGCTTGTCTCCGCTGGACGGCCCAGCAGTGGAGCGCACCAGGGCTGAAGGTGCTGAGCTCATGGGCAAAGAGCTGCTCTCCTGACACACACTCATACCTGATCACTGAAAGTACAAGTGGCTGCCGAAGGAATGTTCATGCGAGAACAAATGTCTCTTTGGGTTTTAAGAACTCAAAGCAGCCATTAAGCTCAATGCTGTTGGGAAACTGTTGTTCTTGGCTAATGTTAGTTATTCCACCTTGTCCTTTCTAGGTTAAAATCAGAATCCAAAGAGAAAAGTAAAACTCCTCCATGAATGGCAACAACAGTTGGTCAATAATCGTGTGATTACTGCCCCAGCAAACCTGATTATTTCACTGGCTTCTCCTCAATATTCCCCCATCTCAAAAAACAAAAAGAGTGTTTTCAAAGCTGTCTTCATGCTGCGCCATCGTTTCTACATCTCTCCTCTCTTCCAGCGTGTGGCATCAGTCGGAATGGACAGAAAAGACGTGGAAGCACAACACACGGACGGCAGCATGTTGGGCGGGCAGAAATCTTAAATCCCTGGGAAGCAGTAATCCGAGTCTAGGAGATTTGCTAAATGTGTGGAGTGAAACGCAGGGAGCAGGACACACCTCTAATACAACTGCTTCCACGGTGGTTCAGCCTGGTTCTCGCCTGCAGGAGAGCTGGGAATTCGACTTCTTTTCAACCTTCGGTCCAAGCGTTACCGTCTGTAGCATTAAACTTTGGCAGAAAGAGCCCATCAACTCCAACAGCTCAACTAGGTCAAGTGTCAAGCTGATGCCTCACAGAGCGAAGCAGCAGTCTGAGTGTCAAGCAGTGTCAGATTTCTGGACCTGCAGCTGAGCCCCTCTGGGCCGCCTGACAGGCCAGAACCACGTCCTGAATGTAGAACAGGCTCATTGACAGAATCAGACTAGGAGCTCGTCTAAATGTCTCACAACACACAATCAGAGAAACAACACAACGTGAAGAAAAACCCAGTTTGAATTGTAAACACCTCCCTTTGTTCATGACACTGAACAGCCTCAGAGCAGTTTGTCTTTTCTTTGTATTTTATGATCTATTATTAAAGTTCGAGGTAATCACACGCTTCTCTTGGCGGCAGCGGGTCAGTAAACTGCGTTTTCTCAGCAGGACACCTTTCACACCAAAGAGGATTTAACTCGACCAACTCACGCTTGATTGGACAATATCACAGGATCTGTGAGTTTAGGGAGAAATAAGGTCGGCGCCGAGCCAAGGGCCAAAATCAAAGCAGCAGCAGTCAGACCACAGATCTGTGGCGTGTTCACAGTCAGACGACTTCCTGCTCCACCCAGAACTCACCATCTCATTATTATCGTACTGTGACTCTACTGTTGAGAAAACCTTTGACCACAAAAACTTGGAGCATTTTCAGGATGTTGTCACTGGCTGAAGCTTTAGACTCAGTTTTACCAGTGATTTATCTGCAATTAAACAGAGTGCTGACCTCAAATTATGCCGAGGGACACAACCTCCTCCCTGGTGTGTTCATTACTTCTATTTACTGTACTTCACCGCTGTGTAGCCCAACAACGCACTGACGTCAGTAAATCACGTTTCCTTCCCGTTAATGAAGGTAAACAGGCTCATTCAGAACCGACTATGATCAGGAGATATTTTCACAGTTTTAACTCGAAGAGCAGAGTTTTGGTAACAGTTACAACCATCAGTACTTCCAGACATCCACTACGCATTTACATCATAGCGCATACAATCTGACAACAGTCAACTGATGTAACCACTTTTTGACCGTTTAAACTTGATAATATAATACACTGTATAATGTAAACTGACGATAATAACTCACTGTAGGACAATGACTCAAGTACAATGAGTAGGTACAAGTAGGTCGGTAGAAAGTGGGACAAACCCCAGGTGGCTAATTTCACAGGAAGAGATGTCTCCTTTCATTGTGTCGGCTGTTTGTGACGGAGTCAAGCAATCTGTGATAGGGCACAGACACTTGACCGTTAAAGTGGGCACTCGGGTGACCTTCAAGTCTGATTAGTCTGTAGAAGTGTCATTGCTCCCACAGGGCTTCTGGGATGTGCAGGTCATGTAATTACCGCCGTGTTCCAGGCACGAACCCGTTGGCTGGGCTCGGTGGCAGAGCGCTGTCCGTGGTGCTGGACCACGGCTGGATGCCAGGAAACACACGGTTTACAAATATGTCAGAAACCAACACGCGATCAACGAGTTATAAAACACTGTGTAGCCACGAACCAAGATCACATCTCTCGCTCACACGTCATCCATTCTTTTACTGGCCATCTTTGCACTATGGTGTCTTCCATCCACCTAATGAGGCTTCCTTCATCGTTTGGGATCCTGAAAGTTCCTCATCACGTCCAGCTAGTGAAATAATGACGTGTAATCGCGGAGGCCGGTTTCCAGGGGGCGTGGATCCTACAGTACCTTTGACTCAGAAGTGACACAGCACAGACAGAAATCCTCATTTTTTTGACAAGCACTGTGAGGGATTGTTCCTGGAAGCACTGTCCTGGATATAATGAGGGCGGAACCAGGCAAGAACCTTACTTCATCCTGAGACTGGTAGTCAAGGAGAAATGCAGCCTGCAGAATAATGTACCAACCATCAGACGAGGTTTGTCTCTTAAATAAAGTCATTCTCAGCCTCAAAATGTCCTGGAACGAAGCCGATGGTGTTTATGCTGCGTTAGAGTGTGAGGCGAAGCCAGAGCCTCCCTGTTGGCCGCTATAAATAACAGCAGCAGGATATTACATCAACCTCTGCACGGCCGTGGACCAGGACCCGAGCTGCTTGTCTGCGGAGTTTATGGCGCCCCTGTGCACCAGCATTATTACAGCTTCCTGAGAAGTTTCATAGAGGTGAGCATGTGTCTCCAAGCAAAAGCCCAGCGTGCAGCATTCAATGTGACCTCACACTGGCAGAGTAGCGTAAAAATGAGAACTCAAATCAACCCAGGAGCTTGTGCTTGCTCCTGTGCGCTCGCGCTACTCTCTCCACTACAGAACGCTGCCTCTTTGGTCCAGTTTCCGAGGCTTTTCCCTAATGTGGCGACCAGGGCAGATGTTCAGGCCGTAGCAATAACAGCACAGCCCAGGATCGAAGGCTAGTACATGAGCCAGAAACATGAGACGAGTGGAGCCACAACACGTAGAAAAGGCCTAAAATATTAGAAGAATGGAAACCAACACAGTTGTTGTGGCTGTAGATGCTGTTGAACAGATGCATATTCAAAACGAAAGGCTCTACATTTTACAGAAACGTCACCAAACCACGTGGTAACAGTCTGTTTTAGAGGATCACTGTTCGCTGCAGTAGCAATACACACGTGCGTGTGCACACAAGCCACCCACATTCTCTCACGTTGGATTAGGATTCCCACAAGGCAACGCAAGCATTACACGCACTCAAGAGGGGACGCTTCTCCTGCTGCCCACGTTTAGTGGGAGCGAGAAGCTCCGTCCTGCCTCCACCAGAAACAACAGACGTGGAAAACTCGCAGGTTTCACGCTGCTGTGTTGTTGTAGGATTAAAACCGTTTTAAAAATACAACACACTCCATTTGTCTCTGTTGGTTCGTTTAACGGGTCTCAGGACCTCGGTGTGGAGTTACCGAACCGACTGAAGCTGCCAGATGGCCCCGTGGCGCAGTGAGCCGAGTCCCGCTGCTAAGCTACGCGGGGGCACAACAACCATCACGGTGTGTGTCTGCGTGCGTTACCAAGGTGTCAGCACAGAGGATTAGCCGCAGCAGAATCCCCTGAAACCTCCTCATGTGCACAAAACCTGCACATCCTCACGTACGTGGATCGTTTTCACTTTGAAATCCTCTACCTGGCACTGACTTCAGTACACACACACACACACTCAGTTATTGGTTTATTTGTTTAAATATTGCCAACTTCTAGAGTCTTAAAACTATTTTTATTCAAAACGTTCAAAGGAATAGTCCCAGACCCAAGTTAAAAATCATTAAGTCCAATTATATAAAGATATATTTATGTGTAAGCAGATACTTTCTGCCTTCTAAAGACTAAGAATAGCTTTAATGTGTTCCACTGTGTGAATAATGGAGACTCGGTCTGTTCAGATGAAAAGGGAGAAAATGTGCGAAAGGAAAATCAGAGAGAGAAGATCCAGCAGGCAGTGAACCTAAAAGCCAGAGTTATCAAAGAGGAGAGGATTTAAGGGATCTATCAAGGTTGCTCACGGGATGGACTGAAGGCAGAAAAGGCTCCTGGACATAGGAAAGAAGGAGACAGGTCGGCACAAACAACTCCAGTCCCACAGATTCTCCTTGACGGCTGGTTGTTTGAACGACTTTTACTCCCTCCTGGAGCTTTTCCTCGCTTTTCCTGCAAAAGCTTTCACCACTGTATTAAAATTAACTTTACTCTGGCAGATGAAACGATAAGAGCGTCTCTTAGAGTTGCCAATTATATCTGTGGTCCAGAAGCGCAGAATCCGTGATTAGGCTTCATTCAGCGTTTTAATCCACAGCAGACGCCCAGAGGCAGCAGGACGCCGCCGTGAACTCGTTACTCTCCACGACAGACAGAAGAGAAAGGACCGAATACCGACGCTGTTCAGATTTGTAGCTTCTTGGCAGCGAAACGCAGTCGTGGGATTTGCAAAGCTCGCAACAGATTTCACACAACCGACTGTGACTCCATATTGAACCCTGGGAGACGAGGCCATGAGAAGATCAGCGAGCGTTTGAAGGTGAGCTGAATGAAAGCACGAAGCAGATGCTTGTTCTACCGTCTAAGGCTGAAATGCATTCTACAGACCTCCAGTGACGTCGTGATCTAGTGAAACCATCCAAGCAGCACGAAGGCTCAGATCCAGTCAAACATGCAGAGCTCAGTCCTAACAGAGTCAATGAAGCCACATGTTCAGCGGTGACCAGGCTCAGCGCGTTTAGCACGTCTCTGGAGCCGCTGGATCCAAACCACGCTCCATTAGGCCCCGGCTCTGAGAGCTGCTGATTGGTGTCGCATAATCGCTGGCAGGCTGCGGATGTCCTCACGTTCGGTTACGCAGGTGAATTCAGCTCTCATAAACTAAATAAACCTTGACCTCAATTCAGTCATACTGCGGGTTTCTTCTCTGTAAAGAGGACAAAACAATCTCCTGAGGCCAGGGGCTCGTTTTGTCCATGAAGGAGCATTTATCACTGTCACACAGCGAAGCCAAGCACCGAGGAGGAGCTCCTCAGTCCGGGAGGAACAGGAAGCGAAGCGCGTTGAGCAGCTGATGAGGCCTCCAGTGGGAGCAGGTTGCGGCACAAACACTCCTTGTAGTCCAGCAGTCGTTTGTGAACCACGTTCATGTCACCGAAAAGGATTTTACTGCCACTCAGCTGACTAAACGGTGATTTAATCAAACTGAAATTGAATTGGTTCAAGACGTCTCTAAACCTTTTGACTTAACTAGAGACTAAGTCAGTTGAGGGTAAAGATCCTACACAACTATTTGTGTCCTGAATAAAGTGCGGCTCACTACTCAGTGAACCCACTGTCTCTGAATGCAACCGTGCAATAACTGTGCTCCATGAAGCGCGTTGCATTGTGGGTATCGTTCGCCCACGACAACTTGTCCGGTCTGAACAAAGCAGATTCGTGAGGGATATTAGGAGAAGGGTTCCTGGCGCTCACTCACACGATCACAGCTGGGGAACCTGCTGCGGGTCGGCAACGGTTTGTGATAAATAATCATCATTGCAGTGAAGAATGAAGATGAAGTTCGGTCGTCGAGCAGCTGCAGCGATGAGCAGAACTACAGGGTTTAGCAAAAGTGACAGTGGCTTTGATGCTTCAAAATGTAATTGAGGACAGTTCTCGTTGGAGAATTGGGTTTAATGTCAACATATGCTGTTATGACGCGTTGTGTGCTTTGAAATGAAGTGAAATATTCTGACAGGTTTGTCCCAGACTTGTACAGTTTAGAGACGCAAAGTGCAGAAAGACACAATCAGAGCCAGAACCAGAACCGTCTCAGCATCTGTGTCAGTAAAGCGTCGCTGAAAACTGGAGCCTTTCACCTCAGCTTCCAGAGCACAGCGTCCTACTGGAACTAAAAGCTTTTGTGTCTGTGTGAAGTTCAGGAGGAAATGACAGAACCGTCACTCGGACACAACCTCGATTTGTATTGTTGACTTCATTCTGGTTGAACTGCCCATTAGGCTTGTGGACAAAGTGACGACAGGGTCGGATGGTGAGTCAGCAGCTGGTCCACGTCAGTCAGTGTAAGCGTGGTAGCGCTGTCAGAAGGAAATAGTCACTGTGATATAACAGCCGATAAACAAGAGCCACATGAGCCAAGAGCTCAGACGTGAGCTGCAACAACACTCGGCTCCTGTCACATAAAAGTTACCAGTGATGACGATTGGACTTAGCTCATCAATAATAACGGCCGCTGCCCATCGGCTCTTCTGCCTTCTGAGCCGGGATCTAATGTGACATTTCTTAACATGCAAACAGACAAGTCACAGCTCGTCCACATCAGTGTCAGACTGTGACTGAAGCTCCGCTTTACACGAAGTGATGTAAAACGTCATTTGTGATACATTTAGACTAAACGCTCCACAAAGATAAGCCCAACATCAGAGCAACACACAGGGTTCACACATCGCACGGGTCCCACGTCTGTAGGACGTCACTACACTGAAACCACAGCTTCACCGTCGTCGTGGCGATGCTGATGCCTGGATCATCTCTCTTCAGGGCGTGTAGCTGCATCACAACCACGCTGGGTCAGAGCCGTGGTTGGCAGGTTGTGGCCCAGTCAGAGGAAACGAGGACGACAACAAGAGCAAACGCTCGACTGACTTTTACTATGTGACAACAGACGGATGCAGCGTTTATTCATTACTGAGGTGTTCTGCCTGGTTTACTGCGTCTCTCTACACGTTTTCTGCAGTTTGTCACATTAACATTTAATTGTCTCCTCTCAGTTTTATGTGTTACTACAAGGCGCAGCACCGACACTAGAGCCAGTCCTGAATATACGCACGTAAACGACATGATGATGATGTGGGAAGTGTCACCTCCACAGGCTGAGGCTCCCCGAGGAGACTGACCTGTCAAATAATGATATTTATTTTAATTTAGTTTTGATGAGTTGATTTGTTTGATTTTCTCCAGTTACAGTAGATCATTGATTCATTCAGCTCCTGCAAATCCCCTTAAATATGATGATCAATATTACTGGCTTGCTGTGTCCATTCATGTTCCTTGAACTCGATCATTATTAATGACAGCAGATGTCTTCTTTGTCAGACTTGTTTGCTTTGGGTCCAGTTTGGCTCATGCCTCTGTTTTTTCTTTTTAGGGAGTTGGGATCTTTAGAAACACAAATAACCGGCATTTTGTGCCATCGCTGGAAGAACAGTGAAGCCTGTGCAGCTGGAAGGTGGCCTTTACAACCACAGTCCGGTGCTGCCGCCAATACTTTACTAGTCGCATCATGTCTCGGCAACGAGCACAAATAAGCACGTTGCACATCTAATATTAGCATATCTCAGCCTTGAGAAACCAACATCCATCAGCCTCTAACTCACAATATGGAAACGTGTCTGAGAATATTATGCAGCCAGTTGCCAGTGATCAAGTCGACACACTTTTCCCTGCTCGCTCTATTGATTTAATATCTAACGGCAGCAGATTTCCTTGACAGCGACAGGTGATTCAACTCCTGCCCCGCGGTCTTTCAGCGAAACCCCTCTGATGCCTCCAAAACAAGTCATTATCATTCGTGTCAAAAAGCCTCATCCTGCAACCTGAGCCTTATTAAAGAGAATGTAGAATTAGATTCACGCCGGTCCCTGACTGCTCCGTGGCATCAAAGCGCGCTCACCAAACTCTGGCGAGCTCCCCAGCGGTCTGTCAGTGTGATAGAGCTCTTAATATCTTCTTCATGATATGTAACGGGGTTTGCAGTTTGCATCCAGGCTGCACACTTTGCTAAGAGGCTTTAGCAGCGATGGCGGTAGAGACGGTGAAGGAGATGGCTTTTCACCACATGGCCCATTAAAGTTCCAGCAGCGAGCGGGTCAGCTCAGTATTTAGGCCCAGTCTAAATATTAGCACCAGCCGATTTGAGGAAATGGATTCAGTTGACTGGGCGGATTATTAGACTGGTTTCAAGTCTAGAGCAACACAAAGCGCGTTAGCGTCACCGTAGCTCCCGAAGACTGAGAAGTACCACGATGGACTGTAGCAATCGGTGCAGCCAACGAGCATTTATGGCTAAACCCCAGAGCAGCGAAGGCTCCACCGTGTCTGGAAGTTGAAGGTAACCTCAAACCTCCACGTTCAACGTGTATTCAGCCCTAGGCTGAGAGGAAGCAGCGCATCGGGCCACGCTGGGGGAGGAACCGCAGCGTCGCCTCTCAGGAGAATATAAATACATTAAAGCGAGAGAGGAGCGAGCCGCCCGCTCCAGCGTGCAGCATTAGGGCTCCATTGTACGGCTTAGAGCAAGTCTGATTACAGCGCTCGGCATCGCTTCCCTGCGTCTGTGAGTCGAGGTGGTCCAGCACTAATGACTCGCTCTCTTGTTCCTGGGGTTTTGGGGAGTGTGCAGGGTGGGGGAGGAGGAGCTGGGAAAGCCCTGACGGGGAGCTGTCAAGGATAGATGGCTTCATTTCGCCTGCTTTCCCTTTCTTCTCCTTTGCGTCTCTGCTCTGCGTGTGTCTGATTCCATCTCTGTCGCTTGGGATGGAACCAGACGCAGCGTTGAGCAACTGCACTTTGGCGGGAGCTGCTGTAGAACCAGGGTTGGGCTGCTGATTAACGGCGCGAGCATCATCACAGGACAGACAAACACAGGAGCCAACTGCACATTTCAGCAGGAGCCTCTTTTAAAAGATGTATCCCTGGCAGCTCAGAGCAGTGAATATTCATCTGTGCACGTGTAGCGAGTCGGACCAGGCTGTTCCCCAGAAGAAAAGTGTGAAGTGTGGACTGGCTTCTTCTTACCTTCCTCTGGACTCAGGCTGCGGATGTTGCTGGTATCGTCCATTGGCGTATTCCCAAAAGAGACGCGGCTCCATGCGCTGCTAAAACTGAGACGGAGGAGCCGGCGTCGCCCTCGCCACCATCTGGAGGGCTGCTGCTGTCACAGGGGTGCCTTGCCCCGCGGGTGCCATCATCCGGGGTGGAACACAGGTCACTTTATGGGAACTCAGCTTCTCCTCCTCCTCTCTACTCTAGTCTCGGGCAGTCTTTCGTCTCTTCTTGCTTGCTGCCTTCCTGAAAGCCCATCCTCTCTGTCTCTGTGTGGCGGGAAGCAGCAAAGACAATAGTGTGGTCTCGCACACTTCACACTGCTTCTTCTGCCTCTACTGTACTGACTGGAGGGAGAGGGAGGTGTCGCCTGGAGAGCTTAGGGAGTGCGCTCAGTGCAGTCAACCACTCATGGCTCTTGTACAAAAGGGGGAAGCGCTCAGTTCAGCAGCGATCACCTGGGAGAAGAAACCCTATTAGATGGAAGAGGGAGGGAAGAGACGCGGGACGGAGGAGAGGAAGAGGGGCAGAGAAAGCTGAACGGGAGGAGGAGCAGGAGAAAGCAGAGAGCAAGTGGAATGATGCGAATCGGCTGAGAGGAGGAGGGAAGAGAGTAAAGAGAGAGGAGGCATGGAGGCAAGGAGGCAAGGAGGCAAGGAGGCAAGGAGGCTGTGATTTGCAAGTAGCGAAGAGCCACAGCGTGCGGCCGCATGTTTTATTCAGCACAGAGATGCTGGGAGAGGAGAGAGGAGAGGACCGGCCAGGCATGGATGGGTTTGTCCCAGCAGTCAGAGAAGAAAGGAGGAGACAGATGGTGGGAAAAAATCTAATAAGCTTCTCTCTGCTTCTGTGTCTGAGGAGCTCGTCTCCATTAACAGAAGCCTGGAAGCAGGTTTTTAATATTGGTGCATTTCCAGTTAAAAGGACATTAAAACACAGTCATCGCCTCTAAAAAGCATCAGATGCTCTGAGAACAGCACAAACAGAACGTCTGTTTTCTTCAGTCTGGCAATGGCAACCGATGTAGGAAAGATGAAACTAAAGTTAAACTTCTGTCGAGATCCTGACGTCGGCCTTCACGCTGCCGCTGAGGGGACGACGGGATGAACGGGCACAGCCGGTGCTTAACGAGTTGCAGAAGTGACGGCAGAGCTTATTAATGCAGCCCCTGAGCTCATTTACGAAGGCACCTTGTAATCTCTGCTGCCGGTGCATTATCATCACATACAGAGGACAATTTAGAATATTTCCAGAAACTTTCGGTTATTGCATGAATAATGCACAGAAGTCGACTCATGCATGTTTCATGAAGCAGGAACGACGAAGCTCTGCTCCTTTGTAGGGTTTCAAAGCCCCTGCTCTGCTCCTCAGCCTTCGCTACGCCGTAGCCCTCCACCTGCAGGAGCTGCTGCTTCATACACCTCCTCCTGCTCGACTGGGCCTTAGACCAGACCTTAACCAACCGGGCCTCGGGTCCCTGATGCCGCTGAATGCACCAACACATTTGTTTCACAGAAGCAGATGAACCTGTGATTGATACTGCAACGATGCTAAAGGCGACATTTTATGCAAAGGTGATAATTATTTCTTTTCTTCCACTAGTTCTGTTTGGATCATGTTTCCACAGCAGGAGGCCACTGTTGCTATTTCAAGACTGTGCAAACATGGAAGAAAGGTTAGAGCCGATCGATGCGGCTCCACGCTGGCACTCTGTGTAGCGTCTAGGTCACTGGTGCCACCTTGTCCACTATGTGAAGCTCAGCGGCTCATTCACTGAGCTCCTGTAAAAGCAGGCAGCTGATAAAGTCTTTGCGACGCGCGGATCAATACTCTGACGGACAACTGGTGATTTGCAGAGATACGTGACAGCTGACCACCAACGCTGCGTTTGAGTGGCTGAGTGGTTCCCTGTGTGAGCCGCGCTTTTGCACATCGGCATTAAGGTAGAAGGTGGAAATCAGGCCGAGTCTGGGTCTACATTACATCCTGCGTAACAAGCCCCTCGTCGTCGGCTGCGTTGTTATTCAGACTGAACATCCAACTTGTTCAACAGGCTAAACGTGAGGCGCCTATAACGTCTGTCTGACGTAGGTGAGTGGCAGCGAGAGGCTGTGCAGACGTTATGAGAGAGGACGAAGAGGCAGCGGATGCTAATCTGCGGGTGGCAGCTGTGCCGTCTGTGAGCCTCCGCTCGGTTTATTGTGTGTGTGAAGTGCAGGTGGTATGAGCCAAATGGAAAAAGAAATGAAAATTGTGGGTCACAGGGTTAGAATACAAACATTTTCATGGAGGAAATAATGCCGAGGGATTGGTTGCAAACCTCGGGCCTTCTGTAAACGCAGAGGTTGCTTCCTGTTTGCACGCAGGGCGTGTGACAGGTCAGCGGCCGAACGACTCCATTGAACTCCATTATTCAGAGCTCACTGCTGTCACATTCAATCTTTGCCGGAAGACTGACGGCAACAACTCAACACACAGCACCATTACCCAGGGAGCAGCTCGGCCGTTGGTCTGCTGTCGATCCCCTCACGCGTGTTCTTCACATGTCAGCGTTTATCGTCAGCCTCTTGTTTTGCGTGAAGCAGATTTACAGCTGTGCTCGTCCTGAGAATCAACAGGGACACTTCAAAAATGGCTCCGTCTTAACTAACCAGCCGTTACCAGACGCAACGCCACCAAACCACAGGGCTTTGCACATTAAGCTGCTGTGATTGGCCATTTTGAGAGCAGCCATTATCTCGTTTCACCCTCTGCTGAGAGGCTTCTCATTATTTCCCTCTGAGTAAAACCCACCCAGCATCAGCCGCGCTGTTCGCTGACGACGCCGGACTCATAGCGGCTAATTGCCCCACAGGCTGCAGGAGGAGCATCGTTCATTAGGCTGCGCTGGGTCACGCGGTCGGACGGGGAGCTGAATAAATCCACGCGACGGATTTGGCCTATTAATCGATGGATATTATGGTGGTGAGCGGCAGCATGAAGACCGGGGTCAGAGCAGGATGTAGTTTCTAACTGAGCGAGTGAAAATGACGTGAAGCTGTGAAAACCAATACACAGCAGAGGACCTGATGCGGACCCCAGGCAGCATCCTGGCCCCTAATAAAGGCCCCCTGCAAACCGTTATTACTGGTATAAACACATTATCAAAATGAGCCCAGCACTAATGAGAAGAAATGAGTTTGACAGTCGCCCACACTCAGCTCTTCTCCGTGACACAGTGCCCTCTAGTGAGCGCACGCTCCGGTCCTGAGGGATCCAAACACCTGCTCCACCTGGATGAGCAGAGAATGAAAGCTCTGTCCCAGCTTTCCCCAGGCCTACTCCAGCAGCTCCGACCTATTTTATCCATGTGGAAACGCACCAGACGCTCAGTGTTTGGCAGCAGCTGACAGACGCCGTCATTCAACAGCCTGCGTTTGCTCTGTATTGTGCTACAACCGCATCTCATCCATCTTTCTGTGGACAGTTCGCCTCCGTCTGCTCTGCAGCTGTCGAGATACGGCTTCGTTAAAATGAACGGAAAACGTCCAGAACTGGAAACATTAGAAATGATAATGGAGAGAGCTGAGGAACTAATACAGAGTGAGCAGAGCTGAAGCAGATCCTTCGGGCGTTTCTCTCAAGGCTCGATGTCCTGCGTGAAGTTGCGTTTCGCTTCGCTGCCTCCGTGTAGAACATTGCATTTCACGAGGGACATGTTTTAAACATGTAAACACGGTCATGGAAATCCATCCACAAGCAGAGCATGAAAATAATGAACTGTCTCCTCAGGGGAACCGTCATTTGACTCCGTCACAAGGACGAGCGTCTGACACGGAGGACGCGCTGGAACCCAGACAGCTGATTTCACGAGGTGACCTCCAGGGTCACGGCTGTTCTCAGACTGAAATCGAACAACGCCAACGCTGTGTATTGTTGAGATGAGGGTGGGAGTAACGGAATGAAAGTGAAAGCACCACGTGATGACAGACACAAACCAACCGAGCTGTGACAAACGACAGCCCGACTCTGCAAAGACTTGAACGGACCGGAGCAATCGACAAACAAACAAGTGAACAAATCCTCAAGCAACCTTGAAAAGATTTAACTGTTCATTCAAGTGTTCAACATCAACTGGGGCGTAGCTGTAGTTAAAGCCTCCTGGTGCTGCTCAGAACCAGACAGAACCGAAGCGTGGCCCAGAGTTTTAAATATATCCTCCCTGTTCGTAAGACAACACCTCGTTGGAGTGTAAATGAGTGCGCCGGCGTCTCGGGATCGCTCCCCAACACCAACGATTCCTCGCGCCTTCGTCTTTACCCCAGTTCTGTCACGCGAGGTGAGGTGTGAGTGAGTCAGAGAGAGCCTCCGTGACATCGTTGGCCTGATTTGGCTTGTGAAGGCTAAAGGCTGGGCTTTGGGCCTGGGCTTGGGCTCAGTCCAGGGTTCTGTGAACCTTTGCTCTCCGTCAGCGAGGCTCCTCAGAGCTGCAGAGAGCCGACGTGTGCGCTGACCTCCTTGATGCTTGGCTGACCAAGTGCTCACTGTATCACACTGAAATAAGCTCAGATATGTATGTTCTCTCCGCTCCCTCCCAGAACAGTTACCTACTAACACCACCAGTGGAAGTCTGCTTCACGTGATCCTGCTAATATAACAAGCATCCAAATCCAAGTGTGCGCCGCCTGAAGCTCATTACATGAAAGAAGAAACCCTCTCATGTGTGAAAGGAATCATTCTTCATGTGAAACAACCTCCGTCTGCGCTCACACAGTCTTCTCGCCTGCGTCGCTGCCTTTCACTAACGATAAATCAGGTTTTATGCCAGGAATTGAAAATGTTGACAACTTTAGACAAATTCAGTATCAGTCCTACACGTTCGGCGGAGGCTTCCGTCTCTTTTCTGTCCTGCATACTGACACAGATACAGTTTCACTTAATAAGCCTGAAGCAGCAGCAGATCATCCCCCACCTCATAAATCCAAGCGTATTTAACCACAGACATTCATTTAGAGGAGCTAATGTCCCGTCACATGCACGGTGGGAAGCCAGGCGGCGACGGGAGTCGGTTAGCACGTGGGAGGAAAGGGGCTCGGTTCTGATACGGGGAGAGCCCGGTTCCACAGCCGGGCATCGAGTCGTGCAGAGTCGATCTCTCGCGTGTGTCGTTGCCACTGTTGAGGAAGGTGTTAGTGTGACTGTGGAGATGGATCGCAGTCATCTGAGTGATGTCATGATGCTCATTAGCTGCCTAATTTGCTTCCTCAGCTCAGTCAATGGGAACAGATTAGCATGTGATTCCACTACGGGCTCAGAGAGTCCTGCTAATTATGAACCGCAGCAGACAGCAATAGCCTGTTTCTGAACGCTCCCCGCTGCCTTTGTGTTGAAAGCGAGCGAGGAAACGACCGTTTGTGCAGCGAGTCGTAAATGCAGCAGTAAATTCAATTAGCGGAGCGGAGGTGGACAAAATGAGCCTTGACAACAGCACAGAGCTCCATCAGCAGGAACGACTCAGTAATTGTAGTGATGTCGCCAGTTTGTTGTGGTCATCGAAATTCATGTAGAAATGGGCATCAGCAGCTTTGGATGCACACACAAATGAATTCCACAGAGAAAATACACAAACCCTCTGATCGACCTGCACAAACTTCAAGGACCTTCAGAATCGAATCTGTCCTCAAGCCTTGATTTTTGGATCTAAGGGAAGTGAGGGAAGTCTGTGTCGTGAATTGTGTCACCAGATGGAAGCTGTGGCTGAAACACGTTCCTCAGCTCATCTGATCTCGACCTACTCACCGAGTTTCTGTCTACTCATCAAAACATCCAACCCTCCAGGTTCAGCACAGGAAATACTGTAGTGATTCAATTAAAAGCAAACAACCGACAGAATTTAGTGTTTGCTGTTAAAGTTATGTGAACATTTTTCAACAAGCTGTTTTTAAAAGTTTTAAAAACTCTCCCTTCTGTAAAAATAAATAAATTAGCTGTGACTAACTATAAAAACGTGAGCAGAAAGGAGGCTGAGAATTACAACTGCTTCCAGGAAACTATTGCTTCTTTATTTTGTTTTCAGACACATTTAATACAAATTTCTTTTAGTAAACATATTTATATTTACTGTAGAGAAAAACAAGACGTAGCGCCTGCAGACGCCTGACGTCGCCGCGTGACAGCGTCCTAAAGCGTCTACATCAAACATCGCTTTGCTGAATCACTAGTGTGAAAACTTCTGCGGTTCCTAGAAAAGCTTGGAATTAAGTTTGGGAGGGTTAAAGGCCGTGTGAGGTCACCGTCCCGGGGTTTGTCTGAGGCGTTCAGCCTGGACGTCGCTGCCTGTGAGTCACGAGGGTTAAGGCTCTGACTCCATCCATCGCACGGCTCGACCAGCGGTTCTCAAGCTTTGAACAACAGACGCCGAGCAGCGCTGTCCTGACCTCCAGGGACTCGTTTGTTCAGGGAAACAAGACTGAGGCAGAAACTCTCCAGCAGCGAGGATTCCTCCAGAGGAGCTCTGTCAAGCGTTAGAGCTCATTTTAGCAGCTCATCTACATGTGCCGACTGTATTTCAGTTACTGGAGCAGGGAAATCTAAATTTGGATGAGAAGGAGGAGGAATCCTAAGCAGAGCTGAGGTGGGACGCGCTGTAACGCTGCCAGATTTATTATCGCTGCAATTTAAAGGTGAGCACAGAGAAACTCACGTCCTGCGGCTCAGAGAAGCGCAGACGTCCAAGGGAAGGAAATAATATGGTGGGACTGTGTCCTGCTCATTGAAACTGGGCCTGGTGTCGCTATGGCGACCAGCAAATCAAAATGGGCTGAACATGCAGGATCTTAAAGGCTGCAACAAAACAAGGGGTCTGAACGTTCATCAGGGGTCACACAGTCGAGCTCTGACATATTTCTAGTGTGTGATGTATTCGCTCGATTTGCTCCTAGTTTTATTTTCACTGCGTTGTTCTGTTAAATGTTTAAACAACCTGATTTCCCAGCTCTCTGTGCGGCGAGGGCCAGCGCTGCGTTTATCATATGGTAACTCTGGATGCGGTTCTGGTGGCATTTTGGTTATTTATCCCTCCATGTGCACCAGGCTCACATGGAGCTTCACAGATGCCGGAGCAGCGCTCGGGACCCCGCTGCTCCCGTCACTTCCTCTGCTTATCAGGACAAAAACATTCAAAGAAACTCGAGCACCTGGAAATGTCCAGAGGCACGATGCAGCTGAAATAGTTCAGAGATAATGAGGGAAGATGACGGCGATGCACTGGCCACTGCAGGAACCTTCTAAAGAGGATTAGCATTTATTTTTCAGCTCCCCTTCATGTCGTAATTGCTTCAGCAGGGTGCCGAGGAGACGCATGTGATGACGGTGAAGGTTTGACTCCCAGTGGCTGCAGGCGAACCCAGGCCTCACGGGAAGCGACGGACAAACCGCAGCCGCCTGATTAAACCAACGGCGAGAGCCATCAACCCATCTTGTGCCACTGAACAAGGACTCACAGGTAATTTGCTTCGCTCTTGACGGCGGAGGAAGCCGCTGAGTGAATGAAGTGGAGTTTTAATTTGCATCGCTGTGTTTCCTGTGAACCTGCTGCTTCTCCCACAGCAGCCAAAAACTGATGAGTCGCAGCCTTTGTGACGAGACCTGGTTTCCGTATGATTATTGGGACAGAACCCCCTAACGACCATCATCCAACTCCAACCGGGACCTGGGCGACGCGTGTTAGTCGGACCTGAATAAATAATAAAACCTCCCAGAGAACGGTGCCACGGTGGAGCTGCGACTGTGTTTCGTGCCGTTGGCGCCGACGTCTCGTCCAGCTCTCATCTCAGGAGACGCAGGTTAAATAAAGGCAACTTGAAACTTTCCCGGCGTGACTCACTGTGCATGTGAACCTCAGGCTCTGCGTTGACAGACGTGTGCTTTGTGCACCTTTCATCCAGCTCCTGGAGACTCTGCTGTTGCTGGCAACAACTGAGAAGAAAAAAACGCCTTGAGCCATTATTTTCCTACTAAACATGAAGAGTCCTTGTCTGCACACGATGCGTTCAGGTGCAGCACCGTGTGACTATGGCAGAGCCTGATACGCAGTCATTGAGGTTATGATGCTGCATGTAAACGTGGCCTGTGAACATGGAGCGAATGCGCCTCTGATTCTATTCACAGCATTTCACGTGAGCACACCGAGCGTTTTCTAAAGCAGACCTTCAGCCTCGCTGAAGCGTCGTCGCCTGTGTCCTTGCCGCCGGTACGTGTTCGAGGACTGCGGCGCTTTCAGCTCTTCCTCTGAGACGTGTTTAAAGGCAGCTTTCATTTCGTTTGAGTCCATTCAACCTGAGCCAAACACAGACTTTCACAGACGCAGACTGACTCAGTGTTTTGATTGACGGGTCATATGGAAAATGAGGCTGCAGCTTCAAGTCATGTGTCCAACTGAGCTTAAATCCATACGTGAAGATCTGACTTTAAATGAATTCGAAGTCTGGCTGCTACTCGTTAACAATGGCACAACAACATTGAATGCATCTTTCTCCCTGTGCACAATATTGATTCAGGCCACAAATTCCACTTCCCTCCAAGAACCGAAAGGCGAAACTGAATAGATTCTGAGACTGACACCTTTGCCATCAGATCTCAGCTGGAGGAATCATCTTAACTTGGAGTCTGCTTCAACACCATGTTTATCCATCGCCACATAGGACTGATCAACGGGATGCGTCGTCTGCTGCTGAACTTTCCAGACTCGCCTCCACGCAGTAACCGGACGCCAGCGGCCTGATTCTGCTTGATCTCTGCGGCTCCACCGACACGATTTGAAGTTACAGAACGTCATCAGGCTTCTTTTTGCAGCTGCTCTTCTGGCTCTTCACTGCATTAGACTGTTCCTCTGACATACACGAGTACATGTGAGCACTGGTGGTAAATATGCCGTAATCTTGCTGTGCCTCATTAAATGCAGACCATTTACTCTGAAGCTGTCATTTCTGACCAATGCTAATGTTGCTAATCTAGTTTAAATCACATGGATTTTATTGTTGCGCATCCATAATGCATGAGATCGATGTGTGCATGACTCCAGTGCTGCACCGTGGGAGGCTCCCAGTGAAAACGACGCCATCGATGTTTAACGTACAAACACGT
The DNA here is from genome assembly GCA_030770545.1 of Macropodus opercularis. NCBI lineage: Eukaryota > Metazoa > Chordata > Actinopteri > Anabantiformes > Osphronemidae > Macropodus > Macropodus opercularis. The sequence continues at coordinate 16,948,189 of CM061095.1, forward strand.
CGATGCTGCGGCTGAAAGCCCACCGACAGCTGAACAGCATCAGTGTGTTCACTCAGGTGATTTCTTTACCTGAGAATCCTCTGCTGCCGCTGTAATAAAGTCGTTTTGTCAGACTTGACAGAGCTCCTGTGGGTCCAAACAGGCCTCAGGCTGCAACGGCTGTTTTCACAGGCCGATGTGTAGAAATCAGCCCGTTTAACATGAGCATCAATTAAAAGCGTTCTCAGGCGTCTTCTAATCCTTTTGGGAACCTGGTTTATGAGGATACACAAACCATTTAAAGGAAGTTTATTCTGTCTGCGATGGTCGGATTAGTTTGTGAAATCAAATCAGGCCTCACTATATTAGAGCCTGTGATGCTGCACGTGGCAACTGATTGGTTCAATTCAGGTCAATTTACAGAGGGTTTAATAAGAGTTTACCTCAGGCTATGGTTTCGATGAGCAGCTCATCAGGAAGCACGAAGAGAGAAGAGGACAGACGGTGGCATAAGAAGAAAACAAAAAGCTCCTCACAAAAAGGTTTGACAGGATGCTGGCCCAGAAACCAGTCGACCGTTGTGGAGCCGGGAGCCGCTCCGACACACTCTTCATTCAAAATGCGCTTGGAAACAGACAGATGTGATAAATTATCTCCAAAAGTAAAGAACAAACAGCAATGATAAAAGCACCAGTGAAGCTGAGGCAGGTTGTTATAAACCAAAGGCCGTCTACGATGGGAAGCAGCAGAGAGACGCGTGAATCTATATCTTATTAGGCTGCACAATTAAATCAGCGTTTGGCTTCACCGCCACCTTAATGGAGTCCGCTCCGTCCCTAGAGTTTGTTCTGAGTGAAGCCTGGAGCCTCGAAGCCTGAACGAGGCAAATGAGCCAGAAGAGACAGAGACATTAAAAGTCATGTGAGTGGGAGGAGGATGCGATCGATGCGCTGTCAGACAGGCAGACGATGTCAACCAGGTCCCACAAAAACCACCTAAAACAGAAACAACGCGTCGGCTTTCAGCGCGCTGCTGCAAAATAAGAGCGTTGTTATGTAACATCAGCTTTGCCAGTTTGAGCGAAACTTAATGTGAAACAGCGTGAAAACAACGTCCCAGGAGGCTTTTAAATGTGGAGCAGGCTGCGTGATGGCAGCTGAGACAGGGACAGGCCAGCAACAGCAATAAGAGGAGTATTTGTAGTAACAGAGGAGTATTTGTAGTAACAGAGGAGTATCTGTAGTAATAGAGGAGTATCTGTAGTAACAAAAGAGTATCTGTAGTAATAGAGGAGTATCTGTAGTAACAAAAGAGTATCTGTAGTAATAGAGGAGTATCTGTAGTAACAAAGGAGTATCTGTAGTAACAGAGGAGTATCTGTAGTAATAGAGGAGTATCTGTAGTAACAAAGGAGTATCTGTAGTAACAGAGGAGTATCTGTAGTAACAGAGGAGTATCTGTAGTAACAAAGGAGTATCTGTAGTAACAGAGGAGTATCTGTAGTAACAGAGGAGTATCTGTAGTAACACAGGAGTATGTGTAGTAACACAGGAGTATCTGTAGTAACAGAGGAGTATCTGTAGTAATAGAGGAGTATCTGTAGTAACAAAGGAGTATCTGTAGTAACAGAGGAGTATCTGTAGTAATAGAGGAGTATCTGTAGTAACAGAGGAGTATCTGTAGTAACAGAGGAGTATCTGTAGTAACAGAGGAGTATCTGTAGTAATAGAGGAGTATCTGTAGTAACAGAGGAGTATCTGTAGTAACAGAGGAGTATCTGTAGTAACAAAGGAGTATCTGTAGTATCTGTAGTAACAGTCTGTCTGTCTGTGTCTGTCTGTCTGTGTCTGTCTGTCTCTATCTGTCTGTCTGTGTCTGTCTGTCTGTCTCTAGTTATCAGTCATCCTGTCTGCGGGTCCTGGTTGTAGCACCTCAGCTCGCTGTATTATTCATGATGATCTACACACACACAGACTGGGTCCGTGTTCCCCTAAAGTGTGCTGACCCAGCTCACGGTAAGTTTTCTAAACTTGCACTTCATGGTGAACTTCGCCAGCTTCCACAGCAGCTGATGACAGCAGCAGGGTTAAAAATCAAAGCCAGCACAAAGCTCTTGTTCACCAAACGTTCTTTATTTTATTATCTGGCGTTTTCCTCCTGTTGCAGCGGCTTTTATCTAGTCACAGCTTTTTTGTTTGTTTACTAACTAAGGCTCATATCCGTATTTTAATCCGACTCTTCTATTGTAAACCAAAGGAATAACGCATCTGTCCGTGAAGATGCTTTAACTGCTGATAATACGGGAAATCTATCCAGAGACGCATTGGCTCCTCTCACTGCTTTTTTGATGCTCAAATTAGCATCTACGCACAAAAAACATTTGATGTGATGCTTAATCAAATATCTGAATGTTTTCTGATCATCCGGTTCCAGAAGAAACGGACCCACAAAGAAACCAAACGGCACAATGAGGACAACCACAGCCAAGTGTGTTGCTGCTGCAGATGTCAGCCACTGTGAGCCAAACGATCCGCTACACGGACAGCAGGAACGGTGGGCAGCAATCTGCTCTGCACGTGATGCAGAACCAGCAGGACGGGTCCGTCGTAGCCGGCCGTCACACTGCTTCAGCCTCCGAAGGCCCTCGCAGCCTCGGCGCAGAGAGCTCCTCGGGTTCACAGGTCACGTTCAGTGGCTTCGCGTGTTCGAGGTCACGGCAGACGGAAGCGCCCGTGTGCGAGCCTTTCTGGCCTAGTCGCTTCGTTGTCTGCTCTCACAGGTTCGCTTCGCTTCCAGCTCTGGCGCGTGCTGGTAAAAAGGTGACGGTACTTCGATAAGATTCATTCATATATAAGATTCATATTCCGAGAACTGGTCATTACACGGTGGCATCAAAGCTTCTGGAGCCTGCAGATGCGTCGGATTGCGTGGTTTACTACTCACACTAGAGAAAGTCCAGCATGAACCCGGACGTTTGTGCCGAATACTCAAATCTAGAGGCTTAAACAGAGAATGTGCACAAACACTATGTAAATGAGGCTGTAGCTTGTTCGCCACATGCGGGATATTCAAGGCCGATTGTTTTGTAAAACAGAGGGACTCATTATTTTTCCATCCGTGGAGGATTAAAGCAAAAAGCCATAAATCACAAATTGCTCTAAAGCTGAGAGAAGGGAAGTAATTGAGTTGATGAGGCGGCGTTAAAGCTCTGAGCTGCCGCTGGTTCACGGAGACGCATCGACACTGTCGTTGCAGGGAGATGAGTCTTTAAACGTGATGGATGACTGGCAGCGCGGGTGGCTTCATAAAGAACATTATCAGCGTGTCGGGTGGCCTCACTCACAGGAGCCTTCAAGAGTCTGAACCAAACCAATTAGTGTGAAAATATTAACACATCAAGTTGAACGTCAGAGCTTCCGTCCATCCGTCATCGGAACCGCTTGCATGGTTCAGAATAGACTCCGACAGGCACAGAACCCGGAGCTGAGCCGACCTGGACCCAGCTGAGACGTTTCAGTACCAGCCAGGTCAGCAATAATACGCACAAATAACAACGCACGTATCGTAGTAGCAAACTACTGTGAGCAGCAAACACACAGGTCAGACTGAAGAAATTCAAGGCTTGACAGGATTTAATCCTGGAAATCTGTACGACTAATACTGTCTTGAGATTAAGATCAGATCTTCCACCTCCACAGAGGTTGGATGCTTTGTCGCCGGCTGATAAGATTACGTCTCCAGCTCCACAGAACGAATGGATTCCCTCTGGTTGCAACGTTGCACAAAAAGCATAACAATCCCAGCAGGTACAGAGATCTACAGGGTTGTGTTTCCAGCTCTGGCAGCTCTAGCAGAGGATTAAAGCAACAGCCAGGAGGATTCCACCAACGTGTCGAATTAGGACTTTTAGACAACACTTCAGGATTAATCGCTTTGAACCCTGAAAAACGAGGAAAGTCTCGTCACCACAGGGATCAGATATCAGAGTCATCGCCTACAGCCAGACACGGCCTCCTTTCTCCTGCCCGTCAGCTGGATTAGCCACAGGTCAGCAGGCCAACAGCAACTTAAAGCCCAGCTAATCCTGGGAGAGCCTTCCCACACAGCGGGTTCCCTCAACGAGTCCCACGGAGCACGAAAGAGGGAACGAACGAGCAGAAAATCGGACCCAACATCAGGCTTTTTACTGACTCACTGAACGTGAGCTCCATCGTCATCCATTACTCTAATTGTTGCTGCTGGAGTAAATAGTAAAAGCAGCATTTCTTAAATATTTCTGTGATGATGCTCCATTCAGTTCAATTCAATTCAATTCAGTGGTTAGTGGACAAACCACTTCACAACGGAGCTGAAGGGTTTCAGGGAACCATCTGCACTCGTGCATGAGTTTCTATTGAACTGTGCCTACTTAGACCTTCGTTTGCACGTTGGAGGCAGGAGCTGGTCCTGTAGAAACCGGACTCTGATCACAGTGTAAGTTAAACGGGACGAGCAGGTAAGAGGTGAAGGCTCTGACCCGCTGAGACCGACAGTGGAGTAGGTGTGTTTGCGTCACAGTGTCTACACTGATCCCATTCATTTATGGCATTTCCTACCATTATGGCTGTCCTGACCTTTTACTGGCTTGTGGTGGGGGGTCGGCGGCAACAGGGGGTCAGATCACCTACAAAGGCCAAAGGAGAAAACGACTCGGTGCTGCCTGCTCCCCGCTCAGCAGCAAATAGCCGACAGGCGCAGCTGGAGGCTGGTGAACACAGAGCGGCTCGAATGGCAGCTGAGGGGAGAGCGATGGCCTCTGACGGGGCCGTTACATTGCTCTGGGCCTCGACAACACTTGTGCGTATTCCTGCTCTACCGTGAGCCGCTGCAGTGCTTAGATGATTTACTGATTTCATTTATTAGCTTTTTCAGGTGTGTGATGTTGGCACCGAACAGACTCTGAACATCCTGGACTCTGCTGGCAGACAGATTTTCCAATTAAGACTCGTCATCTAGGGAGAGCCAGGCTTCGCGTGGGACCTCGGTGAAGAGCGTTGAGGGTGCAGGGCAGCTGCGGACGGTGGAGGTGTGGAGCCGACGCTAACAGAGCTCCAGACCTCTGCAATTAGGCCTGTCACACGAAGCGGCGTCAGTCTGCAGCAGCGTTGGGTTCGCTGCACACGCTGCAGGTCACAAGTCACACGCTGGCAATTAAGAAGCAAGAGAGAAAAAGCTGCTCAGAGATAACAGGCTGGCGAGGGGTTTGGTTTTGCACCCAGACTTATTACGCTCATTACTGTTTATTTGCAGCCGGAGGATCCTGCTGGTCTGTCAGATCATTTTCAGCCTCTCCTCCAGGGAGGAACAGCTGATCTGCGATTTACACGCTTGCTTCTTCTCTGGATTCTTCCTCAACAACATGTTGACATAATGTGATCTGTGACATTTCTAAATGACACTGACAGAGTAACAGAGGGATGACGCGTGTAAGGGAACGAGGGGCCGTGACTGGATCAGAATACACACACGGAGCAGGATGAATCTGTCCCATCATATAAAAGTCTGTGTGTTTAGAGGTTGAGCCACGTTGAGCCAAGATGACTAAAGGTGATCGTTAGTCTTTCGTGTGCAGTTCCCCGTTGGAGCCCGTCAGCTGTTGGCTGTTATTGTGTGTTGCTGTGTCTCGCGGTTTACAGAACCTCAGTGAGGCGTTGCCCTTACCTACTTGGATCCAAGATGGCCGCCCTCTCTGTCCTCCTACCGGCTGGCTTCTCTGGTCCACCCGCAGGTTCGTTTAGGTTTTGTTTGCTCCGTTTGTGTAGGTTCCCTCCTCCCTGACTTCACTGCTTAACTCCTATCACAGCTGCATTGTGGGTCAGAACAAGGCGGGTCTCACAGCGTGTTACTGTGCAGCGATTGGGGCTGAGATGCTTTGCCGTTGTGCGGGTATCTCCCGGTTCCGTTTCTTCCTCCTCGCCTCCGGAGCCTCCCACAGCGATGGAACTTCAGTGATGACAGCAGTCATGAAGGGCGTTAGGAGACGCTCTGTTCCCAGCGTGATGCTCTGCTTTTATTTATCATCAGCGATAACAGCAGGAGGCCGGCCTCCGATCTGAATCACAGCGTCTCAGGCGACACCAGTCCCATCAGCCCTGTAGTGGATTTCCACAGCTGCTGACGATCACTCATGAGCAGCAAGTCTCCAGAGTGTGAAGTGATACTTTTCTACTTATTGGCATAAAAAGCTTCATCTGGAGACAACAGTTGATGCCTAACGGGTCACGGGACGCCGTCAGAGGTCAGAGGTCACGTTGCACTGATGTGCTACTGGTACTATCGTCCTGTTTGTCCTGTGGTGAACATCACGTGTTAGTGAAGCTTCTTCTTCTTTCAACAAAGGCCTGCATCCGTCGCTGGAGGCTCGTAGTGGTTGTAAAACGGGGTCACACCAAACGTGATGCGGCCGTTTGTCGCGAGACATGTGATTCTGGCACAAATGGGATCGTTTCAGGGTTTCTGGGGTTTGTTTCTTTTCTCAGCAGCTGAACTCACTCAACTCGTAACGAGAGGAATAAACTTCCCCTCTGTTTGTGTCAGTGTAGATGCAGAGCTCAGACAGATGAAACGCTCACAGATATTAAAGATATAATGGGAACGAAACAAAGAAAACCCGTGTCAGAGACGTGTCAGGTGCGTACGGTTCAGCCAGATCGGCTCAAAGAGATGAAGGCAGATTTTCTGGCAGTACGACCCAGCCGGAGACTTCACTTGTCTCTTCATTAGTATCTAGCTGCTGCGAGAGTAATAAGATGCAAATACGAACATACACTGGTCCGTTCAGCATTTCCGGTGCCTCCTCATGACCAACAACCTCTTGTGTTGACAGCAGTACAGGGACTTTCTTCTCTATCAAATGCTTTTTCTCACCAAGCTGCAGAATAAATGCACCTGGGATGGACCTCAGGACTAAGTCTGTCACACACAAACACCCCTGTACTCAGATGATGTGGCAGCTCCGCCTCAGCGCCATTTGTTTCCTATCATCTCACCATTGCTCAGGCCTTCATTTTCACCTGCGTCGACTCTCATTTAAAGAGTTTTTCATGTTTCAAGCAGACTGTCGGGGACTCAGCTGTCGGAGGCGTCGTGAAGCGGACACCTGCCAAAGATTTGGATGGCGTGTCAGCAGAGCTGCTGTCAGACCCGTCTCAGCAAACACACAACCTCCATCTTTATTTACTAACTTCTCTCAGAAGAAGTGCTGCAGGAACAGACGTTAGTCGGGGCTGGGGAGCAGAGCCCAGCAATCTACGCTGGTCCTTAACTTATTTTTGTGTCATATTTAGTGGACGTCCTTCTAATCTTTCATATGTAGGGTTTGCAGTACTGTCACTTCGACTGGAGTATTTTTCTGGTAACTTAATGTGAGTAAAGGACTTAAAGTATTACCACCACTAATCTCGAAGCATTCAGTCAGGAAGTACCATCAACAGAATCTCTTCATTAATACTTTAATACTTTTACGTAAGTGGAGGATTTGAACCCGTCCTGGCGCATAGGGAGCAGAGTCTGGCTGACACGTTCACCATTATCCTCCACTTTTAGCCAGGACAGCTAGCGATGACTGTCGGAACATATTTGCCAAGAAAAGGTTACACAAGGAGGGACTTGTTCCACTTCTTAGACTCGCTGCAGCAGCTCCCACCACATTTAGGAGGAAAGTTTGAGAAGAATAAGAGGCTGAAACAGAGTCTGGAATGTTTTGATTGTCTTAGGGGTAAAACAGGTCTCAGCTCCAAGGACGGGACTAAGATCTTTTTCCCAGTCATCCTTGGAGCCACCATAATAAATTCATGCATAACTCAGTCCATGTCCCTGGATTGATCATTTGAACAATAGGGGCTAACGAGGTGGTGCGTTCAGGTGCCCTGCGAGACGCTGCTCCACTCCCTTCTAATAACAGGCTGCAGTGATTATCTCAGCTGACAAAAATACTGCATCCTTGAAGTATCAGGCCCAATGACACACGGTGCTAATAACTATCCTTTAAAACTGCTTAGTGTAAAATCCACCTGACAGCACTGCATTAATTACATTAAAAGGTAGCGAGTCCCTCTCACGCTGGCAGGTGTTCTGCTTAACGCTACTTCCTTAAGACCCTGAACATCCTAATTACCACAGCTACGAAGACATTTGGAAGTTCTTACATATCTAGCTACAGTGATGACAGCACAGCTGAAACAGGCTGAGTCAAAGCAGTCGCTGATCTGGATGTGAGACAGGACACATCCAGGAGCTGTCCACTAGTCGGGTACTGAAAAATCGTAGCATTTTAGATGTTTGTTAAAAAGGTTTTTTGCAGTTTACACATGACAAACACAGGCATCAATTTCATTAGATGGAATGAAATGTGTTTAATGCGTGTTTTTCATATTTTGTGTATGAATGAAAACTAAATATTCTACAGTAATTATCATATTTAACAAAACATATTCACCAGTGTAATTACGCGCTTCTTTGGTCGAGTGATTTCTGCCTGCGGCTTCACTCCAGAACCGAGCAGAAGGACAAACGGCAGCTGTGCCCAGCGAACGCCGCGCTGACAGCTACGAGCTGATGGAAGCAGTAACTGTGAGCATCTGACGCCAGTTATCACAGCAACGAACGGACAAATCATCGCGCCACTGATGAAAACACGGAGGCTCGTCGTCCTCCCTCCGCCGACGCGGTGTGAACGCTAATGAAGGAAACTTCCATCAAACTAATGCTTCAGCAGAGGTTTTCTGTCAGCGCTGACAGAGTGGACGGCCACGATCTTCCTGGAGCACGAATATAGACTGGTGCTTAAGTCATATTTGACACTGGGGACTTAGCAGCTGACAGACAATGAGATGAGCAACACTGGAATCCACGAGCTGGAGTATCACTGCGATGGGCTGGGTTACACCACAGAGACGTCTCCCGTTTCTCATGGGCTCCGTAAATATTGGATGTGCATCACGCAGTGAACGTGTGCCCTCACCTCAACCCGCTGAGGCAGATGGCCGCCCACGCTGAGCCAGGTGCAGTGGAAATCTCTGCAGGGTGTCTGGGTCAGAGGTTGGACGGGGGAACGGTCCTTGACTCCAGGTGGATGTTTGAGCCAGATTCAGTCGTTCTGTCCTCTGACAGTGCGAGTGAGCAGCCAGATGGACGTCTGACCATAAAGAGCCGGTAGACGGCTCAGTATAAACAGGAGCCAGTCCCGTGGCTTCCTCTGGCGTGTGGAGGATCACTGTCATGTCTTTCACACCTGCTGTTGCGGCTGCTGTCACTGGGGAAGGTGACAAGCAACTGCATCTGTGGGTATTTCAAATTCTGTATTAAATTAACTGGAGTTGTGCAAACATACAACTTTACTCCACTACAGACGTCACAACGTGTTTATTACAGCAATTGTTCAGTACGACTCGAATCTTGTCTGATACTCATCCAATTATTTCACCAACAATCCGTTAATTTCATCATCTGTTTACTTTCATCTGTCCTTTAGTAGAGTTTCACTTTGCTCAGTCCTTCTCTGCAGATGAACCTTTTCTCTCCAACAACATCCCTCCGAGCTTTACTCTGATCTAACGCTGACACTCCCTCGCATCATATTCAATAAAGCCTTACAGTCCAAACAAACATGCCTGCTCACAGCTGAGCTCCTCTTCCCCTCTGCCAGTGGAGCTTTATACCGTCAGGCAGCACATTCAAAACTCCATCAGAGAAACCAATTCAACATTTTGGAAGCTGTGCTCTGCATGATGTGGCCCAGATTCCTGTCTTCAAGGAACCAGTCGGGAAAACACATCTGAGCATCATGGCACCAGTGAAAGTCAGTTTGAACAGCACTGCGTATTATCGCACATTCGTAATCATCGTGTGAAGCGAAGGAAGCATTTTTATTTGTCTCCTTACACCAGGCGACACCTAAAAGGAACCCAGACTCCACCCAGTCGGACCAGTTAGGTCCCAGGGTTGCAGCGTGTTCTTAACAGGTCTATTCCCAAGTGCTGCTGCAGTCGATATCTGCCCGTCAGAGTGTGGAAGATCCTGAGATGTAAAGCTTTTCTGAAGCTCGGCACAGACTAACTCCAGGAAGAGTTTATTGACTAAGTTGCGTCCTGATGGAGATTATACGGTTACATTTTCTACATCATGATATGACCTTTAAAAAAGCAAACGTGAAAAGAACAAAGCAGTACGATGACATTTGTAGGTGTGAAACTGGAAAATACAATAAGCTGAAACCAGTCAAACATCATTCTAAATTTGCATCGAGCCTCTGAAATCTGGGCTAAGACACTAAACTGTGTGTTTTGGGAATTAAGGAGGGCACCAAATAATGCAGAACCGAATCTTCAGAGAGAATACGGGATGAATTCAGAGGCGGCTCAAACGCCTTGAAGTCAGGGAAAGGACGTGAGGCGGTGAGAGAATGTCCTGTAAAATACAACGGAACGCAAAGCTTTGTAGTGTTTCATCTTAAACTAGTCCGTTTATTTAGTGTCTAAGGGTGAACAAACAATGAATACGGCCATTTAGAAAGACGTGAGAGCATCAGTCTCCCCATCAGAAGCAGAAGAGACAAACAACACAAACATGCGTCAGATCCTCTGGGAGCATTTGCGTCTGTGCAGCCTTAGTTGCCACAAAGAGTTTTGACCCATCGATTATGTTGCTATCAATGTTCAATTCGAGTCGGTCCTGCAGACCCGTCAGCAGAGGATCCACACAGACCTAGAACGCTGAGGTTCTACTGGAACAATCATGACAATACAGCACGTTTTGCACAAACATTCTGGGAACCAGCCAAATGCAAAACCAATGCAGCGAGCATCACCGGGGCATTTCAGTCCGATGGGGCGCATCCGCTCCGCCACACTGCAGCACGGAGGTAAACGCACTGCACGCAGTCCAGGTGTCAAACAGAACCGTGGGTGACAGGTTCTGCAACACGGGCTGGGCTGCAGATCGCGTCAAAGAGGACTGTGTCCAGCCAGCCGTTAACGCACACACACGCATTCATATTCACCGGCATCAACCTTCACACGCCCAAACAACAGATAGAAGACAGCGGATAGAAAGCCTCCCTCTCAACCCTGAAGCTCTGAGCACCACTGTTTAAATTAACACCAAACAAGTCAACAAATATTTTGGATACGAGTCATGAATAAACTGAATGTTAATTAACTGAGCACAGTTTCTGTTTCTGTTTGTGGAAGCCGACATAAATGAACAAATGAATGGCAACATGCAGCATCATCAGCTCAGGTTAAACCATAATCACAATAATCACAAAGTCGGGAACTCTTAGCGAAGTGCAAAATCTCAGCCAAGCAGTAAAACCACAACCGAGACAAAGCCCCCATGATCCAACCGCTTCTGACAGAGCAGACAGTTCGAGAAGTAGGAAAAAGCAGCGGACGAACAGAAGCAGCGCAGAGAAAGACGAGGGAAGGGATACGTACTGAATCTCTGAGGCTCCAGCTCCATGCTGCCCACCGCGAGTCGCTGAAGCAACTGACACCGCAGGGATGTGGAGCAGGGAGTAGCCAAGCTCTCTCTCTCTCTGCTGGGAGCAGCGAGCCTTAGATCCCCTCCTCCTTCATTTTCTCTGTTAAGTCTTCACCTCGTGCCACTCTACATGTACCTCTGCCTTTATTCCTCCCTCTCTCTCTCTCTGTGTCTCTCTCTCTAGCATCCGTTGGTTGCCATGCACACCAGCTGTGTGTAAAGTCTGCATGTGTTAAAGGTAGACCGATTATGGGATGGCTGGATTATCTGCGTAAACGTGGACATGATGTCATGTGTATACCGGAGTCGTGATGGGGTTCAGCGAGCTTCCGTTACATGGGGGGGTTGGACATTGGTCAGATCCCTGTTTAAGCCACAGTTTGGGTCATAGTTCAGGTTGTTTGGTTGCTTTGGTTTGCTGTTGTCCTTTTGCTCCGTTTATGTGCTTTGGAGCCTAAACCAGATGACCTCCTCCACTGCAAGGCAGGTGCTGTTGTCCCATGCGTGGTCCCCAGAGGATGTCGCCTGACTTTGAGCTTTCCTCTAGTGCCATCATGAGCTGGACGCACGCTCCCAGACCCCAAGGAGGCGAAGCGTGGCAGCGTTAACGGACTGAACGGCACCAGGCTCCAGCTGTTTGACGCTGGGATGCAGGACGCGGCTGAGAAACTGATTTTAGATTGAAGCTGCAGCTGCTGATTATTGGAATAGAAAGATGCTCTGAAGCTCGTTTCCATGTGACGACCGTGACCCAGCCTCACCGAGCTGCAGCAGCAGGCTCATCTAAGGGTTTTATTGAGGCTGTTAAATTTGTTTTTGTGAATAGCTTTTAAATTGGAGGTGAAAGATAGACCAGGGGGCAGAAGGAGGCTCTTTTTAATCTTCAGCACTAGTTCAAATGGTTTGTTCATACGGTTATGAGTTTGGAGGGGGGTGAGTCATATCATCATAAAACCTCCCCACCGTTCAGCTTTCGGGCTGCATCCATCCTCAGTGGGCATTTTGCAGTTAAGTCAGTCATTAAATCTGCGCTTACAGGCTTTATGAAACCAACAATATCCTGTTGTCTGCGGTGAAAGCATCACACGCTCGCAGCTTTTGGAGAAAAGCACGAGACAGCGCTAAGTGATGGCTGTGCTGCCTCCACTGCGCTCACAGGAGGCCGGACGCATCCCAACTTCACACCTGAGTCTGCTGCAAACCACAGCGAAGAAGGTCAAACCTGAGAAGCTACTGCTGGTTAAACCTCACGACTGAAGAGCAGGAGTAAATACACTGACCCAGCTCGCAGAGCGTAGTCCCGCTGGGGGGCAGCCCACAGCTAATACTTAGCATTCATCGTTTTATTATGTAATATAGCCTCCATGTTATTTATTCATTGCCTCCGTTGTTTTGCTCCTGTTGCATAACTTTCAGTCAATAAACATTTTCCATGCTCCCATTCATAAATATTTACTGAACATGCTGTTGAATTGCTGTTCGTCTGTTGTAATGACCCAGTTAAGAAAAATAAAACTTTAATCAGCATCTGCTACGTACAGGAAACAAATCGTTTAACCATTTGTCAACGAGTACATAAGGTTTAACATCCTGTTTACTGCTGTGGATTTACTGCACGTTTCCTGATCACACACAGGCCTGACCGCAGAGCTCCCCCGCCCTCGTCTCAGTTCTACCGTTTTCCTGCAGAATTCATTCCCACGGCTGTTCAGCGGACACCTGCAGGGACAGCACCCAGACACAGCCACTACATCCAGAGCGCCAGCTAAATGTGACACAGCTCCCACCTGTGTTCCCCAGAAGCCCTCTGCTCCAGGCTGCGCATTCCCTTAGAGCCTCGCTGCTGGACACTGACGGCATAAACAGACACAGATGGAGCATATTAGCACCAAACTACTCCGACTGCAGAACTGGGCACATGAAACGTCACCCGCATCGTATACACATCAGGCTGCGGTTTGACGCTCACCTTGCAGCACCTACTGCTTTATTTATATGTCAGCACTTTGACTTGTTTTCTGAGCTAATTGGGGTGTTTTGTCATTTTCTTAAAGACACTGGAACCGTAATCAAGCTACGATCAGAGCAGCTGTTGTGAGACTGACGTGTAAATGAGTTGAAATGGTCCAGTGGGAGGAGCCAAGCAAGCACAGCCCTGAGTGGTTTCTGAGTATCTGGCATCTTATGTGTCTTCTGGGTCATGTTTATGAGCAGCTGTCTCTTCTAAACAGACCTTCTGCCCAAAGTGACCTTCAACGCGGCTCCCGTCCGGTTGAAATTGTGTGTTTTATTTCATCAGCCGTTGTTTCCTGGCCGGTGAAGGACCAACCGCTCATCCTGCCAATCCTCTCATCATGGAAATCAACGAGTCTACTGGGCCAGACTGGATGCAATCTGGGATTTTAGCGTCGTGTCTGACCAGAATCCAAACCCCTCCTGACTGGGATGAGGCTCCCATCGCAGAACGTCCTCCTGCTTCTCTGCTGCCTTTGTTGGTGCTACTGGTTTCATAAAACCCAGCTCTGTCCATTAGCAGCACCCACCCACACACACACACACACAAACAGCAGGGAGTGGTAATAACTGCACATGGTTTTGGGTCTAGCTCGTCTTTCCTCTGCAGCAGGACCTGGAGCAGAGCTGTCCCAGAAATGAGAGCAGAGCACTTTAAAGCTGCTGGTCTGAGCACAGCCTCTGTGTCCTGAGGTGTCGTGGCTGCTCTCAGTTCTCTCACTGAGACCAACTGTGTCATCTCCTTAGACTCTGCAGTTTATTTCGGGTGCTAAACACCGGGCCACCTGCCGTGCAAACACCTGTATGTGAGGCCTGGTAGTTCCCACTCGATAATAATCCATCATTTTCTACTGGGTTGATGCAAACCGGTGCAACGCTCCCTGCTCCCCACCCCCCGCTGTGAACGTGCAGACGTATTTCTTTATGTAGGACAGAATCTCCCAGGAGACAGTTTTGTTGCACTGTGCGCTCATTCATCTTTGTTCACTGAGAAATATTGACTTGCGAATCACAAAAGCTCAGGTTGAGGAGATTCTTTCCCTTTGTGTGACTTGACGGGATCAAGTGCTTCTCGTTGCGCTGCCTTTGTTTAAGCTACACTTCAGGTATCCCCCCAAATTAGCTTCTGTGCAGTTCAGTGATCCAGGGTTACGCAGATTAGTTTTCACTTTGCTCCAGCTCTGATTGAGCGCTCAGATCGAAGCGGAGAGGAAAGGGAGCCGAGCGGCATTAAGCCGCTGATTTATTCATGCGAGTGGTGAAGAGGCTTCCCTGGCATGAGCCCAGACGCACACACACACCTGGTGAGGCTGAAAACTCATTTGTAGCTCCACTCATCATGTCCTATCAACTCTCAATCCAATTCCCCTCACTAATGTTCAGTTTTATTCATGTTTTTACTCACATTTCTTTTCAGATTCCTGCAATTATTTTTCTGTGCTCGCTTCGCTTGTTCTGATTCCGTGGATCAGATCAAGGTGCAGAATTAGTTTGAATTCTCAAAGTGGCTCTTTGTCTCCAGACATTGATATATTTCTGTATGGACACGTGTCTCCACTGCCTCTTTACTCTGTATATGTCATGTTTCCCTCACTTTCCATCTCAGTCCGACCAATGACATGAGATTAAAAACGTAACTATGGTGTTAAAGAGCTCAGACGCTGGAGTTTTACGTCAAAGCAGGTGAAAGTCGTCTGGATGCTCCTGCATATTCTCCCTCCCTGATTCTGGCACAAGCAGAAAAGAGGAGCTTTGCCATCGTGATCGAAGACAATATCCAGTGGAGCAGGTAACTGAGAGATAAGAGGCCTCAGATTCACGCTGCGATGGTTCAGTCCTGGACACTGGACACATGAAATCACATCCACACGACTGTGCATCCATCCGAGAGGCATATTTGTGGAGTCGCTGCTTTCACCAGAAGCCCAGACTAAATTTGAGGGCTGTGTTTGCAGTGGATGCTAAACCAGGACCAAATTGTAACGAAATTAATTGTAAGAGAGATTATGCAAAATATTTTTGCTCTATGTACCACAGACACTAATCGCATCTCATCTGTATCTGTAAGGAAAGTGAAACGTGACACAAACTGACACGACTAAAATGATTTTACAAAGTTCTCTATAATTTTCAGTTGCCTCCAGGCCTTCTACACAACTCGCTACTGTTCTTGTTTGGTTTGATGCCTTTGCCTCAGCTGATGATGCAGCTAAAGCAGCTGTGCGACAGCTGTTGGTTGCAGATACAGAACGTCTTGTCAGATCTCCTGGCTCCATTAACACTTTAAGCCAAACACGTCAGATGCGAATTAATGTAACCCCGCTTCATCATGACGTCACCAAGCGAACGCATAGCGCATCGGATAGTAACCCTGGCCGCCAGCCGCCAGCTGATGTGGATGAGCTGCAGCGATAACACATGGCAGTGATTTAGTGGCCACTACACGCATAAAGCAGGAGCTTATCTGGAGGAGCAGGCGTAGCCCAGCGTGTTCCACGTGAAGGCTGACGGGCTGCTCCGAGGCTGAGTGACCTGTGAATATTGGACTTAATGGTCCTATGTCATTCACACTGGAAGCGGTGTGAAGGCCAAGCTGGACAAGCGGTTGAGGCTCGATGTGGTAGATGTTGTCCTCATCTGCCTCCCAGGTGCTTTTATCTGTAGATGTCACCACATCCGTTGTCATTGCACGATGCTCCGGACTGTCTCTCTGTGGGCTGCAACGTGGCTGATTGGTTCTGATTCGAGCCTCATCCAGTTCAGAGTGATGGCCAGTAACATTAGGGTTTAAGTGCAGTGGAGATCGGTTTTTATAGCAGCAGCATTTCTAAGACACGCGCTCTTGCACCGCAGGCCGGGGCTTCGTGTCCACGTCCGCTTCTGCAGCCTCGTTCGCCAACCGCGTGCTCATAAAGGCAGCGGTGCGGCTGAGGACAAACCTCTTTCTCTCTGCTCCAGTTGCAGATGCTGCACATCCCCTGCAGCCGTGCAGAGACGGCCCCGCACACATCTCCCCCGTGTCCCCTGGCAAAGCGTCCTCCTTTGTTTCTCCAGTTCTACTGTATGTTTTCTCCGTCTCCCATCTGTTTTGCCTGCTGCGTTGTTCTCTTTGTTTTTCTGTCCCTCTGGATTCCTTTTCTTTGCTTTGTGATTAGCACTATCTCCTATCGCCGCAAGTTTTCCAAACGGGTCATCAGTGGATTTCCAACTGCTTGGTGATGCTTACACAGCAGCTTGTTTAAACACAGCAACAAGATTCCAGGAAGAAAAAAGCTAAAAATGAAGAGTGGCTTCATTTTTGCCAACAGACCAGACCAGAGGTGAAGGACTGGTTGAGTTTCTTTCCTAAAATATCTTGATGCCCAGTAACATCCACAGCCGTTGCAATAGCATCTGGGCCAGTCTGTTCAGTCTGTTCCCTCCTCTTCCCTCCCATCGCGTGTGGTGACACTAATGGTGGCTGACCCCTCGTTTGATGAGTTACTGCTCAATTTGCGTTTGTAATGAGGTGAGTAAAATGAGCTGAGCTTTAGTGTGAGAGGGTCTCTCATTTTTAATGGCATAAGACGACTCAACATCCTGACCCGACTCCAGGGATCGAACAGAGGATTTTTAAGGCTGATACTGATCAAATCCTCTGGGACTCACGGCTCCTGCCTGAGGTTGTCGGCCTCGTCTTTTATTAAAGCGTCATTGTCATCCGGTGTGAAGGAGCATCTTCCTGGGCTGAATGGCCGCAGGGCTGCGAGTCTTGAGAAGCTGCTGTTACTGGAATACCTGTCCTCCGGCCCCTCTTCAAAGGGCTGATAAAAGAAGCTGCGTGGACGGAACCAGGCTCTGGCCAAACCTTCTCTTCTTTTATGCAATGCAGATTTCATGACACGTAAGGAAGCTTTTAAAGTGCCTCAAGGTTTAGGTTTGACCCATCTCTCACACAACCTTAACTACCGTCTGTTCTTAGATGTTTGTTGATGCACATCACGTAATATTAATCCTGTAGCGGAGGACAAACGCCAGGAGCGAAGAGTCGCGTTCTCTCTCCTGCTGTGATCTTTGTGTGAGTTTTAAGCTTTTACAACACGCTGGTGCTGGAGTCAACCGAGTCTTTAGTTTCATTAATCCAGTCAAATCCTAACAGTTAGCACACAAGCAGAAAGCGTCGTGCTGCCCTG
The DNA here is from genome assembly GCA_030770545.1 of Macropodus opercularis. NCBI lineage: Eukaryota > Metazoa > Chordata > Actinopteri > Anabantiformes > Osphronemidae > Macropodus > Macropodus opercularis. The sequence goes on from CM061095.1 coordinate 16,965,873, forward strand.
TGGCCTCGGCTCCTGCCTCCCACCACCTGCTCCGCGTTGTGCAAATGAAGATATTTTGCTACGACAAGCTCTATATTATTTATTAGCCTGGCATGTGGCAGCGGTTGTGTAAGCGAGCCAGAGGTGCCACCGCTGCTAATTGCTTGGGATAGATAATGAGTCATTGTTAGGAGACAGTTTCAGACGTACAGATGCATAAGCAACACGTATGAAAGATGCATTATGAATGAAAGGGAGCCGCGACTGAAGCTGTGACACTTTAGGCCCATTCCAGCTTCAGCGTGTACGGATTCAGACCTGCGTTCAGAATTTAACACAGGTTTCTGCCTCGAATCAAAGGTCAACGAGTGAGCAAATGAGCCCATTAACCCTGGAGCCCTTCACTTTGGTTGAACAGAGCCATGAATCAGAGGCCTGCATCAAAAACTCAGCCTCCATAATGACGATGACTTAATGACGCTTCTGTCTGTCGCCTGCGTCCTGAATCTTCCCTGCTGTGCGTCTTAAAGGTCCTAGGATGACGACACATACACACCACAAACAGTTTCCTTTTTAAATGGGGCAAAGAAGAGCCAGTCTACACTAGAACAGTGGAGTTAATTCATAAATAGAATAAATTAGGATCAGAAATGAAACATTCTCTCAGGCCCATCTGTTCTACATTCAGAGGTGCCTGGTGTCTACTTCCAGTTTATGACCATCACACCAGCATTAATATCAGCACAGCTCTCTGACTGCGTCAGCACAAACAGCTCCTTGCTATACGTGTTGTGCAGCAAACTGCTGACGCGGATCCATCACTGCTGCTGCATCCTCGTCTATATGACCACATAAATCTCACATTAACGTTCCACAGCACATGGGGGTGGTTGAATTCCTTAGTGCCCTCGCTGCCACCGGAAAAATCAGTGCAATGAACTCATTTTGCGGAGAGACGCAGTCTGTAAGTTTTATTTTAAACACCGACGTCTGGACATGAGCCGTTGGACTGGAGCTGGTCGGCGAGTCCTGTCAGAGTAGACGACGCCGACGCTGCTTTGTGCCTGCGTTTGTTTACGGGTGTACTATAGCTTGTGTAGCGTTATGTCATCAGTTAAGGCTTCGCTGTGTGTGAAGTGTGAACCTACAGCACAACTAACATGTCACAACAAGCGAGAACCGACAACACAAATGAACAAGGAAAGTTGTTACACAGCCTGTTCTTCCAAAGAGTCTCAGCAAACGTAAGGTGTCAGAAACAGGAAGCATCCTGGTTGAATGACACAACGCTGGCAAGAAAGAATGACTGAGATTTACCACGGAAAGATCTGCAACTGCCGCAACACACTGTGAACTGTCCATGTGCACATGGAAAACAACAAGACGTCAACGGCTGCAGATTAGCTGTGTCAGTCTAAGCGATCGCTTCCCTCCCAGCTACGATACCTTAAAGCTGTAAAGCATCGCCAGTCGTGTGGCTCCATGGCAACCAGCAGCACCGACTAGTAAGACTCCTACCTGTTGGCTCCGCTCCTCCCGCCCGAGCACATTTGGCATCAGAACACACAGCAAAGCAAAGCGACTATGAAGGTCAGGGTCACTCATCACTATGCTCAGGAACTACTGGAGATGCTCCAGGCTCTCACAGCTTCTCAGCAAACTTAAGCATGAGCTTAAATGTTGGGCCTCACCGTGGTTGGAGCTACACGTGAGCACAGGCAAACGAATGGAGAGTATGAATATGAAATAATGTATAAATGCAGACGGTGGTGTGGAGCAGACAGGTTCTCTCCTGGCAGTGGCCCGGCCCGGTTCAGCCTGTTTGCCCGTCCTGACGTCCAGGTCGCAGCTTTTCCGTGTTTAACATCTCAAGACAAATAACTGAGCGCTCGCTGTCTGGAGGTGCTTGACACGGGCTTAGTGCTGACGGCACCTGGAAGCCTCCACTCTGCAGGTGCATTAAGCATTCATGGAACCAATCAAATCCTTCCCTGCAGCCATTTCCACTTTTCCTCCAAGTGCTGGGTTTAACACTAAACTCCATCCTACGAAGAGCCGCTGCCTGGAGGAATCAACGCAGCTTCAGCCGAGTTCCTGGGTGGTCAGCAGAATTCAGCTAGAATACGGCTGTTAACAGCGATTCTCCTGCAGAGGATCCCGACCTGCAGCGTTTCCTCTGCAGCATTGTTTTATCATTTACATAAGCATCTCTGCGTGGCGCGCGGCACGGCTCCTGTTAACGCCCCCCATCCTCCCACAGCATGTGTTCATTCCCCCCCAGCCACTGACGAGTTATTAGTCGTCTTCCTGGCGCAACCAGTAAACAGAAGTACATTGTGTGTCTGCGTGGGCTCCCTCCCTCCGGCTACACACTCCAAAGACGTGCAGTCAGGTTAATTGGAGACTGTGCAGTGCGAACCCAACTGGTTTTGTGTCTCTGTGTGTGGCCCTGTGATGGACTGGCAGCCTGTCCATGAACAGCGACAGCAGGGATTAGTTCCAGCGCTGCGTCCACTACACAACACATACAGATGCTTCTGGCTTTAGTTACATATGCTGAACATATTCTCTGCAGCGCTGGGTTGTGTGTGTTGCGTTGCTGCGGCAGGACTTTGCACCAAGTCGTCTGCTGCTGAATGACATTTGTGTCCTTTTCAGCGATGCAGACAAATCAATCCAAGACACTCCAGCATCTCTCTGGGTCTGCAGAGCAACAACCTCAGTCTAATTCGCTCTTGACCTTTGCAGTTATTTCAATACTTCTGGAGTTTTGTACCTTGTAGCATGAAAATACACATTCAGCTTCAAATCAAAGCGTATATTTACAAAACCCAGGCGTATATGCCTTCGCTTCCCTTATAACCCTGAGTGCTCACTGACGTTGACCTGCTCATGCTTATAGGTGGCGCTTGGATGTTGAGATAAGATCATGAGATAATTGCTCATATGCTATAACTCATGTGCAAACGCCCAACGCTGCAGCCAGCTGGAAACGTGCCATCCCATCATGAGTCGGATCCAGCGGCTCCCTACCACACCTGGCTCGTCTTGGTAACCGCTGGCTGTCACACAACAGTTGACTTGTGCTTTGTTTTGGACTCCATCTAAATCTGTGACACATACTAGTGAAGTAGGACAAGCCACAGGGTCCCGTTCACACAGCAGCCGACCCGTCTAAAGTGATTCAGTCCAACCCCACCACGCTCCAAACAGTTTGAGCTGAAAAAGGTTTTATCTGCTTTCAAAACGCACCGATCAGTTCACAAGCAAGAGGTTCGTGGTGAAGCACAAGACAGCAGAGGCCACAGAACGAGGCCCCGCAGGCAAGTCACTCTTCATTAATGACACAAGCTCACGGGCAACACAGAGGCCAACACTTACCCACGCGGATGACATTGGCTGACAGGTAGTGGCTGCAGGGGAGGCTGGCGGTGCTCACGAACGACTCTCCGTCTGTGGTGGCGGTGGTCCTCGACCTCAGCGACGGGTTGGGGGAGTCCGTTACCATGGCCATTCTAGCTGCCACAGACTCCATGTGTGGAGTGTGAAGCGCCGTAGGTTCACACACTCTCCAAGGTGTTGACCTGACCCCAAGTCTCGTTAGAGCTGCGAACTACACCCGCAATTAAAGGAAACTGAAATAAAAATGAACCCAAAAGCCACTGGTAGAAGTGAAAAATCCAAGATAGCCAACATTATGTCTTTGACTAGAAATCCCAGGCAGGTTCCAGATGATATGTTGGAAAGATCCCCACGTTGCACATTAAACTGGTGTTGAGAAGCTGCAGGAGCCTGAGGAGACGTTGATTATGATGAGCGACGTCTGTCAGAGGACATCACTTCTGCTGCTGCGGGTTCGAAGCGTAGAGCTGATGCTGCTGCAGCCTAGAGTGGAGGAAGACACAGGCACAGTGAGAAGACGAGACTACACACATTCCAACACACGCCTCTCACAACCCAGGAGAGACTAACCTGTTTTAACAAGGTGCCTTGAGACAATGAATCGACCGATTCATTAAAAATGAATACGCATAAATGTCCCCACGGGGCTGAAAAGGTCAAGTAAATGAGCAGGTCAGAGGACGGAGATGATACGGAGAAGAACCTGACCGTCAGCTCAGCAGTTACTCCTAAAGCTGAACCTACACAGAAACATGTCACGGTAGAGAAGGCTAGAGAGAAGGACTCTGTGGGTCCTGGAACGCAGAGTGAAAACCGAATCCCTCACGTGTTGAGGTCCAGGACACACGAGCACATACCTGACGGCTGAGGAAATGTTTGGCAGAATAAACATGGAGGCGTGAGCATAGCGGAGCAGGAGGCTGCTGTCGATGCTCGAAGGACGTTAGTTCATCAAGTATTAGCTTCAGGTGAGCTTTAGTGCTGCTGCTGTTGAACTTGGTCCAAACATTGAAATGATGCAGCTTCAAAAAGTACTATACCAATTTACTGACACCTCAATAAGCAGACTCAGTCCCACCATCCACAGGTTGGTTCGTCCACGGCAGCGTCCAGAGACACGAGGGGCCTGATGGCTCTCAGCTCTGGAACCTCCTCACACACTTTGTTCCCCTTCCACACACGTCCCCGGTGGAAATGATCCTTTTGTAGAAATGAGCAGGTCTGTGAACCTGAACCAACATGAGTCTCTTCCATCCCCACATCGCAGGCGTTTCCCAGCTGTGTGCAGTGGCTGAGCACATAAAAAGGCCCAGGGTCCGTCCTGGGGAGGGAAGCCGTTTCAGAGCAGTGGCCACAGTTGGTCACGTAATGTTCACTGACCCAAAAAGCAAGATGCCATAAAACGGAGCGTCATTAATATCAGGATCCACACAAGCGTTGTCTTCTTGTGAAGGGCCTGACGCGAGACACCGTGACGGGACGTGGGCTTGAACGGCAGCTTCCGTCTGTTCCAGGCTTGTCCTGCCATTCAGCGCGTCGCGCCTCTTCGTCCTGCAGCGCTAGGTTCTGGGGGGGAGGCTGCTTTACGTTGCTCCTGGATGAAGCCGTTGGAATCTGTTTTTACTGTTGCTTATGTAAAGGACGTTTACTGCCCTGAAGTCAAACTAGAAATTACAGACACAGACCTGTGAGTTGTATGTGACAGAGATGATCTGCCGTCATCTGCTGACTGGAAGCTGGGAACAGATCTGTGACCCTTTAAACTCCACCTGACCTCACATTCATTTCCAGCGCTGTTATATTTGCTGTCTCAACGCCAGCTACACTTGTTAAAGGATTGATAGCTGTGTAAAAATCAAGCCTGGAGGCAGCAGCGAACTGGAAGCATCAAACAGAAAATCCATAATTAAGGACTGGAGACGTTCAACTAACAAAGCATTTGGGGCTTTTAAAGGATTCTGAGACAATGATCTCCTCCAGATTAAGAGAAACCTAAAGTGTTTGCGCCAGGCAGCTACAGACATGTCACACCTCGCCTCTCCCACCTAAACTTCCCGTGTTTACCTACCTCGCCGTCCTCCGCCTCACGTCCCTCACAACAAGCCGCCGGTGGAGACGTATGGACCTGGGCCTCAAGACTCGCTAAATCAGCTGGAGGTCGTGCGGAGGACCCGCTAGATGCTGGCGCTGGCTGAACAGTGTGAGGTGAGAGTCCGTGGCAGGCAGCTGGGTGTCGTGGGCCGGAGGACGTGTTGGGAGCTGCTGAAGGGTTGGCGGTCAGACTGCGTGAGGCAGGTCTGGGCACGCTGCAGTTCCCAGCCAGCTCAACGGCAACACACGCCACCTGGACACGGGGGAAGCAGCGTGTGGCTGGAATGTTAAGTGCTAATCCCCGCGTGTTGACGGACAGGTTCTTCCCTCGCTCTCTGGGAAAGCAGGACTGAGCAGCGTTAAATTCAGATTCGCGTCCCGGTTTCCAGAGGGTATTTACGTACAATGACGTCGTTCGGTCTGGCAGGAAAACGGCCGTGACGCTGGGGGCGTGAAGTCTGATGACTCATTGGGAAAAACACTCCAGCAGATAGTTTCTCCAGTTCCTCCAGTTCATTTAACAATTTAATGACTGTATGCACCGCGCACACTCCCCCTAACAGAACCAGACTGGGGGCCACCTGCCTCGACCGGTTGGGGCGAGGGAAATGAATGATCAACGCCATGAAGTGGATCAAAGGCGTTTCACCTGCCACACAAGGTGGTGGCAGCGCTGGACGCTGGTCTCTTTGGTTGGTGTCCAGCCGACGAACGCACGTCCAGTACAGCTTTATTTAATACTACTGGAGAGATTCTTGGCCTTTAGGAGGCAGGAGTCAAAGCAGAAAAGGCAGCAGAGACCAGAAACTGGATGTGCTGGGTTCTTAGATAAACTGCTTCCCTGGAAACGTGTTACATCACATTATGTTGAATTATGATTCACACTGACTTTAAAGCACTGATTAGTGACGTCTGCCTGCAGACTCTCAGCCTTCACCTTCACCACACGTGCTGCTCTCAAACAGAAGCTGTAGGTCAACGCGGGTTAGACACAAGCTCGAGCGTCTCCTAACAAAGACTCAGCCGGCGTGAGACGCCGCGGCAGCAGAACCTGGATCAGCCCAGATGTCAGATCATTGATCCGATACCTGCCCACGCTCACGGCTCCTTCCGCCACATCCTGCTGACTCAGTACCGACGGGATCGAGTTAACGCACAATTTCAAGACATTCCACGAACGTGTTGCAAGCACTGGACCAGGACAAAGTTAATCCCTGATTCACTCCTTCGTCGTCTCCATATTGTTGACTGCTGTGTTTAGGCAGCTAAAGGCTGTAATTACCTGCTCATTACTGTATATTATGGTTAAATTAGGGTGAATAACATTTCATCAGAAGTGATTTACAAGCTCCAGCAGAGAAGAGCAGATGTCAACAGATAATCGAATAAATAAAAATAAATCATATATTTAATACTAGCATGAACCAGCGTGGCTCAGTGAAATACGCCTGCTAAGACGCGTTTAATCGCCCTCAGCACAGCAGATGGTTCACGGCTTCACCTCCGTGAAACACGTCACTGGACTGAAGATAAAAACGTCAACACATCAGATCCTCAAACATGAAATTAACATTGATAACACCACACACAGCAGGTTCTCCAGGCGAATCCGCCGCGACTGAGCCGACACAGGACGGAAGGGACCGAGCGCCGGCTTTCCCATGGAGCCACAGTCACGTTCGAGGCCAGGCCACCACGTGATTATCACAGAGGAGTCGAAAAGTCGCACAGTACTACTGTACTCTTTCGTAAACATGATTCATGTCTGTCATAATTGTTAGAAACGTTTCACAGAAACCCACAACACTTGCCTCAGGCTCTGTATTTCAGGTGCTCAAAAAAATCCCCTTGTGCAGGTTTTATCCCACCAACAGACATTTGACTGTCAAACGGAAATCTGTCGGCTCAAAGGCAGCCTGGCTTATCTAACGGCTCATTTCTACGTCAGACGCTCCTGAACGGTCTGCAGCTCCAAAGGTCACGACAGCTACGGAAAAGCTGGACGTTATTTGGAGTGGAAAACGTGAAAAGGTCAGCGGGCGTGCGTAAAGAAGAGAAGAGAAAAGAATGAGTCTCCGCGTAATTCTGCTGCGTTGGAGCCTGCAGACACCGTGATTACACTCCTCAGGCTCAGGCACCGTTCGGTGTTTAGGCTTTGAATGCTGGCTGGCGTCACAACACACGCTGTGCATCTGGCAGAGGTGCAGCTCTACCACCGCAGTGTTGATGATGAAACGTAAGAGACGCCATCACAAAAACCCTCTGCAGGAACATGTTGCGTTCAATCTGCTACCAAGGTGTAATATAGGAACAGGGACAGCACGTGTGTAAATATAGACAGACACATATGTCTAACATATGACTCCACACTCACAGGGTTTGGCAGATCACGGCTGGTTATAAACGGCTCCGTCTGCGAGCACGCGAGCGCCGTGGCTCTTCGCTTGGAGCCAAGCTCACTGAGAACAGTCACTCACTTCGAAAGGAACATTTCTCTGTGCCCTTCAGACCCAACTACAGCACGACGGCACGAGAAACCCGAAAACTAAACCCAGTCCACCGCAGCCTCCAGAACTCAACCTGAAACTCCATCAGTCCTGCCCAGATCTGTCTCCTGGTAAATACGCACAGGTCATCACGAAGAGGACAATCAGCGACGAGCAGCTGAGCCCCTGTATCCAGCAGCACTCAGGTGTTTCTGTGGTCGTGAAGAAGGACGCTGATGGCTGCAGCGTGATTAATTAATCCACCCTTTAAAAGACATTGAGGCACGAGCAGGTGCTGCTGACACCTTCATTACAGAACCGATCCGTGAAACCAACATGTGCTGGACTGAAATCTGTAGATGCAGTGACTCAGGGCCCATTTACACAAATGAGACGGTCACAACATCTGAAACGAGGCAGTTGTTTACCTACAGCCTCGTATGAAAAACAGCTCGTGTGGATCGTGTGACCTCTCAGATCAACAGCGTGAGGCCTGGAAGCTCCGCTGGGCCTTCACCCGAAAATATGAAGGATCTTGGCCAAGAAGAACGACGAGAAGCGCGTCACGCCTGCGTCTGAGGCTCAGTGAGGTGACGGGATTGAAGCCGCATCATCAATTCACGCTACATCTGCTGTCTGAGGTAATTTTGGAAGCAACTTGCTCTCTGTCTCCTCAGCAGGTGTCACCTCGCTTCCTCCCCTGCTTCCTCTCCTGCTTCCTTCCCTTCTGTGTGTGTGTGTAGGGTCCTTTAAGGACATGCCCGTACAAACCCCCCCCACCCACACACAATCTACTGTACCTCTATTGTTATCGTGTGCCTGTGCTCCGTTCAGCCTCGCCGACACGGGTTCGGTTACAGTTACCATAAGCAATAAAAGCCAAGCTGATATCTAAGCTGTTTGAAGTTTTAAGATCTTACACTCCAGCAGCACTAGGTAACAGTGGAAAGGAAAACAGAAGGACCCTGCAGCGGAACCGGCCGCATCCCATAATGCACCATTTCAGCTCTGAATAACACGACATAAAGCAGCTCTTATTTTCAGAGCACCTACAGTCATGTCACACGTTCTACCAGTTGTTTAAGATATAATCTGTGGAGGAGCTGTAGCTGTGGCTGTGACCCTGGGCTGCAGAATCTGATGATACTGCTCAAACCTAACGCGTCATTTTCAGACGTTTCAGACCAAAGGTGTAAACGTGTAAATCACAGCAGCGGAGATCGAGTCCCCGCTGCTGAAACCAGTTTAGCCAACAAATAACGTACCTGTGTGAAAGCCTGCAGGTAGACGAACACAGCGCTCAGTCTTACCTGTTGAAATCGGAGACTCTCCCCGTGCGGCTGTTTGTGGTTGAGTTCCAGACAAAGTGCTTCCCACACCATCTACCTTTCGTCTGCAGCAACTTACAAGAAGCTCCCAACTTTGAGGGAGGGAAAGGAAAACTCCTCCTCCTCCTCCTCCTCCCCCCCTCCTCCTCCTCCTCCTCCTCCTCCCCCTCCCCCTCCTCCTCCTCCACACACCCAGAGCAAAGTTCAACTTCCTGGTGTGAAGGATGGCAGGACAGACTGTCCAAGGGTTGATCCCAGCGCTGAGGAAAGTCACAGTAGCAGATTAGGAGTGGGTTTGTAATGGGATGTTCTCTGTAGCGGTTAGAACACACTGGCCCGGCTCAGGGAGCAGCACCGGCCAGACAAAGAAACTGGTTCTGCAACTTTCCAGGGAGATCACAGCGAAACTGCCAGAGCTCTAAATGAATGAATGAATGAACGCAACTTACTCAGACGAGCTCACGTTAGAGCACTTTATGCGGCTGAGCCCACTCCTGTCGCTCTGTGTCGTCTATGTTGTTTGTCCTGGAGAAACATTATCTCACTTCGATATGTTCTGCGCCAGCAATATGTGGTTAAATGACAATAAAGCTTCTTGATTCTCGAGCATTTCTGAAAAACAGTCAATCCAGGCGAGCTGAGGAGGCTTTGGCGTTTGTCAGGACATTAACAGTGTAGCCGTGGACGTTTCGTTTGTTTATGTTTGGTAAACACATGACACATTTCTGTCCACATCGGTGGCTCGTGGCTGTAATTCCTCCTCCGGCCGGTGAGTGGCGCTGTGCCGCCTGACCTCACTGTTAGTTTGCTCCGTTTATCCAGAGCTGCAGCTTCTCGTGTTTCCTACTCGACGATGTGAACATCTTTCAAGTAAAGAAGAAACCTTCCTCCACTGGCGAGCTTTAGCGTTAGCAGGGTGGTTAGCTCCTTGTTGTGGCTAACGCTGTACGCATCCTGGTAGCTTACATATTCTGCCATGCGCTGTCCTAGCTAGCCGTGTCTGCTAGCATGTTAGCTGCCGAGGGATGCCTCTAGCTCCTGCCAACCAGTCCCAGTTGATCCGCTCCAGTCAGAAAGACGAGTATTATCAGTCCTTCCTGCGGAACAACGCAAACGAAGCCTTCCAAGCGCTTGCTGGTAAGCGGTCGAACTTAACAGGCTATGCTAGCTTAGCCGAGGCTACTTCACTTTGTAGGTCAGGTGCGTCCTCTCTCAGCCCGTGATCCCGCAGAGCTGCTCTCAGGTGAAGCGCGTACAACCCCAGTCTGTGAATCCGTGTTCTGTTCTGTGTATGAGTCCAGATGTCACGACCCAACTCCCAGACAACCTCACCCGGGTGAGAGAGGCTTCACCCACATCTCTCTCGGTGCAGTTGTCTCTGATATGAACCCAGCACTTTTTAAATGTTTTAGTGAAATGACTGCGTTGGCTCTTGACCATTAAGTTAACCATAAGTGGTTGTAATGTTGTGTTTGGAAACGTCAGTAGCCGTGTGATGTTTGTGTTGTTTCTCCTGTAGGATCCAAACGATGGCTGGACTGGAGGAAAGAGATCGAGCTGCTGTCAGACATCACATACTTTGGTTTAACAACATTCTCTGGTAGTTACCCACCAAACACTCCTGAATCGGTCTTCGTTTAATGCACGTTTACCGACGGGGATTTATGAACAAACGTCTTTCATTTCTTTTCTTTCTTTCTGTTTCAAAGCTAAATAGACTTTACAAATATCATGTTATTTTAAAATACACAATCACATATTTGTCCTCCCCAGGTTATCAAACACTGGGAGAAGAGTACGTCAGCATCGTCCAGGTGGATCCCACTAAACGACAGATTCCATCCAGAGCCCGACGAGGCTTCTTTGTTCTCTGCCATGCCCTCTTTCCTTACCTCCTGGACAAGGTCCTTGTGTGCCTGGAGAACGAACTGGAAGGTGGGCAAGACAGCCGTGCTGCTGTCAGTCGGCGTCAAGCGGCATCTGGGCCGTGGAGCCTCGAGTTCTGGCTGAGGAGATGGGTGGAAAGGGCAGTGGGCCTGCTATCAGAACCCCAGAGGAAGACGTGTCTGCCTGCTGTGTTTATCCTGCGGCAGGGTCTGACGCTCCTGCAGCGACTCCACGTGGCTCTTTTCTACATCAGTGGCTGCTTCTATCACTTGTCCAGGAGAGTGGCAGGAATCAGCTATGTAGGTGACAGAAACTCTGGTCAGCTTAAATATTAAGATCAGATCTCAAGCGGGTAGAAAACATGAGGAACACACTAATAATTGTGCAGAAGGAAATTTAAACTTCCGTTCATATGACAAACACACACTGTGCAATCTGTATAGTATATAACACAATATATGGTTCTGTTGGTGTATTAAGCCGCTATATTCCTTTGTAGCTGCGTGTGATGGGGCAGAACACTGATGACGGGACCATCAGGAGCAGCTACAGGTTGCTCGGGGTTGTGTCTCTCCTTCAGCTGCTCATCACCGTGTGTCTGCAGCTCAACAACTTCAGACAGAGACAGAGAGCCAGGCAGGAGTGGAGGCTCTACAGGAACCTCAGGTATGAAGCCGGGTCCAAATCAGCTCGCAGCAGGTGAATCCTAAGAAAAATAGATTGACATGACTTATGTATCATGGAGAACTCTTTGACCTGTCTCCAGTCCTCAGCGCACTCAGAGCTCGAGGCCCAGAGCCGCCCGCTGTATCCTCTGTCTGGAGGAGAGGAGACACTCCACCTCCACCCCCTGTGGACACCTCTTCTGCTGGGAGTGCATCACAGAGTGGTGCAACACCAAGGTCAGCCTTGATCTCACCACGATCATTTCAATCAGCTTTAACTACCTAGAAAGTGTACGACTGCCACGTGTGTTATGTGTGTTGTCACACAGGCAGAGTGTCCTTTGTGCCGGGAGAAGTTGCAGCCTCACAGACTGGTGTACCTGAGGAACTACAGCTAGGAGCAGGAGCCTGTCATTTTCATTCTCTTTTGAATGAATTAACAAGATGTAATTCTGAATAATTATTTTTGGATTGTATCAATCAACCATGTAAGTTGATGTAGAGTTTAATAAAAATATAACAGATGCAAATCTCTGAATGTTGTTTTTTGATTATATGTGAAACAATTTAAACGTCCAGTAAATGTGTTCTAATATGTTTCTACTGACGGCTTTTAATACTAGTCAGACCCCCCTGATGAGTCCCTGCCTCCATCTGTCAGTGTTTCCTCACGTCTCCCCTGTAGACAGATTAAGTTGAATCTGTGGAGGTGAGGCTGCAGAGGAGCTGCCATAAATCTTTGTGTTATTCATTACAGACTTATTCATCTACTACATGAGAGCTGTACCAGGAGCTAAAGCCCTCATTACCCTAACAACATAAAACAGAATTTTTCAAGTCAAATCCAACAAACTATGTTGCTGTACACGTTGAACATGTTGGGACACGAGTGTCATCAGGCTAAACTTGGCAGGGACTTGCATTTCTTGGATCCAGAGCTCAGTCAGTCAAATATGCTCAGACGGTTCATGTTATACACAGTGCGGGCGTGAGTAATACTTGGCATTACTTAGCTCTGGGTTTGTTTTATTTTAATGTTGCTGCTCTGTGGTGATCTATGGTAGATGTCAAAAAAAGTCCAGGTCTGTAATCATCGGCTTTTAAGCTTCCCATAACACTGCAGCGCTACAATAGGCAGCTGTGTCTGGTGAGACGCGTCTGCCTCAGACGTGACAGGCAGCGGAAACAAGGGGAAGTGATCCGACATGTTCCCACCTCGGGCTGAGGGATGTTAGGTGATGAGAAGGTTTCCCCTGGCAAAGTGAGATGAGATGTGCTGCCACATTTAGCTTTGGGCTGGAGTCAGTAAATCTGTTGTGAATGTGGATGTTGATACTTTTACTCGACTTTATCGCGTCAACTTAAACACCCGTCATCATCAGACTCTCAGACCTGCGTCCAAAGAGTCGCTGAACACAGCGTAGCCTCCGCTGATGGAGCGTATTAGTGGTTTTCTAGGTTTGGTGGCCCAGACCAACTGCCAGCGCTCAGAAGTGTTTACAACCCAACACTCAGTCCCATCGCGCTCTATCAACATATTGTCTCTCCTGTTGACTAGCAGCCAATTCACTTCCACTGCTGTCATTCTGGATAATCAGGTTTTCCTCTGTGTGGAGAACACGGCTGACAGTGGGAGCAGATGCTTCCAGGCGAGCGCTGCTCCCCGAGCTCAGCCACGTCTATGGATGATGGATGTGTGCCGCTCCTCTGCTTCTCTCCCCTCGTCATTCCAGGCTCGCTTCTGGAAAATGCTCAATTAAAATACAAAAGCTTTCTGTCTGCGTCTTAAGGGAAGAACGCTAACGCTGTCAGAGCGGGCTGATCTCTTGGAGAATGAACTACTGAGAAGGTAAATGAGGTTTGTGGTTAGTGATGATGCAAACCAGCTAAAATACACGACGCTGAAAGACAGGTTGTCTTAATCATGTCCTTCCACTGATCAAACTCAATCAGCTGTCCTTAATCATTTCAATGTACTGAGCTAAACGTCTACTTTAAAGGAGACTTCAACTGATTTCACACCAAAGTGATTCATTTTTAAACACAACAGGTGACACAACTGACCCGGTGGAAGGCCCTGTAAGCGATGACCTCTGACCCCTGAACAGTGACGTTTAGTCACACTGGCTTCCCTCCTTTCTAAGCTCATTCCCTTTACTCAGCTTTAACAGAATGTGTCCAGGTTGTTGCTCCAGGCTTTTTATCAGTCATTTGGATGAATGTTCCCTCTCAGACCTACAGAACCATGACCACGTCTTCACGCCGTGTTCATGCTGTGGACCAGTTTCCTCTAGATGGTGCTGAAGCAACAGAGAATTATTTACAAGAACAGAGATGAAATAAAGAAAAAAGCAGTAAACCCACAGGAAACTTTTAACATGTTAACATTTTCAATTCATCATAAATTAATGAGAAATTATAGAAAGCCTGATAGAGATGCAATAGTTATATACATTATTGATATTCTTATTTTTATTATGGGAGAAGCAAGTGCCAATCACAAAGCAAACAAAGGCAGCTGTGATTAAACCTGATCTGTGCAGGAAAACACTACAGACTGCGACAGCTGCCTCGGTCCAAGTCTTCTGGTTCCTCCCAGTGAGGACCAGTCTCTAACACACAAACACCGGATCTGTTCCATCCGTGCTAAACACGGTGGCGGTCTGACTCAAACACCCTCGAGCTGATGAGGTAGAGCTGGTGTGAGCTGCACTGTGACCTGGAGTGTGATGAAATGCTGAACGTGTTGAAGCAACACAGGACTTTTGTTCCTCTGTGCTGACTGAGTCACGCAGGAGCAGGAAGCGTCTGAATGTTCGAATCATGCAGCGTTGTGGCCAAACGGAACGAAGGAGCAGCTGGTTTTTCTTCGGCCGTGTTCTTAAGCCTTTGCTCACTTTAGCCATAAACATGTTCCACAAGCAAAACTGAAAACTTCATGCAACCAAATAAACATATGACGACCACCAGGAAGAGTCCTGCGAACACGTGGGCTAGCGTGGTGGTCCAGAAGGCGAACAGGTACACGGTCCTGTCGCAGTAGGGCACCGCGGCGTTCAGGTGCTCGCTGTCTGATCTGCTGTGGACCAATGCTTGAATCATCTTGGTCAGGGTGTGGTTGCTATGGATCGGCCAGGTGTGGTTCAGCTGTGGAAGAGTGTTGTTCTGGTTCTGGTTCTCCGGGGTGAGGAGGACTTTGTCAGCTGCAGCAGGACTGAAGATGCTGTTGTTGAATCCATTTGTGTCGGTGAACGTCTTGTTATAGTTTGGGGGGTACACAAAATAAATGTGGTAACTGCCTGATGGTGGAAACAGAGGATGGAACTGATTTTACAGAAGCTCATATGAACATGACGAACACGCAGCTTCCTGGTGTCTGTGGTTAAACACGCAGCCAGTAACGGCCCCACAACGAGCATCACTCACCGTAGACAACAAAGATGAAGAGCAGCAGCAGGATGCTGACGATGGACAGAGCCCAAATCGTGCTGCCTGGGGCTCCTGGACAGAGGAGCTTTGGCAGAACAAGCAGGCCTATGACCATCAAGACCAGTATCCCACACACCATCACATAGACCGGGATCACTGGTGCCACTGGGCACTCATGTAGGTACAACGCGCCTGTTCACGAAGACACCAGAGGCACCGTTACATGCTATCAAACACCGTGATGACATCCATGACAACAACAATCACACTGATACAACACATTCACTGATAGAGTAATAATAGTAAAGGCTTTTCGGTGAGTGACTTACCGATGGCGATCTCAGTAACTGGGAAAGCTGCAATGATGACAATGGTGCATCCTAAAACAGAATAAGGGAAATGTTCAGAAACTTTTCTTCATCCATACATTTGTTTTGACTCTTTTTTGCAGCTGTTGTGAGGGATACCTGCTCCAAACACGTTAAATAAACAGCTCCCCAGTAAGTCCTTTCCCATGGTGACACAAACAGGCCACTGTGATCCGCTGTAAGACGTAAGAGTCACCGAGCGATTAAAATGCTGGTTTACGGTCAAACGAAGAGCGAAGCGCCTGCTGGAGTCAGGTTGGATTCTTGGCCAAGTGGACGTGTCTCAACTCTTTCTATGTGCTGTCATTGCAACACAGGAAGGAAGACGTCAGATGGATTTCCCCCCTGTGGGGATCTGAACAGCTCCTGCTACTGTCCTCCCTGGGCTAAAGACAGGGTGGCAGGTGGCAGGTGTCTGGACCGGGTCCGCCTCCCAACCCGGAGCAAACAGGCCAAACATCCGCACATTTACTACGGAGCATCTTCAGAGGCATCAAATCAGTCCTTCTCCAGACTCAGCCTCCACCAGGTGATGCTGTGGAATGAGTTAACACCAGACGCCATTACAACAGACAGATCCTCTGTTTCTATTGTTTACCTTTGTTTTGAGACTGTATTATTGTTTATGAACAACGACGCCACCCGCTTGGGTGTTGGTGCAGTGGATCAGTGGATCAGTGCCTGCTGCCACCTGCTGGTTTCTACTCAATACTGCAGTTAGTAAGTACGTCGAGCTCGTCTGACTTGTGTCCATGTGTTACATCCGTTTCGTCCTCACTTCCTCTGTTGTATCCCGCGGAATCTTAAAAAGACTCTGCGCCGCACGTGCCCATCGCAGCGCTGTGATTGGACGGCTGGAGGGCCTGGGATCGCTGTGCTGAGATCAGCTTCCCGCTGGTCACATGACTCGGATCCGCCGAGGACGAGCCCAGCGGCTTTCAGCGTTTTGTGGATCTCGGTCCTCAGGCCTGAAGGTAGGATCTGTTTCATTGACGGGCGTTGTGCGGTTCGGTTGTTAAAGCTGCGAGTCGCTTTATTCCAGTCACCCAGACAGGAAGTGATTCCAGTGTATTCACACGTGAGCTTAAACGTGAAATAATAAATAATAAGGCCTGTTTCCTAACTTCGAAGTCGAATTTTCATAATGTTCGTAAAAGAAATACTTACGGTTTTCAGAAGATTTCAAAATGAACCATTTTAAACTTATTTCATCAAAATAATTCAGTTCATCTGAATGGCGAAAATTCACCAAAATAGATCAAGGCAGGCACTTTACAAAGTGTAAGACCTTCCAAAACCCACTGAGCAGCACCAGGAGAGAGAAAACTGCAGCAAGGTCCAGAGACAGGGACACAGGGAGACAGGGAGACACGGGACGAACAGCTGCAGGAGAGAAGACAAGCAGTCACGTGCAACGCACAAAGGAGGAGGCAGAGCAGGTAGAGTTGAGGGCCTAATATTCAAGTGTACTTTGCAAACAACAGCAACATCCATGTGAAACAGAGGCTGTGATTACATGTGATACAGCTGATCAGATGGTGAGTTGATCACCACAGCTGTTCACACAGATTCTGATTTCGTACAGTGTCACTGATGGTGGACAGCTGTTGGTAGATCGCTCTGGAGCCATAGGACCTCACCGTGTCCTCACAGGCCTCGTAGTAGCGTACCTGCTTGGGATGTCACCGATCCCTTAAGTGACTTGAAGACGCTGCAGTTTCAACTCTTGCACCCTGAAGTATTCTTCGTTTTTTAGGAACCATGTCTGCGCTGGTGAAGCTGGAAGAGTGTCGAGAGCAGATTCGCACACAACTGGACAACGTCGTGAGCTTCTGGCTCAAATACTCTCATGACTCCGTGCACGGGTAGGTGTCGTTACGACCCTGTCGCCCCTTAAGCAGTCACATGCCGCGTGTCCCCTTGTGATGCTGAGTCTGTGCTTCCTGTTTTAGGGGCTTCTTCACCTGCATCGGAAGAGATGGGAAGGTTTATGATGAGCTGAAGTATGTGTGGCTGCAGGGCCGGCAGGTTGGTCTCTGTCCTGATGCTGACGGCAGGTAATCTGACCGAGGACACTATGCTGTGTGAATAAACTAACGCACTCTGTGATTCTAGGTGTGGATGTATTGCCGTCTGTACAGGACCATGGACCGTTTCCACAAGCCGGAGATCCTCGACGCAGCAAAAGCCGGTTTGTGTAAATGTTAAGACCGAATCAAACTGGACCAGAGGTAAAAGGCATCAGTTCGTTAACGGCCTTAATGCTGCCGTTAGCACAACAGGTGGTGCAGCAGTGTGTGTAGACTCAAATGATAAATTATAGTCACAGTAGTGTTTGGTCTGTGCAGTCTCCTAATTATGTTTGAGGCACAGTAGCTTGAATAATTGCTCTGCACTGTTGCATGGAAACCTGGGGTCTGTTAAAGTCGCCTCATTAGGAGCTGAGCTTTTACTGACGATCTATCATCCACACAGTCAGGTGACGTCTTCGTGTGTGGACCTCATGCATATTCTGCTGTTTGCGCCTCAGGAGGAGTCTTCCTTAGGAAGTTTGCGCGTGTGTCCACTGACAGTGGTCAGTGGAAATGTGCCTTCTGCCTGACAAGAGACGGTAAAGCAGTGAAAATTCAGAGGACCATATTCAGCGAGTGTTTCTACATCATGGCCATGGATGAACTGAGCAGGGTCACCGGGGACAACGACACGCGGGTATAAATAAGTCCCACAAGTTCCAGTGATACTAAACGTCATGTGTCTGTTTCTTTACTTTACCTTCAGGTTTCTGGCTTGGTTCTAAGAAATTGAATGGTTGTTGCAAATTGCTTCCCTTGTTCATTATTATAATTTTTTTCATTATCTGCAAAGAATTGTAGTGAAAGCTACATATGCAGATAAATGATGAATACGCAACCTGCCACCTGCTTGTTTGGTTTAGATGAAGGTGAAACAATGAGCCATCACTTCTGTCCTTTGGCGTCAGCTTGTTGAACTGATTGTTGCAGATGTACGTCTTAGGTTTGTGCTGTTTTAATGCTGACGCTGCATAAACCGAAGCTACAGTAAAACCAGTTCCTCGTTTTACTGCATGATTTGTATTAGTTCCTCTGAGACTGTCCCACTTCTGCCAGATTCAGAGTCAGAACATCTAATACACTAATCAGTTACTTCAAAGCTGATTCCGTCACTGACAGCTTGGCCCCTGCTCTGTTTTGTCACTAGCACGAGGCTGAACAGATGATGGAGCAGTTGATCTACTGGGTTCAGGTGGACTCGTCAGGTCTGGGCCGGCCGCAGCTTCCGGGAGACGTTCCCACCAACAGCATGGCGGTTCCCATGATGCTGTTGTGTCTCGTGCAGCAGCTCACTGAAGGCCGGGGGCCGGAGGTGGTTCAGAAGTACAGAGAGCTGGGCCACTGGTGTGTACAGCAGATTCTGCAACACGTCCAGGTGTGGACACGGAAAATGAGGATGAGTCATGGATACCACAAGTCCAGGCTCATAACTAGGCTGCACAGTAACTGTGGTGTAATACAGGAAACAAGTGGTTGTATTTTAGGTTCAAGTGCCTCAAGTCCATAAAAGGACCTAAAAGCAATATTCTGAAAGGAAACTTTTATTGTTTTATTTTGCACTTTAATGGTTGCAGTAACACTTCATTCACCAGCGTGATGTGAGATCTTATGACCGGTTGTAAAGAGGCAACATGCTGAGTCGACTTTGTCTTCACAGCGAGACGGCACGGCCATCTTAGAGAACGTGTCCCTGGACGGAGCGGAGCTGCCAGGGTGCCAGGGCCGAGTGCAGAACCCAGGTTAACGCTTCTCTGCCTCCTACAGTCCGCCAGAAGCTTGAGTCACGCTGTTTTCCTGTCCCATGTTGCCTACCTCATCGTTTTCCATTTTTCCTTTGGACTTCCTCACGCGCTAACCTGCTGACTCAGGACACGCACTGGAAGCAGGCTGGTTCCTGCTTCAGTACAGTGCTGAGTGGGGGGACGAGCAGCTCCGGAGCACTGCCATTAGCAGGTTTGTGGAGCTCCCCTACCGGTGTGGCTGGGACACGGAGCACGGGGGCCTCTTCTACTTCCTGGATGTGGACGGTCTCTGCCCCACACAGGTGATCGTGGTATTCAAGGTGTTCTCGTGTAGATCCGTTTCAGAGATGCTTCAAACCGTTCTTTCTCTCTGGTATTTATGCACGTGTCCAGCTGGAGTGGAGCATGAAGCTGTGGTGGCCACACTGCGAGGCCCTTGTCGCCTTCCTAATGGCCTACAGTCAAACCAAGAAGCCTGAGCTGCTGGAGAGCTTCTCCAAGGTTTATGAATACACCTTTAGTCACGTGAGTGCTCAGGCCTGCTGCACATTTGGGATGAGGTAAAATCTAGGTCTAATGCTCCATACCTGTACCTCACTCCTGCAGTTTCCTGATGCTGACAGTGGCGAGTGGTTTGGATATTTGACCCAAGAAGGGAAAGTAGTGCTGGATTTTAAAGGAGGCCCCTTTAAAGGTAAGAGAGTAAGGTATGGGATCATCAAAGCAACAGAAACACCAGTCAAATGAATAACAAACTCATTATCGAGCATGGGGAAACACGTAAGGAGCGGTTACATCCAAGCTATGAACACGTGTGCGTCTATGATGAACAAGTTCATCCAACCGTTCATCTAAATGAAGCAGGTTGTGATTTATCGTCTGTCTGCAGCTGTTTTATCCAACCCTTGTGTGTTTTTTTCATTTTGACCCCTCGAAGGCTGCACCAGGGTTAAGAGCGTTTATTTGGTCAGAATCAGGGATTAGTTTGCAAGGTCGTTGTCTCCTCCTACTGATCAGATAAGCCGCTGCAGAAACAACAAGGTAAATACAGGAAGAACAACCTGCGCCGTGGAGTTCAGCTGCTGTGATCGTTGGTGAATGTTTGCAGATGCATCGTTCTCCTGGTGAACGTTTATTGTGTTCCAACGCTGTCACAGTCGTCAACCTGTGACGCTCTGCTCCAGTTTGTGAAATTCGGATCGAGGCCACCTGTTAGTGAGCAGTTATTTTGGTGAATTACTTTTAGACCAAACAGCACAAGCAAATACTTAAAGCCCTTGTGTGAAAGGACCAGTAATCACCTATGAAGGAGAATCTTCAGCTTCTTCTTAGCAGGATAATTGTTTTGTACTTCTCTCCTTCAGGGTTCTTCCATGTTCCTCGCTGCCTGTATATGTGTGAGCGTCTTCTGGATGATCTCCTGGTGAACAAGCACTGAACGCTGAATCTGCTTGAATCTGACTTGTGATCAGGTTTAAAGTATAATTGCACTAATTATCAATATGCTTTGTAACTGCTGTAGTTAACATCTCTGAGTTTTATGTGTTGCTCAAACTAAATCATGTTTTTCTTGCTTTGTAAGTACTTTTTTCTCTCATAAAAATACATGAAAAAAGAAAGTATATCATCAATTTGTATGATCTTCCATGAGACACATGGTCAAAGCCATGAACGTAAAGTAGAAGCTCTGCATTTGGTTCACAATGAGCAAGTCCGCATGTTTTCCTTCCACCCTCCATCACACAGCGGGTCTGTAGTAGGACTGACATAGGAACCGTCTTATCTGAGATCAGGAACGTTTCTCAATAAAAACTTAAACACGACACTGTTTAAATATATGATTTGACGAACGGAACATCAAATTAAATCTTTGACTCGGTGAACGCACCCCGTGTAACAGACCGGAAGTTGGATGTAACAACAACCGCTAACAGCTACGGAAGCCGAGACGCGAAGTGTCGGAAGAAAACAGAAAAAAACCAGTTAGCGCTAATAATGCGATGCTTTCTGTGAAGGCGGTGAAATGACAGCGGCGATGTTATGATTCATATTTTACACTGCAACAGCGGCGGTAACCGCGTCATCATGTAGCGCTGTTTCCGTTCTGGCCACGGCTGCTCCGTTACCGTTAGCTCGTAACGTTACCGCACTTTAATCGACTCAAAGTTCCACGTTTCACTACAGCGGCTGGTTCCGTCTGAAGACACCACCCGCCTCAGGACTGATCGCGGGTGTCAGGGGCCATGTATTCCGCCAATAAAGACCCGAACGCGGCTCAGAGGTACAGTTACAGCACAAGCTGAAGTTTCCAGCAGCTGACGCACGTAGGCTCGTTTCTAGACGTGTTGATGTCCCAGGCGACACCTGCACGGGCCGCCCCCTTTAGCCTTTTAGCCCTTTAGCCTCTTTTAGCTGTAGGCTTTTTACTCATAGGACTTCTTTCCTCTTGAAATGTGTGCTTTGCCTTGTGAATGTTCTGTTCCACACTTATACTTGCTCCTCATTTACGTCTGCTACCGTTGCCTGATAGCTGCGTCCCGTTTTTCCTGTTGTGATTATTGAGTAAATGATCAGTTTCTCCCTCCACATTTCTTTAGATAAAGGCACTGCAGGTAACTCTTAAATGCATGTCTACCTTTTGATGTTCACAGTTCCTGTGCTGTGTTGTTTTCTCAGTGGGACTGGTATCTACTACCAGGCGGTACCTGCTGTTGCAGCCAATGGAAAGAACATCATGAAACTGATTCCCGTACAAATGGTTAACGGACAGTTTTTTCCAACTGACATACGCCAACCGAGAACTGACTCTGCCCTCCAGAGAAGTGTAATCACGAATACTGCTTCAGCACCTGTTCAGGCAGCTTTGAATCCTACTGCCGCTCAGCAAAGTTGCAGGAAGCAGATTTCCACTGTAAATGACTCGGATCACGGATATTCACAGAATAAACTGTCACTACAGCCTCCGATTGCAACACCGCCAACAAACCGCAATAAGCCAGTAAGACGTCCGGGTCGGCTCCCGATGACAGTGACGTCTCCTGCTCTCCCCAAAGGACATCACATTCTGATTCCCCCTGATGCAGAAGTCCAAACTGTCCCAGCATCCGACCTCCCTCCAGGGATTAAGAAACACATTTGTATTTCATCAGGCAGCTCCTCGGAGTCAAACGCACACAGGGTGGTCTTTGTGTCACCTGTCTCATCCGTCACTGAAGGCGCCAGTCCACCAAACGATTCGGCTACTGACTCTGACAAGCGCTTTTCTGAAACATTTAATAAAACTTCACGTGCATCCCAATCAGAGGGATCAAAGACCCATTTGAAACTGATTCCAAAGGTTTCTCAAAGACCCGATAGCCCAATCAAGTGGGTAATTGAAGAAGACGACAGCCCAAGAGCTCCAGATCATCCTGGTTCCTCATCTGTTACTTTAGAGAATCTACAAGCGATGGAAATGAGCTGTGACTTTATTAAAACATCTCCTTCTCTTGCATCGAAAATCCTTCGATCCCTGGCTGAGAGGGAAAAAAACAAACACCGTGTTGATAGCGAAAAAATTTCACAGTCAATTCTAAACAAATCTGGTTCAGGACAGGGAAACGCCTTGGTCATGTACAATGGGAAGGTCTATTTTATGGCTAAAAAGTGCAGCCTGCTGGACCAAAATGACCCAGCAACATCAACAAAACATGAATTTAACAAAACCACGTTACATTCAGTCGAGCCACTTATAACCCAAACTCAGCAGGGCATCAGTATCGTCATCCCAGATGAGTCTGATGACGTAATTGATCTTTGTGATGATGAAGACTCAACACACCAAGAAGCATCAGCAGAGGAAGACAACGTAATATTTGTGTCATATCTTCCACCCAAAGCTGCATCACAAGCAAATTCAATGCCGACATCACCAATGGCACCTGAAAAGGAAACAACAATGGACACAAGCGGCTCAACGTGTTTAAGGGAAGAGACGCGTCTGGACGGTAACAAGGACAAGGATGAAGAGCCTGCTCTGAGAGGAAGACGAGTCGGCCACAGCGCGTTGCTCAGAAATGCTGCAAGTGCTTGTTGTTCGTCAGTGGTGATGCACGATGCACAGAGTCAGCAGGTGGAGCGTGTGAGCGTCGACGTGGAAACGGGAAGTGCAGCAGATCCCAACGTGTTGGACAGAAGCAGTGGAACATGCTCTGAGAAGAACGAGACTCGCATAGTGGAGGTGAGGGTTCTTCTGTTGCTACGTTTGAATAGAAGCAGTCATTTTGACAATATGATTATATTGTAACTGTGCAATTTTGAATTAGGACAATCTAACAAAGTAAAATTGTTCCTCCAAATGTGCCCACATTTCTTCAGATGTCGTTATTTCACATAAAACACAGAACATTTACTGTTCCTACCTGTTAAACACGAGGCAGGAAATATTTTGGTTTGTCTTGTGTCACAGACTGTAGTACAGGAAACGATACGTAGACTGAGGTAGATTCTAATTAATTCCAGTAATATCTGGATACAGATGTGCTGAAGGTAAAGAAAATGAATGAACAGAGGCTAATTGGTACGACAGTGACCTCAAAAACCTCCAACAGCCCTCTAACCTGAACAATGTGGAAAACCTGATTTAGGACAAGGGGCTAAAATCTCCGAATCAGTACTAAGATAAAGTAGCTTCCTCTGATGGGGAGGTCACTTGCTGCAGCTGTGGAGAAAACCCTTTCAAATCTGAAAGAGCAAATAACAAAAGATGTATTAAATTATTAAAACATATTAAAGTATTAAAACATAAGAAAATTAGTTTGAGGCAGTTCTGAATGTCTGTATCTCAGTTTAGCCGTGAAGATTAGTTGTGTCATTGTATATATTGTTTTGTATTTTATGTTTTCATACCTGCAGAGCTCTGCTAACGCCACCACATGCTGCATGTCTGCATCGGCACCAAAGCCCTGCCGGACGGCCGACCAGCTGCTGAGGCAGAAATATGGAATTACCACCGATGTGAAGATTCGCCTACAGAGGATCAATGAAACCTCGGCTTGGTCTGGCCTAGAACAACCGCTAGAGTCCACAAGCAAAGCCAACAGTTTACAGGACCTTAATGTGTCTTGTCAAAAAAGAGAAACCAATTACTACGGTGTCAAAAAAGCAAGGTTACTAAATGGACCTGAGTTTGCAGCCGGTCCTGCTGCGCCAGCTCTTCACTGTGATGCCACGTTGGAGAGCAAGTGCCCCTCAGGCCAGAGTTCACTCTGTGGAAGCTCATGTGGTGAAGCTGCACCAGAGTTTGGCTACGTAGAACCAATAGATGAGGATTTCCTCAGCAGGCACGAAGACGACGTCTCAAAGTTACAGACTTGTGTGGAGCTGAATACAAACACCAGGAGGCTCGGAAGAACCAGGAAACGCACCATGTGCCCATGTTGCACCACTGGTTCTCTGGAGCATGAAGCAGACAGGTTGGCGTGAACATGAGACTAAAGGAGGACGGACAACGGCTCCTGGAAAAACATCTGGATCTGGGCTGTCTAACAGCACAAATGCAAGACTTACGAAGTCACAGCGAGTGACAGCTTCAAAGTAAAGTACAATGAACAGATTAATAAAAACGCCGGGGCAGCTGTAGAGACGAGAATCACAATGAGCTGAAACAAAAATAGTTTCACTATGAAGTTGAGGGATTTAGTTTTGATTATCACTTGTAGTTTATATTTGTTTTTGATTTGTCACAGACCTGTACAGTGTTTACTACATTTACATACATAAGTCACATTAAAAACCTTTACTCCAAGTTAGTTACACCTCACTATCACCTTTATTGCTAAAGGTCACAGCAAACCGGAACTAAGAAACGTCTGGGGCCTTGGAATTATTTAAATGTGACCTACTATTGGATTTATGTATAATTACTGCTGCAGATAGATTGGACGTTGATGTTAGTGGTACATTATAATGTTGGCAATGATGTGAGGAAGGCATTTTAGGCCTTAAAGGGTTTGAGCGTCAGAAAATGGGATCCAAAGAAGGCCTGTCGGACCTCAAAGAAGCAGACGGAGTGAAAGAAAGGGACATGTTCCGTACAGGAAACAACATGGTCGTTCCTGGCAGATGAGCTCAGTGTGGTACCACGGACAGGGCAGAGCGACCCAAGAAGAACAGCCAGTGGAAGGAGCTGCGATGGAAGTCGGCTGCCTGTCAAGTTGAAAACATCAACACCCAAGAGGAAGAGGGGAAAGAAAGGAGAGAAGCCTGCACAAACACGTCCCTAACGGTGTGTGTTCAACATTATGAAATGACTAAATTATAAATTACAGACGCACTTGAAAAAGATGCTCTATGTACGTATTCCATGTAATGTAAACGGAGGTGTGGCGATCAGCGCTGTCGCCTCACACCGGTTGGATTCGGGGGCCTTTCTGTGTGGAGTCTGCCTGTTCTCCCCGTGTCTGCGTAGGTTCTCTCCGGGGTCCCCGGCTTCCTCCCACAGTCCAAAGACGTGCAGTTAGGCTGACTGGAAACTCGGATTGTCCTCTAAATGAATGAATGTAATCTAAACTGAATTTCTGTAGCTTTTTAGCTCATACTCAGAAATGCTACATGCAAATGTGTTTATTCCTGTTTTAGGCTGTTCATCACATTCTTTGAGGTGTAGTGTATAATTACAGATCCCCTAAATGAACCTAAATGACAGAAAGATGTTGACACTACACTTCAGGACGCCCTGATTGGATTACAATCTTTTATATGTATTTTTTTATGTATATATTTCATGAAATATATATATTTTAATGGTTATAAGCCAGTCCTATGGTTTGTTGCTGAGTCAGCTGTAGTAACTATTGATTTCTTTAAATACAAAAAAGATCCTTCTGTTTACATTCACTCACGTCAATGTTTGAGTTAATTTCCAATAGCAGAACTGGACAGATCTGTGGTGTTGCAGACAGTTTTAAATCCATTAATTCAGAATTTAATTCCTTGAGAATAAATCAACATTCCCGTCCTTATGAGCTGTAGTTATAAGGTGTCGCGTGTCTCGCATGCAGATGCTTCGCTTTAGTCTGAGCCTCGTAAAAGCAGCTGGAGATAAACGGGGTGACGCGTCTTTGTGCGCGTTGCCGATGCGCGCAACACATTGTGTTGCTTTTTATTTTGAAGGACTCAGCCCGGACGTCCGGTTGTTTTACTGTGAAATGAAAGCGTAACTACAAGTTTGCTAATGTTACATCGTTGTTTCCAGCAGGTATGGGCGATGTTTTCTTGTTTATATTTTAAGATGGTTTATGCGTTTTGTGTAAGACGCAGCCGACAGTAACGATGTTGTAATAGCAATGTTAGCTAGTTAGCTCACAGGCTAACAGCTAGGGACCAGGTAAGATCCCAGCAAAGTGGGAGAAACCGAGTTTTTAAATGGTCATATATATATATATGTGTATATTGTATATGCTCTCTGTATCTAACTACTGTCGTTACGTCCAAGAACGACGTCCCAGGCCACGATCTGATTTAGTCTCGTGTGATGTCATTTAACGCTACAAGATGCGGGGATTCTGTATATTATTAATACTACAAGAAATATTAAAACCATAAGTGTCGAGTTTTTAGTTTAAGGCGAGGTTACCGTCTTGTAATCTAGTGATCGCAGCAACTTTGCCCCGCTAATGGTAGAAGTAAGTAGTAGTAGTCTAATTCTCAACAGACGTCTGTGGTCTAGCAGTTGGAGATTGCACCTTAATGGATGATCTTTTCTTTTCTATACAGAGGACAGCACACAGAGCATGGCTCTCCGTGACAGACTAGAAATCTACATCCCAGCGGAGGCTGACGTGAGGAGCATCGCTTTGTGTAGCTTACCAAACTCTGTTCAGAGACGAATGGGCCTCCCCCGGTTTGACTCTGATGGCTCCAAGAAGCTCGCAAACTCCCCAAAGGGTACATGGATCTGTCCCGCAGTCATTCGTAGGAAAGGACAGCAAGTAGCCTCCGATACAGGGAATGATGTAAAGAAAGAGTTTTTGTCCCTCATGGGGAGAGAGTCCCAGACTAGGTCAGATCCCCAACGACTGTCTTTCGTCTCTTCCAACCGTACAGCATACAAGGTGCTGAAGGACACCAAGCAAGGAAGCTCAGTCTCTGCAGATACATCTCACACCTCCCTGCAGTTTCAGGACTTGTCACCACCAACCACACAAGATGCTGTTGTAGTGTACAATGGTCAAATTTACCTGTCCCTCAGGAATCCTAATCGAAACCAGAGTAAGAGAAAGACAAGCAACCCACAGATGGTTTCACAGCCTTTTGCTCCTTCAACCTCGGACTTGTCATCTGAAAGCCAGAGGAAGGTAATGCCATGATTCTTTTTGGGATTACATTCAGTTCACAGCCAACAAACCAGTTAAAACTTCCAAAATATATATATATATATATCTGTAGCTCTGGAACGGAAACAGAACTCAGATCAGGCGCAGAGCTGTAAGTCTTAGCTCAGCTTTGCCTTATTGACTCACTGTTTGATACTTTTGAATCATGTGGTCATAGATCTCTGAAGCAGAGAATTAAAGTTAAAGCAAGTTGCTTCCTAACCACATTTGTAAACATGGAAATAAGTGAATTAAAAATGAGCATTTCAATACAAAATGCATTATTCCAACGAATCACCCTTAATCACAAATCATCCTATTCTGTGTTTCGTGTCCTTCAGGTGCTTCCTGACAACCAGGCCCCAAAGAAGCAAATCACATGTAAAGTAACCCACAATGAAAACACAAAATGTGTAGCACAAAAGGAAAGCGATGTTTCCTCATCTATGAACGCACATTCTGTCCCTGAGTCCACTGACAGTGGGCACAGAGCGGACAGTCAGCAAAACTTGGAACCTGATTGGTTTAAGCCTCAGGAAGAGAAGGTGGCCGACAATGTCAGTGGTGAAAGTGAGATGCAGGACCTGGGCAGTGAGGAGGCTGAGAGCCGCGATCACACCAGTGACATGGACTTCTTTAATTCACCTGGAGAAGATGATCAAGGTAGCGCCCACATCTGGACCAGGAGTGAGGGTGCTGCCACTTCGCTGCAGAAAGAGTTTGAATATACAGAGCTGAAACAAGACGAGGAAATCGCTCGAATGAAAGCCAAACTCAAAGAGAGAAAAGATGCCCTCAACAGTTTGACGTCCTAGTGACGGTCCGTGCGCAGGAGAAGCGACTTCAATGAATACACCAAGAAAACGCAACTTCAATGTTCGTGTGGGTGCCAGAAAATTGTATCAGAAATTCATATTCAGAAGTTGTCAATCTATCCATTAAGTGGCTTATTCAACTCCTTTCAAATTTTTCTACACAAACATAGCTGATAATTAAAATGTATATAGGGCACGTCACTACACGGGTGTGCTGGCAGGGGATCTACCGGCAGAGGCACCGCTGATCCAGCTGCACTATCATAAGCGATGCATGTTTTTTTATTATGTGCTTTTCTCAAAATTTTCTTTGGAGCTAAGCCATTAGAGTAAACAGTGTGACAAACACAGGCTGATCTGTCTGTGGATGATGTTTATTTGACCTACAGTGCCTTTTTAAATGTAAGTAAAGATCCAGCATCGAAGAAGATGATGGCGACAAGCTGCAATAAAACACGTTTATAGCATTATTATAGTTTTGTTTGTTATGTTTTGTTCAAGAATGTAACTCTACTCGTGAGTTTGATCTTGCCGGTTTGTTTGGATGCGTCTTTTATTCTGAAGAGGTCGGCCAGGACGTCCGGTTAACGAAGACGCGAAGTCAGCGACGTGCGGCTGGACACGGTTGATTCATTAAGGTGTGTACAACAGGGAAACGTGTTCGCTCTGTTCTCCTGTGAACACTGTTAGAAATTAGTCTTGCTTGATTTATTCCCGCGTCGACGCTCATGTGTGATGATTTTCACATTGTCGGCAACGTTAGCGGCGAAATTGTGACGAATCTGCGTCTACATGTTAAACATGATGCGAGTTAGACAAATGGGTTATGATAACGGACAGTTGAAAACGTGGACATCAACCAACGGTGCTTTGAAACCTGTTTAAATGGCCGTGAAGTTGATTAATTGAGCTAATGTTGAAAAGCCGCCTCGTTAAAGTAGGAGGCGACTGCGCTGCGCTTTCGTCACAGATATTTACCAGGATGTGTTTCATAATGTGCTTTCGCTGCATCACAGCATTAACCTGTCCAGGTGTGTTGACTGGCCGGGATTTAGTATCATTAGTCACACAGCTGTGATTTTAAAAATTAAACACTATGCATGACGTGAACTGTTTTAGTGGTAAGTAAAAGTACGTTCAATGTTTTGGACAAAGTCCATTACGTTGATGCTCATGCACTTAGAAAACGCCAAACTGCTGGGATGTCATGTAAAAGTAATGAAACAAGTTGCTGAACTCCATCCTAATACTCTGTGTAACTGATGTGACAGGCAAACGCACACAGCATGGATCTTCGTGACAGGATAGAAATCTTCATCCCGGCGGAGGCCGAGGTGAAGACCATCCCGTTGTGGAGCTTACCGACCTCAGTGCTCAGAAGAATGGGCCTCCCTGTGTCTGATTCCAGCGGCTCCAAGAAGCTCACAAACTCTCCAAAGGCCACGTGGATCTGTCCAGCAGCCGTTCGTAGAAAAGGCCAGAAAGCAGGAAGCGGCGTGGTCGAAAACACGCGGACGCTGCTGAGCAGAGAGTGTCGGGCCTCGTCCGGCCCCTTTCGAATGTCTTTCGTCTTTTCCAACCACACAGCCTTTAAGGTGCTGAAGGACACTGTGCCTGGCAGCAAGCTCTCCACAAACCTGCCTCACACCACGTCGCTACCTCAGGGCCTGGCTTCAAAGACCTATCAAACCGCTGTGGTCGTCTACGCCGGACGCATTTACCTGTCTGTCAGGAAGCCGGGTCGAGGCCCGGGCCAGCGAGAGGCGGCCCGGCCAGTTCCCTCTGCACGCAGGCAGCCGCAGAAGAAGGTAACGCGTTCGAGCCACAGCAAGAGAACGCCTTGAAAAAGAGAGAATGTCACCTGGCACGTGGTTCATAGAGCTGCCTTCTGACGTTGTAGTGTTGAAGGCCAGAACCCGAATGTTTGAGGTGAACTGCTGATTCACTCGCTTCTGATTTCATCGCTAACATATTTAAGTGCAGGTTACCTTCGCATAAATATTGAAACAAGCAGCAAATAATTACACATCGAGCTTTAGCCTGGAGAAGTTAGTTCAAGCCTGATCATTGAAGAGCTACATGTCTGATCGCTAATAAGCTGTGGGCTGCAGAATTAAATCAGTCTTATGTGACACTAACCAGTTTTGTGTCTGACCTCCAGGAGCTGCTCCGTGACAAAACCAAGCCCAAGAAGAAACGCGCGTCATGTAAAGTAACACACAATCCAAACAAGAAAGGCAGTAAACACAGGGACGTTTCCTCCTGCGTCGCCCAGTCCACCGTCAGCGAGGAAGCTAGAGCCAAGCAGAACCCAGAGGCAGTAGCAGTCCAGCAGCCGGACTGGTGTCAGCCTCAGGAGGAGGTGGCCAATGACTGTGGAGAATCTGTGATGCAGGACCTGAGCAGCGAGGAAGCTGAGCGCGTCAGTCAGAATCCTGAAGTGGACAGCAACGTGCAGAGCGCCAGCGGGGACGTGGACCCAAGCAGCACCCAAAGCTGGACCAGGAGGGAGCCTCCGGCTGCAGCCTTCACCTCCACATCTCTACAGAACAAGTTCGATTTCGAGGATCTGGCAGACGAGGAGATGATCGCTCGAATGAAAGCCAGACTCAAGCACAACGCCCAGTTTTTAACGTCTGCTCAGTCAGACTGAAACGTGGTTCAGACGCTTTGCTTTGTAAAGTTCAGCTCAGGTTAAGTTGATCTGTTTTCAGTCCAAAGATTTTCCAGAGACCAGCGGATTGAATGAATTTGATCCCGTGCACAGGAACATCGTTGAGGCTGACTTTCTGCTCAGATTGTAAGTTTCAGTTAAAGCAACTCAATGTAAATAGAAGTAAAGCTCAAAAAATATATGGATTTAGGAGAATAGTGTGCATGTTGTCACTGGACGGGTCCTGTTCCCTTGGTGTTGTTTGACAGTGACTTAATGTCTAACAGAGTCTTTACTGCTGAGCCGTCAACCATTATGTTGAGAAGAACGCTTCATGAACATTGCTTAGATTTAGCTGCTATACTCTCGAGCCTCATTTTTCACACATGGATTTAGAGTTTTTGTTTTTTTCCTATGTTTTTGTATAATTCATTCATTCATTCATCAATAAAGAAACGTGTGCTTCAGTTTCCAGGACTCTGACTCTTCTCACAGGTCAACTGTGTCCATCCGCTCAACAAACTGAGTGAAGCCATGAGCGCTTGACCTTTAATCTGCATATTCTCTTTTCTCATGTAAACCTCGAGCTCTCAGAACCCAGCTGGGCTGAAGCCTAATTTAATCAGACCTCTGTTTGTTGGGTAGTTTTTTGACCCACTGCAGCCTTTTCTTATGCAGACGATCGGAGTCTTGCCCTGAGGAGCTCGTTCCTTTGTGGTGGGCCGAGCCGGTTCTCCCCTGGTTGCACGCACTGGGCCTGGGCCGTGTCTGTGTGTTGATCCTTGAGGCCAGAGGTGTCGTAGGTTTGGAAATGCGGCGTTTGGTGAAGATCCCCCCAAGTGTCTCCGGTGGTTCCCTGTTGTGGGGCTGGCTCTCACTGAATCCTGCTGGATCTCGGTGGTCTGTGGCCCTTCTGTTGCTCCAGGCAGCTCAAGCTCCAGTAAACAGCTCTTGGTAAACAACACCAACAATGGAGGGAGACAACAAAGCCTCCGTGTGACCTCAACGATGTCGTTAACATCTCCACACAGATTAAATTCCCGGGATTCTCCGGCCGTCAGAGCCCAAGACGCCTTTAAGGTGTGAAGTGACGTTTATCAGCCACCAAGACTAGAAACATTTAAAAACTATTCACATTGATTATGTTGCTGAGTACTTCACTCCTGTGTTTTACTGAGAAGACCTAGTTAAATATATGAACTGAGTACAACACGGAAACTTAAAACTGTATTTCCAGTCTTACGTAAATATCTTTTTAGTATTTGCTTTGGATTCTCCGAACATTATATTATTGCAGCTGTTAGTTTATCATTAGCCTGTTACTAATTCACAAAAGCAGAGTTAAAGGTTAGAGTAAGAGCTGAAATAGATTGTTTTGTGTCTAATTTGTGTTGCTGTGTTATCGTATTGATGAAGATTGCGTCCTCATTTGCCGTTGTTGTGTCTATTTGCTTGTGTCCTGCTCTCAGGGTCGACCTGTTTGATTACCTACCATCCCACATCAACGGGACTGACAGTGATTCAGAGGCTTTAATGTGATGAATCAACGATTACAGAACATCAGCAACTTCAGATTCAGCATCAGAGCCGACATGGGATGATTCCGTCCTGTAGCAACGGATATCATGTCTGTGACCACATGAATATCTGTACGAACACAGCAGAACAAGTCCGGCCCCAGTGACAGTGTGAAATGATCAGATAAGAGCTGTGGGTGAGATTCGAGCGTGAAGCCGGGGGAGGGACCCTCCGAGCTGCCGCCTATAAGACCGCAGGCATCCAGAGCTCAGGCCACACAGGCAGGATGCGCTTCTCATGCTGCCCCGCGGCCAGAACACCAGCACCGAAGGTAAGAGCTTCCCTTCGCCTCACCGAGCGAGCTGAAGACTCCAAGGTCCTAATGGCAGAGAACAGAATCTGGTAACCTTTAGTAGAATCTAATGTAGCAGATCAGCTGCACATGGAAAACGTTTCAGACAACGCTGTGAACTGGCACATTGCAACAAAATAACCTCTGGAAACCACTGATGCATGTTTAGGATTAAAATGAAAGTAAATGCAGCTCATTTCATTGGGACTTGTTGACAGATATGTAATTTCCAGGTTCTCATCGTTCTCGGTCAGAAAAGGCCGAAGCAGCCGAAGCTTCACCTGTGTAATTTAGTAGAGTGTCTATTTTTAATTTATATTCATTTCTACCTAATGTGGCTGAACCACGTGCAGACTGTGGATCAGATGTGGAAAACTCTGTCAGTGGTGGCGAGGCCCCTGATCCACATAACTCAGCAAAGAGTGGAAAGAGAGTCGATCAAGTTGAAGTAGATGTGACTGACTGGTTCCATCTCGTCTCCAGGTGTCGTGTGCCCGGATGTGCGTGTTCTACTACACCGTGTTTCTGGCCAGCTGGCCGCTCTCTGCGGACGCAGCCCGGCTCCGCTGCGGCTCCGACCTCCTCAGTGACCTCATATTCGTGTGCGGGGATCGTGGCATCTATTTGGGTGAGTCTGGGCTCATGTTCTACTGCTTGTTGCATAACCTGTCTCGTCTCTATCTCTAGTTAAAGAAAGGTGGAGTCAAGAGGTCAACATCTGCAGAACCATCATAGCAGATAATCCACCTTCACACATCGCTGTGAATCAGAATCCACAGCTAAATGCTGATGATCACATTCTTAAAAGAAATATTAAAACAAAAGATTGCAGCCAGTGTTTTCCAGGTTATTGTACCCTGCGAGTTAACACTCACACAACAGATACGTTCATGGTCATGTCCACGCAGAAACACTGCAGCTATTCTGAGCAAGTTATCAACAACAAAACATGTATATTGACACGAACAGTAGCCTCAACACTTCTGGGTGATGCAGTGGGACGATGAAATGAAGCCGAGTGTGGTGGATGGAAGGGCAGAGCCAACCAGAGCTTTCACTGTGACGCTGAAAACTGTGCTATTATTATTATTATTAGACTAATTTCTCCCACCTAATCTCCCAGATAATGAACACACTGAACCCTTTCACCTCTTTAACTTTTCCCCGCTGTGGCCAAGGACACTTGCTCCGTCTGCTATCAGCCCATCCACCGCCAGTGTCCTCACCAGGACACCGCGCCTCAGCCTGCGATAGCATCGCTATCGCTCGCTGGTCGCTCCTTTGGTTCTATTTGGCTGCTTTCTTTAGTCAGTGGGTGTCGTTGTGAGTGAGAAGCGGGGCAGGGTGCAAGAGGAATGACGCTTGTTTCCCCACAGGGAGGGGTAAGTGGTCTGGCTACGGCGCCCGGCCCAGAGGGAAGGGGATAGTGGACCAGTGCTGCCGGCCGGCCGGCTGCGAGCTTCACCATCTGGAGATGTACTGCGCTAAACCCAAGAGCCAGCAGCAAACCACAGCTTTCCCCACAACAACAACGACAGCAGCAGCAACGCAGACAGACAAGGTGAGGTCCTGGCTCCAACCTGGCAGTCGTCCGGTTCGTAGCACAGAACGTCTGATGAGAACTTGTGGTTCATGAGTAGGTTCGTAAAGATGACCAGAGATAGAAGAGGTGGGAGAGCAGGTCCATAAAGGTCAGATGAGGCCACAGAGCAATGAGCCAGACGAGCCCAGGCCTCAAGACTCGCCACGGTGAAGTGAAATGTCCTGGAATGAGCAGCTTTTCCTCTTCTTTGTCTTGCAGGATCTGCAGTTTGAAGCAGTTTTTCACAAGAGACTTCTGGAGCACGTGGGGGCTCCCAGCAGCGCGAAGAGGGAAGCCTACAGGAGGAAGCGTCAGCCTTCCGCTCCAAAGAGCCCGTCACGCAGGAGGACCAACACACAGGACGTGATCAGCGGACCTCCGTCCGTCCGGAGAACCATGAGACCCGAGTCGTGACCTGTGGCCTCCTCAGAAGAGTGTTTCTAGATTCACTCACTGAAGCTGTGGATGTTAAGGTCGTGTCTGCTCGCGGTTCAGAGGGATGAAACCCTGGATGCCGTCAGCTTCAGGGACAGACCAGCGACTGACATCACTGGACTTGCTGCTGTGGCTTCAGCCCCTGTGGAGCTTTTCATGCATCAGCTCGTCTGGGAGCAGTTTCCGTTTCGTGTGTGTATATAATTGTGGCTTTTCGTTGTGGATGAGAGCGACACGTCTCAGACTGTTCTCTTGATTGTGTGTTTTTGTAACGAACCTGTTACTGAATGTCGACCGTTTTACTCGTTAGATGCTCGTTAGTCACACCTGTGTCTTATGTTTCAGTGATGACACATGACGCTGCACTTTAAACTACAGTTTATGTAGCTACGGACTGGGTCAACTGGCCCAGTGTGTTTGTTGTATATGTAATGTAAAATACTATTTCACTATTTATTGAACTCTAATAAATATTTTAACTTTATGAATCTGTCACATTTATATTTTTGTGGTTTGATGGTTTATCAATCAAACCTACCACAGGAAGAAAAGCAGGTTTGATTTTAGCATATTTGAAAATATATGAACTAATATTTGACACAGGTTGAGCCTTAGGTAATATTACTCTGACTCAGCTGAAGCTGTCTCTTTCCAGGACCTTTCTAAGGACTCTCAAGGTCTCCTCGGCTCTGTAGCGGCTCTGCTGTCCTTTGTAAGTCTCACTGCAGATTAGCGACTGAAATCAAAGAGTTTGTTTTCATTTGTGAAAGATGTATCATTGTGTGAGGAGGGCTGTGACCTTTGTGACTGTGTGTGAACTTCTTCACGTGCATGAGCGTTTCTACGTGTCATATATAGTCCGGGTTGCGTAGTAGCACCATGTGGAGTTCTGCGCTATATACACTACAATATGGGATATGTAATAAATGCACAGTGGCCACTTTATTAGGGACACCTGCACAGTCTCATTCAGTCCAGTACAGCTATTCTGCCAGGTTATCATTTCTCAGCTGTACCTAATAAAGTGGCTAGTGAGTAGTAATAATAATAATAAGTATACACAGTGTGACCTAAGGACCACCAGGACCACAGTGGCGATAAACAGAGATACAAAGATAAACAACCTGAGACCAGACAGAATGAACTCAGAGCTTCCACCCAAAACCTCTCAGGGCTGCAGAGGATGTAAAGGCTGATGTGGTCAACATGTGTGGAAACAATAGGAAGAGAAAACAATGGAGCCAAAGAGGAGAGCAACATTTAGCTTTTCTGCAGGTCACCCGTGGCCATGAGAATCCAACGCTTTGTTAGAATCGCTCTGCATGGGAAGAGAGGGGAGTAAATAACGCCGCTATCTGGCCGTGACGCAAGCAGCCGCGGGGAGAGAGCTCCCCCCTACCGCCTTATCTCCAGCAGCTGTTACTATGTTGAGCAGGCGAAAGGCCGGGAACACCTTCCTGCCTGGCGACGAGACTTGGCACGAAGCAGAGTAGATGTCAGCAGCTTCCAGGAGGTCACAGAAGAAATGCTGCAGAATCGTGGAGCTGCAGAGGTTCGGTTAAATACAGATGCGTGCAGTTATTCCCCAACAGAACCAGAAGCAAACCACACGACTGTCAACAGGTCCACCTGTCCCTGACTGCAGGGGTTCAGCGAGGTCCTATCTCCCTGCCAAGGCTGCTGGAGGATCTGGATGCTCTCCTCTTCCCGTATCAGCAGGGTCATATCTTCAGCAGTGCAGCTGGGAACACAATGAGCAACAGTCTGAGGAGCGACGCTCCACCTGGACCGATTCAGCCACATCAAGCCCTTCCTGATGCGGAAAAGGTCCAACGCCTGAACGAAGCAGGACCGTATACAGCGTCCTCAGTCGCATCCTTATCTGCTGCCTTCATGTTTGAAGAACTGGCCTTCAAGCACAAAGCACCTGCGCAGCTGTTGGCCTCTGGCTAAACCCTGAACGTGACGGGATCGGGCTGTGAGTCACACGGTCCCTCGGGTTCAGGAGGTGTGTCTGTTTATGAGGCCGTCCCAGAGCCAGAGCTTCTCCTGACTCCGCTAACTGTGTCAGCAACACTGAAACTAAACTGCAGCAACATCAGGAGAGTATCCTCCTGGGCTGAAGTGATTACAAACGGCTTTGTTTTGTGAGGGCAGCTGCCTGATGCAGCCACAGTGATACAGTCGAAGGCGTGAGAATGAGCTGAACCTCAGTGTCTGTGAAGCTGCAGAGTGGTCAAAAGTTATTGATTATGAACGTCATCAGCTCTGCTCGTCTAATCTGATGCCGGTAACCAGCTGTGGGCAGGGCAGCAAAGGTCGGATAAATGACAGTAAAATAATTAACACGCGGAAGCAAACCTTCACACAGATTAGAGTACGGTGAGGCGCTGAACGTGGCCGTTTCTGTGACCCATACGACATCAGCACTGAAACACACACAGTTAGTTTGGCTGCTAATCTGTTTGTGTGGGGTGTTTGGGTACAGCGTTAAGATTAGACAGGATGTCAACACAGATGACAAACAGAGACCTCTGACCTTTTATATGCCTTCACGAACCCAAATAAATAGAAATGAAAGTCGATTCAGATATTTAAATCAGGCAGAAATGAGCAGATTAAAAATATTTTAATATAATAAAATATAGATTATAATATAATAGAGATGATAATGATGATGATTATAATTGTTGTTGTTATAACGCAGCTCAAGGTTCAGGTCTGCCTCAGGACCTTAACCCACGATTATTGTTGTCACCATGACAACAAGTTCACTGTATTCATTTAGTCATTTTAGTTCAGTCCTTAAATGTTTGTGTGTGGCTTTGTGTTGCCACATCACAAACATCCACAGGTTTCTTTTCCTCAGACACGTTTCATCCTGCCACAGATACACAATCAGTAGGATTTGTTCTGAGATGATGAAGCTATTACAAACACACAGCATCACTTCGGTTGCTCCTCTGCTGTCTGATGAGATTGGATACTCCAACATGCTTTTCTATGGGATTTATCTTCCATGTACTAGAGGGAAACACTCACATGTGGGACAAGGACTCTGTGATTAGACCTTGTCTGTGACCCGTTTGTCCGACGTGTCCAGACTGTGTGGCTCTGAGTGA
This sequence comes from Macropodus opercularis, assembly GCA_030770545.1. Taxonomy (NCBI): domain Eukaryota; kingdom Metazoa; phylum Chordata; class Actinopteri; order Anabantiformes; family Osphronemidae; genus Macropodus; species Macropodus opercularis. Next base: position 17,004,153 of record CM061095.1, read on the forward strand.
CGTCCTGTTGAGCTCTATCACATCAAGCAGCACAGGATGAGTGACAGCCGGGAACACGTCCGTCACAGGAGATACCGCGTTATCACAGGAATTCTCCCAACAGATTAAATCTTGTTCTACATCCTTTTACAGCTCAAGTATTTGTGAGTTCTTTTTCAGTGTTGTGAATGTACCGTTTCAATACATCACTTTCAGCCCCTGGTGGTCGAAGCTGGTATTACACCCAGTCCACTGAGGCTCAAACTGCACAGCTTCACAGTCACGTTAACAACACTGATGCATCAGCTGATGACATTAGTTGAAAGATTTAACTATGAGTTTTTGTCAACCTACTTGTCTATTCAGCGAGCAGTTGTGCTGTTTCTGCGCCTCCTCAGTCCCGATGCCTCAGTGTGTGTAGGTGACCTGCTGGTCCACATTTGAGTTAGTAACAGCATCACAATATTGAGACATTCTACTGACTCCTGACCCGCTTGGCTGTTTTATCGAGAGCATCATACTGAATGTCTGACCGTGTCCTTGAGTCAGGAAATAAGTGGTTTGGATTGTGCAGCATATCAGGCTGAGCATCATGTAACATACTGTACGTGAAAGATGTGACACATTCATGTTTGCTTGTTGCCAGGAATGTGTTTGTATAAAAGAGCCTAGAGGGTAGAATGATTTGCTGTGGAGTTTATGGATGTGATATGAGGCAGTTTGCATCATTGTTACACTGAGGAAGGGGCAGAAAACGCTAACTGGTCAAATGCTTCCTTTAGATTTAACCTACTCAAACCCTTTAAGAAACATGACAACAGGTACTGATCTGAAGACGTCAGAGGTTCAACACCTCAGCTCTTCTTGACCCGCAGGCTGGAAGCGTCTCGTTAGTCCACTAGATGATGCTACTGTTCCACATTCACTCCAGCGGTAGGACAAACGGGAGAACCTGAGATATTATCTGTTAATGAATGTGGGCCCAACAGAGGAACACAGTGAGCATGCTTCCAATTTTAGCTTTAGTTTCCTTCACGTCAAAAGACAAATATCCAGATGTGAAGTGGGTTGCAACACTAAGAAACGACGACGGTTTCTGGCCACATGAATTTCTGTTCTTGGCAGAGCTGTGGCAGCATGACACACTTAGACAGAGCAGACTGAAACCTGGTGTTTCAGAATCAGCCCGCATGCAAACACACATCAACCTCAAACTCTGGGTCTCAGAAACTGACGTACAGGTGCAAAAACACTTTGCATCATTTCTGCCAATAGATCTAAGAAATTAGCAAGATTGAAAGGTTCTGAGACAAATGGCACCGCAGGTCGCGAGCCTGTGCTAATACAGAAGAAAAGAGGAAGGAGGGTAAAGGAAGAGTGATGGAAAGACTGCGGCACAAAGCAATATGCCGCTAGAAGTGAGACTGGTACCGGCTCCTCTGCATCAGGTGAGACTGGTACCGGCTCCTCTGCATCAGGTGAGACTGGTACCGGCTCCTCTGCATCAGGTGAGACTGGTACCGGCTGTGGGATAACGGGACACTCTGAGTTCAGTCCCTGATCCAGACTAAAGTCCATTAATGTCAGACATCAGAGAACAGACGCTCAAAGCTCACAGTGGGCGGAGCCGTGACCACTGGTGTGGCTGCTTATAATGAGACGGGTGAGGACAGGTGGCATCGGTGATGATCAGGGAAGGAACAGGGAGGGTACTGTGGCATTCTGGGTAATGTAGTCAAGGTGCTAATTACGACTTGAACCTGTGTTTGAACTGCTGATGAATCACAGTGTTCGTACATAACAGCTGTTCATTGTCCGTCATTTCCGGTTTCCCATGAGCCAGGAACGCAGGTCACGTTGTAACCATGGTAACGGAATGCGTGGCTGACCTGCCCAGGTCCTGTCAGGTCTGGTTCAAAACCCACCACCTGTGGCCCGTTGCACAGACACTCGCTGGCGTTTAAAGCCTCCAGTTGGACTGTGGGTAGGAGCAGAGAGAATAACAGCGGTTCAACTGGTTTCAGAGTCGATGAGCAGGTTTCACTGCACAAAACAAACCGTGGCCTGAACACACCCACAGGCGTCGTCTGTGTCGCTGCACCTTGCCTTGAGACTGAAAGAGGAAATCCACAGTGACTGAAGTCCATCAACTGCAGATTACGACAAGAGCACTTCCTCATGCGTGTGCGCCGTCACTAATAGCGTGCAGCTCCGGGCTGGTACCCGCTGGTGAGCTATGACCCTGTAGCAGCAGACCACGATGGACCAGACATCACGGCAAGCGCAGGCGGTGAGTGTGCTCCTCCAGTCCAAACCTGCAGTACTTTTCCTTTCAAGCCGCTCATCCGTGGTTGACCCGATTCTTCCTTCACCAGTCTGGGTGAGCTCAGTGTTGGATGATGCGTGTGTGGCGTGACCTCAGCACGACTGCGAGGGAACACACGCAACAGTGTGTTTGAAGTTTTCACTGGGAAAATGTCTGAAAAAGTAACGTTTCCTGTGAAGGTCACGTGACGAGAGAATTAGAGAACTTCCATCTTAACTTTGACTTCCTGTAGTAAAACGGGCTCAGAATGTGGGGGAGGACGTGAGAGTAGCCGGTGACAGATGGAGTCTCCATTGAAATTCACTCTGCCACCGCGGTTTCCTTTGACTGGACGTCACGTGTTCTCCATGTCATAGTTGACTACACGCGTGACAGAAAACACATCGGTCTTTTGTAGTGCACACGGCCGTGGGTCCCACTCTCTCACTGTGTGTTTGTCTCTGTGTCCTGTCCCACCTGTCACCAGGTGACGCTGGCTTCGGCTCCAGACCTTTGACACGATGGAGTCAGATTACGCTGCTCACATAAAGTGTTCGTTGGTTATGTCAAGATGAAACCACACTACACCAGGATCTAAACCCTGGGATAGAAACACATTTACAGCTGAAAGGCCGAGCAGTTTATTACAGTGTATTATCAGGCCGAGGTCCCAGCCTCAGTACGTGTGATACTGGTGCCTTGATTGGCCTTGTTTTTTTGAGGTGGAAGAGATAAGGAGCATATGCCGTAAAGTGACCAGGTACAGGTGTGGTCGCAGCCTCCTGAGACATCTGCTCTTTGACGTGAATAGTGGGTCAGAGGCAGGACAAGCGTGTACGAGCCTCGACAGCTCCAGCCACCGCTCGCTGTGCATGTGATCACAGGCCGTCGACTCAGGTTCAGCGTAGCTGCTCTCGCTTGTTTTGCTTTTAAGATTCTGATTACGTTGAACCTCACTATGCATCTGAGGTTAACCTGTGTCAGCAGAGGAAACATTTCGCGCTAGCGTCTGTAACGTCTCTGCTTGATCGTAAGAACCACACTCTGGTTTTTTGTGGGAGCTTTGTACGTGATATATCTGACGCCTTCAGCTTCAGGTGTCGTCCTATCGGTGCAGAGACACAAACCAAACCTGGACTGAGCAACCGCGGCGGCAGGCGCTCGGTGCAGCTTCAGTCTGTGCACAGATCAACTGCAGACTGACAATCAGTGGAGTTTATTGGTTTACTTGATGCTGCAAATCAAAGTCCTGAGCCTAGTTCTTCATACTTAGCTATGGGGCTGATGCTCTCAGCCAAAGCTCACAAGTGACATGAGAAGAAGAAACATCTCTTGTTTCTTTGACTTTGAAAACCACCATGGGAGACGTTATGGAGCAGCTTCACCTTCATCTGTGTCGGACATGAAGTCGAGTGGATTCTGCAGATTCTCTTCCCTTTTCGTTAATCACAAACTCTCTTCATTCATTCAAAACAAACTACAAACATGAAGCTTCCAGCGCCGGAGGACGTTTCCCAGTAGTAGGAACCGAAACATGTCACATGCCCAGAAGGCAGTGTTCAACAACCTTCAGCCAACGCTGGGCCGACCTCCACGCATTCCACTCAGACAGTGGTGTTTTATGCTGCAGGGGAGTTTTCCCAATGGGAAATCACGTCCTGTCGTGGCCATAAATAGTGGTGGTGTCTTCCCATCCAACAATGTTCACAGGCAGTAATCACATCCATGTCAGTGGCCTAGTCTGAAGCTGCTTAAACTGAAGCAACACCGGACGTTTGTTGCACTAAATAGTCTTGACTTTTAAAATTCACAGTAGAGACTCTGACGTTTAAAACCAAGTAGCTGAACGGTGGGTCTGGATCCAGGTCTGATGAGTACAGAGCAAATTAAAAGTGTAAAAAGTGTAAAAAGCGGGTCTGGGTCTTTGTGCTCCAAGCCATGGATCCAAAAACATTCCTAGAACAAATGGGAATTTCCTTCGGCTTGTTTTTCGAGTCTGGGACCTTCTCCCGGTGGGACAGACTGTGAGAAACCCCAGAGGGAGGTCACCCAGGAGGTTATTATGGATACTCAGACCAGCTCAGCTGGTGCGTTTAAACAGGAAGCTGCAATAGTTCTACTTATTAACCTCAGTCTCCAGCTGGAGCCTTGGTCCAGATCCAGACTCGTCTTGCAGAATCTGGATCTTCCAGCCAGCCTGGAATCACAAATCATCTTCTTTGGGACTGAGGGAAACACCAACATAAGCCTTATTTAGATAAACCTGAAAGTTTTTCCTCTGTGTGAGTCAGAGTAAAGGGAGATGCTGCTGATCTGCACAGCAGGCACCACATGGCGACGGGTCTCTCGTCTCGTGTCTCTGTGAGACCGGATCAGTGACGTTCTTGTACCATGAACTGGGGAGCGTCAGTCATTTCACTTTGTTTGTGTATTTCACTTGTCATGTTCCGTTTTATTTTACTTTGGCTCTGTTTCTTCTCAGAAGGAGCAGCCACTGTCTCCAAACACCAGGAGGAGTTTCAGCTTCTCATCTCTCCGTATAAAACGTAGGAGACGATCATGTAGCACGGATTAGCAGGTGGGTGAGGAGCCTCCCTTTAATCAGACGATGTCCACGTGATTTTTGCAGGAAGGAACAACAGTTGCAATGACGGGACACTGACACAGCGGAGAGGGTTGCATTCTTTCTCATCGGTCCGAGAGACTCGGAGAAAAGGTACATGCTCCAAACTCCAAGCGTTGGGGAACGTTGGCCACAGCTTCTAATGCAGTGGTTCACTCTCATCCTAGAGTCAGTCCCATGTGAAGAACGGGTCACACAGCTGCACAGGACGGGGGAACAGGACAAGAAAACAGGTATGTACAGAGCAACACAAGCCAACAGGGATGGATGGAGGGACAATGGAGGGACAATGGAGGGAGGGAGGGATGGATGGATGGATGGATGGATGGATGGATGGATGGATGGATGGATGGATGGATGGATGGAGGGAGGGAGGGAGGGAGGGAGGGAGGGAGGGAGGGAGGGATGGATGGAGGGAGGGAGGGAGGGAGGGAGGGAGGGAGGGAGGGATGGATGGATGAATGATGGGTGGATGGATGGATGGATGAATGATGGGTGGATGGATGGATGGATGGATGGATGGATGGATGGATGGATGGATGATGGATGGATGGATGGATGGATGGATGGATGGATGGATGGATGGATGGATGGATGAATGATGGGTGGATGGATGGATGGAGGGAGGGATGGGTGGATGGTAGTAGAAGGCAGCATAAACCTGAACCTGAAACTACTCAGTAAACCTAAATTTCGACTCACTATGTTAAATGTATGAGATCCAAAGAGTTCAGGACATATGTGGAGATATGAGATGAATAGTCAAACATTGTGACTTATTACTACTTATTGGATTAGATCCTTGTGTCGGATTCTAACTGTAAACTAATGTATGACTTGGTTTGACTCATTATTGAAAAAAAATGTAATAAGTTTGCCCCATTTTGAACCTTTAAAGCAGGATTTTGACTTTTTTGACTGAGTAAGTCGAGTCCTTTGTCGTTAGTTTTCTATTGCGGCTTAACTAGAGCAGGCTTTGCGTTCCACGCGACAGAAAGCCCCGCTGATAAAAGCTGAAAAAGCCAACAGCAGGAAATGCTCGATCGACCGCTTCTCGCTCGCGCCGTGAACGCATCACAGAGGAGCTCGCGGAGCTGAGAGCCGCGAGCGGTCGAGCGCGTGCGGGTATGGAGGCAGCGACGAGCCGCGAGTTGGACGTGGAAACGAGCTGAGAGGACGATGAGCCACACGGTGCCGAGGAGGATCAGAGAGGGAGGCGCGCCGCCGAACTTCAGGAGCCGATGGAGTGAGTACCGAACCCGCCTGTAACACCTGGCGACACGTGCGACCTGTCCCGCGTGAAGTGTCTGCGCCTCGACGCCCGGTTTCATGCCTCGTGCCTTAGTTGACGTAGTTGACGTGAGACGTTGTTTCTGATAAACAAGATGAAGTGAAACGAGGCGGAACCGAACCGAGTGACCGAGGTTCGACCTGTGTTAAAAGCCTCCAACTAGTAAGATGACGCTACACGTCGACCTGTAGCCGCGGATCATCTGGAGCGAACCCAGCCCCAGGTGTTTTACCGGCGGGTGCAATGTTTTGTTTGCGACATGAAGCAGGGAAAGATCCAGTTCCAGCCCGTGTCCTGACCAGCGGCCCAGCAGCTGGAGGTGTTGTTGACACACGCTGTGCCTGCGTGTTGTGGACTTGGGACCTGTTGCCGTGACCCCTGGAGGTCAGACTGAAAGAGAAACCTGGACAGCGCCGAGCCGGGAACTTTATCCTGCTCCAGGAAGCTCTTGGTTGGTCACAAACTGATTATCTCTGAGCCGAAGTGGCGTCAAATGCAACATGGAGACGAACAATGCAGAGACAGCCACAAGCCAACAACGCCTTAGTGGTGAGGCCAGGCCCGTTCCAGTCCCTGGGGAGTCGCCAGCGGAACCCGGGACGACGAGCAGCGCCTCCGTCTGCACCCAGAACACATCCGCCCTCGGGCGACTCCTTCGTGTGGGACAACTTGTCGGTAGACGATTCTAAGTGGACTCCGGTTGCTTTGCGCTGCTTCTTCGTTAGGGGTCAGTTTAACCAAACTGATGGAGACACTTCCTGTTTCTGCATCGCGTCCCCACTTGTGGAAATTACGCCTCCACCCAAAGCAAACAGTTGAGTGGATACTTGTGCAAACACTGGGCGTTGTAGACGAGGAACTGGAACAGGTGTCTAAGTCGAACGAAGAAAATGTAAGTAGTATTTCCGATACTGCGCGTTTCAAATAAGCAGCACCAGGACACAGCGGAGTGGAAGGAACCCGGCTCCGGGCGGGCGACCATCTGCCTCGACGGGCTGGAGACGAACAGAGACACCAGTCGCTTGGCTGGTGTCTCTGTTACTTCTGCAAATCCAGAGAGAAAACAACACATCGTTTCCTGAAGTCTTGCCGCTGCCTCACGGTTGCCTGGCAACGTGCAGAGGTGGTAAAGTGTGGTTACCACTTCAAAGCCTTTACTTGGTGCAAGTACACGCTCTTCCCCACAAAGAAAACTTCCTGGTGCTGATCACATGAGTGTGAACATCTCTCCCAGGTTTGTTTGTCAGACTTTCAAATATGAGGAAAAAAGTCAAAGACAAAAGAAAGTTGTAGTAAGACAAAGGTTGTAGCTGCAGTGGAACAAAATGTGAGCAGGTAAAACTCTACAGGTCACAGATCAGGCCTGAGCGTTTAACAAGAGACGGGGCTTTTATTTTGGCAGATAGCAATTAAGGCCCCGTTATTCAGTTATGTTTTCACTCCAATGACATTTACTCACAATATGAAAGTAAAAGCGACTCTCAGTATTTTTCCTCATCATTTCTTGGAAAATACCGTTGGTGGTTTTGTACTGTCAACATGATTTCATTTGTTAACAGTTGCCAAGCCAGTTGCGTTTAAGGTCACATCCATCTGTGCTGTTTTAAATGCGTAATGTTTCCCAGCTTTTTTTTCTAATTTTCAACTCGACTTCCAACTTGCTTTTACTTTTGGTTAATAGAAGCGTGAGAGGAACAGCTGGCTTTCACTTTACTAGGATCGGTTTCCTGTCTTTCCTTTCGGGGTTTTTTTTCAATTCTTTCTCTATTGTTTGAAACAAATCAACACTTCACTCGAGCGTTTGTCTTCTTGCTAACACAACAATCCCCCTGTTCGTCACCAAACCCGAGTTTCCACGTGCGGGTAAGCGGTGTTGAGTTTATTCCGTCCGTCCTATCGGATGATAAGGGTTGACAGAATCTTCTTCTAGGAAGTTTTTCCCACGTGCACTGAATGCAGCACAAGCATAAAAATTCTTTCCTCAGAGATGGAAGTAAACAAATGATTCAGCAGAGTTGGTTCTGCAGTATTTACACAGAATTAATGGAGACGTATATTGCAAAACCAGAGCTGCTGGGAGGATATTAATGCTGGGATACGGTTCTCCAAACATCAGGCATCTGTCCTGGGGAGTTAACTCAAAGACACAATGACGTATCCGAAAGTGAAAAGCTCTGCAGACCTCCTGAGATGACTCTGTTAGTGATGTCATGCTGTTTTCAGGAAGTTGTTTCGTGAAGCAGCTTTTAAATGAGTCAGACTTTACCAGGGAACCACGTCCTTTCCGACCGGTGAAGGTCCGAAACACAGAACTGGCGGTTCTGCGTCTCTGTCTGCTGCACTGCTCCTGGGTTTTGATCTTCTGACTTGTTCTCTTGTGACGTCGGGTAGTTTATTCTGTCCGGCTGCGTTCCGCTGGTGCCGATCTCGTACCTGTGCGTCAGAACATACAAAATCGGATTTAAATGCACCTGAGCGAGTGCGGTGTCCAGTGACAGAGAAGAAGAAGTGAGAGCTTTGCTCTGACGAGGAACTGAAGCCAGACTGGTTTTCAGAAAACCTGTTATGGGTTTGTGAAACTATTAAATCTCTGTTTTTAGCAGGTGGTTTTTGGAGCTGCTTATTCATGCTCTCTTCTCTGTCGTGCAGGTGAGCAGCCCAGAGGTTCAAACCTCATCTGTGATGAGAAACCCCGTAAGTACAGCTGGTTCTGAAACCTTTAAATCCCGGTAACCTTTTATGTCCATGTAAACTGGTTGTGCGTCGTAACCCTCGGTCGGCAGGTTTGAAAGGTGCAGATTTCTGCTTCGAAGAGACACGACTGCAGTGGTTTAAATCCTGCAGCATCATTCTCCACTTTCGACTTTTTGTGACTTGATCCTAAAGAAATGAAGCGACTTTAACTGTGTGAAGGTTTTAGCAGCTCCTTGTTTGCTCTTTTTCCACCAGATGCCGTCCCATCGGGTGAAGCTCACGGAGGACAACAAAGGGCTTTCAAGAGGCTCACTGCCCTGTTCTCCACATTCAAAGACCGGAAGGACAGTGAGTGCTTAGCTACATATCAAAGCTGTTCTCACGTCAACCTCCCGCCTCACAGGAAGTGTTGGTCATGTAGCTGTGGCATCTGGAGCAGAGACGTTGAATGTGCACAGCGCACCTACTGTACCCTGAACACTAACCGCTGTCTTCTCTCCTCTGTGCATTCAAAGACCGCGTTAAGTTGGTTCATGTAGCTCAGCTCATCTCCAGGACAGACACCAAACCATCGGCGCCTCCGGTGATCGCTGTTCAGGACGCCTTGAATGGAGCCCAAAGCTAAAACGTCACGTGTTGCTCTGCTTTAAGGGATCTGCTTCATTTTTAACCTCATCTATTCAAGCTCATGGGCAATTCATGTTTTTATTCCAAATGTTTATTTGTGTGTATTCCAGGGAATAACTCTAATTCTAACTCTAAAGTCATCTGCTAAATGGTGGAGAGACACTATCACCCTGTTTAGTTCTGCTGTACCAAGCAAAGGGTTAAACGCACGGGAGCACAAAGCTGCCAACCGGAGAGAAAAACCTCGCCGGGGTGTTTTTATTTCACACAAAAGGGAGGAATGCAGCAGAAAACGCACGAGTGGAGCGACCGTAAAGGAGACGGGGAGAGGCTGGGATGTTGTCAGGTTGCGGTCCCTGAACGCACCCTGCTGACCCCTCCCCACAGTTCCAATGGATTGTTAATCTGTAAGAGTCCCGGCGGCCACTGTAACCCGCTGAACGCTCAGTACAGGCCTGTCCAGGCACATGTCTGTGGAATGATGAAACCGAGGAAGCAAACAAGACGACGCATGCTCGCTATTGAGCTGCAGACGTTTGAACTTTGGACAGAACCAGGCTTCCAGTCTTAGGCTGAGCTTGCGCAGTAGGAACAACAAGCTGGAACAAACGCTCTGTGTTGTTGTCTTCCTCTTCCTTCTCACCTTTGCTGACACGCGGCAGCATGTTTGATGTCTTATCGCCCGTCGATCAGAGGCTGTTTATGGTGTAAACAGTGACGAGCAGCCACATGTGCCTTTGCAGTGAAGCTGATAAGACTCAGTGGATCAGATCCAGCTCTTTCTCTCTCCTCTAGTTTGCAGTTTTCCTCCACAGACCTGTAGTGGGGCATGCTGGGATGTGAATCATTACCAGTCAGGGGCGAGTGCTGCTCTAACGAGGCCGTAAACGTTTCCAGCTGCACAATAACACGGTTTCTCTGCATCTGTGTAGGAGCGAATGAGTCCGAGGCTCCTGAGACTCTGTGCCCCGCGGTGCCAGACAACGCGTCCAGGCAGCAGCGCTACGCCAGCGGACAGTACTTCTTTGAGTATCTGGTGGTGGTCAGCCTCAAGAAGACGAAAGACGGCAGCAGCTACGAACCTCAGATCACCTACCAGTTCCCCAAGGTGGGTCCCGCCTCAGCTCACAGGACTTAAAGGACCTGGTTCTAGTGGAGTCCAGGCCTCAGGTCAGGGAACCAGCACAGTGTTAGACAGGAGGCCTTGACATTCTGACTGATCGTTGTTCTATAGCCAGACTCCAGGACCATAATGCCCTGTGTTTACTTTCAGAGAGATGGGATGGCGAAGTATCAGAAGGAGGAGGAGGAGAAGACGCTGAAGGCCATCACTCTCTTTTGTTTCCCAGAGGGAATCAGCTGGGCTCCTCTGACAGAGTACCACAGGTACAGCCGCTGGACCAGATCCTCAGAGAGCCTTCGGCCCCGCGTTTATGCTTCGCTGGTTGTGACTTTCTCCCCTTCTCTCTGCAGCGAGACCTTCTCCTTCGTCCTCACTGAGATTGACGGCAGCAGAAGAAACGGGTACTGCCGGAGGCTGCTGGTCAGTGCAGACTGAAGCCTCCGTCACCGAGTGTTTTTATGTAAAGTCATTGTCTAACGTGACTCTCTTCAACCTGCAGCCTGGAGGGAAAGGAGCTCGGCCGCCTGAAGCCTACTGCATCATCAGCAGCCTGGCTTGTTTCGGCCTCTTCTCCAAGGTGAGTTCATCGGTTACACCGAGCGTCTTTCATTCGTTTCCCAACGTGGCTTCGCCAGGCTGTGCTTGACGGAGTAGCATCGTGAAACTGTTGCGTGCTTCCTCTTAGCCCAGCTGTTAGTTTCTGCCCTGCTGTTCCTTATTTCATCACCTGGCTCGGCCACGTTGCGTTGCTACATATAAAGGATTTGAAATGTGGCTTGTTGTGCTTATTACAGTAGCAGCAGCTCTTCATTTAGCAGAGCTGTGCTAGCACCAGGTTAGCAAATGAATTCCTGCTCTTCATGACCCACAGGCTTATCCTACTTCTGTCAGAAAGTTAACACTAATTACCATAATCCATGTTTTAGTTTGTAGTGCGTTTCGGAGGGTTCCTCTTTTGTAGAAACAAATGTGTTGTCTGGATGTTCACTCGCTGTCCTTTACAGCTCTGACATGCATCACGGCTGCTTCTCCCGTCTGCAGATATTTGACGAGGTGGAGAAGCGGCGGCAGATCTCCATGGCCATGATCTACCCATTCATGCAGAAGCTGCGAGAGGCTTCGTTCCCAGCTCCGGGACACACAGTGGAGATTAAGAGCTTTATTCCTGAGTCGGGCACTGAGGTCAGAGCCAAACACGTTCTTCTGTTCACAGCCCCCGACTTTAATGGCGCTCGCATCAAACACTGGCACAGTCTTTGCTCTTACTGTCGCTGTTTGTCTTGTCTCAGTGGAGTTTTGTTAAGTAAACTAAACTCAACCCCTACACACATTGTATGGACACATTAGAAACCTTTTGACTTTCAAACATTGATGCAGGAATGATGAGTAGTCTGGAGGATGGTGCCGGCACTGAGCCAGGACTCGGCCAGGCTGCATTAGGCCAACGTGAAAACAGTTTTCAGTTTCTCACGGTGATTCGAAGGAAACATTTGATGCATTTAGCTGGAACTGCAGGCGATGCAGCGTTACCGCTGGGACCTGAACGCAACATGGATGCAGCAGTTGTGTCAAACCGTATTTTTCTGAAATGTTGTGAAAGTATAACAAACACGCTGAGAAAGAACAGTGTCGTCCACTGACATGTGAGATCCTCCAGGTGGGTGTGTTTGTGTGGAGTTGTCTGGACCCGTCCTGGTTACCCAACGTTTGCCTCACAGCTCAAACCTTCTCACCGTGTTCCAACAGCTCTCCGCCATCTCAGCTATTCACTTCCTCTGGCCCTTGCATGTGCTGCAGTCAGGGTGGCCAGCCCTGGGGGTGGGAGGGGCGAGGACATGGTTCTCTGACTGGGTAAAGACTCTCCATCATGGCGGCAGTTGGTACCTGTCTCTGCAGGAGGCCTCAGGGCTGCAGAGAGCGTGACGCCATGCTGCCGCTGTGTCAGCGTGGACAGATTTGTGACAGCTGTGACTTTCTTCCAGATCATCAGGCTGACCCGACCGCTGGATTCCTGGCTGGAGCACGTGAACTTCGCCACGCTGTTCGACTGCCTGACGGACGAGGAGGTGCTGCTGGTCTTTTCCGCCGCTGTCCTGGAGCGACGGATCGTGTTCATCGCTGACGAGCTGGGGTACTGAACGCACTCGTCCTAACACGCCCCCACGGAGAAGTGAACCACGCAGATGTTTAAATACAGCAGATCCAATGTCCAGTCCACACTGATTATGAAACCGAACAGGTTAGAGTCTGTAAACAGTGTGGACTCAGCACACGGCTGAACTCGATAAGCAGAGAAAAGCTCTAACGTCCCTGTGGGTTAGTTTAACTTGCAGCCAAACATGAATACAAGACAAAGGTTTTTGTGTGTCAGCACTTGTCTCTTCCCACCGGGACATCTGAGTCCGCTGTGACCTGACTCTTTGGTTTGTCTGCAGCACGTTGTCCCAGGTCATTCACGCGGTGGCAGCCCTGCTCTACCCGTTCACCTGGCAGCACACGCTGATCTCCATCGTTCCGGAGATCCTGATCGACGTGGTGATGGCGCCCACCCCCTACCTGCTGGGAGTGCAGAAGCGCCTGCTGGACCAAGTGACCGACCAAAGTGATGTGAGTGTGAACATCTTTGAGTCGGCAAATTCCTGTTGTCATGGCTGAACTGCTTCTTTCTGTTGCAGCTGCTGGTGGTCGACTTGTCTGAGGATAAAAAGAAGACTTTCATTGTTTCAGTAAGTGCTTCATCAACAAAAACAGAAATGTACTGTGTCCAATGCAGAACTTGTGTAGAATTCTAAGATATTGTTTTTCCAGATTGGTGACGAAAGCTTGATCCTGCCCCCGAAGCTCAAAATTGAAATACTACACACACTGAGTCTCAGGAAAAAAGGATCAAGTGAGTAAACTCACGGCCGAACACATTAGCAACAGAAATACGCCGTAGCTGCTGCGTCACAGCTGGTCTGTCTTTGTCTCAGCCGTGGAGGAGCTGAACCGGGTGGTGTCAGGGGCGTTCCTGCAGTTCTTTGTGAAAACAGTCGGCCATTACGGCTCGTACGTGAAAAAGGGAGTGTTTGAAAAGAGAAGCTTCTACAAAGCCATCGAGTCAAAGACCACGCGGCACTTTGTCAAGAGGTTCATCCAGACGCAGATGTTCGATCTGTTTATCCAGGAGGCCGAGCACCAGCAGCCTGGACAGCAGCAAGGTGAGGTCCTTGAACGCATCATACGCTTCAGTTAGAAATGTACAGGTCAGATCTCAGTGTTTGGGGATCTCGGATTTTAAAATATGTAAATATCAGATGAGTAGGTTTGTTTCCTGTACGTGCTCTGCAAAATGAGAATGTAATAAACAAGGTGTTTGTTGTTTGTCCCACAGGAATATTTAACAAAATGATCCGTGACTACCAAGAAGGGAAGAAAAGCGACAAGACAAACAAACACTAGTTCTCGCTGTGCGACTCCAGTTGTGTATAAAGGAGAAAACTGTGAATTCTGCACTGTGTGTGTCTGGTCTGGTTTTAAATGAGTGTAACTTACTGTATGGCTACGTTGCTGCTACTCTGTGAAACACTGGCAGAAAGGGAGACTTGGTTTCAGCCTGTGGACACAGCGAGTCGCTTATGTGCAGGGAAAACATTTCTAATAAAGGTGATTGTTGTTGTTTTTATATAGACTGCTCTGCATAATACGTAATTTCAAAGCTGTGGCCCAATTCATTTAGACAAAAATGTTGCTGTTCTCCATGAAGAGAACGCAGAGACTGTGTCAACCTATGCTTTTAGGAAACGTTATTGTAAAAAAGTGTAATGTGTGAATTATGTATTTGCATCAATATGTAATATAAATGTGAACCAAATCCATGAATGTGGACGTGTCTGTACATGCTGTGTGTGGAAAACGGTCAGTTTAAAGTACATAAAAGCTCCACGTGGTCCTTGACGCTATCAAATTAGATTTCACCAACAGTGTTTACTGAACACATCAGTGCCAATAGCAGAGGAAATTTACTACAGTCACTGTCTTACAGGAGTCAGGCTCTTACGGATGAGTAAAACGTATTATCAGAGTATTTCGTCTACAAATAATTTTATTACAGTTCACAATGAGACTCTGATGTTGTACAACGGGAGCGTTAGACATTTCAGAGATGCAGGAACCTAGATTAAAACAGACATTTGCTTCAGTCCGAGAAAAATAACGAGACAAAGTGTGTGGAATTTGCAGAGACGCAGTTCGTAGGTTTGGCCACTAGGTGTCAGGCTGAGTTTACACTGACGGTGACGCAACGTTCGGCAGCAGAGGTAGAAGTAGAGGAAGAAACGACGGCTACCGCACCTTCGACAAGGTAAGCGAACAAAGCCCAACTAAGAAATGCTGAATAAAAGGGTTCGAGGGCGACACGTTCGTCGTTTTCGTTACACGGCCGAGTACTGGTCGGATTCTGGACGTTCTCTGACTCAAAATGTGCTATTTTGAGCTGGCGGCTCGCGCTGTTGGAGCAGATAATTAGCCACCTAACGCTGACCAGCTAACTTTCTCCTTCGCTTGGTTAACTTTACGTTGTGAAGGTGGTAAAAATACAGAGAGGATTTCCGATTAATGCTTTCAAAGTAAAAACTTATAATATAGCGCAGGCGCTTAAACTATTCTATTTACAAACCGGAAGGTACTATTTTGAAAGCTGTGTGTGGGTTTGTTCCTACTTCGTCTATAACGTTGACGGACTGTGGAACTTTAGTAGCTGTATAGCAAGCTAACTAGCGTTAGCAGGTCAGAGTGTTTGTTTATCAGCCTTTAGGTTCTCGGGAACTTCGGAAAATCTAGATTACAAGCTACATTTGAACTAAAATGGCACCGAGTCCCTTTAAGTGCCCAGTTAAACCGCTAAAAACTCTGAATCTTTAAGGTTTCGGTTATTTGTTGTACGAAAAGCTTCGTTGAAGCCGAAACTGCCAACTTCCAGCTGTAGCGAGCTGGTTTACGTCCGGACTCCGTGACGTGGTGAGTCTGTTTACCGGCAGCAGGTCAAGCCAGGCGGCTAAACCACGTCGTGGGAGTTTTCTGAACATGTTCTGTAGATTCTGCTTGACGACTAGTTCAGCAAAGGTTTGTCCTGTAGGACTAGTCAGGACCCACATGGACACGGAAGCAGTTTTGTTTAGCTATAAATATTCTCCTGCTTAAACAGGCCTTAAAATGGTAACTTGTGTTTGCCGTAAGTGATGCCGGATTTGAGCTGCAACCTTCCGTCTGAGCTCGTTGGCATGTAAATGGTTGGCGGTGGCTCATCAGAGCAGACGTCCACAAGCCGCGTGTCGACACTGGACCTGACGTCGTTGCTGTGCGGGGGAGTGGAACCGAGCCATAGTCATAGAACCATATATAAACATTTCTCTTTTGGAGTCACCCAGCTTTAGTCGTGTTAGTGCAGGATTCTTTGTTTCCTATGCATAGTTTCCTTCTTAGTTCAGTAAATGTATAATGTTGCAAGATGTTCTCGACTTGTGTAAACATCTGAAGCTTAACCTCAGTTAAACCATTAACATTTCTTTTTACACAAATCAGGGAGCACACGTCTCTCATTTACATCAAAATTTACATCAGCATCACATTACAAAGAGACGTTTGAAAGGTCAGTGCGAGCAGGGAAAACCACGCTTGTGTACCTGTTTTATGGAAATACTACACTGCATCTTACCTGCTAAATGCATGCTGTGCAGTGGTTGCATTAGTATTTAATTACCGACAGCTGCCAGCTCAGAATTTCAAAGTCTATGTCAAGAAGCGTATCGGAGTGCGGTTTGCTCTGACCCCTGTCTTTCTCATGGACTGCATCATGGCTTGCTCAAATCAAATTGCCTCATGGTGTCTTCATAACTGCTGGGTCAGTGCTGTCGACATTGTTCTGCTCAGGGAGCAGAGACGGGAGCTTTCCTTCCTCTTTTTCTGGGCCAACTGTTGTTTTGTTTCATCGCTCCAAGAACACGCAGCATAACAACAAAGCAGTGCTTTACTGCAGCGGTTTTGCTGCCAATTATCCCATGTCAGTTCATAGTGAAGCACAGAACCGTTGCCCACTTCAACATCTGTGTGTCTTTCCAGGTACAGTATGGCAATGACTGGCCAGAGCTCGTGCTCCTCCATGAGTAACCACACCAAGGAGCGGGTCACCATGGCCAAAATGACCCTGGAGAACTTCTACAGTAACCTCATCGCCCAGCATGAAGAGCGGGAGATGAGGTACTGGCCAAGTGTTACGTATACAGATGGAAACGTTTAACTGGCTGGACACAGATTTATCAGCACTTTTTTTAGATGACATTTGTGATCTAGCCTAGTAAAAAAGTCCACAGCTTTTGGTCAGTACATGATGAACAGTCAATACATAGTTTTGTGTTGGTTTTGCATCAAGGGTGCGGCATATGTGAGAATGTACGGGAAAACCACTTCCTGTTTGATAATCTCATCATGTGTCTTGCTGAGTCTTTTTCTGTGTAGCTTTTAATAACCTATATTGGTGTAGTAACAAAATCCAAATTCATCCACAGTTCAGATATACATACCTGCTGTATTTAATACTCTACACATCTGTTATGTTTTTTCAATGGGTTGCAGTCAAATAGTGATGTAGTGGAGCACGCATGCAAAAATACTGTCAACTTGTGTTTTCAGGCAGCAGAAGCTGGAAAAAGTGATGGACCAGGAGGGTTTGGCTGATGAAGAGGTCAGTGACAAATGCCCTCCTGCAGCAAAAGTTTGACTTCTTTACAGTGGAACTATTTATTGGATGAATGAGTAATATGAATAATATTTTATTTGGAAAAATCTAAAGGTCTTATCAGCTGTTGAAAGTTAAACTTAGGCATGATTTTAAAATCGGAAACTCTTCATAACAGAAAGTTGTATATTTAAAATTGTTTGGCGTTCGTGCTCTGCAGAAACGCATCCGGCGATCTCAGCATGCAAGAAAGGAGACGGAGTTTCTCCGCCTCAAACGCACTCGACTGGGCCTGGAAGACTTTGAGTCCCTGAAGGTGATTGGCCGAGGGGCATTTGGAGAGGTAAAACCTTTTTATGTCGAAACTTTGTACATGATTGTAGCTTGGGTCTCTAATCGAAACGTGATTTACATACTCATGTTGTGTCAACAAACCGTATAATCTGAAGCGTGTTTCACATATGCAACGGGGATAACTAATAAAAACTGGTGATTAATGCTCTTCTGTCAACCGGAAGTAGAAGATTAGATATTTTTGAAGCTTACTGGCACTAAACCCGTTTGGCACAAGTGCACACAGTCATAATGAGAATAGTAGGAGCTTCTTTTTGGCAAATCACAGCAGAGGCACAGTGAGACTTCTTAGAAATGAGGCCACCAGGCCACATATCTGCCTCTTTACCTGCTCCTCTAAACACCCTGTCACTGTAATCTATCATGTTTCTACTAGAACACACAGTTGTGTATTTCACTGATAAAAGTTCTTAGCTATGTTAACTTTGTTTTGTTTGTTACCTTTAGGTCCGTCTGGTGCAGAAGAAGGACACTGGTCACGTTTATGCCATGAAGATCCTTCGCAAGGCTGACATGCTGGAGAAAGAGCAGGTTGTGCAGGGACACACGCAGATACACAAATATGCATCTTTGAATTCTCCACTGAACGTTTTTCAACTCATGTGTTTTGGTCTCTGTGTCTGTCTGCTAATCAGGTCGGTCACATTCGTGCTGAGCGGGACATTCTCGTAGAGGCGGACAGTCTGTGGGTGGTCAAAATGTTCTACAGCTTCCAGGATAAGATGAACCTCTACCTCATCATGGAGTTCCTGCCAGGAGGCAAGTTTCTCAAATTTTACAGCACAGTACTGTGAGGAGGTGACAAAGCATCTCTCGGGTTTGCAGACCTGCCATCAGAGGTTTAGCCCGTTGAGTTTTTAACCAGCTCTGCTAAATGTGACTCTGTTCTGCAGGAGACATGATGACCCTACTCATGAAGAAGGACACTCTGACAGAAGAGGCCACTCAGTTTTACATAGCAGAGACGGTGCTGGCCATCGACTCCATCCACCAGCTGGGCTTCATCCACAGAGACATCAAACCAGACAACCTGCTGCTGGACTCCAGGGTGAGTCACTCTCACAAACTGCTTCTCTCCATCTAGTATAAAAAGATTCAGTCATAACCTTTTGTGTTCTACCAGGAGCGCTTGGATGAATGATCTGGGGTTTTGTCTGTTTTCAGGGCCACGTGAAACTGTCTGACTTTGGTCTCTGCACCGGGCTGAAGAGGGCTCATCGTACTGAGTTCTACAAGAACCTGAACCACAGCCTGCCCAGTGATCTCAGTAAGCAAAGTCAGGCAACCTTTCCATTTATTATTATGACTGTTGCATGCAGACTTTGTTTCACTAAAACCGGTCTTTAGCGTACTGTACTGACGCTCATTGATGTTGCTGCTGTGTCGCAGCTGTAGTTAGAGCAGATTCTTTTCATTTGTTGAGTAGATATGTGTGGCAGCTCAGGCTTTCTCTCTCTCCTTGGTCCTTACGTTGAACTGGTGCCATGCCTGTCTGTTAACATGACTGCATGAAGGTTAAACACATGAAAGTGACTTGCGTAAAGGAAAGGAGATGTCTAAATGAGGCTTAAATAAATATGTAATACATGTATATAGGAGCGTGGTTCTAACACTGAGCTCCTCTGTGTCCACAGCCTTTCAGAACATGAACTCCAAGAGGAAAGCAGAGACCTGGAAGAGGAACAGGAGGCAACTGGTGGGTCTGAGCAGAGACAGGACTACACATTTCAAACTGGCTTTTCATCTGTTGTGAACATTCTGTATACATTATATTTACTGCACACACTCTCAAGCACATCCTTAGTTAATGCAGGTGTCCCCACTGAACTGGCAGAAAAGCACGTGGCCAAACATGCATGCTTGTTTTGGACCGAAATCATTTGATCACCTCAGCATAGCAGATGGATTAGCCCTGATGTACCCACGTGAAATTTGCTTCTTGTTCTCTGTCAGGCTTTCTCCACAGTGGGAACCCCAGACTACATCGCCCCAGAGGTCTTCATGCAGAACGGATACAACAAGCTCTGTGACTGGTGGAGCCTGGGTGTCATCATGTATGAGATGCTGATAGGTAATAACTCGGGGACAGAAAGTACCGGGGTCCACCGCACCCGTCCATATGCGGCATTTATGATGTTGCTGTTTTTGCTGTGTGCAGGTTACCCTCCTTTCTGCTCGGAGACGCCTCAGGAGACGTACAGGAAAGTAATGAACTGGCGAGAGACGCTCACCTTCCCCCCAGAGGTGCCAATATCAGAGAAGGCCAAAGACCTCATCCTCAGGCAGGAACACGCCTCTGTTCATCTCTGACCACTGTATTGATAATTGGCACAGCACCTGATGCAGCGGCTCAACGGTCACTACTTGCTTGGACTTGTTTTTGGTTTGGCCACAGATGCTGAGTGAATATATGCGTTTCAGGTTCTGCTGTGAGGAGGAACACAGGGTCGGTGCTACAGGTGTGGAGGAGATCAAGTCCAATCCTTTCTTTGAAGGGGTCGACTATGACCACATCCGGTAAGGACAAACAGCTCAGGTTATTTATTTATTATGGCTCTTTATGCATTGATTCTCAGTATGAGCACCACTGCTTCAAGGAGCTCAGCTTAGTTTGAGCTGAAAGCTATTTACTGTGCATGAGTCTTTGCTTTCATACTCAACTGCACGGCATTTTGTGATGAATGTGTTTTTAATGTACGCGGCTCCTTGCAGACAACATCTTTAGTACCACAGACGACGGATGTTAAGCTCTCCTCTAAGGAGCTGCTGTGCCTGTGCATTTGTACAAATGCTCTTACCTAAGCCTCTTAACTCGTAAGATCGATTATGATCAGGAAACTGAGTCCAGGCTATTTGTGACTCTTCTCCTGACTAGAGCATGTGTCTGCAGTAACTGAAGCAGTACTTCAGACGTCTGCAGACGAGCAGTGCTTCTCTGGTGAAAGTAGCTTTTTCACAAGTTGTCCTGATTTTCAGTGATAGAGATGAAGCAGGAAGGTGTAGCTGTCCTGAATGTATGGTCTTCTCTCGTACCCCCCCATGGTGCCGGCTTTACGTTAAGACAGGAAGCGTATGATCCAAGTTGAGCTCTGTTACGCGGTGTGGGTCATGTGTTAATGAGGCGTTCAGGTGCAGCTATGCAGTGTAGTTCATCAGAGACTGATACAGAACACTCTAAAATAAATGAAATGGCTGCTTTGTTGTAGGTGGTTTAGTGTGATGCTGAAGTTGTTGCTGGCTTTGTTTGATCTCGACTTCTCTGATCTGTTCTGCAGAGAGAGGCCTGCTGCCATTCCCATAGAGATCAAGAGCATTGACGACACCTCGAACTTCGACGAGTTCCCTGATTCAGACATCCTCACGCCAACAGGTTTCTGCCTTCCTCGTGTTCAGGTCAGATTTTGTGCCTCTGATGTGAAATCTGCACTAACGACCCTTCTGCCTCTCCTCCGTCTCCAGCTGCTCCAGTCTCCAACCAGACTGAGGTCGACCTGAAGAACAAGGACTGGGTTTTCATCAACTACACCTACAAACGCTTTGAGGGCTTGACGGCTCGAGGAGCCATACCGTCCTACATGAAGTCAGGGAAGAGATGAACGCCTTCAGACTGGCCTTTTATCCTACGTCACCGTAAAACCTGAATGAGTCCAAACATCTGCTGTCTGTAGAACTTCAGCCCTGAAAGGAGAGCAGTGTCAGTTTTCCATGTTTCCTCAGTGATGGGGATTTTTTTGTCACCCAAGACTTTGCAAATTATTACAGGGCTAACTTTCATCCATGGCTTTCCACTGTGGGAACATCTGCCTTTGTTTCTGCAGATCTTCACTTTCTCCAACGCTTCCAATGGTACTTTTCTACTTCCTACTTGCTGAACTGGGATTTAAGTGGATGTGCTTCTCTCCACTTGCCTTTTCCACCTGTGGAATCAGCGGGATGTCTTCACTCCTGATACCAGCATAATTTATATTCTCTCTCTTCAAACCAGCACCAGTGTGTTGGACGCACTAAGGGCTCGTCTCCTTCCAAAACCAGGACACCCGCTCCTCCGTTTGTCTGAGTGTAGACGTATCAACTCAAACATTGCATTAAGTTGTCAGTTGAAGTGAGTCGGGTGCTCTTCAGGGATTCTGTCCAACGTGACGTTGCTTCCTGGCAGTGCTGTCGGCTTCTTCAGATGACCTAACCAAAGACTGCGAGCTGAATGATGCTTCTGCTTGTTCTCTCTCAAACCCTTTCTTGTTCTTCGTAGTTTGAAATTTGCAAGGTTTGCCTGTTGAAAAGTGTAAGTATACAAGAATTATGCATTTTGGGGAATGAACAAAAATGTTACATTTTCGCGATGACCCGCTTGAATTGAGTTGCCTTTAGCACCTTATGTAATGTTTGACCCACTTCCTGTACAGTCGGACCTTCAGCTTATTAGCTTGGGTGTGTTTGGACTGGGAATATACAGTTGTGTTCCTACACGAGTTTTTAGGGGAGAGAAGGGAATATCTCGAAATGCTAACGTCACCGTTTCTCAATAGACGTCCGCGTGTGCTTGTCCAGTTTCCACTCGCTCGCAATGAAAGCTCTTCTTATTGACTCAGCAGTTAACAAACCTAAGGGCTGAAACTGACTGCAGCCTGCAAATCATTTCCGCATGTTCCTGTCTTTTATCTTTCTTGTTTTTAATATTGTGATTTATCAGAAAACCTGACGAGACTTATTCCTATTCAAATGGTTTATGAGTAGCTGGTGTATTTCAGAAACACGCTTAAGCTGGCTCCACTCGGAATGTAAATGAAATCAGCCTAGTCCACATGTACAAACATACTTTTCTCAAATGGTTGTTCCTGTGAAAATATTAAAAACAAGAAAACATGACGGGCGGAGAGTTCAATGAGCTCAAATTCAGTTGGGGTCAGGACAAAGGCCGAAACTCTAAAAACAAAGTTATTAAAGTTTGTGTACGTGTGCCAGGCGTCACGTAAACGTCAGTGGGAATGATGAATGTTTTGATGACAAATTGCTGCGTTTGACTAGACATCGATAAGGCTTCGTTCCCACGACTTCTGTTTGACCCTCTGCTGCCCTCGCGAGACGTTGGGTTGGATTTTCCTCCTCAAGGATCTTACAAGTAATGTCGCAATAGTTAGTTATGACTCCAGAAGCACAGGGCTGAAGATTTTCCAGCGAATAGAATATCCAGAATGCTGGCTTTTAGTATGAATGTAAATCCAGTTTTATGGAGTCATTGATAACTTCTTTTTTTTCCACAATAATTCCAAAATGCTGTCGTGAATGTGTGAATGTCGGCTGGACCATACTTTGTTTTTATTTTTTTGTCCCGATACGTGAGGCTGAACTCTAAAAGCTAAATTCTCCCAGAAATTAGGAACGTTTACAAAAAGGTCAGAAATGGTAATATGTTGTTTTTTTTTTTAAAAGGTCAACATTATTCGCTTCCTTTTAAAATGTAGAAATAATAAATGTCACACTGAAACTGTTGGATTATAAATTTAAATTTTGCAAAATCCGAACTAATGACACAAGTTAAGAAGATTTCCTGGTAAATCGATAGAATCCCCAGCTTCACTTCCAGAATACTTAGGAAATGGCATCATGAGCTTAGTTGAAGTGGTTGATTTGTGTCTTTAAATGAGACCTTTTTAGATTGTGTAGTGTATCGTAGCCTTGACTTGGCTTATTTCACTGTGTTGAGTCATTTTCCTTGTTTACTAACTAACAATCCAACGCGACTATTATTTCACAGCCTTAGTCTAAATTTCTCTCTACCGGTGGTAACGTTTGTTTCTGGTTGGGACGAGCTTCAGTGTAAAAGGGTCCAGTTTGACAGTGTTGCTTACTGTCTGTAATATAAAACTGTGTATTCAGGTAGTGTGTAGATGCGGCTCAGCACATTGTAACACATTAGAAACACACGTGGTGAAGCATCTTTCTATGGCAGGGGCTCGTTTTTCAACGAACGGGACGAGTTGGCTTAAAGCAATAGAGCAACGCAGAGATTTGTTGCTACGCTTTGTGTGTGATTTCAGACTGGTTGTGGCTGACGACACTCGGTAAATCAATGCATCGCTGGCTTGTTTGACGTCTGTATGTTTTCTACGAGTAACGCTCAGAGGTGTGTGTCTGCGTCACTTGGGTCGTCATGTACCACCTGTGATCTCAGAGTAAGAAGTGATGGTTTATGGGGAAGGTGGGTGTACGTTATTTAAACCACTGTTCTCTTTTTAGCGTGTGGCTGTTGTTTATTCTGCAATTTGACAATGAAATACTCTGCACTTAACTGTGTTGTGTCTTCCTTTCAACTGCCAGCTTTCTGAAGCTTAACCTGTCAAATGCTGGTTTCGTGTCGAGTTAAACCTGAGACCAACAGTAATAAGCTCCTTACCAACCACAACGCAGCCCAGAGTTTTTGTTGTTATGCTTTTATTCTCAGTCATTGATCTGCATTTCCAGGGTTTATTTTTCAGTGTAACGTCACTTATCACTTATGGCCAATTAAAGCCAAGCTTTCTCGGCGGAGGCGGGCTTGACCGCTGACCAGTTAACAATTTTGGGGACTGCTGAGACTTTTAGTTATATAGTATCCTACACTTTGTCATGTCCCTGAATGCAGCACACCCAAGCACCAGATTTGGTCACCTAAGAAACAGTTTATATAGACTTTGGTAAACATCAGACCACATGTTGTCACCGGTTTATGCAGAAAATACAAATACTAGTTTTTCTAACATTTCTTGCCACTACACTGATTGTATATAGTGTATGATGTATAGAGCTAATACCCTTTCAATAAACCATATAGGAAAACGTTGAAGACAGTTGTTTCCATCACGTCCATGCAGCTTAGAAACTCTAAAGTGTTCCCTGGAAATAAAACAAAGCATGAAATAGGAAAGGTTTTTATTTTAGGAAGAAATAAGACACTTAAATGCAACACAACACTTTCAGCACGAAAATAAGATTTCTTTATACTTCAGGGTATAAAATTAATTTGGGAATTCTATTACTGTACACATCCACATTGTCAGTATTTCTGAAATTGCAGCCATGGGGTTTTACGTGCGTTAGCATATGCCTTTATTTTCCCATGCTTTTTAAATAAAATCGCAATATTTTGTTAGTCACAGCAAAACCAGACAAACAGTTTCTACCACAGTATTACGAAACCTGCAACATGACCTGAAGAATCTGGGCTTTGTGCAGCCGGTCAGCGAACAGCAGTTACTACCATGAGTAATATCTGCAGCAAAGTTATTAGGTTTCACAAATTCATGAAAGATGTTGTTTGCTTCTGAGCAGCAGGTGAAGAAGCCTGAACAAGTCACTCGGTGTGTCAGACGACGCTTGACACTGAGACTATTAAGAGTCCCGTGAATTCATGAGCTGCTACATGTATTAATATGCAACTATAGCTGAAACACAATTGAGCGCCATTCTGTGCCTCCCACAACGATGATTGTAACTCTCAGCTGCATTATTTTGTTTAAACACTGATGTTACAACACTTGATTATAACTTTCTTTGTTTTAGGTTCTACACTAACATAGAACTGTTTCTCTCATCCTGAGCTCAAACTCAAACGTTTGTGCGTGTATGAGCTTAAATGCAATCATAACAAAATGGTTTTGTTAGTGGATCTTGATCACACAGATACAGTCAGGGCAAAATTATTCTTAGGAATATGCCCTTATATTAAGGTCATGGAGTGGCCTCGTCAGTCTCCAGACCATAATCCCATAGAAAATCTGTGGAGGGAGCTGAAGGTTCGAGTTGCCAAACATCAGCCGTGAAACATTAATGACTTGGAGAAGAGTGGACCAAAATCCCCCTGAGATGTGAGCAAACCTTGTGGCCAACTACAAGAAACGGCTTTGCCAACAAAGGTTTGGCCACCAAGTACTAAAGCACGTTTTACAAAGGGATCAAATACTTATTTCATTCATGAAAATGCTAATTAATTTATAACTTATTTTTGTTATTGCTGTGTCTCTCGCTGTTCAAATAAACCAGCACTGACATTATAGACTGATCATTTCTTTGTTAGTGGGCAAACTTCAAAATCAGCTGGGGTTCAAATACTTTTTCCTTGACCATATTTCATATAGATTCGTTTTTCTAGCAGATAATATACAAGAAGCAGAAGTTGGGTCATTCAGCCCGTTTATCAGAATTAGGTTTCACCGTAATGAAAGCGTGGTTGAGGACTCGCTGTATGTTAAACATCGTATGACTTTACCAGGTGGGGTCACAGCTTTTTGAGCCTCAGCAGCTGTTACTATGGAGCTGAAAGCATGAAACCAGAGTTGTAGCATATTCCGATATAGAACATGAAGGTTCAACTGCTAAATTAACCCAGGAGTAAAGACCAACCTCTGTCCTCATCCCACTAAACGGATCTAACGCTCCTAAAGGAAAAGAGTGAGTTGGCACTGGAGCTGCGTCCATGCTGCTGCATCTGGATGATAGAAGCAGACAAGCGGGGTAGTGGGTGTTTGAGCAAGATGGCGTCGCTGCGTCAGTCCTCAGTATAGGGCAAGGAAGTCACAGGCACGCGGCGAAAGAAGAAGCTGGATCCTCTGAAGAGGAGACCCTGAAAGAAAACACGTTACTGAATCAGATCCAGCTTCAAAAACGCTTTGCGCTTCTCTTTGTGCTCTACAAGCGTAAACGTACCTGTTGGCTCAGGTGATTCCAGCAGTGCAGCCAGGACTTAAAGATGGGGGAGTGAGGAGGAAGACCTGCAGCCAGCCTGACGACACAAAGCACAAGCCATCAGGACTCGAGCACTAAGCCTTGAAGAGGAAACTGCCTGTTTAGCTGAAGGTCTAAACAGTGAGTTGTGCACACAGACGTGTCTAAAGTGTGGTATTAGTGTAATGTGTAACACCAGTATGCTGGTTTAAATAAATGAGATCAATCTGCTGATGAGCAGCGTGATAAAACAACTGCAACCTCAAATGTCACTAATCTGCAGGTTTGACTCTACGTAAAGCTACAGGACTGAGTAAAGTGGCTTCACGCTCAGTTACTCACCCACAGTTGTTGACTGCCATTAGATCAGCCACCAACATGAACGGGTACGTTAGCACACTCACGGCAATCTACAGACGACACAGCATGAAACGGCAGTAACAACACACGGCGCTACACTGACGCAGCGGGTGCAGCGTTTAACTTACCCCCATCACAAACTTGGTGTAGCTTCTAATTGCTGGTGCCTGAGTGAACTGCAACAGAAGGAAATTCAAATTAAGCAATTCAGCCAATTATTATCGTTCACCTTGTGACTTTTAAGTCTGGTTGACTGACGTCAGAAGTTAAGCATTTGCTTCCAGTGAAACCTGAACATCAAGTCACTGTTATGAGCTGGATTTAATCAACCATCAGTTTGCACTGAACTATGTTGTTTCCAGTTTTCATTCAGGATGCGACTCCGCTGTAGGATCCTGCATCTACAACAGGCCCCACGAAGCTAAATCAACTTTGTACTGTATTAAGTGGTTTTGATTCCCTGCTGGTGACTGGTAGAACCATCGAGAACAAAAGGCCCAAAGCGTTTTATGTTTTATCAGGCAGAACCGTTCAACTGAGAACATGAGCCACTATCTGTGTTTGAGGAAGTAAAGATCGAACATGCAAACAACTCTGAACTTTCATTTCATTCTTAGTCCTTTGGGAATTTGTCTTACTCTTAATCTGTCTTCATTGTCAAAATGCCAGATAGTAAGAGGATGGACTTACGTTCTCGTCTACAGCGTAGGCGTTAATAAAGTGAGCCAGCAGGTTACAACACCACAGGAAGAGGACCTCTCCCAACACGTGGGGCATGAGACCACTGCAAACACACACAGTTCAGGGTCTGTGCACGTTCAGGTTAGAACATTAAAGCACCAGTCAAACAAAAGATAGGACTCACACGTAGAATCCAGCAACTCCTTCCTCCTTAAACATCCTGATAACACAACCGAACATCCCGCTGTGAACGTGACACAACCTCATTAGTCGTCGACGCTCTGGAAACAAGTGACCTGAGTAAACTGTGCTTTTCTCTGATCTGCACATCTACAGCATCACAGCTTCCAATAATGTTGACTCTGTCAGAAATATTAAATGTTTGAGAAACTATGAATATTTTAGGGCTTTAGATTAGATTTAGAACCTTCAAAGTCTTACCCGTACTTGACTTCCCTGCCAACAAACTGGGCCATACACCGCACCGACATCACTGCCAAAGAAAACAGCGCTACAGTCCATCCAGCCAAGATCTGCAACACGTACTACAGCTGTAAGGAGACAACGCCAGTCCATGCAGTCCCCACTCCAGCCTCAGGCACCAGACCATGGAGTAGACTGAGCTTCGCCTCCTCAACGACTGCAGACGCCGTGTGCAGATCGATTAACGCTCATTGGAAACTATTACAAGTCAGCACTGGATGAAAACTCACCGTGGAAAGGATGGGTGGCGACTCTGGACAGGCACTGGATGATCATTTCCTGTGTGGTCTGAGACAGAGAAAACAAGTTTAAGGACAGGCTGGCGGGTTTCCATCCACGGACTGTGGTCTGGAACATTAATGGCGTCAGACATGGCTTGACTCTCACCTCTTTGACCACTCTCCTGAGTGATGTCTGCTGGTCGTCTTTCTTGGACTGACGCTCCACCTGCTGAATAAAGAAGAACGTGACTGCTTTGCCTGGCTACATACAGGCTGTTGAATTCATTGAGCTGAGCCACTATTTGAAATTTGAAGCAGCAACCCAGCGAAATGCAGACACGTGGTTGTTGTCACAGACACTAAAAACTAGATGGACACAGATTTGTTAAAAATCAGAACTAAAATCTAATTATTATCCAATTATTTGAACACAAAAATGTTGACAAACCCTGTGATTTTACCACTGATAGTGCGGAGTCATTTATAAAAGCGCGCTGACGGCCGCAGAGCTTTACCTGCCTCACTTTGCCTCGGACCACGGTGGAGAGGACACTGGATGCGATACGAGGAGAGAGGCCACGGAAGAGTCCCGTCTTTCCATCTACCTTCACGATGTGCTGCGCTGCAGACGGATTCATTTCCTGTCAGCTGCTCCTAAAACACATCCGACGAAATGACTGATCACTCACCGTAGGAGAAGAAGCCGGGCAGGTACAAGACTCTTCTGCCAAACATGGTTGTGCCCACGGTCGGGGGAAGGGGTTCATGTCCCACCTGGATACAACAAGGACTGAGGTTAAACCACAGAACGTAGATCTGGTTTGTATTCACAACAGATCAGACAACAACGCAACAGGTCTTAACAGTCACAACAGCAACAAACCACATCTTGGCTTGTTCAAAGTCAGAGTCACAAGACTAAAGCCTCCAGCATCGTCTGGGCCTTTAATACTGTGCGTTCAGAGAATCAACACTAGTCAGTCCAGCGCAGAAGAGTCATTCAAATGTGTGAACAAGCGGTGCCCACATCGGCCTTTAAACCATCAGTTCGTGACGAACTCAGTGTTTTGATCAGAGCAGCGTTGCGTTCTGGACTCTGTTCTGACCCATGTCTCGGGTCCCAGAACCACACAGACACCACAAATATCTGTACCACCAGGAAAGAAGCAGATCGTCAAGTTACTCGTTGGGGAGATTCACAAACCGCAGCAGGTTCGGTTTTACACTACTGCTCCTTTGGGGATCTGGTCCAGTCCAGCAGAAGTTCGGCAGTGGCACCAGACCTGCGTGGGCAGCTACGAGCTTCAACGTGTCCCAGGACGCACAGACTGAAACGCTGCACAGGAAACCGCCTCCGTGATGTGAGCGTCCGCTGGGAACCGGACCCGTCCCGGTACCAGCACCTCAATAACAACACGCTGCGGAGGCGCGAGCCCCCACGAGAAAACCCACCACGGGTTAAAGCGCCCAGCCGCTGCTAGCTAGCGGCTACATTAGCTACCTGGATCAGCAGCTTCACGAACAGCAGCGGGTGCGTGGCGGCCGTCACCCCCGCCCCCAGCAGCAGCACCGCGGCGTCCACATCCACGCTGGCCCGCGCCGGCTCCCGCTCCTCACCGGCCGCCCGAGCGGACGCGTTTCCTGCCGAGTCCATCACAAACTACCGAGGAGGAGGCGGACGGTTCATCTCCACTGGCTGCGACGCAGTGTGTACTTCCGCTTCAAAATAAGACTCGGCGCATCGGAGTGATTGTGGCGGAGCTGCTTCCGCTTGGACCTGTCAAAATAAGAGTCGGCGGCTGTAAAAGTCACAGCAGGTGTCTGAAATCTCACCTGTTTTATCTCAGGCGCGAGACCCAAACACGTGGGCGGAGCCTGGTCACGGTCCCTGCAAATCTCGCGAGCCAGGTGTCTCACAGGTGACGTTAGAACTAGGTCACTACGACGCTTACGAGTCTTTAAACTTCAATGACGTCAGCGCTACAATAACACGTTTCACCGTGTTGACATGCAGAAATGTGAAATGTTCCGCTTTCGTTGAGTCGCACTGACAAAACGTCAGACCGTGAACGTCCTGTCTCTCCAGCAGATGGTGCTCTGAGCATTTCAATGGTCCCGAGTCCTCAGTAACTGCAGGAGGAGGAACCTTCAAGCTGACGACAAAAAAATAACGTTGTTGCATTTTTGTATCAAATAGATCCAGGGTTGATGAACTAGAAGCAGAGATGAAGACAGAAGCAGGTGATCGTCATGTGCTGAGCAGTGGGACCATCCACAGGAGATCGACGGTCCAGCCTTAACATGTCAGTCTAATCTCTCCAGGACAGAGGTTCTGATGTCCCCACGCAGAACCTCCACATGGTGTAGTATAGTATAGTGTAGTATAGTATAGTATAGTATAGTATAGTATAGTATAGTATAGTGTAGTGTAGTATTGTATAGTATAGTATAGTGTAGTGTAGTATTGTATTGTATAGTATAGTGTAGTATAGTATAGTATAGTGTAGTATAGTATAGTATAGTATAGTATAGTATAGTGTAGTGTAGTATTGTATAGTGTAGTATAGTATAGTATAGTATAGTATAGTATAGTATAGTGTAGTGTAGTATTGTATTGTATAGTATAGTGTAGTATAGTATTGTATAGTATAGTGTAGTATAGTATAGTATAGTGTAGTATAGTATAGTGTAGTATAGTATTGTATTGTATAGTATAGTGTAGTATAGTATAGTATAGTGTAGTATAGTATAGTATAGTGTAGTATAGTATAGTATAGTATAGTGTAGTGTAGTATTGTATTGTATAGTATAGTGTAGTATAGTATAGTATAGTGTAGTATAGTATAGTATAGTATAGTATAGTGTAGTGTAGTATAGTATAGTATAGTATAGTATAGTATAGTGTAGTGTAGTATTGTATAGTGTAGTATAGTATAGTATAGTATAGTATAGTATAGTATAGTGTAGTGTAGTATTGTATTGTATAGTATAGTGTAGTATAGTATTGTATAGTATAGTGTAGTATAGTATAGTATAGTATAGTATAGTATAGTGTAGTGTAGTATTGTATTGTATAGTATAGTGTAGTATAGTATAGTATAGTGTAGTATAGTATAGTATAGTGTAGTATAGTATAGTATAGTATAGTGTAGTGTAGTATAGTGTAGTATAGTATAGTATAGTGTAGTATAGTATAGTGTAGTATAGTATAGTATAGTGTAGTATAGTATAGTATAGTATAGTATAGTGTAGTGTAGTATTGTATTGTATAGTATAGTGTAGTATAGTATAGTATAGTGTAGTATAGTATAGTATAGTGTAGTATAGTATAGTATAGTATAGTATAGTGTAGTGTAGTATTGTATTGTATAGTATAGTGTAGTATAGTATAGTGTAGTATAGTATAGTATAGTGTAGTATAGTATAGTATAGTGTAGTATAGTATAGTATAGTATAGTATAGTGTAGTGTAGTATTGTATTGTATAGTATAGTGTAGTATAGTATAGTATAGTGTAGTATAGTATAGTATAGTGTAGTATAGTATAGTATAGTATAGTATAGTGTAGTGTAGTATTGTATTGTATAGTATAGTGTAGTATAGTATAGTGTAGTATAGTATAGTATAGTGTAGTATAGTGTAGTATAGTATAGTATAGTATAGTGTAGTGTAGTATTGTATTGTATAGTATAGTGTAGTATAGTATAGTGTAGTATAGTATAGTATAGTGTAGTGTAGTATTGTATTGTATAGTATAGTGTAGTATAGTATAGTATAGTATAGTATAGTATTGTATTGTATAGTATAGTGTAGTATAGTATAGTATAGTATAGTATAGTGTAGTATAGTATAGTATAGTATAGTATAGTGTAGTGTAGTATTGTATTGTATAGTATAGTGTAGTATAGTATAGTATTGTATAGTATTGAATTGTATAGTGTAGTATAGTATAGTGTAGTATAGTATAGTATTGTATAGTATTGAATTGTATAGTGTAGTATTGTATAGTATTGAATTGTATAGTGTAGTATAGTATAGTGTAGTATAGTATAGTATTGTATAGTATTGAATTGTATAGTGTAGTATAGTATTGTATAGACAACTTCCTGTTACCCTTTAAAGGTAAACAACAACGTGATCGTTCACGCCATTGTTGAGATATTTCACTATGAGCCATAAACCATAATCCATGAACGTCCAGAGGATCCACCCAGTCAGCAGGATTCTTCCTCTGAGGACCATGAATGTCTGAATATTCACCGTGTTGACAGTCAGATGTTTTAGATCAGGCTGTAAGTCACATCTGAATAGTGAGAGCGAGCTGCTGCTGCTCTGCGTTAAATTCAAGTCATTAAATTAAATGATGGCATCTCTGGTGGCCATTCTCCATTTAAACTTCACCCAGCTCTTTAATTAAAACATCATCTCCTTCTATCCTTTATTGATCCCTGGGATATAATTTCTCTGCTCTCTGATATAAACGCACAGCTCGTGTGTTTTATGAGCTGAGGTCATCGGGGTTTGGATGGGTCGGTGCTTTATGGACGTCCTCAGGTTAACCTCTGTCCTGTCAGCGTCCTCGTCCGTCTCTGCAGACATTTAAATACGTGTATGTACAGTAAGCGCGTTGTTCTGCTCCTGGAGTCCCTCCTATAAAGAGACGCCTTCAACCAGCCCTTTGTTTTGGCATCAGAGCAGAACGTCGTGAAATGGAAGCATCCGACGCAGCTTGAACTGTCCCTCGTTCAGAAGTGATCACCGTCCGTGGAGCTCAGCTGATTTCTCTCCCGTTTGTTTGACCCTTGGTTTTTGTTGTCCTCAGTCTTTTCAGCTCTTCAAGGTAAAGAAGCTCATGTGACTCCACCTGGATGTTGCTTGATGTCCTCTCAAGGACAATCGTTCACCGGGGGGACAATACAAATGCCAGCTAATAAGCTTCCCCAGAGTCATTCCAACTAAAGACTTCACGTCTCTCTGCGTCAGTGAATATTTCGAAATAAATATTTGTATTCATCTAATCTGAGCCCAACATCTTCCGTTTCCTGGATGGAGCTCGACGGTGGTGTCGCTGGTGAAGTGGCCCTTTAGCGCATGTTGAATAGGTCATTGTTACAGACACACATTCGTTTTCAGCAGGTTCATCCACGGTGCTGCTGAGGCACAGCCGACGCCTTCGCTGTACGCTCAGCAGGACGGAGGCCTCAGGCCCACAGCACACGTCCTTCACAGCGAACGGCCGCTTCCTTGTTCGGTTTCTAGGGGACTTCGAGGCTCAGGTGAGCGTTTAGCAGCGCGTTTTACTGCTGAGGAGCCCAAAGACGTTTCTCTGTGACATGTTTTACATACAAAGCTGCGGCGATAAAGCCCGTTAATAATAGAACACCGGCTCTTCTGAGGCCGCTCTGTCTCGTCCGAGCTTTGGAGCATCTTCAGCTCCTGTTGGCTGCTCGCTGCCCGTGTCTTTCAGACTGATGACCCGCAGACGCGTTTGCTGAGCTGCTGTTTTCATTTCATCCATTTCCATAATCGACCTGTCGCCTCATTTCAGTGGATCCTGTGTTTTCTCTGTTTGAATTTGATCGGCGCGGCTCTTCAGTAACAGGACATCACTTAAGGCCTCTTTGTCCTGAGCTTCAATCGTTTTTGTGCGAGCACATTGTTCCTTTCGGCCCATTTGGGTTCCGGCCCGGTCTGGTTAATTGGCAAAGGCGACGTCGTCTGAGACGTGAAGTCATTAAGCAGAAGCCGCTCGCGCTTAGTTCACGGTGTCACAGTCTGACAACATGGCAGCAGGTCGGAGCCGCGGCCGAACCGGGATCCGTCCGCTGTCTCTCTCGTCTGGTTCAGTTTAACGAGTCCGCTGAGATTTAACGCGTGACTCTTTAAAACTGAAGGAAATTAACGGTTAGTGGGTGGAAATAAATCAATGTATAAAAACGAATCAACAGGTTCTAGACACTGAGAAGACAAACACTGCGATGCTCCACATTCCGCTCTGTCCCTGAATGCCTCCCGGTAAACCCGACGTTACGGCCCCTGCGCGTTTGTTGTCCTCCTTCCATCTCGCCGAGTTGATCCGCTGATCTCCAGGTCGGTCCAGGCGGGTCCAGGCCCGGAGGGTCCACCGAGCATCCGGCTGCTGCAGCCTGACGTTAACGTCCCACCAGGGAGGTCGACAAGTTTCTGTGTCACAACATGACGAGACATTTGATTAACGTAACACGGGAAACACACACAACCAACGGCGCGTGTCCTGGACGAGATTTCTTGTTGTCACGTGGATCAAGAATGAGTAGACCCAGCGGTGGAGGCTGCCCGGGAAGTAGCCACATCCTAAATCAAAGGGGCTCAGAGTATCTGCGGGTGAATCCACGGCATCATTTTTATTTGCTGTGGAGATAAAGGCCAACACAAGCAGGATTAGGTCCATAAAGGCCCGTCTGCACCAGCGGAGCAGTTTGTTCCCTGGGCCCATTCAGCTTGAAATGAAGCTGTGCTTAGAGAGGGAAGCGGCCTGGAAACGCCTGGAACAGCCTGGAGACTTTGGCCAAAGAGGGTCTGTCAGAGTCAGGAGGAGAAGGACTAAATGCTCAGTAGCCGGTGGAAGAAGCTGCTCCCTGACCTGGTCTCACCCTGAGGTCCAACCAGGCCCGAGAAGCAGCTTTATTCCGCTGAACTGAAACCATTCAGATGTTCACCTGTGCAGCCACCGTCCACAGGTGAAGCGACATCCACTTGGATGACTTGGTAGCAGACAGGACACGGTCAGGTTCTGTTGGGTAATGTACAGACTGCGTAGGATCAGGCCTCGTGTTTTCCTCCCTCGCCTCTAGCTGCACAACACGTTGATTAGAATTCAACTAGCATCACTTTTATTGTCAGTTAAGGCGCTATCTGTTTGTTTCTGGACAAACGCGATGATGCCGTAATCCCACCGGTTTGTCAGTGGTGAACGTTGTCCACCAGGGGGCAGTGTTTCGCTGTGAGCGCACCTCCTTTAGTTCTGTTCCAAGCAACGTTCATGACCATTATCTGAAACCTTCAGTCAGAGTCGCTGAGACAGAGAACAAACGAAGCAGCTTAGTGAAGTAAATTAGCATCAGTCTTATTCTAAGGAACAAAAAAATGAAACCTGAAGGCTAAATAAAAATAAACACAACACCTGCGTCCTATTTCTGTTCAGGCCTGGGCCCGCGGGTCCGTTCAGGCCTCAGCGTGTGGCGTGACCAAGACGCAGCAGCGTCACCACGTTGGTCTGCTTGTGCTCCTGTGTTGTCATTTGTTTAACTGGTGTTTGCTGCTGTTGTCCTGAGCAGAACCAGAATCAGCCGCGTTGCCGGGACACGGTGGCGTCATCGTGACAGATGGGTCCAGAGAGGAGCTCAGCTCCTCATATCACACTTCATTATCCCTTCAACACACGTCAACCTGCAGTTTCAGTTTCCAACTGGAACAAACTCCTGAACACTGATAAACAAAAGTAAGATACAATACCTCGAGTCACCTTAGTTAACAGGACACAACAACAGAAAACCCAGCAGCACCAGGAGACAGCAGAACCAGGCTGAGGGTGGGAGTGAGGGAACAGAACACAGGCTCAGTGAAAGCTGCTGTGAAACGCTGGAAATCATCATTTCATGTCGTGACAATAACACAACAACAATAAAGGCTAAAAGGACACGAGAGGTGACGACCGGCAGCGATTAGCTCAGAACATGCTGTGTCATCCTGAGCGGAAACACTGGATTGAGGTCCGTCATCCAGGTCAGGCTATGCTGAGGGACGTCTGCAGCTTGTTCTCACAGCAGATTAGGATTAGAGCGACGCATGTCTACCTGAGGGACAGAGGTCAGGAAGTCAAGCAGAGGCCTGGGTCGAAGCGCAAAGGAAACGGAAGAAGGAGCAAAGAGTCACGTTTCTCCCAACCAGCTCTGCAGCCGATGTTTGGCTTCCTCGTTGCATGGCTACGTTTCAGCTTCAGGTTTCTGCAGCAAGACCAAATCCTGTCTCAGACCAACTAGCAATTTCATCAGTGCTGAGAAAGGACGAACAGACTCGCATCGTTTCACCCTCCGTCCTGACTCAGGGAGGAGTCGATGTCACATCTCTGCGTCTGCGTCTTTCTGTAGGTGTGTGGACAATTTTTAAGGGCTGCTGGTTGAAACGCTTTGTTTGTTAGGGTTCGACTTGCGTCAGTGCGAGTCGGTGTGTGTCTGTGTGTGTGTGTCTGCGTGGTGGCTGCTGGTGCCAGGCTGGGACCGGCAGCCACCACAGCAGAAGTGGGTCATCCTGGTCTGAGCGTGTCTGTGGGTCAGAGGATGCAGCAGGTTCACCCTGTCACACAAGTGGCATTTTACTACAGCTTTGACTCAGCGGCCATGACGACGGCGCTCGTCTTTAAGTCTGAGGGAACATTTCATACTGTAAATATAAAAAGCTCTGTTTTGCAGGCGGGTGTGCGAAAAGCCTTTTAACTAACAAACCCCTGGAACAGTCGTCTCCTTTCACCGGATGACTCACGCGACACCTCGCTGCTGGAGGACAGGACGCTTTGTCTGGAGACGTATGAAAGCATTGATCCAAATCAATACTTCTTTTATGAGGAGGTGAAACCTAAACAAGGAGGGAGAAGCCATTAGCCATTAATTATCAGCTTAGCTATAAAAACCCATTAAGCCCATTATTTCTGCTCCTTCTGATGAACTGAGCTGACCCCACATGAGAGATCAGGAAGAAGCAACGCAACCTAATGGAAAACGTGAAGATCAGAAGTCTTTCAATGGTGAAACTATTTTTACAACGAACACGTCTCCTCTGGTGCATCAGGCAAAATGTTCTTTTCATTAACAATTAGCCTTTGAAGGATCAAAGCCTCACAATCTGCTACGTAACGCAAGTGTGATAAAGATGAAAGAACGTCTCAGTGACTATCGGCCGGAAAAGGTCCTTAGTCCCGAAGGCCTGACTGATCATCAGCTGCCATTTTGTTCAGCTGTGTGTCATTTGCGAGTGTTTTCAGTTTATGGCGCCGTCAGCCGCCTCACTCACCGTAAAACCACCACAGATATGGACAACGGTCAACAAATACAGCAATACAGCGTATGTTCAGTAGATTCTGTTAGCAAAGTTAACTAGACCGTGTCAATTCTCAAACAAGCGCTGGAAACTCAGTGATGCTAGTAACTGCTCTGGTCCTTAATCTGTGCTCGTTACCACATCAGCTTCAGGTTGAGGCCTGTGTGTTTGGTAGAGTCCATGTATTTGCATGACGAGCTGCTGAAAGCTCGGTGCGTCGCTGCCCTGCAGGGGTCAGGAGCAGGTTCATCCAGTGCGGCGCTACTGAGGCACAGCCGACGCCTTCGCTGCGCGTTTCACTGCTGAGGAGCCCAAAGACGTTTCTCTGTGACACGTTTTACATACAAAGCCGCGGCGATAAAGCCCGTTAATAATAGAACACCGGCTCTTCTGAGGCCGCACCGTCTCATCCGGGCTTTGAAGCATCTTCAGCTCCTGTTGGCTGCTCGCTGCCCGTGTCCCAGCTGTTTTCGTCTCCCCTGATTCTGCAGCCTGTGGTAAACGCTCTCCGCCTCCTGCCCCTCCCATCCTCCCCCTTGGTACACGATGTACCCACTCGAACATAAAGGGAACAGGACACTGACATATTTATGTCTGCTGTGTGTCTGAGGGACGGACCGTAGACTTTCCTTGGGGCCCATCCGTCACACACACGAACGCAGGTGGATGAGACTGAGGCTCGGTCGCTCTCCTCTGGACCTTTGGAATTATTATCGAGTTCACTGCCTCTCACCCAAAACTGTAAAAATGTGAGAGCGTTACCGGCGAAATGAGGCGAACAGAAACACTGTGTCAATCATTTATTCCAAGAAAAGTCAAACATATTTACAGCAACCAATCACAGCTTCGTCAAACTCATGGCTCCTGTCAGCTTCATTAACAAAATACAGTTATCATACATCTGCACCGTTTGTGTGCAGAGACGAACTAAGAAGCTAAGATCAACGGTGTTTACACAGAGGCAGTGAAACATTTTGCATAGCGAGTGTTTTCAAGTGGAATCAATGCTAGTCTGACGTGAGCTCCATGCAATGACGCGTAGCGGGTGAGCGTGACTACGGACGACTGGACTGTACAGGTCACCGTCTGTGGTGAAACACTACTGCTGGCGGTAGAGGAGAGATCTCCGAACACCTTCAGCTCCCATGAGCGACGAGGGCTCAGGCAGAAGCTGCAGCTGCTGAATGAAGATGATGCAGATGTAGTCGTTATAAAGGGAAAAGCTGTTTGTAGTAAAGCAAAACCACAGCGAGACGTCAGCGTGAGGCTGGTTCAGGGTGGAGGCCGAGTCTGAGGTAA
The DNA here is from genome assembly GCA_030770545.1 of Macropodus opercularis. Lineage (NCBI taxonomy): Eukaryota > Metazoa > Chordata > Actinopteri > Anabantiformes > Osphronemidae > Macropodus > Macropodus opercularis. The sequence goes on from CM061095.1 coordinate 17,042,682, forward strand.
GAGTCTGTCCCCGTATCAGACGCTGAGACAGGCTAGTAGAGGCTGTCCAGGTAGACGGGAGTGCTGCGAATGAGGTAGGACCACACGACATCTACTGCTACGACTGAACCCGACGGAGGCTCCGAGCTGCTACGAGCTCACAGGCTTCGGTCGTTCCTCTGCTACGTGGTGGGGAGTGAAGGCTGTGAAGTGTGGCGTCCAGCGGCTCCGCTGCGTTTTAACCTCCCCCTGCTGCTGATCTGTGTGCTCCACGTGGCCTGACGTGCCGCAGCAAAGCGCCCGAGACCTTCCAATAAAGCGGGAAGGAAGGAAGGGAAGGGACAGGTTGTGAGGATTATATCCAGATGCTGAATCCTCAGGCTTCCTGCTCAAGTCTGCAAGAAAGATCCATCCACAGATGCCAGGAAGCAGCCCAGGTACCAGGCTGTTCCTAAGCATGAATATGAAACACGAGCGCACAGAACCACACGCTCCTCAAAGTGCCACTGTCTTCCGTAGGTCCTATGTCACATTTACAGTTTCTCTTTGGACTCAGCGGCGAATGATGCCCAGTAAAAGCGGCTCCCTGCTGGACACGGTTTGGTCACGACTGTTCAACTTTAAACCCACCTAAAAGCTCGTTTTCACAGTTGCTCTGCCTCCAGTGAGGCACAGGTTTGTTCAAGGGTTGGACTTTCAAGTTCAAATTCTGAGTTTTAACTTGGATATTTGGGATAAAAGTAAAAATCTCAAGAAAAAAAAAAGACAGATTTCACAGATAAAAGTCTGAACTTTACGACTGACGTGATGATGATGAGTTGAAAGTAAAATCAAACGTTTGACAGATTAGCTTTGAATTCTGAGAAAAAGTCAGAACTAAACATTTCAACCTAATCCAGTTGGTTCCTATTCTACTCACTTATATCTGAAAGGAACATATTTCATGAGTCAGTTTCAAATCTCTGACAGACGGTTCCACACTCATGAAGTTCCTCTTGGCGTATCAGCTTCGCTCGAACTCCCAAACTAGTTTATTTAAGCTTCCAATCGCAATCGGAGTCGTCTTTAAGGCACGAGGCTGTTTGGGGCAGTGCAGTGAAACGCTTTGACCTGACGACACTCGCACGGAGAAGCAACCTGTGCTGCAGCTTTCTGTGTCCGTTCAGTCCGATCTCAGCTGGACGACGGCTGTGGTTGCATTTGCATATTATTACTGTCACTTCCCGCTCAAGTCACGATCGAGGATTCTTCACAGTTCAGTTTAAGTCCCAATTCCCACCGGGCTCCATGTTCATGTGGTAAACAAAGCTGTGGAGACAAAGCAGAAACAGGTCAACATGATGTCTTTGACAGAAAACAACCAGATTAATCTCCTCATTAAAGATAAAACAACATAAATGAACAAATAAAAAAAAGTTAAGGGTTGATTTTAACAAACTAAATTAATATGGACAGAGACGTTAACGCAGCTCACATGGGCTCAGAAAATGTTGAAATGATAATTTTATATATTTTATTACCTTTATACTTGTTAGACTCCGATTAAATATACGATCTAACCATTTAATTTGACCATTCATGTGCTGGTCACAACCAGCGACTGTGTCACAGGGTCAATATGCAGCTTCTGCCTTCACCTGCAGTAAAATGACAACAGCAGATCTGCTTCAGCGCTGGGCTCTAATAATAGCCCGGCGCTGACACGCCAGCGTGTTCCTCTTTTCACGAGTTGCATAACCTCACAGCACATGGGATGAACACAAGTGGGTCAGATTAGCAGGAAGCGCGTGTTAGGGATGCTGAGTGATGAGCAGGACGTGGCACGGAAAGTGCTTATGTCACTGCAGAGCATGAGAAGCTACCAAACCGTTCAGAACAAGGCCAAGAAACACAAAACCCAGAATTCCTCTAGAAACGCAGAGTCTAGACTCATCATCAGACACATGCAGCTGTTCCTCTGTTGTTTGCCACAATCTGCGTTTTAGACAGTGTAGTGTTACTAAAAACCCATTTTCTGAGGAGCTGATCCTGTACCTGTGAACACTCTGAACTCCCTGACTCCAAGCAGACGTTACACACACAGGTCGGGGATGTTCCTCCAAAATACAGCGCATCCAGTTTTACGTAATCCCTAATAAAGTGTGCAGCACGTGGCGAATTTATTATTTCTATTCTGTTTTATTTCTATGGAGGCTCAGAAAGTAAATGATTAGAACAAAATAATTTTGAAATAAAGTTTACATTATTTACAAACCCAAACATTAAATACACTAAATAATGTAGGAACGAATAAAACTGCAGATACATGAACGAAAGTGGAAATAAGAAGCACACATGGTGTTGTTTTTATCAAATAATATTTCCTCGTCTCTCATTCATCTTCTCATTTCCTGCCGTTTCATTCAGTCTAAAGTAAAAACAACCCAACCTGTCAGATTTGACTGGACACCTTTCGGGACTGTGTGGTTCTAACAGGCCAGATCTTAGGACGTGTGCTGGGAGCCGCCTGCTGCCTCCGTTTATGACGACCTGGTTGTTCTTAGGAATCCAGTTGCAGGAAACAACGCGTTACGTGTTAAGTCAGACACGTTCTGGCACCTGTTTGACCCACCTCCGAATAGATCACCCTGTGAAGGACTCACATTCTTCCTCTACATGCTTGGACACACGCAGAGCAGCTGGTCTGTGTTCAGAACAAGCTCCAACGCAGGGCAGCAGAGAGGAGACGGTTTAAGTTACCACTCGGTTTCAGAGCACTCTTTCATCTGAAGCCGTTTTTGGGGCCTTCGGGGAAATTAATGTATTGACTATGCAGGAATGTGCATTTTGCCACCAGACACAACACGGCGTAAATGTTTCGTCCTTCTTGCCGGAGCGTATCAGATACGACGGCCCGGTCGGATCCAGCAGATCCTGGACAGACCCAATTCTGCTTCCTGAACCAGTTCGCTGTTGCATAAGTCAAAAGAGGAGCAGCTTGTTAAAAACCAGCTGAGACCGGCATCACTGGGGAATTGGTGGGGGCTGGGCTCCTGGGACACTGAGGCAGCTTTCTATGATTATTTGAAGAGGGAGTGTTGGCTTTTTACGAGCTCGGGGCGGTTTTGTGGCCTGCATGCAAAGCAACACATTCCACTTGGCTGGTATTCACGAAAGCTGTTCATTATGTAAGCTTAGGTGTGTGCCTCACATTTCTCTGGGCGCAAAACTGACAAAGGATTTTCAGTAAATACAAAGCACAATAACACATTAATCCAACAAGGATGTTTGTTCATATCTTCACAGATGCATCATTTCATTATGAGCATCTATCTAAACATCAACACAACCCTATTAGGGATTTATCCAAAGAAACACAATGTATGACTTTCCCATAATCCCAACACGTTACAACATTTCAGGGATACAATTTAGTTTATCAAATTCTGAATCTGTTCTGTCAATAAAGGGAACAACTGTCATGAGCACATGTCCAGCTTCTTGTGTCCTCTGCGTCCGTCGGGTAACGCTGCCATCTTTAGGTCCTCAGGTCCTCGGTCAAAGCGCATGGTAACATGGTGACACAGCAAATCTCTGCAACAGATGGAGACCATGCGTCTTTCCATCTATTATTTAAGGGTTAAAAAGAATCCTGGCGGCTTTATTGGGAACATTTAAACCTACGAACGGTCCACACAGGAGTGAAACCGCTGCAGAACCACAAAGAATCCACACGCAGGCCAAAATCCAAGCCGGCGGTGAGATGGATGGGACGCAGACTGTGAGGGGATTACCACGGTTTAAAGAGCTTACAGCTCATTAGGTCCAACACAGCCACCGTCAATGGGGACAGCAGAGTGGAACAAATGTGGGTCCATGTTATGCCAGGGCGCTGTGGGATCCCAGCGTTACCTGGACAGTCCACTGGGTGACACAACAAGGTGCGTTTCTTACTGGACAACGATGCACAATCTGAATTCTCTGTGCAGGAACTTGTTTTTGCAGCTCTTGCACTGAACCCTGAGGAGACTTTTAAAACGCTCACTTTTACAGGCATGTTACATAAGAACGCCACTGCACTCATCAAACCCGCTCCCGGAGTCTCGTAAAGGTGCCTCCCTCTGGCATTTCTCTGCGCCTCCACAATACCCCCAGCTGCCTGAGTCAATACAGGACGCCGCACGCTCTGCCTTCAAGCTGCTGTCCAAACATCCTGGTTTCCTTTAGCGGAGCGAGAGCAGCGATCCTCAGACCTTTCTGTCTTTGTTTCGAATGTCCACTGAAAATGAGGAAGACACATACAAACAGGCAAACATCAAACCTGCTTGAGGGCGATGTACTGTATTCACACGCGCCGTTGGAGGGCAACACCCTAGAAATGCCCCGGCTTGTCAAAGCTCATTCATGCCGTTAATTAAGGATGCGTTTAGGGATTCGACAAAGTAAAGACGGCTCTGGTGGGGATGGCAGCGGCTTACAGGCTCTGGCCTGGTTTAGACAGAGGCGCCACACAGCTGGCACAAAGCGAGAGGACAAAATGTTCCCGAGCACAGACCTCCATAAACCCTGATGCAGCAGCAGCACTCGCTTTGTCCAGCGAGGGAGGGAGGCTGTGGACCGAGGGAGATGTCACATACAGAGACGTGGCTTTTAATAAAGTAGTAATAAATGTGAGGTTACTTTAAGGCAGACAGTGAACGTGGATGACAGGCGGCAACAAAGGTCCCCAGCAGGATGCAGGCGACGTAAAATCTTAATTATAATCCATTCTCAAATGCAAAGAATCGATTACTGTGCAAGAATGGAAAAAGCTGAACTCAACCCCAAGGTCATGGAACATGTGGACAGAGTACAGGAGGCAAAACGCCCGGATGTCAGCAGATCAGCGCCCAGTTTTGGAAGAAGAAAATATAAATATATTATTTCACCTGCACAGCGTTCAGTAAATACATGTAACAGCTCTGTTACCACTTCCCTATAAAACCCATAACACGTTTATTTGCAGGGCACTTTGACGACAATTTATTGATTCTGAAACAAACTGGAGGTCGATGCAAAGAAGCTGTAATAGGGTGAAACTTTAATATTTATCAATCCGACATTAAGATAAGATGAACTTTAATAATCCTTGAAGGGAAACGCATTAACTTGAACAAATGACAAAAATAAATACCTTCATAAATTCCCAAATCCATTGGTGCACAATCGTGCGCCTTTGCTATTAATCTGATAACAACCCTCATCAGAAGCAGTTATTCTACCTGCCAATCATTCACTAACAGCCCAGTGAACAGCAATCAGCAGTTTGTGAGAGTTGAATCACGAATCAGATCCGTTTAAACACTGACATATGAGGTATGGATAGAAATGGTGGAACGTTTATAGGCTGCACAGCTGGTGAAGGCGACGAACACGGGCCTCACCACGGACTCCTTACTGTCCCTGGCACAGATTAATGCAAATAAGCCTCGTTAATCAGCTGATTGTGAGCCGTGTTCCAGGTCCAGAGCTCAGAATGAACTTCACACATGCTGGTTATATGTTTGGGCTCATTGTCACTAACAGACGCGTATTTGCTGCTTGAGGTAAAAAAAAGTCTGCAGTTCAGTAATGAAAGAACCACTAGCTGCAGCATGATAAAGGTTATTAACACTAAAATGTTCTGCACAGATTAATTTGATCCCTGTAAAAGCCAATCTCAACATCAACCTATTCATCATCTTATCAATCAATACCTGCAACTAATGTAGCAAGGACGATGAATTTTGGATCAAAAACAATTGTGAATGTGACGTTTTGAAGAATTTGAGCTGATCGACTAATTAGGAAAAAATGTTTAATTAATCAATACGGAAAATCAAAAACGTCCATCCCACAGCTCCCCGGACAGACAAACATCGACCACGGTCCCATCAGGCGACAGATCGATTCTGTTTTTCTGTTCGTGTTAAATCTCGAGTGTCGTCGCTCAATCACAAACCCCTCCCCGTTCTGTTTACAGCCTCTTATCCATCTCTCGCAGATGATTTCCCACTGAACCAGTGCGAGGCCATGAGTCTGTTGCGTAACATGAGCTGCCATCATGTGGCAGGACGTCGAGAGGACGAGGCCAGTCGGCAGCAGAGTAAGCGGCCGCGGCACCTTAGAGTCCAGCACAGACGCTGCTGACCGCTGGAGTAGGGGTCGGAGCTGGGGGCTACCAGACGACGGCCGAAGGAAGGACACCCCAAGACTAGCGCTGCCTCCTGGAAGGTTGCGGTTCAAACAAACAGAAGCATCGGGTCACTGAGCATCCACTCAGCTACCGATTGATGCGCTACAAGGGGTTTCTGCTCTAAATCGCTAACTGAGATAATTAACATCTTACAGGGTCACTTTCCCACTTCAGACACGGCTTCTAATGAGCGTCTGTGTGGGGTTAGAAGGTCTTCACAAAAGTAGAAGATGGAGCATGAGGAGCAGCAAATATCGATGCACAAGTCACTGACGGGACTTGTGTGCAACGTTCAAGCCTGATCGAAACAGAAGTCTGAGCTGAGTTTTCATTGGAGGTGTAATTTGCTTCCAGGTGTGAACAGGAATCCAATAAAACACTTTCATTCACACATGTCAGGTTAGTGCCGAACCCTGCGTTTAAACAAAGCGGCGGTTTGCCCTCAGGCCCAGCATGAACCGGTCTAAACGCTGCTCTCACACCACCTCTCCAGCTCCTGTTGCCTTTGTTTATACGTTTGGTTCGATCAACCCAAATCAATCACACGTCGACGCCGTGCCGCGAGTCTCCACTGACGTCAGTCGCCTTGTTAACACCATCAGCAGCTCGTGTTTGTTTCTTGATGTCATTGCTCTGCGGTAGATATTTTCCTTCCCGTTAATCCTGTTCCCTCAGCAGTGACGTGGGCGCTTTCACAGAGAACCGGCTTAGAGACTATTTGGAGCGAACCAACTGGGCCGATGTGGCTGCTGGTGTCTCCTCACCCATTTGAGGTTCTTGTGGTTTTTACTGTGCAGTTGTGGTGGATTTGTTTGTCCATGTGTTCCCCCAAGCGAAGTGAAAAGGGACAATGAAGAGCATGTCATAAACCATGACCTGCTTTGATGCATGTCTGGCTAATGGAAGCCATAAACATTACTAAGAAACAGCATCAATACCAACAGATTACCAACTGTATCAGACTCACCTGGGAAGGAGAAGGTCCCTTCTTCACATGGGTGAGGTAAAGAGAGGAGACAAGGGGAGGCGGGGGCTGTCACGCAGCACACGTGACCTGGTCCATCCTCACCTCCAGCTGCAAGGCGTCTGGTCGGTCCTGAGGATTGACTGCCAGCATGTCCTGAAGGAGTTTTTTAACACCCTCAGACATGGAGCTTCTCGCCTTCTGAGGGATGTGGAGAACCATCTTGGGGTTCTCCAGCAAAGCCTCCCCGACAGGCACGATCTCCGTGCCCTGTCGTATGTAGGTGCCCAGCAGCTCGCGCTTGGACTCAGCGTCGATGAAAGTGATCCGTTCGATCATCGCCCAGATGATGATGCCCAGGGCAAATATATCAGCCTTGGCCGTGTAGTGGCCCTCCCACACCTCAGGGGCCATGTAGAAGTCCGAGCCGCAAGCTGACGACAACCAGAACTTGTTTATGTTGACGATGTTGTTCTGGTTGCTGGCGTTCGCTCCTGCTGCAGGATGCTGTTCACAGTTCTTGGTGTTCAGGCCTGCACAGACCTTACTGAGGCCAAAGTCTGCCACTTTGAGGACCGGAGACCCAGACTTCTGTGAGATGAGAATGTTGTCCGGCTTCAGGTCCCGATGGACGATGTTATTCTTGTGAAGAAACGCTACTGCGCTGGTCAACTGGCGCATGAAGCTCCTGTTGGTCTGGGGGTCGGGTCTGCGGGACAAGATGTACTGGTTGAGGTCCCCGCCCTCGCAAAACTCCATGACGAACCAGAGGTAGCAAGGTTCCTCTGGGTAGCCCAGGATGCGCTCCCCTGTAAACGCAGGGTGAGAAGGTCCGTTATTTACAGCTCAAAAGCAGTGATGCCGATACGTTCTGTCTGAACTTTCACAGTCACGCCAGGAACACTTGTACCTTTTAGCACTTCGCCACAGTTTTTGATCATTATTTTGTGGCTGAACCACCAACTTTTCAGTATATGTTCAAGCATAACACAAAAACAGATTCTCCACAAGTTTCAAAAGCAGCAGGTAGTTGAAAAAGTTTGTGGCAGCTTCAACATGTCAGGATTTCCTCCTGAGGAAGCAGCACAAAACCAGCGGTTTGCAGTCGCATGCAAACAAAGTTTCACAATCTGTTGGCACACTCAGCTGCGGCGCTGCCACTTCAAAGACTGGCGAGCGTCTCGGAGCCTGTCACGCGACACTCGTACTGCCGTGCAACGCGTTCAACACACTGCCGTGACGTTAGGGGTCTGTCCAGACAAAGGCTCCAATGAGGAGGCAGCGACCTGGAGCCTGACAACCACTCTCACGTATCCTCCAGGTCCAGTTGTGGTCTGGCCTTAGTGTTCATGTTCACTACTGAGTGAATACATGAATAAGAATCGTTCATTCTAATGTGATGGCCAGTGAGCGTCCACTTCCTACGAGGAATGTCACTAATACAGAGCTGTGACGTAGTTGACAGGCTGAGATACACAGTAACTACGCTGCTCCCTGGTTGACAGTGAGACTAGATGCGCTGACCTACCCTGTGGGCTGCATCATCACTGGCTGCACTGACCAAGACACGCACGGAATAAATTAAAGAAGTCCAATAAAAAACGTGTTATTGTTCTCCAAATCCCACATTCTGTTGTTACGGATCGAAACACGTCGGCTCAAGATGAGTATTTCAGTTCAACAGCCTGAATGGTGACGCTTACATAACAGACGGGCTATTATAAGAAAAGACAAGCAAAGACCCAATTTAAACCTGACGTTTTAACAGAACAGGTCAACGCTGATCAGCACAAAAACTTCACGTCCATGTGGACATATTTAACAGATACTCATATCAGGCCTGATGTGATAAGTAGGTCAAACTGGAGGGTTGACAGCACGGACGCGAACAGGCTGAATAGCAGCAGGGTCCATTGGTTTTCAGCTGCATTATCCGTGTGAAACGCATCTGTGTCGGCCTGCGGTGAGCAGAACACAGCGTATATGTATATATCTACAGCCGAGTCCAGCAGCCAGGACCTGCACAGCTGAGCCCCCTGATCACACCTCACAACAGAGGGTTTCTGTGGAACCGAGCCTGTTGGACAGAGGTCACGGCAGCCCGCTCACCTTTGAGGGAGGTCTCCACCAGGCGCAGGTACTGTTTGGACCGCTTGTTCCCGTGACTCATCTTCTGGGCCAGGCCGTTCCTCTGCAGGACACACTCCTCCAGCTGGACCACGTTCTGGTGTCGGTTCTCCAGGCTCGTCAGGGCCCAGAACTCGGCCAGAGCTAGCTCGACGTTTTCCGGGGCGTCGCACTGGAGCCTCTTCACCGCCACCCTGGCTCCCGTTCTCCGGGCTACGGCCTCGTACACCACCCCGTAGCTGCCCCGGCCGACCTCCCGGAGCAGGCTGTAGCGGGGCGACACCGCCGCGCCGGGCTCCAGGCGGCCTCCGCGGAGGAAGCTGATGGAGAAGCAGTCGTCGTCCTCCTGTCCGGGCTGCGAGTGGTTGTTGTCGCCCACGACCAGCGAGCGGAGGACCACGCAAGGCTCCAGCTTCATCCTCCCCGCCACGCTCCGCCTGCAGCCCCGCAGACTTCCGCTTACCTTTCGCCTCTTCGTCCTTTCGCAAACATCCATAACTTCTTCTTTGTGGAAAGGCAGCATGAAGCGCGGGCGTGTTTCTCTTTCATTACTTAGTCTGACGTCCTCGCGTCTGTCCGCCTGTTGACCGGTGGCTTCAAACACCGTCCGCGGATACTTTGGAACCTTTTTGCCGTTAGTCTCGGAGCCACAGAACCGAAGTTGGTTCACAAACAAAATGTCCCAAGTACGTGCAGAGAACAGGGGGCGTGAGTCGCTCCGCAGCGGCGCCGCGCGCTGATTGGCGGAGAGGGGCGACCGCTCCCGGACATCCCGTTATGGGCAAAGAGGCGGAGTCTCCGCCGAGCACGTTTGTATTGTTTTTATTTTGAAACGACGCCGCAGCTTCGATTAAAGGCTTAACACGAGCGGAGCCGCGGACCTGGAAGGTTCCGCGGGTCATACGGACTCGACACAGCTGGACTCACCGGCCCAGACGGTGATGCTCCGTGGCAGCGTGGACCGACACGAGAGAGGCGTGGGCACGTGCGCACAGGCATGGACAGAGCGCCCCCTCCGCCGCCATCTTGCCCCCACCCCCCACAACAGCATCACAGAGGCCAGGGAGGAAGATGGAGACGCTCGGACTCCTCGCTTTGTAATTTTCTTGAATGAATTATTATGTAGTGCTGTGCAAAAGTTTTAGGCAGGTGTGAAAAATGCTGCAAACAAAGAAAGTTTTCAGAAATGGATGTGTTAAACATCCAGCCTTCAAACAGCAGCAGTTCCTCCAGGTTCACAGTGTTTGAAGGAACTGGGCTGTAGGTTGTTCAACATCTAGAGAACCAACCACAGATCTTCTGTTTCTACATCCTTCTGTCTCTTCATCGTCCCAGACTCACACGATGCTGAGACCAGGGCTCTGTGGGGCCAAGCGTCACTTCCAGTACTGACGCAGTAACCAAAGACTGATTCGATTTTTCTTTTGTTTGCTCACTTTGCATTTTGTAAATTGACCAAAATAAACTATCATTATTTATATTTCTGAAAGCTTTGTTTGTTTACAGCATTTTTTCACACTTGCCTAAAACCTTTGCACAGGACTGTACATCTCAGGAATTTGAGGTGGATGGAGACTTTCTCACCTAATTAAAGTGTAGTCATGTTCACTTTATCCCTTAAATGGCGTAGACGTGGAACTACATACCAGATCAAATGCAGACATTCATGAGAAACACGCGCTTGGGGCCATTTCACCTTCACTCCAAAGGTTCTGATGAAGACTTGAGGATGGAACGAGTCCAGTTGACAGCGACCAGAACCTTTGGAACAAACACCTGATTGTTATCGCTTCAGTGATTCACCCGTACAGACTTTAACGTGATAATATGTTGTCTGATTTTGAAGTATAATAGGTTTTATATTCCAATTAATCCAGATTTTGAATTGATGGCCTTGTAGAGATGCATCATCAAGTCAAATATTTAAACAATAATACACAGTACAAATATTACTGAAGACTATATTTGTTCGGACTCTACTGTCTTCATAACGATGTCAAAAACTTGTTTGTTGTTTAACAACCGGTTCCTAAAGGGCAAACGTACGGAGCCACGGTCAGTGAATTTAACCTTCTCAGGGCTGAATAAGATGCTTTGAGACGTCCAACACGTCTGGGTTGAGTCAGACTTGGGGAACATTCAACTAAGGGATGTGAGATGCACCAATGCAACAATATAGTGAATAAATAACATCAGCGTCTGGGCCTTAAAGGCAGGGCAGCAATAATAAACCAGCCTATAATAACAATTGAGAAATGTCGGTGTTAGTGATTTTATCCACAAAGCCAGATGCCATCGTCCCTTCGGTTTAGAGCCTAACAACACACATGCTGTTGCTATGCCGACTCTACAAGCTGTGGGAGTTAATTGTGTTGAATTAGATAAAATGTTCAAATGATTTGTTTTTAGTTTCACTTCGTTTGTTCTCCAGTGTCTTTGTGTGGTTGGATGTCACATCTGTCAGATTTTAGTGCCCCAATTCCAGGATTACCAGTAAAAACACTGCAGCTGCTGTTGGATTTCTCTGATTCGACCAAGCGTTGGGCTGCGCTGTGTCTTGTCTCGTTCCTCCTAGTTGCAGTGTGTGCCATGCAGATTCAGATTCAATCCACACGTGAGCACAATTTCTGTGAATCAAAATAAAGGGTAACTGTAACAGAATAGACACAAACGCATCAGAACTACAATGTCCTCTCTGGATCCTCCGTGATAGGAGACGCCAGATACGAGCGTTTCACCTGGTGGCTGTCTACAAGCAGAACCTCAAGGTGGACCAGAGAACTCAGGAAGTCAGAGCTCTAATGGTTCTGCTTCTGGCAACTGCTGTGACTGCGACATTGGTTTTCTAGTGGGGCTGAAAGCTGCCATGTTCTTTCACTGCCCTGCATACCGGGGCAATGAAAGCTACCCACACAGCAGACGTCTATTGTCACAGCTCGGTGGCCAGTAAAGCTGTTTGAGGCGCTAATCAAAAGGGGAATTTACTGGGGCTTAGACCACTACTCTACAATCAGCAGGAATCTGAGGACACGACACCACAGACACTTTGCACGACACTGAATATTTACTGTGGCAGTTTTATTTTTGCACATTCCTGATCTGATCTTCACCAAAGTCACAAATACAAACAGGATATTTCTAGGGTGATAAAACATGATCGTGATCTTTCAACAGTTTTTTATTAGTTGAATTAGTTGTAGGTGGGTTATACTCATGGTAAACTTGTAATGTGTGTGCGTGTCTTTCTGTGGTTGTGTACACACATCACACGGTGCATATCAGACATGACACCTTCACGCTACCAGCACCTACATCTGTAATGTTATACATAAGCTGTATTAAAACGTCTTGTAGAATGTGAACCTAAGCACACGCGTGAAGAAGTAACTCAGGAAAGTGACATAACACACAATGAGCAGCAGACACTGAGGGACCTGGAGCCGCGTGCTGTCCTGACCTCTTGTGGCGGAGCTGGAGTAACGTGGCGTAACCGGCACCTGTCAGGTTGTTTTGGTGGGTCCAGATGCTGACGGGCAGCAGAACGACAGCGACCTTGATGAAGATGTCCTGGAAAAAGTCTGCATCTTGTGCCGATTAAAGAAAAATCTAGAAAAATATGAGCTTGAAACATGAGCAGTGTACGTTTACATGATAGAATCCTGGTTTTAGCACAAAGATCCCCATCCTACTTCTATGCTGCACCGCGAGGGGTTTGTGTGTGTTCAGATGGAGACATCGTGACCAGGGGGAGGTGGATATGCTCTAATTACACTATCGCTGTGTGTTGGTATTTTACTATGGTTGCGTGGACAGATTCGACTAGAAACTACAGGGAATACAGACATTTCTACAAGTTCAGGATAAACGCTCGTCTTGGGCAGGTTGGTGGAGATGGTTAAACTTGGAGGGTGAGGGAATGCATTAAGTCAACAAGCGTCCTCACAGCAATAGAAAGGCCGGCGTCTCTGTGTGTGTGTCCGTCTCCGACTTTGCCGTCTCTACGCTCCTCACTTTGCCTGCAGAGGTTTTGTTCTGCCCGTATTATTTGGCCTGTTCTGCTCCCGGATAAATATCTTTTACAAGTTTCAGGGACACTATCTTGAGCTTCTGACTCAGACACGCTCACAACCATCTCCAGCCTGGTGTTACCGTGGCAACCTGAAGGCCAAACGTGCTGAGGTAGAACTGCATGGATGAAGACGTGGAGACGCTCGTCTGCCGTCTTCAGTTAGCTCTGAAGTGAATGCGACACATTTCTCCAAGTGCAGCACTGAGATCAGTTCAGACTTTTCTGGACATCACCCAGGTTGTGACAGATGCTGTAGACTCATCCATCTTAACTTTAAGTTTGTCCGTTTGTCTAGAGAGAACGTGACAGCGGCCGGCTCTGAATGAAGACATAAGAAGAGCATTAGGTTGAGGTGATGCTTCTGTTTGTTTATAGTCCATAAACGTCACATAACCCTGTTCACCGTGGGTGGAGGCAATGAAGTGAGAGCTAACTCCCACACGGCTCTACTGCCACCTAATTTCTCCATTACAAAAGCTGTAAAACACAGGGTATTACTGATTTCTGTGTTGTTGCCTCTTCTTCAGCTTTGTTTTATCTGTCAGCATCCAAATGGATCCTGCCAAGTTCAGTTCTTGGCCCTAACTCCAGTTCTGTTGCTTCCCCTCCTCCAGCTCCATCGCCTCAGAGCAGGTTCTCCGGGTCCTTGCTTTCCTTGACTCCACGTGTCAGTTGTTCACCCCCAGCTCATTCTCCTGCAGCAAGCATTTAATGACCACATGACAAGATGAACTGTCTTCGTCTGTTATTAGAACAAACGTGTAAAAAGTCGACTTTGAGTCTGGGACGTGTCCTGGCTGTGCTTGTTGGATTATCTCTGCTGTGTTGCAAGACACCCAATCATCAGGTGTTGACACAGGACATCGCAGGTTCCACTGCAACCGAGCGGGTGACGCCTCGGTGAGAAACGAGCGCATCTTCACCCAGACGGGGACCCGTTGAGCCGTTCGGTTCAGAACTGTCAGACGGCGGATGAAAGAAAAGTTGACTGACACCAGAAATAGGACGGAGTTTTCCTTGAGCACACGCAGCTAACAAGGAAACTTGTCAACAACAGCTGTTCCCTGCTGTTTGTGAGGAGGAACCCAACCCAGGCAGCGGAGACAAGCTCAGGCTGCTGATAGCAGAAGAGAACAGGTTAAATAGCAACTCGTTACAGTGATTATCACACGGAGACGCCAAACACAAGCTGCCTCATCATAATATCAGTGTCGTCAGATTCTAATGTATTAGAGTTTCAAATCGGTCCTGAACAACTTTGACTTCCTGACCATCCTGCTGCTTCGAGGTAAGCGAAGGACAACGACCCAGCCGCCCACGATGATCCATCAGGCCACCTTCCTTTGCTCCGTGGTCCAGTGTTCGTGGTTGGAGCTATTTGACAGCGGCCTTTGTCTGGTAGGGTCACACACTGAAGTGGCCTGGGTAGCGCGCAGCACGAGTCCTGCTGCTCAGCATCCGGAAGGGAATCCTCTGTGATCTTGTTCGGATTTACTGCGCAGGAAGAAATGGGCCATGTTGCTGGAGAGGAAATGGCAAAATGCTTTTAGGTGCCTGGCAGGAAGTCTGAACGACGCTGTGTCAGAGCCGCACAAAGGAAGCGTGGGAAGTCACGCAGGTGACCGTCTGATGCATCATTTATTGGTGAGTCTTCCAGCCATGTCACTTATCTTCCTCAAACATACAACAGGATCCCAGTTACACATGAGGGGGACGAAGGAGGGATTTCCAGCATCCGTCTGCAGGAGGGTCAGAAAGTAAAGGTTGAGAGGCATCGTGATATATTTACCTTCTAAATCAAATGAGCATTTTATATAGATAAGGGCGTCTGCGATCACATTGAACTGATATTATTTAAGACGCGTCAGAATAAATACGTCCCGTAAATATAATTAATAAACCAGGACAAAACAGAAAACAGAAAGTGTCCCTCAACGCTGACATGTCGCCAAACGGAAATAAATCAAACAAATCAAACCCAGGAACGCTGAGCCGCTAGAGTCCTCTGCCCGTGGCGTAAGAACCAACCACGTGGGTTTATCACTGCATCCTGTTTTAAGGAGATTTTACCCAGCACCCATTTATTGAGGATTTGGGTTGGACATTAGGAATATTAAGAAAAACAGCAGCTGTGCAACAACAAAGTAGTAAAGTTGACCAAAGTGGGTAGTAACTGGTTGTTTACACCTTTAAACAGACTCAGAAAAACAAGCTAGAAAGCTAATGACAGACACGGTGTCGTTAATTATCTGTACAAGCAGCTTATTCCTATTAATTTATATACTATTTATATATTGTTGCTTTTAAAAATTTATTCTTTTATTTAAGTTGCTCCCTGTGTCTTAGTTGGCTCGTTAATGAATATTGCTCCTAGTTCTCCTGGTTTTAGTTTGTTTGAATGTTCTCCTGGTTTTAGTTTGTTTGAATGTTCTCCTGGTTTTAGTTTGTTTGAATGTTCTCCTGGTTCTGGTTTGTTTGAATGTTCTCCTGGTTTTAGTTTGTTTGAATGTTCTCCTGGTTTTAGTTTGTTTGAATGTTCTCCTGGTTCTGGTTTGTTTGAATGTTCTCCTGGTTTTAGTTTGTTTGAATGTTCTCCTGGTTCTGGTTTGTTTGAATGTTCTCCTGGTTTTAGTTTGTTTGAATGTTCTCCTGGTTCTGGTTTGTTTGAATGTTCTCCTGGTTTTAGTTTGTTTGAATGTTCTCCTGGTTTTAGTTTGTTTGAATGTTCTCCTGGTTCTGGTTTGTTTGAATGTTCTCCTGGTTTTAGTTTGTTTGAATGTTCTCCTGGTTCTGGTTTGTTTGAATGTTCTCCTGGTTCTGGTTTGTTTGAATGTTCTCCTGGTTCTGGTTTGTTTGAATGTTCTCCTGGTTTTAGTTTGTTTGAATGTTCTCCTGGCTCTGGTTTGTTTGAATGTTCTCCTGGTTTTAGTTTGTTTGAATGTTCTCCTGGTTCTGGTTTGTTTGAATGTTCTCCTGGTTTTAGTTTGTTTGAATGTTCTCCTGGTTTTAGTTTGTTTGAATGTTCTCCTGGTTTTAGTTTGTTTGAATGTTCTCCTGGTTCTGGTTTGTTTGAATGTTCTCCTGGTTTTAGTTTGTTTGAATGTTCTCCTGGTTTTAGTTTGTTTGAATGTTCTCCTGGTTCTGGTTTGTTTGAATGTTCTCCTGGTTTTAGTTTGTTTGAATGTTCTCCTGGTTCTGGTTTGTTTGAATGTTCTCCTGGTTTTAGTTTGTTTGAATGTTCTCCTGGTTCTGGTTTGTTTGAATGTTCTCCTGGTTCTGGTTTGTGTCGTATTGCCAGTAGGTCCTGAAGAAGCCACACTTGTATTTAGTGAACACCGGGTTTGTAACAACTGTTCAAACATTGTCTTTTACCTTTTTATTCTGCAAAGGCCGTGATCATAAAGATTTTTTCATAAGATCAAGATTTTGGACGGTTCGGTTCGAAGCGGTTTGTTAATTTATCCTCCTCACGGATCCTTCGTTTCTTTTCTTCCTGCCTGACTCAGGAGCCTCACATTGACAAGTTTACCCAGCAGTGAAATGACCTTGAGCTTCAGAGAAACTGAAAAGAAGGCGAGAATGACTCTCAGTGACTCAGGGTGTGTGTGTGTGTGTGTGTGTGTGCGCTTCATAAAGAATTCAATCAAAATTTGAAAAACAAGTTAAATTAAAAATACTCAGGAATTCATTTTCAAATGAAGCCTGTCAGCGTCTCCCCTATGAAAACCTTTCAGTCCACGTTAGTAAGGACAAACCATTGCATTTTAATTCAGAGATTTTTTTTCACTACGTACAGTTCCTGGTTCCTTTAAGTGAAGGAAAAATCTATTAAATAAACGTGGTTGGTCCATTATTCTGTGATGATAAATCACAAAAGCTCCATTTAATTATATGTTATGGCAAATAAAGATGGTGCAGTGTGATTGCTTCATCACTTGTGAGCCATAAAAACATGTTTTATTTCCACATAAATCTGCATGTACAGAATTTGTTTTTTCTACAACATGTTAATTCCAAAGTAGAGTTTTATTTTTCTCAAATCTAAAAAACAAATGTAAAGAATGTACGAACCCCTGGAATTTAATTAAATGGTGAAAAAACCCTGGAGATGCCGGAGACCAACGCTGCACTTGTGACATGATCACAGTTGTTTTGTCTATTTATGTAATGAGTGAAGCTGCTGTAGACTGAGCTGCTGGACCTTCTTCATGCTCTGAGCTCCTATTGTTCCCATCTCTCCTCCTCGTCCACTAACGTGCCACCTTTCACGGCATGTCAGACCCGGCAGGTATTCTCTGGATATCGTGCTCCTGGGACACGGCGTCCGTTGCATCAATCAGCTTTCTGAGGATTCTTAATGAGGACTTGCTCTTCAGCGTATGTGTAGATCAACTTCCCCTTTACCTCGTTACCCTTGATTAGACTATTAATCCTGCTGAGATGATTCAAGAGTAAACTCGCTGTAATTTGTTAGATAATCTAACTCAGCATTTATAATTAGGAGGAAAGTTTGTTTACTTATAACATTTATATGGTTGGACCACGATTCAGCTGGACCCTTTCATCTTTTTCTAAAAGACCTGACGTTAAAAGTAAAACTATTTTAAAAATGAAATTCCTATAAATGTGAAGGGCAGTTTACTGTACATAACTCGCTGGCGGATGTTTTGATTCCCAACATCAAGAAGAGCAGACGGAGAGTCACGCAGCTCACAAAGGCCAAAGTAAAGCTGCAGAGCTTCGCTTCTGAACTAGCGTTGCTTAAATCAGTCAAACGGATCTAATACTATCACAGAATCACAGATTTCATTTCTCTTCTACCCAACAGATCCAACATTTATGTTCACACTGGATGAACAATTCCATTAATCTCTTACTCACAATCAATTTTCATCGTCTAACAAACCACCACAGACTCATCCTGAGGCATCCGTGACCTCCAGGAGAGCCTTGTGAGCCAGGTGAGGGAGCAGGTGAGAATCCAGAACATTGACAGGTAGGAGCGGTATTTGATCATGGCTCCGTCCACCTTTCGCAGAGGAAAGTTCTCCACGTAAACATGAAACTAATCTAGTTCAGTGCATCCGTACGTTGTTTACTGCAGCTCCTCTTCATCCATCCAGCATTTTCTGAGCTGTGCTGTCATATTTCATTTTTGTGGCTTTAATAAAGTGTTTCCAGTGCAGCACATTGTTTGTAAAGTTAGACTGCAGATAGCAGCATATTACTAATGTTGCGTCCACCATCACCAGCGTCATTTAAAACAGTGTCAAGGCTGTTTTCTCACGCTTTTGTTTTCTTTGTGCGAGCGCATATCCATTCAGCCCCATTCAAGGCTGCCTGGGTTTAAAGCACCAGCCTTCATTCAAACCAGGCTTTTCAGCTCTGCACCACTTAGCGGAACTGTTTCACCTCATGCGCGTTCCCGCAACTTTGACAACTCTAAAAACTCTGCCTTCATAAAGTCATTGGCCGTGACGTCAATGAGGAAAGTTCCACGTCCTTTAGTTGAAACCTTTAGCGACGCGCTGCCTGTCAGCATCACCACCACTGTTCTTCTCTTTAACTCTCTATTCAACACCGTGAAATGTGATGAAGTGATCCCCACCCATCAAGAAGGTTTATTTATGGTGGCGATGGCTGCTATGGTTACCTTCACACCAGATACGGTGTAGACTTAAGGTTGGCGGTGTTGCTGTCGCGTGTGCGCTCACCTCACTTTTGTCTCATAACAGATCCTTTTCATTGGTGGAGGTGTGAGGTGGTGTGTGGGGGGGTGGTGATGATGATGAGGCATGGAAAAGCCTCTGAGAATGTATCTGTCAGCCACTCTGTCATGATGGGATGGTGTGTTCCCAGATACACGCGAGCGCGTTGCGGCGTTCGTGGACACGAGACAAACAAACGGAGCCGACTATCGGAGCTGTTGTGCTGCAAATCATGACACATAAGATAACGCCGGGCCTGGTGGTGCGGTGCGTGTGTCTAGCAGCATGTGGGAGTAGTAAGCCAGTGTTGTGCAGGTGTCTCCAGGTTACTGGGGAATGCGAACGCAAACAAGGCTGCTCAAACAGAGGGAGGGGGAGCGTTCAAGAACCCGGGGCGACACACGTCCCTCAGTGCTGCTGCGTGGGTGTGTGTTGGAACCAGACCTCGGGGGGACAGGCCCTTAGTGGTCGATGGT
Organism: Macropodus opercularis; assembly: GCA_030770545.1. Classification (NCBI taxonomy): domain Eukaryota; kingdom Metazoa; phylum Chordata; class Actinopteri; order Anabantiformes; family Osphronemidae; genus Macropodus; species Macropodus opercularis. The sequence continues at coordinate 17,062,198 of CM061095.1, forward strand.
TCAAAGTAAAATTAAAGCCAGAGCTGAACTGTTTTTTCAAACTGGCTCCAATCCTGTATCACTTGAAACAGGTTCCCTGGAAAAGAATCCAAATTCCAGAGGAGCTTCATCGAAAAGTTCAGCTTTAACACAACCTCAGCTGGATGGCGGGGAATCAAAATCCTGCCTCTGCAGCGGGAACTGGCTCTGGTTACCACGACTGCGTGTCCTGCTTAGTAATGACTTGAGTCTAGTGTGATCACTGACCAGCAGGATGTAAAAGTGCTGTTTTCTCTAATGAGAACTGTCTGTTAGCGACGGGCTAATATGTGAGTTCAGACCTTCATCGCTGGACACGTTTTCACCAGCGTTCTGTGAGGTGTCCTGATGGCCTCCGGGTTGAAGGTGGCAGCCAGGACCGGTCCAAATGTGAAACAAAACGCAGAAAATAGTTAGTCGATGCCTTTTAGAACAACGCGACACGACCCGATGCCCCTGTTAGCAGGACAGCGTCAGTGCTTCATCCCGCTACAAATCAATGTTACGAGACACGGTCAGATTTACCTCAGGGTTGTGGTTTGGTGACCCTCGTCGTCATGGTTACAGTAATAATATATACACATACGCTCTCAGCACAGCCATATAATGACCCCGACCTTGTTCCTCTGACCTTAAGGTGCCCGGATGCTTTCTGGGTATTTGGCCAGTACAGATACAAGCAGCATTTATCATTTGCCTCAGACTCAGTCTTTGCTAAAGTTGTGTCCTGTCTGGACAGTAAGAAAACAAGTTAGTAGCGACAGGACTCTTTACTACTGTGACTCTCCGTGACGAGCACCTGACCTGCTGTCCACACGTGGGCTGAGCTCAGTCAAAGCCATTGAACTGCTTCTCAATGAAGCAGTGGATCAGCTGCAGCCAATGAGGAAATATGGGCTCACTGCAGTCGGTCAATCCCAGCACACGCGTGTGTGGATTAATCATTTATTGAAAAAACTTCAGGAGGCGAGCAGAAACACCAGAGTCTTATTTGGTTTTGCTCCGGAAGCTGCTGCTTCGCGTGGCTGGTGCTAGTACCTCAGACCAGTGAGGTACTAATACACCCTTATGTACGTGTACTGGCCCAGATCCCAGATCAGTTACTGCAGGTCATCCAGCAGGACCCTGTGGGGAACCGTGCGCTTCAGGATTAGAAGACGGTTTTGTCTCAGCTTTGCCCCAGTGATGAAACCGCGCTGCAGGTGAAGGAGGCCTTTCACTGCTGCTAGTCCATCCGGTCCTTACTGTCCCCAAGTCACTGGGTGAGAGGTGAAGGGCACCGTGGACTGTGGGAGGAAGCCGGAGAACCGAGGAGAACCCAGGCAAACAAGCAGAGAACGTGCTCCTCACAGACCCCAGGTCCATCCTGGTGTGAGGGGACTCACTACGTCCGAGCTCCATAATTACTACAGCACTCGTCACTGAGGCTCCTTGAAGTCTCAGTGAAATGTGGTAGATATTGGTAGACTGGTATTTACTGCAGCAGCTGGTGTTAAATATGTTGTTTTTCATAAATTATAAATGTCTTTAGCTTTGTGTCCGGCTCAACCGTCGTCCTCTATGCAGGGCTCACAGCTGTCAGGACCAGTGTTGATACATAAAGACTAAAGAAAACTAAACTTAACAAATATTTGCTCTTGATACAAATGTTACTGCAAATCAAGGTCAGTGTTTTAGGCCCAAAATAGAAATGCCTTTAAGAATGAAAACTCAGGGGACTGAGCTGATGTGAACTGATGTGGGCGTGTTGCCAGTGGCACCGGTGTGGATGACACGACAGCGCTCCAGTCCAGTTTGACTAACACAGCGCTGTGTGGAGGACAAAACTTTACAGGGGGATAATGAAGAGAGAGATTTTTAAGATGACACAACCATCATCTTTTCAGGTCTTGTTCCTTTCAGCAAACCACAGAATTCTCTCTAGAAACGTTTGGACGATCACACAGTAGTAATGAACATTGTGCATACGTTCGACTTCCTCTCATCAGTCAGAAACGTTCACGTTCACATATGAAAGACAGAAGATAACGTCATAAGATCAATGACTGACCGGTTGCCTGGCAACGTCATGACAACAAGACTTGAGGATGTGTCTTCGGTTTTGCTGCATGAGGTTGGTTCAGAGGTCGATGGTCGTGATCAAACACCTTCTTCCTGCGTCTTCGTGCTCCTGTTTTATCGAGGATCCACTGGGAGCAGAGGAGCAAAATGTCCCATCATGCTTTTTGCGCCATATATTTCACTTTATTGTTAATATTCATTGCAGCAGAGAGACGGTCAACTAAGGTCAGAGCACAGAAGAGCTGCTCTCTATCGTTGGATCCACTAAACGTTTCTGTGGTGTCACACAAAGAAGAAAGGGACGAACAACCCCGTCGCACTACAGGTGACTGATGATGACTGGATCAACGAGCGATAAGACATAAGTAGCGTGAGCAAACACGAGAAGCGATGAATCAATAGCAGTAGTGATCAAAGAGCTTTTCATGCAGCACTTCACTGAGCAACGGCTCAAGACAACAAGAGGAGAGCGGGACGCTGGAGGAACCACCGGGTTACTTAGGAACCTTTCAGATTGACAGAGGCTCGTTAAGACAGAGATGAAGTGAAGCTCAATGTTAGAAATGACGGAGCACACAGCAAGTTAGAGAAACGGGAGAATACGAGTCTCCCTCCACCGTCCGTCACTGTTCATGTCACGTTTTCAGTTTGCTGAGTCTTTTTTACTCCATTTGTATTTGTGCAGGTTCTTCCCAATCAAATCAGTCCACACGACTGCGTTGCCTTCTTCCAGGACTGGGCTCCACAAACTCCAGTGTGTTCATGTGTTGTTCATTATCAGAACATGAACATTTATCTGGTGCCAAATGTAGGTGGTGCATGTTTTTCAATACATTTATGTCAAACCCGCACAAACACCAGGTCTCCAGCTCATTTTGACACCACAATGTTTTGAATATTAATTCACCTGCTGGTCTTGAGAATTTGGATCCAGTTCTTCAGTCTGTTCTGGATGAACTGTCAGGATGACATGGAAAAAAAACAGAGCTGGCCCAACGTAGGTGTAAAAGTACAGTGAGTCATTCATAGTAACGTCTATGTTCTGTAATTTCATTACAGATCAAGGTCTCTGGTTTATCTCACACTGACAGAAGAAACATTCAGAGTTTTCAGGCTCCGTTCTTCTCTGCAGATGAAGTAATTTTGTAGCAAAGTCATTTCATGGTGGCCGAACCGTCTTCCACCAGCTTCCATGTTCACCATGTGCTGCACACTGACCCCGAAAAACTTTACTCCAATGGGCCATCATTTACAAAATGAGCTCCAAATAGTTTCTTATTAAAGTTTGGTCATTTCAGTAAGGTGAAAAGTATCCAGCTTGGTGTGGAGAAGCATCTTTTCAGTCGGTCTGTGACACTTTGTTCTCTGCAAAACAAAGATGGCAACAGGAAATGACAGTAGTTTCTCTGAGTCATTAAAAATTAACAAGATGATTGACTACACAAAACTGAAATTAATAACGATGGACTGGAATAAGAAAGATATTTTCTGCTCTAAGCGTAAATTTTGTGAAGAACAAACAATGCAACTTGATTAAACACCTTTCTTTGCACAAACTGAACCACTACCAGAGATTTTGGGTGAACATTGTAAAAATGATTTAAGCGTTTAGTGGCCATGAACTGCTTTACGGTGGAGAGACTCAGGGAAGACAGAACTGGAGTTAACGCTGATGGATCACCCTGCTGGGGGAAAAGAGGAGGAGGCGAGTTGTGAAAACCAGAGTGGCTGATGGTGAGATGATAAAAATGGATGAAAGTGAAGTTAATGGCGTGAGAAAGAGAAATGCCAGAACACACTCAGCTGGAACTTTCCATAAAGGGTGAGCAGGAAATTATCCTTCCTATCGAATTGGCACAAAACCTTATTTGTCTAAAAGCTTCACAGTCAAACAGAAGCGAAGGTGCGTCTGAGAGCAGAAACCAGCACCGACTAAAACTACATTTCCCAGTAATGACCTGCTTCCATTTGTAAAGTCAGCGTCGTGTTTTCCAACTGGAAGAGAAGGTTAAATGTGGTCAGCATTAGCAGAAATGAACGTTAACTTCCCCACATGTCACACCTTTCTGTATATGCTGGAGCGTGAGTGGAGACTGGGGTGGTCTCCCCACGGCCTCCCACAAGGACAACATGACGTGGAAATGAAGCATAAATTAAGAAGACGTTAACCTAAAGGCGACGTGAGGATGCTGTAGAACCACTTCAGTCTTTTTAATCCTCGTCTTCCTTCCGTTCAGCGCATCTGAGTGAAATCAGTCTTAGACATAACAGTACAAAGCCAAAGTCAGTCCCTGGTCTAATAAAGCTTCTATTATTGTGCTCGTTGTGCCCATGTTTGATTCTCATTCAAATGAACAAATGTCTTTGTTCGCTGATGTCAGTGTGATGTTGGTCAGTTTGATCCAGCCCCCAGGTAGGAAAGACGATGATGAGGATGAGGAGCTGGTGGGATGAACTGCGCTGCTGCTCCTATACCTTCTCCATGTGGGCGTCGTTAAACTCCTGAAGCGGGGAGGGTGGGGGCTTATTTACGCAGAACATCTCCCTCCCTCTGTGATGCGCTGCGGTGACACAGCCAAGACTCCGGCGATAAAAAGACGAGGCGCGCAGGAGAAGCAGAAGAGTTGGAGGGCGGAGAACGACTTTCCACTCGATGCTAGATGCGCTTCTGAGAGTCCTAACACGACTGGAAGTATCTGTCCAACTCCCGAGGTACTGGCTCGCTCTGCGTTTTATACTTTGCCTTTCTGAAACTTTAACTTAGCTCCTACGTGTCACATTTCTCTGCTTGGTGTTTGGACGCTGCGCGTCATTACGCACAGGTCGACATGATGGTTTAGAATGTCATCATTTAAGACTGTTTTGTTTTCTCCAGTTCGGGTGCAGAGATTTAAGGGGTCTCGCCCGGACTGACCTGTGCTGTTTCTCTGCGGCAGGGACCTGGTGCAGAATGGAGTGGTATGTCCTGGTGCTGATGCTGAGCCTGCCGCCCTCCGTCCACACAGGCTGCTCTTCACAGTGTCAGAAATGCGCGCAACAACTCCTCAGCCCCAGCGCCGCGTTCAGCAGCTTGGTAAGAGCAACTTTACACAAGACTGGAACTTAACCAAAACTAACAAAGACCAATAGTCTGTTTCAATGTTCCCATTTCCATAAACGAGCGATAATAAAAAGCCAGTTGCGCTCGTGAGCGTCTGTGATAAACATGTGAGCGCGGCTCCATCTGGCACCGGGTCTGTGTTGGCGCTCCGTGAGTGCGCGGGCATCGCCGTTTCACTCTTCTCTCTGTCCTGCAGTCGTGCGCTGCGGAGTGTGAGGGGCAGCTGGAGAGCTGCGTCCAGGCTCCGGCGGCGGACTTCAGCCAGGACGAGGCAGCGGAGGGCGAGGAGAGTCAGCAGGCGGACCTGGTCAAGCGCTACGGAGGCTTCATCAAGAGGATCGACAAGAACAAGAACAAAATCTTCAGCTCTCCGTGGCGCGACAATTACATCCTGAAGGCCGCGGGCTTCCCCCCAAAATACGAGGACTTGTTGAAGAAGCTGGATGAGCGAGACGCGGACGCGGCGGAGGAATCCGACGACGCCTCGGACCAGACGCTCCACGGTTACGTTAAACGTTACGGCGGGTTTTTACGCAAATTCGGCCCCAAGACAAAGAGGAGTAGCTCAGCGGAGCAGGAGCCCGTGGAGCCCGTGGAGCCCGAGGAGCTGCAGAAGCGATACGGAGGCTTCATGAGGAGGGTCCGACCAAAGTTGAACAACCTGAAGTGGGACAAGCGCTACGGAGGCTTTCTGCGCCGCCACTTCAAAATCTCTATGCGCTCCGCGGAGGATCCGTTTTACGCCTACGACTCGAGCCTATAGACGAACCCTCGGGCAAAAACGGAAACTAGGAGGAACTGGTGCAGGTTCACTCGAAGTGTCCCCATTAGGCCACGGCCACCACACCCGCCTGTCTCGCTTCTAGCGGCTCAAACGCCTTCTGTGTTCAAGTCTCATCTGTGTGTCTGTCATTCAATAAACGATGCTTGTTTAATAAAATCGCTCGATTTCGTCACTTGTCTTCAACTGTGGCCCCTGTTAACTACTAACTACTAAGCAGGTTGATTCAGTGGCGTCTGGTGGGTTGAGCCGGATGGACGGCGCCGCTGCGCCACCTTGTGGGGACTAACAGAAAATACACTGAAAAGCCCTGAACAATATAAAACCTGAAAAATAAAGGCTTCATTATACAGATCGCTCATTTTTAATGTACCCAAGAGTTTCTATTATAAGAAAAAACTGTTTTCTAAATAAATAAAAATATAGCTAAATGTTACAGATGACATTTTCTTGTTAAAGTCGAATCTTTCCCCTCTGTTACACACATGCTATTTATCATTTATTACCAACTGATCGACGCTCTTTTCTCCAGCCTGTCAGGAATAAATCCATACGCAGACTGAACATGTTTACAGAAAAGCAGACGTCAGCCTAATAAACATTCCAGTATTTTGAAAGTTTTTGAAAGGAAGGCTCCACTGACAAACGAGCGCAGTGACCATTAAAAGTCTGGATGCTGCTTCATCACAGGCTGCAAACATTCAAATGAAGTCTCACTGCTGCTCGCCCGCCTGCTCCCCGTCGTCCTCTTTAAGCTGCTCTGGCTGACCTTCGTCGCCATTGGTTGCCTCTTGAGACTCGTCTGCCGTGGTTTCCATGGCGTCCACCACACTAATGCCACCAATCTGCTGCTGGACGGCGGTGCCCTGTGTGGCCGCCAGGTTCTGCAGCGCTGCCGGCAGCGTCACCAGCTGGAACTGCTGGAACTGCGGGCCAAGTTTTAAAAAGGAGGCTGTGGATGCGCCAGCACCCACCGTGCCCTCCTGACCCGCCACCGTGGACAGCACGGTGAGGTTGGAGGCATCGGCCGCCAGCTCTGACCCAGAGAGCGCCGAGGTCAGAAGAGTGTACCCACCAGGTGAGGCTCCTGACACGGTCAGCACCTTGCCCAGCGGCAGGCTGGTCAGCTGGTTGAAAGGCAGTGTGATCTGGGTCGGGGTGGCACTCACCGACGCTGGGCCTGAGACGGCCCGGGTCAGCCGGGGGCGCTTGTGTGGCAGAGGTGCGGGAACCGGGGTGAGGGTCATCAGGACATTGTTGAGGTGCTGGGACTTGCTCTTCAGCTCTTTGGCTCGTTTCCTGTGCTCATCACACTGCTGCTCCAGAGCTGCAGGAAGCGACGGAATCACTCGTCACAAAAGCAGAATCAAGCGCAGCTCAAAATATATACAACATAAATCATGGAACAAACAAAAGCTTTGTGCCATTATCACATTACAGTCATTTATGAGGCTAAATAACGGACAAACCGATTGTCAAGCACATGGCCAGGAGTGATGTGCGCATTCATGACTCATCAACCCAATAACTTGGTTTAAGGAAAATGTGGGTGTGTATGAAAATATTTGATGTGTGAACGTTAATACTCCTCGAACTGAGGCCGAACGGCTTCGCTTTCATTTCAGGGCTAAATTGGTGGCAGTTCAATTACTTACAGCCCAAACGGTGAGTTAATGGAAGACTGTGGGGATCCTTGTACTGACCTGCCAGGCTGCGAGTGTACTGCTCTCTGTAACGGTCCATCTGGCTTTTATGACTGGCCAGAACCTTTTTCACCTGGTCCAACATCCCAAAGTTCTGCACGATGTTGTTGAGCAAAACCGCATCTGAGGAAAATAAAACACGTTCTACTCAATATGCACAAGCATCCAACTCCACTAGTGTCAGAACACGCATGCAAAGCTTCTAAAAGAACTAAACTAAATTATTAGTGTTCAGTTCATGAATAAAATGTTGTGACATTCATTAAGACCAATGTCTTTAATACTCAGGTAGAGGGAAGTCACTCGGATGTTATTCATCACGATGTGCAACAGACTGAAGGTGAAAGAAAACTGTGTCATCTGGAGAGATGAAAACTGAAAATAATTGCCAGTTGACAGTTTCAGGCTTCACCGTGAGGATAATTGTGTTGGAAGCAGTGGTAAAGTCAATAAAAAGCTTCCTGCTGAGAGCATTCGTGGTCTCCAGGTGAGACGAGCCCTCGGTGAAGGGGAGGAGAGGAACATAGGTTCTAAAACCCGTCACTGACGTTGCCTCTGACAAAAACGGGTGCTTGGCTGAAGAAAGTATTTGTTTTAAGCTGCAGATTCTAATGAATAATTATTGTCACCATTCAATCATTAACTGGGGTAAATGTGTCCTTGGAGCTAATTCGTGAGTCAGAGTCGAGTCTGGAGTCAATTTGAATGTCGAGTTAGAAGTTGATCGATGAGCAATTTATGTATGAGTCACCAACTCGAGCATCCGTCTTTTTATGTTAAAATGCTCATTTCAACAGCAGCGATTGATTCTTCCAGGGAAGATCGATTCCAGGCTGCCTTGAGTGAGATGTTGTTAGACGTTCAGGCTGTTTTTTACGGCGTGTTTCTAACCTTTAACCTGTAGCGGTGGGTCACACACTCTTTCCTGCAGCCCCTTCAGCACATCCTGCAGCTCCTTCTGGAAGTCCTCCACCGCCTCCTCCAAAAGTCCCGACTCCTTCACCCCACGCCAGAACGCCACCGTGTCCTCTGAACACACACAAACAGGCAGCACGTGTCACCACTCACTTCATTCTACGTGGTGATGAAAGTTTTACACAGGCTGCTTGTCACCTCCAATGGCTGTGACCCACTCTGACGTTTCCTCTGTCCCTTCAAGATACGAGGCTCCTGCTCCGTTCACTGCAACACAAACGGCGAACTACACTCACTAAACTTTACACTCCCACTAAAGTGAAGATTCGTCTAGAACACAGTCGGGGGAGAACGTCATGGTGCTGTGAGTTGCCTTTCACTGGTTGTGAGCTATAAATTGATTAGAAAGTTAGATCTCAAATGATCAATAAATGCAGTATTAGTAGGCTAATAACACACGGCAGTAACAACCAACCAACACATCATTTCATCTTATTGTTTGGCTGCAGTTCTGTTGGTCAGATTCAGCGGCGATGTTCCCCGTCTTTCATATTAAATAATATCCTTATCTGAGATCAGGCCAAGCACTGAGCTAGTGGGATGGCTGAGGCTGTGGAACCTACAATCAGCAGATGATGGGGTGGCAGCAACCAGGTCGGCCGTGTGATCGCTGATGGACACCTTAGTTCCCACCAGGTCAATCTTGGTGCTGCGGCAGGTGTTGGAGCAGACCTTTGTGTGCTGGTAGAAGTCCAGTTCACCTGAGTCCATGATCTTTCTGTGAAATTAAACAATAGAAGCTGCTTAGGAACCACCTCTGATGGAACAGTGCCACCCTGAGGCGTGTTTGTCACCAGCACATCAACCACTGAGGAAGAGCTGCAATTACACCTTTGTGGAATTATAGATGAATTGACGTACAAAAGAACTATATGCTGTTCAATTTCTCAATAAACACAATATTCTTCCTAATGTTTGGCTTGATCCAATCCAAACACTGATGAATTCCTGCAGGAGTTGTTGTTGGAGACTGTGTGTGAAGAGGAAAGCCAAGTGAGAAGCCGTTACAGACCTGAGCATGGTGCCGTTGAGGCGAATCGCTCTCTTCCAGTCCTTCAGAGTTGATTTCCCCGCTAAACAAACAAACTCCTTTGGGCTGATGAGTTGCTCGTTGAACTGATCAGGGAGGAAAGAAACACACATTGGATCCTTTTAATCCTAAACTTTATCTCCACAAGGGTAAATCTGCTCAGATGAGAGGTTAGATTTCACACAGGCTGTGTTGTATCGAGGTGCAAACACACACCTGAACACATTTCACATTGATCCCAGGACAGACAAACTTCTTCCAGACCAGCGTGGCTTTGGCATCTCCACAGGTGATTGGGTAGAAGACATCAGCTTCAACATCCACTTCCTCACTTAACTTCACTACAGACAAACACACGGATATTTAATGACTATTGTGATAGTAATTCCTACTATAATCAGCAATAAAGCTCATGTTAAACTTGTTTATAAATGTGCCAACTAACGCCACAAATGAAAACTAAGTGTAACTAATGCGCCTGGTATCACATAAACGGCTGCATTGTCTTTGGATAAAGGGCAGAGCAGAGAATAAGTATAGGTCAGACAGAAGAGACCAGGAGCGACGAGCCAAGTGGCAGAAATGAACCTGGCTGTCATTTTAAGTAGACGGTATTTTATTTTACCAATAACTGCCTCTTCTTTTGACAGAGAGTCTGCTCTGCTGGCTTCAGCTTCTGCTTCCACTGGGGATACTGTGAGGACGTCCTCCCTGGAAGAGCACATTAAAACACTCCCCGTGAGAAAGGTGTGATGAGTGTCCGAGCTGTGAATGGCGCTGTGGAGCACACCATACCCCGACTGAGCCAGCTCTGTGGTCACCAGCACCGCTTTATCCTCCTCCACCACAGACGGCAGGTCCTCGCTCCCTGTGTCCGGTATCCTGACGATCACCACCTCGCTTATTTCAGCCATGCTGCCCGTTGATGACGCCACGGAGCTTCACGGCTACATACGACAGGGGGGGACGTTTCACATTCAAAACGTTTAGGTAGTTTGAGGTTTGCACAAATGGCTGAATCATGAGGATGTGCTGCAAGGAGGCTACGTTCATCCCATTTGAGACATGAATCTTACCTAAGACAACCGTCGTCCAGTGGCTTTCAGTCCGCCACGATGTTTGCTAGCTAGCTCCGTTTGGCTGCTACAGAGAGAACGCATCTAACAGATGCATTGAGGTGGCGGCTTTCCTTTATTCATCCAGGTCTGGTTCTCAAAGACGCGGAAGAAATAAATCTGCTGAAATAAGTGATAAACTAATTTCCACAACACTACATTGATGTGTTTGGCTTTGCTTCTTCTTCTTTGTCTTGATTTGCGGGTCGTACATTGACATCATCGGTGCACGTCGCCACCTAGTGAACAGGAAGAGCACAGCCGCCTGCCTCCTCTTCCTTCTAGTGTTTGTCGACTCCTCCTCCTCCTCCTCCTCCTCCTCCTCCTCCTCCTCCTCCTCCTCCTCCTCCTCCTCCTTCTTCTTCTTCTTCTTCTTCTTCTTCTTCTTCTTCTTCTTCTTCTTCTTCTTCTTCTTCTTCTTCTCCTCCTCCTTCTTCTTCTTCTTTTTACTGTTGCATCGCTGTCTCTCCCTACATCCCTTTACAGATTGAGGGGAAAACACTTCATTAACCTTTTTGAAAATTGATATGAAAACATGAAAACAACAAGAGTTAGGAGAACAATACGAAGAGCGAAGAAGCAGAGTTAGCAGAGTTTTTGTAATAAGATAGGAAGAACAACTCCAGTTGGCAATGTCTGGGGAATGATTAGGAAAATGAGAGGAATTAGAAAGGAGCATCAATACCCAGCTTTAAAGAGAGACGAATAAGGATAAAGCAGAAATTATAACAAAGGAACTTGTTGAAATTCATAGTTCTTACAATTTGACTGTGGACGGTGTGAATAGAAGGCTGAGGGCTAGAGCAGCTCACGATGGTGCTCTAGAAAGACGTGAAGTAGACGATAGATGATTGATGCTCTGCATGTGGAGATGGGAGAAGAGCCAATGAGCCTCAGACATCAGCAGCTCCTGATGAATTATTGGGCAGGTTTAAAAGGACAAACAGAGGCTAGAAACCCAGTAGTTTCAGCCCTGGCTCCCAGCAGAGAGTGAGAGGGGCAGGAGTAAATGTGGTATATGGAGCAGCCCTGCTGTTGGTGGAGAAATGGATTCTCTCCCACGGTGTCTCTGACAGTTACGCCTCCATGGTTATTGCCGCAGGCGTCAGTTGATTTATACCTTCTAGACAACAATCACCATCTGAAAGAGTCGGGATATTCACCAGGGTGGAGGAAAGCCTTCAGTACAGTACACAGATGGATCCAAGGATCCAAACACAGGAACTACAGGTTATAGATTCAACGTTCCAGCTTTTCAAGTTTCTGTAAACCAAAGAACATCAGACCATCTCGCCGTGGACACAGTGGAATTGTTGGCTATTACAGCAGCTTTACAGTGGGTAGAACAAACCAAACCACACAAAGTCATTCTGTGCTCAGACTCCAGCTCAGCATTATTATCTATTAAAACCTTTTCATCTCAGAGTAGACAGGATATAGTGAATGAAACCTATGAAACTCTGTTCAGAATCCAAAAGTTAAAACTAGCAGTTACCTCTATGTGGATACCAGCCCACACAGGAAGGTGAAGGGAATGAGAAGGTGAGGACACAAGCAGGACGTTACCATGGACATTTCTCTTAGCAAAGCAGAAGCAAAAAACCATCATTAAAAGTAAAATCATCAACAGGCAGACACAGGGAACCACCAGACGGGTCTGTGTAGGTTCTAAAGCAGAGGAGTCAGTGGAGGACGGGTCATGTCACTGTCAGGCATAGAGGTCAGAGAGGGAGACATGAGGAGCCACAGGAGACTGATTAGACCTGAAACACAGACTCAGTCAGTCAGGGAATAACAATGACATTTATGAAAGACACTAATAAGTAGAGCGTAGGGTTTTTTCTCACCATTTTGATCCACACTCCAGCATAGTAGGTGGCGGTAATGCACCTCATCACTGGATGCCACCCGCCACAAAATTGAAAGAAGAAGAAGAAGAAGAAACGCGCATTAGCGCCAACCGCAGTCAAACAAACATGGCGGCCAGTCAGCGTAAATAACTCATCTCGTCTATGTAGCCGAGCTCAGAACACATTAGTTCTCACTGTTGTTATAGTTATTAACAAATACGACTTGGAAATGGCGAGTTCTGCCTGGTCGGACTCAGTCCTCCAGCTGCTCCGCCGAATGAACAACTTTTATTCACCAGGTAAACGAGCTTGAAACGCGTTTTAAACAACACTTCAAACAATAAGTAACGAGTCTCGTTCTCCCGCAGGATCCCGTCGTGCTAAGTGCTTCAGGTTTGAGATAGACGGAGCTCAGGTTGGCTGGATTCCTCCCCGCGTAGCCCCGCTGCTGACGCGGTATCCGCATGTGTTCACTCCGCCGCATGGTGGCGCAGTGTCCCTGGTCCCCAGCCTGGACTCCTGTGAGAAGAGGTCCGAGGCTGTGGACGCTGTGCTGCAGGCTCTCCGACAGGAGGGCTCCCTGTCCTGCCTGAAAGGGTGGAGAGATGAGGTGAGGCTCCGTCAGGCTGGGACCTGAGGAGGAGCAGGCGGTTATTTAAGCTACAAACACAGGAAGCACGTTTTTAAATTGTTTTAACACTCTTGAAGCAAATGATGGTATTGCTTCTACACTGTGAAATGTGTGTCTGCTTCTGATCAACACATGTATCAGTAAACACGAAGCCGTCTCACGTTTCAGAGCTACAGTGTGATGCCGAAGTTCTCTGACCCGCCTCTGATGTGGATGGAAAGAGCAGCTACGAGTACGGTTCTGGCCCCCCATGTAAAGTTCTGTTGCTGACATCAGTAATGTCCTACGAGCTGACTGTGTGGCCCTGCAGGTCTGCTTGGGGTGAAGCGCTATGGGGTCCACATCAATGGTTACACTGTCAGTGACAGCGGGGAGGTCAACATGTGGCTGGCTCGACGCTCCGCCACCAAGCAGACGTACCCTGGACTGCTGGACAACTTGGTGAGTACAAACCACATCTGCCCCTGTCGATCAACGGATGGATGAGGAGGAGGCTGGTGTGTTTTTCTAAAGGCAGCCGGTGGCCTGGCCGCTGGCGTGAGCATTAAACACACTCTGGTCAAAGAATGCGAGGAGGAAGCGTGTATCCCAGCGGCCATAGCTGACAAAGCTCTTCCTGTAAGCACAGTAAGGTGAGCTCTACAACGGCTGTCATGTGAAAAAAGGTGATGGAGGTTTTCATCAGATGAGAGTAAACACTAAGGCCAACACTTACCTGTTCATTTTGATTTTCTAGCTACACCTATGAGGACGAGGAGGGCGTCTTCGCAGAAAGTCAGTTTGTGTTTGATGTGAAACTTCCTGTGGACTTCAAGCCCAGGGTCGGTGATGGAGAGGTGTAGGATTTCTACCTGCTGCCCATAGCTGAGGTTGGTCTTACCCCACATACCCAGCTTTAAACACAGGCCTTGTCTGACTGCTCTGCTCTGCGCTGGTTGCAGGTGAAGGAACTTCTGGCCACAGATGACTTCAAGCCCAACTGTGCCATGGTGGTCCTGGACTTCCTTATTAGACACTCGTTTGTTGAGCCCGACACGGGTGTGTGTCCACCTGCAACTTTTCCACTTTGGAATTCAGTTATAAAATCCTTTATTAAATCCATTGTTGTGTTGATTCCAGAGCGTTACTATCAGGAATTTGTGGAAGGACTCCATCAGACATTATAGAGGACAGCTGAGGACTGAGCCCTGACAGAAGATGCCAAAACTCAGGGGCTTGACTTGATTCACTGAGAATCTTCACTCGAGTACTGGTCTGAAAAAATGGCTTTGTATTTGAGTTGTATTGTCTTTATTGTAATATAGAGTATTTTTAAATCTGAACAGAATAAGACGTACAAGACATACACTGGAGAGCTCATGTCAGCTACACAGATGTCATGTACTGTGTTCAGTTTAATAGTTTACAGTCAGTTATAAGCGCATGAGATAACTCAAAATAAATAAAAACGAATACACTCCATATACGTAGTGTATTTTCTATGGCAACAGTCATCATGAGTCCATAAGAGACATTAAGAACTATATCTGATGTTAAAATCTAATTATATTGCTAGGGCTACACTTCATTTGAGTCATTTCCCTAAAAACCCACCCTAATATACTCATCTGACTTTGTGATCTCACCTACAGTAGAAAACAATGTTTCTGTAGGTTATACCGTAGGCTGCTCCTCGCGACTTGGTAAAGACAGGCGGACCTGTAACGTGGGGGGGTCCAGTCTAACCAGTGGTGTTAAGACACAAAGCATGTGGACGCGTGTGGTCATCCTGTTACAATTTATTTCCTTTAGAATACTTATAAAAGACAGCTGGAGAGTCGCAAGGATACATTTGAATAGACAAGAATAATCCTCTTACAAATAAACCAATTCTTTAGGAGTCACTTGCATTTCAGAATTTGACATCGTGTGTGTCTGCCACACTGACCTTTTGTTTTACGTCGTATGCCAATAATACAATGTAAGCCAGTAGAATATCACATAAAGGTAAAATAACATACAACAGTATGAAGCAGAGAAGAATAGTTGTAGATATGAGGAGTGAACTGGCAGAGAGGAAACAAAACACTTCCAACAACCTCCTGGTATTCAGGTCCACTGTAAATCATCAAGTAAAAGCTGGTGGAACAACAATGGGGTTGAATTACATGCGACTGAACTTCAAACCTCTTATTATTCAAACCAATTATACATCTGACATTTATTTCATTTTTTGTTTCACATCTGCAGCAGAAATATTCTTCCAGTTTTAGTTTTTAATACTGATGGCACCTGCAAGGTATCAAATTAAAGGCCTAATGTTAAAGAGTGTACATTCATTTATTTGAGGTTCCTTAATAAAATATTAAATATTCGGCATGAATCCATGTTTCCAATGTAACAAGAGCTGCAGGTTACAACTATTCTCATTTTCATTTATTGATCATTCTAGATCCTTTACAAAGAGACATTTTCTGAGAAATATGTTTATAATCATTCCCCAGATGTTGGATTTGGTTCAGATTCCCATGTTTGAGCTACAGTTTAGTTAATATTTTTCATCGCTTTTCAGGATTTGAGGTAAAACCCAAATTACAATGTTATTATATAGGTTTAATGTCATTTTAGAGGAAGTGTAACCCCAACATTTGACATTTTCTGTTTCTGTACACAAATAGTTACAGAGAGTAATTTTCTTTCAGTCAATAAACGTATCCCTGGTCTGCTACTATTTGAGAATTTACAGCAACTGTGACAAAGATAAAAGTTTGAACCCTAATACCAGCTGTATACAGTGTGTTTGACGGTCCACATCAGCCCATGTACAGTTTTCTTACTTAAAAGCAAAGTTCAGCTCCATCAAATTATCACTTAAGCATTACATTCATTACAAAGCTTGTATAAAACAGTAAAATAAGTTGGTCTCTTTATGATTGTGCATTGAAGCTCAAAACCAAATAATCAAACGCTTGGCTTTTTAAATGAATGAATAAAAATGCTACAGGTTCATAAATGAGAAAAGCAGGTCCATATAAAGTTGCATTGCTCTACGTCTCTGCAGGGAACTGAAGGAGAATCAAACACTTATAAAATGAGAGGGTGAAAATCGAACAGAGCACAGTTGCACTGCAAGCTTTCGAAGTCTTAACAGGTATTTATCTGGCCGTGTATATGCATGTGCACTAATGCCCCTGATCTCCATAAAGCTACAGCGGAGGACAGAGGAGACCATCATGCTCCATTTAGAGAAAAAAGGAAATCTTACCTAGAGCACAATCCCCACCATACTGAGAAAATATGAGTAAAGGAAATTACCCCATCTCTTCTAGGCCTAATGAATCCTAAACACAAGATTAAAGTATTTGTATATGAAGGATAAAAGCTCTCACCTTGAACTGCATATGATCCCTTTTTCTATCATATTTGACCTTCGTTTTTTCCTTTGGCCTGTCTTGGCTTTTCTCCCTGGTCCCTGTAACACCCCATTCACCTTTTCTTTCCTGGTTTGTTTTCCCCTGTCCCTACCCTGGAACTTGCGAGATGTGACCCTTTATAGCAGATTGCAGCCACCCTTCTTGCCTCGTCTCTTGGCCTGCAGCGCCGCCCTGGTGGCCATCTCAAACACCTCCCTCACGCCATCCTTCGTCTTGGCTGAGCACTCCAGGTAACCAAAGGCGTTGATCCTGTTGGCCATGTCTCTCGCCTCATCTGACTTTACTGGTTCCTATTTGAATTAAAAAACTCAGAATGGAAAAGCAGCTCATCTCTTTATAATGACAACAACTTTTTCTTTGGTTGTTAATGTTTTTACTCGTGTGCCCGGTTATGCCATCCTCCTTGCGTTTATTAGCAGAAAACCCTGTGTGCTTAGAACTCACTAGCCTCTCACCACTCACTAACCTGCTTCATCTTTGCCAACTCTCGACGTGTGTGCTCATCATTTCGCAGGTCCTTCTTATTGCCCACAAGAATAATGGGCACGTTGGGACAGAAGTGTTTGACCTCAGGCGTCCACTTCTCTGGAATATTCTCTGCATCAGACACAAGGTGAACATGTTTAATATGATAAAGGCAATGCAAAACAATGCATCTTCCAAAAACATCAACAGCAACAAGGGAACCTCACCTAAACTGTCCGGGCTGTCAATGGAGAAGCACATGAGGATGACATCTGTGTCTGGATAGGACAGAGGCCTCAGTCGGTCATAGTCCTCCTGACCTGCTGTGTCCCAAAGAGCCAGCTCCACCTAGAGAGGACAAGTTTGCTCATTTCATCTGAGCATATTTTGGAGCCATAACATACATTCTGAACACTCTTTGCAATTTGTATTGAACTTTACATGAACATGTCCACAAACACGTTTAGAAGCACTCTGTTATCATTATTATATTATGGTTAGTGGCTGATTTCTAAGAATATGAAAACTGGTTTATTTAATAAATAATTTACCTGTTTACCATCCACCTCAATATCTGCCACATAATTTTCAAACACAGTGGGCACATAAACCTCAGGGAACTGGTCCTTGCTGAACACGATCAGAAGACAGGTCTTGCCACAGGCTCCATCGCCAACTATGACTAGTTTCTTTCTGATTGCAGCCATCTGAAAGAGCAAGAACACAACACAAACATTCACCAAAATAGCTCAACTAATTTATTGAGATCCAGTTAGAACTATCTAAAATGACTGAACTGGGTTTAGTTCAGTGTGAAAATGTCAAATTAGTTCATATTAAAAAGAACTAATTTACCATAACCTGTTTACTTTGTGGATTTAACTCAACTTACATAATATTTAACTTCACTGTATGAATCCGTCAAACACGTTAGCATTTACTGAAGCTCTCTCCAGCTGATTCACACTTACAACACGCGAAGCTACAGCCTCTTCATAGAGAAACTAGCTGTGTTGACATACACTCCAGCGCAGTGGTAACTGACGTTAGGAGCACACGGACACAGCTCAGCTCACAGCATCAGAATGTTGTGGAAATGTGGCAACTTGAACGTTACGTTGCATTATAACTTCACTTCCTCACTGCTGTTTTCTCTAATGCAAAGGTCTAATGAAGGTGTCAGCTTAACCACGACTCACATGCTTAACGTTACAAATAATATCATCCTAATGCAACTTTAGTTTTGATCAGTATTGTTTTGGGCACTGTTTGTCACCAAGCCGCTGGTCTGTCGGCTAACTTCTAGCTAGCAGCAGTTTCCATTCCATCTAAGGAAGCTAACTGTTAGCCAGCTAACTTTGCTTAGTTTGTCGGAGCAGTTGGCCTCTATTCAAGTTGGAAACACGAGATTGTGAGATCACAAACTATTGTTTAATTCTAGCACAGACTCTGGGATTGAAAACAACGAAACACATAACAATTCTAGCTACGTACTTTATCGTTGTTTTACCGTTTAATCGCAGATACTCGCCTTTCTTTAGTTTTCCTGTAACACCATCAGCCCCGCCCCCGGCAGTGCCACGACGCTTGTTCCCACCCACATTACATACTTCCATCCAATGAGAGGCAGGAATTCATATGAGTGAAGGGGAAGCTGACCAATCAATAGAACATATTGATAACAGTATTTTGCCCCAGGTTAAGCTTTACAAGGAAGCGACGCCTTAGTTCGGACGCAAACCTTCACGTTTTGTGTTCATATCGGCTGTTGTTTTAAATCTTCCTCATTCATCCTCATTTAACCCTCGACTCGGAGCAGCAGCGTCTGTGACCAAACTGGGGGCCAACGCTCCCTGCGAGGCCTGGGCCCGGTTTGAGCCTCACACTGGATGTTGGTGCTGTTGTTAACCCAAAGTTGGACCCGAGTGGACGATGCTCGTCCAGTTTTTAGCTTCTCTGGTGAACTAATATTTGAAGAATGGTGAAATCAAGGAAGCCATGTGGTGAAAATGGCAGCTACCGCGATTCTTCTAAAGGGGATTCAAACTCACATGACACAGTTGCTCTACAGCAAGTAAAACAGTGACATATACTAATAACCTTCCTGGTTACGGTGAATATAAGCCAATATTTCATCCTACGTCTTTTTCTTGCAACTTCTTGAAAGAGAAGAAGGAACGATCGGATAAAATACCTCCTCCCTCATCTAATCAGGATGAGGGAGGCTTATATGAAGAAGATATGGCTTCAGTTGGTTGAACCGTCATCAGCATATATTATATACAAATTTAAATATCTGGGTCAAATAAATAGACTAAAGTCACAATAATGTAACTTATAATGTATACTTAGAGAAACGTTTTCCCAGTAGGAATAGGTGGGAGTGCTCTCTGGATGTACTTGTGTCAGGTTGTCATGTGTGATCCTATCACTGAAACCAAGACCTGTCTGTACTGCGTTTATCACATAGTCATGAGATCAGTTTCAGCCTACTCACCTCGTTGTTGTAGAGAATGTCAACAGGAATGAATTTTCAGTTTTATGCTGTCACGGTTTGTGTAGCGGCCTCACAGCAGGATGGTCCTGGGTTGGATTCCTGGGATCACCCAGGTGCCGTTCTGTGTGGAGTTTCCAGATTCTCCCCTGTGTCTTTTCTGTAACATGCAGTCAGGTTGACTGGTAGGTGTGAGGGAGTGATTATCTGTCCCTATATGTGAACCCTGCCTTTTGCCTGATTGACAGCTGAGTCAGTTGGTCGCGTTCACAGGAAGAGATGCCACATTTAGTAGTTTCACACTTACTGAAAGACAGGGAAGCAATGAAAACATGGAGGAAGACGTCAGCAAACTGAGCAAAGATGAACAATCTGAAGGCGCTGGGTTGATGGACAGTCATTTCTTCTTCAAGTGTAGCTTGTGTAAATGTTATATGCATTGTACTGTATGTATATACCGTAATTAGAATAAATATATAAATCAATAAGACTAATTCACCAGGGAATAAAAATATGGACAGAAAATCAAGCGACTTCACTCTTTATTTTGAAATATATGGTAGTCATGTGACCAGGCCACCGGAAGCTAGCTTGTTTTAGCCAATGAGCGGCGAACTGCGGAACATGACTAAAGCCATTGGCTGGTTCAAAAGGAAGACGATTTAAACAGTAACGTAGCTCTTCGCGCCGTGTCAACAGTTTCATCGCTGTAACTTGAGGGACGTACGGTTTAGGTAAGATTGTTAAGAAGTCTGAGCCGATTTAACAATAATTTGCACCACTAATTGTGTTTGTTTTAGAGTTTATTAAATATGTGCATATATACTCACAGAAAAGTGGCAGCGTTTCACGAGTTACATTTAATTTGACTGTGCGTCCGTGTTGCTAACTAGCCTGTAGTTTTCCTAGATGACGTTAACGCATCACCTCAAAGTAAATGCGATAGAACCACAGCAGCGTAAAGGCGCGTCATGTGCAAGTTGTTTCCATTTTAAGTTTTTAATAATTATTTCGCCTGTTAGGTCTCATATGTCGCAGACACTCCTTGTTCAGCAAACGCGACCTTAGCGTCTGCTGTAGCGCTAAGCTAGCCCGGCTTTATAATACGGGTTTTCATGTCACACGTATGCAGCTAACTGTTGCTCCTAGTTTAGCGTTGGGGACTTGATTACACATCCTGAGACTATGGCCGAGACGGACTCTGGTGACTCTTCTGAACGCTACGAGTTTGATGCTCCCTCCCACGTCGTCCATCTCCAGGACCTGCAGGACGCTGAGAACGACGATCGGTGGTTTGGTACGTCTCAGCGAACACTTCGGCCTTTGTTGAAGCAGATAAACACCAGTGTGTGATCTGTTCGACCCACTGTTTCTCCAGACAAACCTATTTTGTTGTGGTGTGAAACACCCGGATTACTTCCAGACAGAACCACTAGTGGATCGATGCATCCTGTAACACAGGGAGTGAGTGATGTTAGAGCTGGTCTGGGGTCACTGCTGGAAATGTGCTTTTTTTTTCTTGCAAGAAATGCGCATGACTACTTCTTATGGGAACCCAAATGTTACACAAAGTACTTGTAAAGTATGATACACATACAGGAATGTTTTTATAGAAGTTGAATGTGGAGTTCAGGTGCTGCCTTATTGTGCTGAAATGCAGAGATTGTTCAAAGGTAGCTGTCATGTACATCTTATTCATCTTGATTCTGGTTCTTCAAAGTTAATCCAGTATTTGAGAAAGAAGTTGACAGTTTTTCAGATTTATTTATTTCTTTGGACTGTTATGTGCAGAGCTGCAGGCGGGGAGAGCAGACGATCACCTTGCTACCCCCTCAAGATCTGACTGGCCCTTTACCAGAGGTGAAAATCCCAACCTTCCCAGAGCCACTGTAAACCCACAAGTCAAGACAGCTACAGATGCTGGTTGGTCCTCCTTTTCTGCTCAAGTTGACTTAAAATTCATGTGGTTGGTTCAGGAAGTATTCAGAATTGATTGGTCAGTGCAGCTGAACTACAGATGATTCTCTGCAACCTTTTAGTTGAGAGACTGCGATTTAAATGATTTGGGATCAACCAAGAGATCAGGCAACAGGTCTGCAGACTTTCATATAAAGTGTAATGTGACTAACGCGGCACCTTGTTTCTAGATTGTAGACCTTGTATTTGATGTTTTACTGAGCTTGTTGTTCATGTGAGTCCTTGTGGGATGATTGTTATTCCAGTTCACAGAAAATCCCAAGACTCTCCTCCTTCAAACCTTGTGACGTCATGGGGGACTGAAACTCAGACTGATTCCAGACCAAGGCGGAGGACTGCTAACCAACCCCCTGCCCAGCCACGCAGGTACAGCCTTTGTGTGTTGAGTTCAGTTACCTCTGCATGGATTTGGTAAGCTTTCACATTTGTCGTTTCAAATTTCAAAACAAGTAAAAAAAAAAAAGAAGTTTTTTTTAGGGTTTCAAAACGTAAAGAAGAAACTGGAAATGTTCCTGCCCCACAGTCTGCTGCACCGCCATCAAAGAAACACAAAAAGTAAGACCTAAGGTCATTCTCTCCGGCATTTTAGGCCCAAAACAATTGCATCTTTTGGCAGATTTCTCATGTGCAAGATTAAGACAACCATGTTGTGTTAAATATGCTACAAAGTTTTAATCTAAAGCCTTTGTTTCAGGAGCCCTGTTGCCAGACCTGCTCGCAAATCTAGTAGTGTCCTCCGCAGTGGGCTTCTAAATTCCAGGACTGGTGTCCGTAGGAGTGGACAGCTGAGCTCCAGAACTACACCAAAGACCCAGGCAACAACTTCTAGTGGCACGGAGTGAGTTTACAACCTCAGTGTACCAACGGTCTTCATGGGTCCCGTTCTGATGGGGACAAATATAGTGTGCGAGTTGCTGCAGTGACCTTTTAATGGTACAATTGTCCAAACAGGCCATGCAGCTCTGAAGCACAGGAGCTGGCACGCATCAGAGACCTGCAGAAGGAAGTGGCTATGCATCGCAAGAAGAATGAGGCCAGCTACAAAGCTGCGCTTGCCGGCAGTGAGTAGTGTTTGTATGTGACACTTCAAGCATTACCAGAATTATGACCTTCAGTTAACCTGTCAATGTTTTTAAAAACCTATTTCAGATCCACCACCAAAGAAGACGGTCTTGTCCACCACGGTTCCTAAAGAATTCCACTTTCACACAGACACCCGCATCAAGACAGCCTCTTCCTCCAGTACCTCCCAAAAGGAGATGGATTTTGTGTCTCAGCTTCGCAAACCTGCAGTCCCAGTAAGTAACATTTAGCCAGTTACTCCTTTTTTTTTTTTTTTATCTATAAAAGTCAGGTCTGTCAGCGTGAAAGGTTCATAATGTCATTAGAGCAGGATGTTCCATTCTTGGGGCCTATAATTACTTTGATCACAATAATCCTCACATGAGTTACCTAAAATCTCTTAGGCAAAGGCTGTTCGAGGCGCTACAGTTCCAAAACCCTTTAACCTGTCGACGGGCAACAAAAGAAAACTGGAGGAGTCTGAGCCCTACGTGCCCATGGCGCAGAGGATCGAGCAGTTCCAGAAACGCACCCCTGAGCGCTACCATCTGCGCAGTCGCCAGAGTCAAGACAGAGGTGTGCATCAGTCCTTGGTTTTCTGGCTTTACCTTGACGTGAATCTTATTGTGATTTGGTGATATATGAATTGAATAGACATGAACACTTAGTGACTGAAGCATGCATAAATGTGTCTGGCAGGGCCATCACCAGTGAAGGGAGGCCACTTGAAACTTACCCAGCCTCACACGCCCAAACTGATGACCCGCCAAAGGAGCCGGCAACCGGCTGTTAAGAGCAGTGCTGAGCTGGAAGCTGAAGAAGTGGAGAAACTTCAAAAGTAACCTATTCTGCACTTTTGTCCCCTGCCAGAAATGCTCTCGTTGACGCTTCAGATGATACATTTCTGTGGAGGATTAACTGGTTTATTGTATCACAGCTTTAAATTCAAGGCCCTGGAGCTGAACAAGAAGATTCTGGAGAGTGCAGACGACTTGAAGAAGCCAGCGGTGAAGGAGCCCACTGTACCCGAGGGCTTTGAGCTGCAGATTGAGAAAAGGCTGCAGGAGAGACAGGCCACGAAAAAACCACAGGAGCATGAAGAGAAGCTGCACTTTAAGCCCCAACCTCTGCCCAAAAAGATCTTGGAAGGAGTGGTGGTGAGTGACGTTGCGTGGGATTATAGGTGGGTTGGCTTTTGAAATCTGTGAGTGCAGTAAAAAGAATTTTATCTAAACAGGGACTGCCAGAGAAGAAAGTTCTGCTTCCAACTGTGCCAGAGTCGCCAGCGTTTGCCCTCAAGAAGAGGATTCGTATGGAGCGTAAGGTTGAGGAAGTAAGGCTGCGTCTACCTGCTTGCCTTCAACGTAAAGTCTCCACGTCAGCCATGCTCACGTAAATGAACTTCTCCCGCTCCCCAGGTTAAACAGCCTGCGCCCCTCAAGGTTCTCCCAGTGCCCCACTACGGCCTCCCCTTCCAGCCTCAGCTGCCAGAGCAGCACCACGTGGAGATGTGTCCCTTCTCCTTTGAAGAGAGGGAACGAGAGAGGAGGGCGTTGAAGGAGAAGAAGCTGGAGGAGAAGCGAAATGAAGAGGTGGGCTCACGTGTTCTCACTGGCTCTTCAGAAGTCATGACGCCACTATTAATGATTTTCTGTGTTTGCTTCCAGGTGCCGCAGTTTAAGGCTCAACCACTGCCTGACTTTGACACTGTGGTTCTCCCTGAGAAGAAAAAGCTGGAGCTCACAAAACCTGAACCCTTCAAACTGCTCATTGATCAGAGAGGAGCTGTGAAGTCCAGTCGCTGGGAACAGATGGTGTGACATGATCTGCTGAACACACAAATGTCTCTTCTCAACAATGCAATGACTTTTTTTTTTTTTTTTTTAAATTGTAGGTTAAAGAAGAGCAGAAGCAAAAGGAGGAAGCTGCATTATTCAAAGCCAGACCGAACACAGTCACTCACAAAGAGCCTTTCCAGCCCAAAAAAGAGGCCCGGCCTGCTGTGGGTAAGACGCAACCATCAGTCTAATGCACGTGCTGTTTCCTGAGACGTTGATGTGTGACTGCAGGATTAAAATGTCTGCATTATGCATGTTAACTTGAAAATGTAGAGAGTATGTGTGAAAGTAGCTCAATTGACAGTCGGGTACGCTTTAGTTCTGGGAGCCTGGTTAACTTTAATCTGGTAGCAACATGAACCACAGCCTTCTATCTGTCCCTATAACTGGGCTTTGGCCCTTTGCATCAGTTAAGTGATAACTGTATTTATCATGCGAACATCTGTTCAACAACGGAAGCCAGTATTTGTGTGCTTGTCTAATGCCATCCTTGTGCTCCGAGGCTAAAGCATTCCTGATGTCTGTTAATCACTGTTCCTGTTGTCTTGGCTCCCTTCTTTCGTGGAACCTATGAGAAGGCATTAATTCTTCCACAGCTGTGGAGACCTTTGAGCTGTCGACAGAGCGGAGGGCCAGGGAGCGACAGGAGTACGAGCGGCTGGCCAGTGAGAAAGAGGCTCGTAGGGCGCTGATGGAGGAGGAGCAGAGGCAAGAGGAGGAGAAGAAGGAGAAGGAAGAGATCGCAAGGCTGCGACAAGAACAGGTGACAGCAAGGCTCAGTTTACTGCCATCTGGGAAAAAAGGCTGGTTACTCAGACGTGACCTGGTTGAAGTCGGTTTTCAGCGTGTTCATTAATCATTACTGAGGCTTGTCTGCTAATGGCGCCAGTTGTTTTCAAGTGACTTGTTGCCTGACTGAGGTTTTCTTCGTCACCTCCTGCAGGTCCACAGAGCTCAACCCATCAGACACTACAAACCTGTAGCAGTGAAGAAGAGTGACATGCCCCTCACAGTCCCCCAGTCGCCAAACTTCTCAGACCGCTTCCGCTTGTGATCAGCCTGTGGCATCGCTTTGTAGCCTCTCACGTATCAACTATTGTTGTTTTGAGCTTTTTATGGCAGCAGCTGCTGAACATTTTACAGATAGTTAGTCAGTGAATTGTCTCGACTGTAAATAGTTTGTTTTTTTTTTCTCAATAGTTTTTAACTGTTCTCTATATATTTTATCTGTTCTTAACAGTTCTTTCAAATAAACTATCAAATATCAGCAATGATTACGGACATGTGCTGTCATCGTTCTTTTTCCTTCAAAAAGCTCATCGGGTTATAATTTGATATTCTTGACTCTCACATAAAGCCTGGTTACTTTAGAGGAAATGAACCAGTGGCTCATCGACTGTTCCTCTGAGGGTCGATGCTGTTGGGAGGCAGCAGTTTAATCCATTCATTTGGGTTTTTATTAAAGTTTAAAGCACAAATTACAACCGATACTGAACCTGTCTGACTCAGTCAGTGCAGAGGGAACAACTGAGCTCTGATTCCAATATGAAATCTCCAAACATCAGTACAATATTCCAATGGGTTGAAAAAAAAAATTCAGGGAGGCTGTTATAAAATACAAAAAAATAAATAAGTCTGAACAGGAGTGAATCAGAAAATAACTTATTTGGAAAAGAAAGTCACGGTCATTTACTAAAAAAAATACTAAGCTGAACTTCTGCTGATTTCAAAGCCTTCAGAACTGCACCACTACGTGTACTAACGAAGGAGAGTTTCACTGAAAAGTTTGCCGCAATCATTCATTTGTTTACAGCCGTTTGAATGAAATGCCAGCTTCGGCAGTTTTGTGTTGCAAAGGTTAAGTCACCGCTGCAGCTCAGAAAACGAAGCTCTGACGCTGAGCTGTTCTCTCTGTTCACGGATCCACGAAGGACACGGCGATGTAGCGAACGCCGGCCGTGGTGGGCAGACCTTCGTGGTAGTGGGTGAGGCGGCCCGGGTGCATGAGGGCCCAGCCTTTCCGAGGAGACGTGATGGAGCAGTCATAGCGGAGGAACCTGCAGCCGCCACCCTGCAGCCAACACACAGACAGCGTTGTATCTGGCACGTTTTAGTTGTATTCGTTGTACTATGGCAATATCACAAAAAGCGTTGACTTTCATCAACTGATAAAACCTTGAGGCGACAAATAATTAGTAAAAACTACAACTACAGCCCAGAATGGGTCAAAACCAGGATCCGCGGTTTACAAGATTCAGTCATGTGGTGGATTCTACCATAAAACAAGATGGTGGACGTGTCTGTTCTGACTGCAGCAACTACTCGGACACACTCACCTGGAAGTCAAGGCCCACCTGGTTGAGGGCAATGTTTATGGTGAAGGTGGAGGCGTCGTGGTGCGGCCTCAGAGACGGCTGCTCATCTGGCTTATATCTGACCACGAAGGCCAAGTCAAACTGAGCCTGCACACACAGAGCAATGACGCGTGTGTCGAACCGAAGGGTCACATGATGACGTCATCTTCACTTCACTCACCCTGGTGTAGTAGCCAGGGAACATCTTCTCCGTTACTGGTGCTATGTACTCCAGCAGGAACTTCTGCCAGTCCTTTTCAAAGTTGACTTGATTCATGTGGATATCGATGGTGGGGACGTTCTCGTAGCCTCCCTGGATTCGTTCATCCTGAAAACAGGAATCAGTTTAGAAGCAACCTCAACTCAGTCTAAGTGTTAAAGCGAAGCGTTCACGAACCGTGTTGCCTCCTCCGGACCACTTCCCAAAGTTTTCCATTTCTTCCACGAGGTGGTCACAGGCCACGTCGGTGAAAACCGGGAACCAATAAACATCAGGACACGGCTGGTGGAGGGAAGACAAAGCACAGCGTCACCACTGAGTGACAAGAGTTCGAGACAAGAGTTCGCCACATCTTCGGTGCAGAGACTCACGGTTTCCATCAGCTTGTCCTGGATGAGGCGGCTGTAGTTCTCGTGGATGTATCGCTCCTCCCAGTCCTGAACGTCACACGTTTACAGGCTTTAGTTATTGGCACGTATGGAAGGAGGCCGTGAGGCTGTGACTGTTTACTGCTGCTACACGTACCACAACCAGCTTTACCTCTAACCCCAGCACTACTGTTGCTCCTTCTGCACATCACTACAGAGACATAATATTCCTAAGAGCTAATCCGAGTCATTTCAAACATTTCTTCCCATGTTCCTCCTCTCTGCTCCCACACACTGACCCTTAACATTCATCCCCATCCACACTAAGGCTCGTACCACTGGGTTTTCAAAGATCTGCCACAGGTCGTTGTGTAGGTGGTTGGTCTGATAGTTTTCTGTGGACAGGATCCGACCGAAGCTGTGCATGTTGGTAACGTACATGAAGATTCCCTGAAAAGGAGACATTCAGCTGTAACTGGACTCGCACATGAATTCTCACGCTGTTTATGCAGAGAACAAAGCTCGTTTTCCCGCTGACCTTGCTGCGAACGTTGTGGCAGAACGCCATGTCAGGGTCCAGGTTATGAGCGTTGAACAGCTGAAAGTCTGGGAGATCCGATCGCAGGAGGCTGGCCTTCAGCAGGAACACGCTGGAGACGTACGGGACGTTCCACACACCCCTGCAACACAGCACAAGCTCACGCTACATCACATCACAGCGCTGGGATCTACACAGGTTGTGAAAGAAAAGCTGCTACTGCTGTTATCAATTAAGGTCATCCATAAAAAGCAACATCGTGTCTTGTAATGTGGGATTTGCACAAACACAGAACATCCTGGTGGAAGAATAAAGTTTCCTTTGTTAAAGTTTTGGCAGGAGACTAATGAACCGCTCCTGTTCCCACTTTTTGTTAAGAAGCAGGTGACCCTGTTTCAGCAGTTTAACCAAATACGGGCACTTTGTGTAAGTATCCCTTCATCCAACCTGAGGGAATCTAGACAGAGCCCCCGTTGTGTCAGTATGTGAAGCCTGCAGGTGTACGTTTCCAGCGTGTTTGACCCTTTTGGCCATAGCCGCTCTCTGATTGGTTAGAACGAGGGAGCGTCACCTCTCTGCACAGATGCCAGAGCTGTTCTTCTCTGACAGAACCTCGGGTGAGCTCCTTTCTGAAGGTGACCTACACTCGGCGTCCTTGAACTATGTCCACGTAGTCCTCAGACCGGGCGTAGTAGCCGTCCTCGCTGAGCGCGCCCCAGAAGTTGCTCCACAGTCGACCGACTCGCGTTATCATCGGCGCCACGACGGGACTGAAGGACACAACAAAACACAGTCAGTACAACTAGTGCTCAGTCATACAAAGACGAGACGACAGGCAACACAGCGATTATTACGCACATATTAGGAATAATTCAGACACTTACAGGTTTTGTTCAATGAGAATGCGAAGTGTGTTCTCATTTTTTAAAACTACTTCAATGTCCAAGCTGAAGAAATAATCACAGTCCTTGTCCTTCCGGCACATGTCACTGAAAAGAAAGACAACACTGACGGAACCACAACCACAGAACTGTTCTACATAGAGAAACGGTTCGTTGTCAAGACGAGCAGAACTGTGAGAACACTCACAAGCCCAGGTTGCGGGAGGCCGCTGCGTCCAGCTCGCCCTCAGGTCGGACGAGCTTCACATCCTGGTACAGGCTTCCATGATCCTGCAGGAACGAGTGGACCTGGCGCTCGTGATGCGCTTCCTGAGGAGAGAAGGAGGCGCTGGCATTACTGACAGACGTTTTCGTGCTTGGTCTTGGTTGAAGGTATTGAGAACTTGTCTTGCAGGCACCTGGTTGACGATGAACAGCTTGAGCCTGTTCTTTGGGTATTGCAGCTTCAGCAGGCGCTCGAAAAATACTGTGACAAAGGGCGTGGGCTGCTGAATGAAGATGCCGACCAGCACCAGCGGGTATTCGCTCTCCTGAGGGACAGAATGAGCCTCGAGTCAAACTCTCAGTGAACGGCCAAAATATTCTCAACAACAACAATTGTCTGTCAAGCTCTTGTGTTCGGACCTTAAGGGCTTTCAGTGAGCGCAGATCCTCCTGACACACCGTGCATCCGGCCTCAAACGTCCACACGTTGGGGATGTAGTTCCCCAGGTAGTTGATCTGCAGCTGGAGAACAGATGTGTGAGCGGGTCAGCTGTCGAGTCAGAATAAGGAGCAGAGTTCGATGAACGAGCCGGTACCTTGGTCGGCCCGTTCCCGTGGATGACGACAGGCAGAGTATCATACAGCACGTTTCTGGCTCGTACCCGACCGTCCTCAAATTTCAGCACCACCTCATCTGAATCACAAAATCACACACGTTCATATGGTTCCCGTCCAGACGTACCACGGGATTCCTCCGTGGGATCTTTGACACATCGGCCTAACACCAAACTCACAAATTCCTTCTTTAAGAAAATGCTGCAGAGCTGAGTTCGTGTCTGAACATGCAGGACAAAACGAATCACAGCAGCTATTAATTCCTGTCAGGGGGAAGCTTCTCAGCAGATAATGTGACACACGAAGCTGCTTTTTACATCATAAGGGACATACAACTCAACGACTGTATCCAGGAAATGGGATGATGTGAGTTTCAGGATTCTTCTGTTGCTGCTTTGTCTGGACCAGTAAATGAGAAATAATGAATCCGACACTCACCGAGGGCTCCGTGAAGGTTCTGGAACAATCTGCATGTGCTGTCAATTGTGATATTTATGGATTTCTGAAAGAAACACACACGTTGTTACATATCCCAACATTTATGTGACGGGTGAACTTATATAACTTATATAATATCAATATATTATCGATTCCACCGTGGGGAAATTCACTTGCTACAACAGCTACAAAAACAATGTAAGGTGCTCAGAGACAATTACTCATTATAAATAGTAGTAGTGGTAGTAATACAAAACACTATTTAATATCAACTATTTTGTGTTGCTTTTCTCAACGTGAATGTCCACAGCTCTCACTCTCTTCGCTGGATCCGTGTAAATGTTGGTGAAGAACAGCTGGTCGCTGTCGTCGTCTTCTCCCTTCCAGTCAGAAACCATCTCCTTGATGTTGGGAAGGAAGCCCATGAAGGCTGAGGACACAAATGACACAGGAAGTGAAAGGCGTAACAGCGGACGCCCGTGTGCCCAGAGCCGCCACAGCTGCCAGGTCGGGCTTTACGACTATGACCTGCTGTTTCTCTCCCATTAAAGGAAAACAGCATCCTCCTGCCTGAACACGTGGCCTGCGCTTAAAGCAAGACTGAACGTCTGCAGGAACTGCAGCGGTTTGCAGACGCGCTGCTTAGGCCTCCTTTAGTTTACGATGCGGGAGGGAGCTTTTACATTCTGCTCCAACCGCCGTTAGCGCTGTCATTACACGTTAGACGAGTTATCCAGTCATTACACTGCCATCCCCTCAGCTTCATTAGGCTGAACCTCTCTGCCTGAAAGTCACAGAAGCTGGATGTATGGATGATGAAATGTGAACATGCATGGAGGACACGTATTAACCCTTTAAGAGCTGCCTGTGTGTGTGCTTGTGACGTTTTTACGTATATTTACTCTAATTTGAGTACCTTTAGCAACTAAATCATTATTAGTATATTTTGACATTCTATGACTTGAATGCAACACTGACTGGAGAGCACTTTCGATTTTGTTGTACATGTGACAATGACAGTAAAGACCTTTTCTATTCTAACCAAACAGATACAAACATTAACTCTGAACTCTCGTTACGTACACGTCTCAGATGTTACAGGTTAACCTCTAGCTGCTGATTCCTAACTGTAGGAGCTGAATGACGAGCCCAGCAGAACACGTTAGGCCTTAACTGGACCTACCCCCTGAACCCAGGAAGCGGTTGCCCTCCCTGACGTGGGGGTGCTTGTCCTGCAGGTGTCGGTCAGGCCAGATCAGGCTCTCGGAGGAGAACACCACCTTGTGCCGGGCCTGCTGGAACTTCTTGAGCAGCTCTTTGGGACCCGAGGCAAAAATAACGTCGAAGCTGTGCGAGACAGAAATAGAAAAGTGGAGTGAGCTGTGTAAGTAGAGTGTGAAGCCAGTGACACGGGAAGGAAATCAAAGGGCGGCTTTTTATGAGTCCGGCTGGTTTTGTTTGGAGAGTTAAGTTGCCAGTGGTTGTGTTTACTGTCATAAAATGAAACGCTTCAAAAAACACTGTCCGTGACTAAACGAAAGTGAACGTAAAGAAATCTACGGTGGAGCCACTCAGAACGTCGGAGGTGTGAAGCGCCACCTGTCAATAAACAGGATGATCTTGTCCTCGTCCTTCATTTCGTCCAGTGCTGCCTTGAAGAGTCTCACTTTCTGGCCTCCCCCTGGAGCCGACATGTAGTCGCCTCCCTCCCATTTCTCACCTCGACCCAGGACCTTAAAGCACCAAAACCTCCCTTTAGTGCATATGACAAACACGTATTGAATGAATGTGACCTTTTTCACTACAGTACTGGAGGATGCACAAGCGTTTCCTGGAGTCTGTAATGTGACATCATCATTACTGACACACGTAACAGATTTGTTTTTTCCTGAGCAACTAAAACAATTTATGGCTCAGCAGCAGTAAAACGAAGAGTAAGTGTTTGCAGAGCAGGTTTTTACCTTGACGCTGTAGTTAAAGTGTTTGGCCGACCACATGAACCGAGTGAAACCATCTGTATCTTTGGTTGCTACCGTCACAACTAGAAGTTTCTCTGGAAGACACAACGCGACAGAGACAAAGCTGTTGATTTATGATGCATCTTAACGAGCAGGAGAAGTAAACAACATACGCTGAAATAAAAATCAAATACAGGAAACTCATCAAATCATAAAATGTTCCACAGCAATATATGAATACCGCGTATGAAATACATGTTTATTTCCATTTACTATACCATCATATTAGATGCATCATCATGTTTAGAATATTGGTTGATTCAGGGACTCAAATAACAGCGTGAGGACTGAGCACTGCTCCTGTAGTTCACTGTGGAAGCTCAGGTTCATCGGATCATTTCTATTTTTACTGGCTGTGAACTCATCTGTTATCACCAACTTCACCCTGAAGCTCTACTACAGATCAAAGCTCCGGGTCGTCACCGAACCGCTAGCGCTGGACATCAATGATGATTAAAGCAGGCTTGAGCGCGTTCCGCTCAGCGACCGCCAGGAACTCAGGCCCGGTCCACGTCAGCGGCCCGAAGCTCCGAGCGGCCAGCTACGCCCGAAACTCGACGCGGTGCGTTCAAGTGTTAGGACAGTGTTGTTTAAATTACAAGTCTTTGAACTGGGCAAAAGCCAAACACTGGCTACACGTTCACGCACGCGCCGTCCCTTCCAGACGGTTCGGCTTCACGTTGCGACTCCAGCTGGATCAGCTCTATTCTATGGACGTTTCTATCGACAACCCGGGAAAGTTGTCCCAGGCAGTTCCGACCAGACCCAGGTCAGTGGATCTGCTGGGCTCGGTTCCGTTCGTCGTCTTACCTTCAGGGATCCGCTGCTCGTCGCAGGTTACCAGGTGCGAAAGTGCACAAAACAGCAGCGAGGACCAGATTCTCATTTTGGCAAAGTCTGGCTCAGTGAAACCGACGCGAGCCGAGCGGCTTTTCCAGCCGGATCCACTCTTAGAAGAAAAGTTTGCAGCCGTGTGTTAAGTCCAAGCACCGCCCGCTCGGCCCGTCTCGCCCCCTCACCCCCACCTCACCCCCCGCGTCCCTCCACGCAGCAGACGCAGTCACACACAGTGACAATACACACTGTAAATACGAGGCAGCGGCGCGAGCTCTGGGCGCGTGGGGCAGCTCCTGGATGACCCGTCGTTCTTGCAGGACACTGGGCTCCTCTGTTCGATCTGCGACGCCCACTTCGGAAAGGATGAGCCAGCTGTGCTGCTGACATGAGCTCCAGCACGTAGCCTGCACCGAAGCAGGGAGGCGACCTCCTCATTGGGCCTCGACGCAAACACCAACGTGGGTGGATGCGAGAGACCCTCATTACTGGCCAGAGTCAATGTGGGGGATGTGTCTACACCGGGTACACAGTAAACAGAAGCACGTGTAGGAACGGTTTGTCCTGTTACTGTCCTCAACTAATAACAGCTGTGTTTAGTAAATTGCGGCTCTAGTTGCTGCACTTTAGTGTCAAAGCGTCAGGTAGGTTTGCAGCGGATCGAACCAGGAACCAGGGGCCTGGGCTCCTGGTTCCTGGGCCCCAAGGGCCTCCTGGGGTGAGTTCACTGCGGCTCCAGCCTTGACTCGCAGCGAAGAAACCTTATTAAAATGACTGTTTGGTTACACGAAACAATCACTGACAGTAATAAATACAACAACCTACAACTATAGCTTCAGCCGTAGATTTCAACAAGTTCACAAATTTCACAAAAGCTCTCATAAAGTTAATTCTGAAAAGTATTTGAAACATTTAAATGTATTACGATTAGTCTTCTGGCACATAGTAATAATTTATAAATATATAACCTGACTGTATTTATTGGTGGTTTTATTAATCATTAATAGCACAGCGCTGTGAACAACAGCATAAACTGTGTATAGTTATTTAATTTATTACGTTGAAATAAACTTGTTTGCTAACAAGAATGCGGGCCTTTGCGTTTTGCGACATTTCCGGTCATGGGTGTGTTGTTTTGCTTTACGACAGTTGTGACAAACCAGAAGTGTCAACCGCTGGCTGCAGAGTTGTTTGGAAAGACGGGCGGTTTATTCTTCTATTCTTCTTTGACGCCGAGCTAACCGCGGAATGAGCTGAGGTCCAGCTGGAGGCTTTTATACGCGGTCAGAGGAAGATGGAGCCGGAGCCGTTTCCCCCCACGGCGCTGGAAACTGAGCTAAGATAAGCTAAGCTAGCTCGCCTGAAGCTAACGAAGCCAGTTTGTCAGCTTTCCTCCGGGAGCATGCTCTGAACTCGGAGCCGAGTTCAGTGTGACATCGTGACATTTGCCTTTTCGACACCCTGGACGCGGCGTTTAGATGCAGACTCCCGTTGTGTAAGTGCGACATGTGGCTGCAGCAGAGGCTAAAGGGGCTGCCGGGCCTGCTGTCGAGTAGCTGGGCGAGGAGACTCCTCATCGGGCTGCTGCTCTTCCTCATCTTCTACTGGTACTCGGGAGCCGAGCGCAGATGGGGGTTCTTCAGCGGCTCGGTCATGCCCGGTGGGGCGGCTGGCCAGTGCCTGCTGGTTGAAATCCACCGCTGGAAGTCTCTGGTGGAAAGAGGAGAAGGGATTTACAGCACAGCTCAGGAACCGACAGACGCGCCATTTGTCACAGGTAACGGCCACATTCTGGTTGACATTGACTCTAACAAACTGTGGGTGGCGTCGTCTTCACAGCCCGGCTCGGCCCCGGTCCACCAGACTGAATACTCACCAAGACTCGGACTCCATCTCGAGGGGAAGCGCGGCGAGGCTCAGGCCAGCATGCTGTGGTTCCGGAAAGGGTCCGTGCTGTCGGTCCGCTGCGCTTCCCCAGCCGCTCTGCAGTCTGCCCGGGACTGTGTCACTATCAGAGAGGAGTTCATCGCACACAGAAGCCGGCCAAATGTGTATCTCCAGCGAATCCACGTCAACAACCCGTCTGACAGGCCTGCCTCCTTGGACGTGTCCTCTGACAATCCCTCGTTTGGCAGTAAGTTCTCCAGCAGTGTTGAGAAACTGGAGGACAAGGACATAGTCCTGTCCTCCGGCAGAGTTCCGGTGGAGAACAACCGCATGGTGCTGGTGGTGGTGGTCACCAAGAAGGTCAGCGGCAGGATCCAGGTTTCTGCTAAGTCCGAGTACACGGACAACATCCTGTCTGTGGTGTGGACCTCAGAGCCCATCGAGTCCTCCAAGCTGGAGGAGACCTTCGGCGCCCTTCGAGAAGGAGCCAAAAAGGAGCTGGCGGAGCTGCTGAGGTCCAACGTGGATGAGCTGGTTGTAAATCACCAACAGGCCTGGCTGGACCTCTTCATTTCAGGTGAGCTGAGTACATGCTGTTATCACCACCCAACAGAGCTGCAAACTATTAACTAATCACTTCATCATCCAAATAAAACATGTTGACAAAGTGAATTAATAATGAAACCACCAAACCATTCATTCCTTTGGAAGGCTGGCGCTCATGGTAGCTGTTATTACACCAGATAATATATTCTTTCTTTCTCAGCACAGCAGCTGTCAAGCCCGGAAACATGTTTTAGAAATGCAGCTGACGTGGACATTAACCTCAAAGTCTTTTTATTGCGGTCATTCGTGGTTGGCTTTGGTCGTAATCATCACATTGCCCGTAAAGTTGTTGCTATTTTATTGGGTTGTTGCACCAGTATTTAGTGTTTGGCTCTAAACGTTGGTCCTCAGCTCCAAGGTTTTTGACATATTTACACAACATGTACAGAGGCCGACTTCATTACTGTCCAGCAGGTCTCAGTTTCACAGGGTGACTCATAGCACAAGCAGCGATGACAAAGACTATTTACGATAACACACATTGCAAAGTTTTACTTGAAATGCATGTGATGAAGCAGTTAAATTTCACAAAGCGATATAGGGAACATCTTTAATTTTATACAATGCATTTCAGCTTTGTAAAGGAGGGAGTTGATTCCTGATCATGTTTGGGCTGTTTAGAATTGAAAAGTGTTAAAAGGTGACTAAATATGGTCCCTGCAGTGTCTTTGATCAAGAAAAAATGGGTCAAGAAAAAGCTTGTTATCAAATCCTTTGTTTACACAGGTGTTGAAATGAGGAAGATCACAGATTCTCACACGCCATCGAGCCGCACAGTCAACACCACCCTCTATTACATCCTCTCCTCCTCCATGGCCCCCCTGCTGGACCGAAGGCTCAGCAGTGATGAGCGAGCTCGTCTCGAGTCCAGTCTGAACTACGCCGACCACTGCTTCAGCGGCCACGCCACCATGCACGCGGAGAACCTGTGGCCCGAGCGAGTGAGCAGTGCCGCTCAGATCCTGCAGCTGGTCACGCTGTGGACTCTGACGCTGCAGAAACGAGGCTGCAAAGTGCTGGTGGCAGCAGGAGCCCATGGGGCCATGCAGGCCATGGTCCTCAGCTTTGGTGGCCTTCAGTTCACAGAGAACCACCTGCAGTTCCAGGCTGATCCAGATGTGCTCCACAACAGCTACGCCCTGAGAGGGATTCACTACAACCAGGACCTCATCAGCCTGGCGGTGCTGCTGGACACGGAGGGGAAGCCTTTTCTCCACGTGTCTGTGAAGCCGCAGGAGAAGCCGGTGAGGCTGTACGCCTGCGAGGCCGGCTGCCTCAACGAGCCCGTGGAGCTGACGTCGGAGATCAAAGGTCACACCTTCCCTGTGATGGTGACGCAGCCCATCACACCGCTGCTCTACATCTCCACAGACCTGCGCCACCTGCAGGACCTCCACCACACCCTGCACCTTAAAGGCATCCTGGCCCATGAAGAGCACATGGCCAACAGATACCCAGGCCTGCCCTTCCTCTTCTGGTTTAGCGTGGCTTCGCTCATAACTCTCTTCCACCTTTTCCTCTTCAAGCTCATATACAACGAGTACTGTGGCCCCGGCGCTAAGCCCCTCTTCAGGAGCAAGGTATAAGCAAACAGTCCTAACTGGAAACAGAAATGCAAAACTACTCTGCTTTGTTTTTTAAGTGTGTGTGTGAGGTGGCAAAGTTTTCCTGTCTCTGTGTCAACACCTCTGTCGGGTTGGTTTCTAGGTTTTGACTTTCGCCCTCTTTCCCCTCTCACGCTGTCCAGTGTTTGGATTGGGTTTATATAATCGCCCTGCACACATCCCTGTTTGCGTTGAAGGAGTTTTTTATTTTTCGTTTCAGCAGTTTCTGTGACTGTGAGCGAAGAGAATAAAATTTCTCCTGAAAACAGGAGAAAAATAGAGTAGAAGCATTCAGAATCAGTTCAGATTAACATTGTCTCCTGTGGCCAACTGTTCGAGTGCACTTCATGTCTGTTGTGGAGTTTAATGCATTTGTTGATTGAAGTAGGAGGGAAAAAAGCACAAGAATTGTTTTCTTTCAATTTGCTAAGTTATTGTTTTACTGTTTCTTTTATTTTTTTTATCCTGAGCTTCAAATCCTGTGTGACAGCTTCCGCTGACTTAGCAGCTGACAAGAACGTACCAGACGCGTTTCTCTACAGTGGACGCTGTGTCTGCCTTTACCCGTTATTCTATCACTTTTGAGTTTCAATCCCAAGACACTTAAATTGGAGTTTTACAGTCCTAGCAGCGCCAGTGGAGTGAAGTGAATCTTTGAAAACAACACAGGTCATGCAACACATTTTTTCTGGCATTAGGCTCCATTTAGAAGTCGAGCAGTTTACCACAATCTGTACCAACTGGAGACGTTAAGCCACAATTGCCTCATACACAAAGCGTGAAAAGGCCTTTGATCTGATTGATAACCTAAAAAATATTTTACGTGTAAATTCAGTGATTTCCTGAAGGGCAGAATCTGCAATGCTGCAGGACGCCTGGAGCTCTTGCACCTTAACATGTGCCTCAACTCTGGCTAAATAGTAGAAGAGCAGCTCTACTAAAACTCAAAAGGTTTGTTGCTGTAACAGTTTGAAATGGTGCTCGCAGGGCTTTTCATGTCATTAGCAGTGTCGGCTGTCTGAAGTGGTTCCAACCTGTCTGCTCCTCTTCCCTGATCTGTCCCAAGCTACGAACAAAAACTACAGGATAAATCTTTTTGTGACTCAATGAAGCAGAATTCTTCCTGTAAGAGAGGAGCCGGAATTAGAACGAGTCTGTGTTCATACCACCTGTCGTCATCCGCCACCAGAGCTGCAGGTTTAATGTTTCTCATCAGCTGTGGATGCTGTGCTCACTTTGCCAAGTGTCTTTTTCTGCTTTTTCCTTCTTCTCTTCTGCCTTTTGATGATGTTTTATATTGAATCTCCCAATTAAATTAACAAGAAACCTGGACTGGCTTTGGCTCTTTGTCCCTCCTCCTCAGCTTCTCTGTGTTTCCCTCTTTCTGCCGGGAGCCGGTGTGGACGGGC
Organism: Macropodus opercularis; assembly: GCA_030770545.1. Lineage (NCBI taxonomy): Eukaryota > Metazoa > Chordata > Actinopteri > Anabantiformes > Osphronemidae > Macropodus > Macropodus opercularis. Next base: position 17,100,708 of record CM061095.1, read on the forward strand.
TGGGTTAGTGATGAGTCAGAAAAGCTGCTGATGGTTCGTTCTAATCCTGCCTCTGACTTCGCCACCAGGTCGACGGCAAAAGTGAGGAAGGATGCTACGACTCCACGGCCTCTGCCTGATCGCTACAATGCTGCATGCACCTGTTCAACTTGTAGTGATGGTTCAGCTTGAGCTCTGGCAGCGAGAGTTTAATCCGGGTGTTTAATTTAATATAAGACCATGCATTTGTTTCCTTTTGGGTCCACTATGCAATGATAAACCTTTTATGACTGTGCTTTTTGAAGGAATTATACCACTTAGAGACCTGCTGAGGACAGGATGGGTTTAAGCCTTATTACTATTATTATTATTTAAATTGTCTGCTCAGAATTTGAAGGAAGCTTTGTGTCTCACTACCAGACGTGTTAATCTGTGACAACACATGATTTTATTGAGGGATGGTGGCGCTTTCATGTTGCTGCTGCTTGTACACATGAAAACAGAAAACTCTGGTTGACGTGTAAAGTTGTTGTGACGATTGTTTTAGGAAAGCTATGAAAATTGCTGCATGCAGTGAACCCGCTAACTCAGCTCGTGGGGCGGACACATGCTGTGTTTATTGTTCTGCTGGCAGCAGTGGGATTTATTCTGAAAGTCTGCAGTTCCTTTAACGAGTCTTTGATGCTTGTTGCACAGATTTAAAGAGCAACTGCTTTTGCTCTAGTTTCTCATTTACTTCAGTCTGTGTTTAAAACCAAAGCAACTCAACACAGCAAAGGTTGAGAACTGTTGACTTGCAGGAACCAGCATCATCCACGTGTGACTCACATTATGTGTTTAAACCCATTGAGTTGTTGACCCCTTGTTTTCATCTGTATTTAGCTCCAGAGCGTTTGGAGGGTTTTGCACTGTCTGCTTAGAAACAGAAGATAAACCTCCAAATGTTCCAGTGGACTGCAGCTGTGCAGGCTCACAGGGACGAGGTCGTTGTGACCAGAGCTGTCAAAGGAACATCCAGGTTATAAAAATGTGCTCCGCTACAGCTCGATGGGTTTATTTTGGTTTAGCCCACTTCACATGTACGCTGGTGATTTCTCTGCCCTCACATCCCTCGCTCACTCAGCCCACATCCTTTATGGTCAGAGCTCGATGCCAAGGTTTGTTTGCCCAACCAGTGACCTCTGCCTACTCCTGAGCTTTGGGAGCTAACGCTTCAAGACCATACACTGACATTTTCAGTCAAAAATGGGAAATAATTTTTGGGCTTTAGGGATTTTTTGAACCCAGCTACGTTCACAGCACAGCTTTTTGCCGCCGAGTTTAAAATGCAGGTGGCAGTTTAGGATCACACCACCACACACGCGTCATCTGTAAACATGGATGCGAAGCAAAGATCAAATGTGACAAACACCTGATCCTTGCATCAGTGTGATGTGAGCGTAGCCTAATTTGAGTTGTTGGTGTCATGCGGTAATAGTGCTATGATGTTATGATTTGTGTTCTGTCTGATTCGTTTTCTGCGTTTCATGTGAACTACTGAGTGTGCCTTAATGAGGAACAGAATTTATTTAACTCACATTAAATTATTAGTTTTCCTTTTAAATGGAACCAAAACATGTTTTCATTTTGCTTTTTGTTGGGATAATAAATCTCATTATTGTGGGACAATATAAAAAAAGTCTGAAAGTTTGTATTTCTTCTTATTTATCACTGAATCATTCAGCACCTAAATGGTGCATTAATGACTGTAAACACAGTCGGTTACAGCAGTCACAGGTTTTTACCATGTTACCATTGCTGTTTTAAAATTTATTACAACACCCTGCAAAGGAAGAAGTGATAATAGTCAGGACGATGTATCTAACTGTTTAATTAAGAAATTAGATTTCTGTAAAAAAAAACTGAAGGACAATTTTATTCAGTAAGTCAGAAACAGTGTCTACATCTACGGACCTCTCGTCACCACACAGACGCTTTTCAGGAAGATGTGATCACAACCAGAGAAACCAGCTTCCAGATGCACGGTCCTGCTCATGACGAGCCTCAGAAGCCAGTTGTAGGTAGGTTTTGTCTGTAGGTTTCTGCCCAAACCTCAGACGTTCAGGGGACAAACTGAAATCTGAACAGCTTGGTTTATTCCACAGCCGCTGACAGCAGTTGTGTCCTGATTCCAGTGGAGCAGCTGGTGTTAATTCATTGCCCAATGACATCTGTCCTGATGCAGAGCAGTGCCAGTAGAGAACAGTAGAATATAACCAGGTTGAGACCAGGTTTTTGACATTCTGTACTGTGAAGCAGGAACTGTGTTACCAACGTTCTCTAGGACACGAACCAGACTCTAAGACACCAGGGCCCTGAAATGCTGAGGACATCGTAGTGAGATGAAGCGTTTAAACGCATGAAGAGCTCTGAGGCCGGAAGAGGAAATGAGCATCATCATCATTGGAACGAGTTTCACAACAATTGCAAATAAAACACCTGCAATTCATAAGCTGTGCTGAAACTGAACAGATGATGCTCCAACAGGAACAACAGAGGAGAGAAACTGGAAGAGGTTCCAGCAACAGCAAAATGAATGCAAAGTATAGTGATATGTTAAATCTTTGCTGCCTAAACCTTCTGTTATGTCAGAGCTCAAGCAGATGTAATGCACGGCGGCGATGTGTCGCTTGAGGGTCAGGGTCAGAAACACGAGATGCGCAGATCGATCCTCCAACGACTTGTTGATGTGGTAGATCCTGGCTCAGAGCCAGAACAAATCCACTGCTCTCCTGCAGTACAGCAACACGAAGGGAAGAACCAAAACGCAGCCTCTACGAAACACTCTTCCAAACTATCTAATACAGCGTTCATCAAACCGCAGAGCGGTGCTTTCCTGAGGCAGAGCCAGAGTGAAGCCATCTGCGTAAAACATCCAGTCAGTCCCAGCTGAGGTCCCGAACATCCGAACCCAACTCAGAGCACATCCACTGTCTAGAGCTGCCTGGGTGATGGGCTACGAGTCTTTGAGCATGTTAATGTGGGCAAAGATCTTCAGCGCAGGGCCCAGTTTGATGTTCATGGCTCCCATGAGGTGGTCCTCCTTCAGCAGCAGCAGGGCCTGTCCATCGATCTCCTGGGAGCGAAACTCCTCTGCAATCTCCAGGCAACCTGCAGCCACAAAGCACCGACAGTCAGCTCGCACGAGCGGCTGCGGCGGCCTCACGCCCAGACACGGTCACCGCTACTCATCACGACCTCTACGACACCAGGAAAGCCTTTCCGGTGTCTTTCTGCACCCACCTGGAAGCGACGAGATGAACTCGTAGACGTCCTGTATGTTCCACTGGCCGGGGTCGCTGGGCAGGAAGCCGTGGGAGCGCTCAGAGTCCCGCTGGGTGGGCCGCGGCGGAGACAGGGCTCCTTTGTGGCCTGACAAGTCCGAACACTGGCTGGACTCTCCCACGGGCTGTGTGGAGCGACCAGTGGACCGAGCAGCGGTAGCAGGCTTCTGCGCAGACGGAGAGGTCTGAGGGAGAGGGTTTACACACGGTCAGAGCCAAGAGCACGCAACAGGACCTCAACGGCCTGGAACTACCTGGAACTCTACCGCGTGGCTCCTGTGGGACTCCTCCCCATGTAGTGACTTTAAAGAAGGCAGGTTGAGGCTTCTCCGCCACCAGGACGAGTCACTGCCACTTAAACTCATGTCTCACCTTCTTTTTAGGCTCTAAACCGGAGTTCTTGTGGTTCCCGTTGAGCGCCCGTTGCTTCTTCATGTTCTCCAGGGTGGTTTTGCGGTTTGGGAAGAGACCCATCCTCTTTGTGCATCCAACATTGTAGCTAGGACAAAACGTTAAGATCGTTCAGACTCTGGACCCTTCACTGAACCGAGTTTCGTCTTCCCCGTCTTACCGCTTGGCGCACACTGTAGAACAGAACCTCTTGGACCTTTTGAAGATGTAGGCGAAGTCCACTCTGCCGCACAGCTCGCAGGTCAGCATGGGCTCCTGCTGGGCCTTCAACTCTGAGGGGACGACGATCAAGGGTCAGACGGCCCGACACAAACACACAACACCACAGGAAACACGGTTCGACACTAGTTGACTGTCCCAGCATGCACTGGGGCGTTTCGCACGAATCGCCACTTTGCTTTGTTTTGTGTTTTTATTTCTACCTGATGTCGCGTTATTGATAAAACAACTTTTGGATTATTGCCTGGATTTATTATGTAAATGGTCCTGGGTTTGGTCCATTTGAAGCTCAGATGAACACTGCTCCATGATGTCCCTGAACACAGCACACACCCTTATTTATGGTGCAGAGTTCTATTCATTTGTGTCCCATCAGGTCTTAAACCGTCACATTTGTAAACTGTGACTCAGTTTTAGTTTACTATAACTGTTAGACCTCGAAGAACCAACCAGCTACGATGGAACCTCCTGGTCTGGGAGAACATGCAGCTCTGACTGTCTAGTCTCACATTAAATGTGCGGCAACCTCCGTACCCTTTGGAGTCACGCTGTCCATCTTTGCGTCTGCCGTGTGTCTCCTCAGGCTCTCGATACAGAAAGATGGACGTTCAACCTGCAGACAGCGAAAACATTAACTTCAGTACAGGAGCAGAAACACGCTGCGAGCCGTGTTTTAGAAGCCCGGCTGGGTTTTCATTGAGCCGACGTCTGATGCGTCGATCTTCAACGTGAGAGGTGGTGATTTCATTTGCTCCAGGTAAATAACCCGTGTGGCTATAAATTCCCTTGACTCACGCTCACGTTGAGGCCCAGCCACAGACGATGTGTCATACTGCAAATAACTGCTCATGAAAGCCCAGACTCCTGCCGTGGCAACTGTTCTCACTAAAATTAGAAGCATCCTGTTCAGCTCTGTTCATCTGGCCTGTTCGTTTGTTGACTCCTTTTCCTAACCAGCATCGTCCTCTTTTGGACAACACCACAGATCAGCTGTATTTAAAGTCAAACAAATGTGCTGCCGCTGAGATGCTGGATCCTCAACCTCTGTAACTGTTAGTTGTGGAGATGCAGCAGGTATGTAGCCGACGGCCTTCACTGAGCAGGCAGCATCATCAAGGACCCGGCAGGACTGCTCCCTCCCTGCTCGGCTGCTTTCTCATATTCACGCCTCTCTTCTCTAGTCTGAACGGAAGCCAGGAAAACCTTTTCTCCGACGTGGCAGGTACATCAGGCTGAGCAGCACCCGATTACTGCTCGTGGCAAACTGAGCCGTACTCACGGGAAAAGGCTCTGCTCCCTCCTGGATGACGAAGCCTTCGATCAGATGGGTGAGGATGTGGGACTTGACTAAGGCCTGGGCTGCTTTGCTGTCTCCATCGTTCTGGCTGCTGGCAGTGGTCCCGTTCCCAGAGGTCATGACTGGAGCCAGGCCGCCCCTCACCTGTCAACAGAGCATCCACAGAGGATCAGACACTGTTCGCGTGTGAGGAGATGGATTATTCATGCGTGTATGCAACAAACTGCTGTGAACACGCGTCAACTCAATGTTAATCATTAGTAAAAGATACTTATTCGCACCCTGCAGCACATCACCCGTTAACTTTTAGGGAAATAGTTTGTTTTAACGTATTAATGTATCAGTTGAGCAGCATTTTACTTGTTTATTGTTACACAGTGCAGATCTGACAGCGGTGGCTCCTTAATGAGCTCGGTTCGGTCCGGTCCAGTTTTAAGCGCCGTGTTATTATGGGATGAGTAACGCACTTCGCGGACGCGTTCGGCTCTTTCCTCCTCTTCCAAAAACAATGTTGCGCAAACTCGCAGCTCGCGCCGCTAAAATCAAAACGCGCTCGCGGGGATTTAACTGTCGTTTCTGTGTCTGAATTAAACCACGCGGCGTTTTAACGCGTTTGAGCACAACTGCACAACTTTGAGGCACTTTTCTTACTTTTCCAGCCCGGACTGCGTCGGGAAGCGGCCGCTCCGCTCGGAAACAATGGTAGAGGGAAGAAAAGCTCTTTGTTCAGCGCGTCTCCAAACGCATCGCGGTCCCTCCGTCAGTTCGGCCGGAGAAAACCCAACGAGCCGCCGAGTCACGGAACCGCCGCGTTACCGGAGCGCGTGCAAGTCCAGCAGCTGGTTCATGTCCTCACCGCGCTTCAGCTTTACGCTGGTTAAACGCGCCGCAAAGCCCGACGCGTGTCCGTGTGCGGACCAACACAGTCACACGGGAACGTCCGGCGACGACCTTCAAAATTAAAGCCGACGCAGGACAGTAAGCGAAGAGGTTTCATTTCTTAAAAGGAATATTCAGGCTACCGTTCACGGGATTGATACCATGACTGTTACGTCAGAGTCTTATTTACATCTATGGGTCTGAAACTGGATTTAAATAAGAAATAACAAGTTACAATCAAGAGAATAAAAAGCCAGGTAATTGTGATGCCCTGGGCCATCTGGGCTTTCACGCCCGTCCTCTGCTCAACGCGCACGGCCCCGGCTGACGGGAGGCTTTTATTTTGAAGTAGGCAGACGGCCGATGGGGCGCTGCTGCGGACCGGGTCGATCCACTGGCTCCGCTCACCGGACCCTGCACCTGTGTCATGACTCGGAGCTGGAGCTGAGCTCTCATGTCAGCGCTGGGCCTGATGAAAAAGCAGTGTCTGGCATCTGGGACCTTGTCCTCGGCTTCTCTCAGAAGGAGGTGGATCAAGAAGAGCAGGGTCGCTCCGTGGGCGCAACAGGACGCGCACGGCGACTGTCAGCTGTGCAGGTGAGACGATGAAACAGAGAAAGGCAAAGAACAAGATGATCAGGGTCCTCATATCAATATTATTCATATTCATATTATTCATTTATATTCACACAGCAACGTGAAACCAAACACACTATAGTAAATCAAATGGCTCCATAAATACTTAGAGCTGTGAGGAATCATTAAGCGAGTAGACGTGTTAACAGCTCAGGTGTGTCAATCTAAAAGTAGTTCACCATTAAAATCTCAGTGCCTTCGTTTGTCTAGTGGAATATTCTGAGTAATGGTGTTAAATGCACAATAACTGTCATTCTTCATTTGTTTTCTCAACAAGCTGCAAAAGTATCATGTATCTAGAACATTTCTTTCCTAACCTGTGGTGACTTTGACACTAATAATGCAAGACAACACGTTTGTGCTTCTGGCGTGTTTGAAAGCGTCTCTTGTGGACGACAGTAGGTTTGCTCCTGAACCTTGGCCCTACTCTAATCCACCAGTTGAACTGTTGTGTTCCAGGTGTCCTGTGTTTCCTCTGTCTGGCAGTAGTCGCACCGTTCGTCGGATTGTGACTGCATGCGTCCTGTCCTTCTTGGCCCTTCTTGGCTCCGTGACCTTTGACCTCAGCTCTAGCTTTGAGCTGCTGCGCTCCACGGAGGCCGCCCACGACGCGCTGACTTCGTGCAGGACGGTGGTCATCCTGCAGCTCGTCACGGCGCTTCAAAACATGAGACGCTTATCGACAGACAACGACACCACGGAGGCCAGTTTTCCAGAGGTTGTGTTGCCTGCGTTGGGCCGTGTCTGTGGTGACGCCAACAGCCATGGGCTCTCGTGCAGCGCCGAGCTGGCTGCGGTTTGCCTGGAGTTGAGACTGAGCATTGATGGATTTCTAAAGGCTGAGTCAGATAACAGCACAGGTGAAACGGGCTCCTCTCGGTTCTCACTGGTCATTGGAACCCTTCTTGACATGTGGGGAACGGTGGAAGACTCTCTAGCCAAGGCCAAACTGAACTCCGACTGGAGAGTCGTTCTGTGTGCACGACTCCTGACGACATTCATCGAGCTCAACCACCAGTTGATAGACTTCCCCGTCCTGGCAGCTCACCCTGCCTTCCAGTCCAACTGGACCTATGTGCTGAGCTACCTCGGCTTTGCCAGGGTCCTGACTGAACAGCTGAATGACTGCTGGATGGAGAACGTGGACTTCAAGTTAAACTCAAGCCAACAACGTTCTGGCGTTTTTGACACACGTCTGTGGCAGATCTCTGGAGCAGAACCCGAGCTCCTTCCTGGCTCTGCGTCTGGAGTCAAAGCACTGACGAACACTCGGCAGTGCTTGTTGGACCGTGCGGTGCCGGCTCTCAGGCTGACCAGTCGATCGGTGGCTTCTGCCCTCAGTATGAGGATCTGCCTGCTCACGATAGCCTGCTTCATCTACCCAGCGGTGATGTTCTCCTTCAAGCAGATGACAGAGTGGATACAGAACTATGCTCAGACCCTGAGAGAGAAGACCGAGGACCTGAAGCACCAGAGGCAGTTGGCTGAGGACCTGCTGCACCAGATGTTGCCCAAGTCCGTCGCCAAGCAGCTGCGCAAGCACAAGCACGTTGAGGCCGAGAGCTACGAAAAGGTCGGTGGAAGCTAACGAACCTCTCTCTGCCATGTAGGTTTGCTGAATATTTATTAATTAATCAAGTAATAATTACGAGTTTGGAAACTGTCTTTGAACCTTGAACCAAACCTTGAACTTCGGTTGCCTTGACCTGATCTGGGGCTTGTTGATATTGATCTTCTGGACCTGACATGAGACGTGGCTGTAGAACTGTTCTGGACTCTTGACTTAATGGTTTGGTCTGGACTTGAAACCTGATTTTATCCAATTCACTAGTAGTGAGTAGATGAAGCCGACCCAAAGCTGAGGGGTAGAAGCTGCTGGCAGGGAAGTTAACATTTCACACATTGAGAGCTTCCAATATTCGAGGTTCACGGGATGCTACTGCAAAGACGCTGCCTCTGCAAGATCTGCAGACACGCTGGGTGTGTGTGTGTGTTTGCTGCCTTTGTTGCTATTGTTGCTGTAATTGCCTGTAATTGCCCTGCTCCATATTCATCACCAGATAAAACAAGTTATGTGGACGAAAATTGCGTTTGGAATATTGACGAGGTTTGAAACAGCTGTAACAAAAGCTCTAATCTGGAGCTCTGGAGTATTCTAGAAAAGAAATGGAAGCGTTCCTCCTTAAAAGCCTAAAATCGATGCCCCCTTGATGAGGAAAGCTGAAATTCAATAATTGTTACGTACACGCATTTACTCTGCAGCAGTTTCACCTGTAACGGCGTGTTTCTATGACGCGGCTGGAGTCACGTCTCCTGGTCTTGTTCCAGGTGACCATCTTTTTCTCCGACATCGTGGGCTTCACCTCCATCTCTGCGTCGTGTGCTCCTCTTCAGGTGGTGGAGATGCTTAACAACCTCTACATGTGCTTCGACACCCGCATCGACTCCTACGACGTCTACAAGGTGCAAGACAACGATCCACAAACAAATGTTTCACTTTAATGTTCAGCATGTATTTCATGAACTTATATTCTCTTATATTCTGTGAGATTTAACATTTAGTTATAAATCCACCTCTGACCAGGTGGAGACTATTGGAGATGCGTATATGGTGGTGAGTGGGCTGCCTGAGAGGAACGGGGACCGACATGCTGATGAGATCGCTAAAATGGCCCTGGATCTGGTAGCAGCCGTCAGACAGGTCGCCATCCCTCACATGCCCAACCACCGGCTGCAGCTCCGAGCAGGCATCCACACAGGTGACACTATCTCCCTGCAGTTTGACAGGAGCGGGACACGTGTTGGCTTGTTGTAGCAGATTGAAGCTCAGCGCCGTGTGTCCTTGTCGTACAGGTCCGTGTGTGGCCGGAATAGTGGGCTACAAGATGCCGAGATACTGTCTGTTTGGAGATACGGTCAACACGGCCTCTAGGATGGAGTCCACCAGCCTGCGTATGACAACCCAGACACGCATCACACAGACCAGCTCTGACTGTTTCAGTGTCTACCAGAGACGACACTGTGGCAGAATGAGCTCAAGAGCTTTAACCAGGTGGTTTTTGCACAAAAAACAGAAGTGCAGAAATGAATTCTCGTTTCTTGTTGCCTGTGTTTCAGCTCAGAGAATCCACACCAGTTCAGAAACCTACCTGGCTCTGATGAAAGACAACGCCTACGAGCTGCAGCTTCGTGGAGAGATCGATGTTAAGGTAAACACGTCCGTTGCGTTATTAAGACTTTGCTTCACAGGAAGAAAATATCCAGTTACAAGACAGAGTTGGAGTAAAAAGACTAAAGCCTCAGATGTGTCAGAACCTTGTGGACAGACTCTTCCGTCCTCTCTCCTGTTTCCAGGGTAAAGGCAAAATGAACACGTACTGGCTGGTTGGCCATAAGAACTACAGCGTGCAGAACGACAGTCTGGTTTGCCACTGGAACCCCAACATGTCCCGGAAGAAGAAGAAGGCGACGGCCGGAAGCGAGGTGTCAGTGGCCACTGTGAGTTGAACTGGATCTGTCTTTTCTGCGTCTCAGTAACACGCTGCCTACTGTCTGGACCTGTCGTGTCCCTGTGTTCCAGTCCTCCGTGACAGTGCAGAGCCTGACTGAAAACGCCACCACCCCCGTCTGCAACCACACTCCGCTGGCTGGGCTGAGCGTGGAAGCCCAGATGGAGCCCTGCGGCAGCAGCTACGGGACCTTAGGCTCCATGATCGGGGGTCTGCAGGGGGGAGACGAGAGCCCTCTACCCAGCCAGCGTAGGAGCAGCGCTGGACACAAGCCTGACCTGCTGCCGGGATCGAACCCCCACCTGTGACCGAGCATCCTCAGATTACGGTGGATACTGTAGCACAGTTACTGCTGACGGCTGTGATTAGCTGCAGCGTAAAGGAGCCTCCAACTGAAGCCTGGTGTAGCATCGCCACCTTTCACAGCAGCAGCGTTTGTGTTCTGTGCTGTATATTGTGTCTGATGTATGGGTTTTGTTTTCCTTTGTTGCTCTGGAGTTTAAATAAAATCAGCTTTCTTCAGTTTGGTACCTGTTTTTTGTCCGTTTCTAACACTTTTGTCAGTAGTGTTTTATTTTTTGTTGGATGGAGGATGAAGGACAAATGTTTCTGCCACCAAGTGGTCAGAAATGTTTATTACAGCCGTGAACCAGGACTCAGTTTTACTGGCCAAGTGTGTTTGTGCTTACAAGGAAATTAAATCCAGTTTCTAGCTGCTCTTATCTTACTTACACACAATAAGAGCAGCAATACAAAGGATGCAGTGACACAGAGCAAAGCTGAGCCAACATACAAGCATGTAGGTACAGGAACATTAATCACATCTACATAAATCTTATTATATACATAAAGTGGCTTAGTGATTAAATTATACAGTTTTGAGTTAAGGTTTGTGGCGCAGTTTAAAGCCACCATTGCACAGATTAACTGTTCATCTCAGTCGTTTTGTGAAGCAACTGTTCTTGGGTCTGGTTGTGTTGGCACCAGACAGATGACCTTGTGTAATTAATTCTTTAGAGACTCTATCTTATATTAAACCCAGTGGTATCTGAAGCTCTTTCTCACACACAAATGATGCTAATAACATAACAGTAAAATAAACCATAAGAACTGATTCGGTTCATGCATAGTAATGACTGGTTTTCAGCAGTTGGTTTGTGGGTGTATCTACCTGGGAAGTAACCAAAGATGTCAGATGAACGTGGAGCTGATGTTAAGTGTAACCTACTGTTTACTTTACTGCTATTTCAGTTATCCTGTTACAGTGATGCCTTTACTTGTAGTGCGTATTTTGCAGTAAACTTTGCATCCTCAAAGCAGCAAAAGTTGTCAAATACATGTAGCGGAGTAAAAAGTCAAAGTACCAAGAAGTACTCGAGTACAAGTAGACAGCGTCTGAGTTCACGTCCTCGGCTTCGCTCCAGCTCCGAGTTCTCCTCGCTGCTCGGTTTCCTGGATGAATAGTAATGTAAAAAACCACGTGGTGTGAAGGCATCAGGCTGCAGCTTCTTTTGTTCAAATCAATCAAACCGGAGACGGACGCGGAGCTGCTGAATCAGGAAATCACCGGTACCGCATCTATTCCTGCCTTTAACGCGACACACGCTGCCTTTCGATTCAGATTCGCAGCTGCTCGGACGCTAACGTTCAGCTAAGATAACACCGCGATAGCGGAGAAAAGTTTGTGTAGCAGCATCGTTTGGTGTCGTAATTTAGAGACGCCGTTAGCTTAACGACACAGCAGCGAGGTAACGTCATCTTAACGAGCGCTGCGTCGCTCGTTTCACTCACTTATTTCAGCTGGACTTCAGCTCAACGTCACATTTGTGTGTAATACAAAAACTTTACCTGGTGTGTGTGCGCGGCGGCGAACTGTGTAACTTGCCCTGCTGCGTGTTAGCATGCCAGCTAGCCCGCTGTACTACCATTATGGGAACAAAGAGCGACAGTGGTTAGCTCGTTAGGCTAATGAGGCTAACGGCTAAAGCTGCTTCACGGACACCGGTAAAGGTTCCAGCGTCTCGAGCCTTTGCTTGATTTTAACCGGGCGCTGATAAACTTAGTCAAACATCAAAAGTAGAATTAAGAAGCGGGCAAAGTGGCGAGTTTTAATCGCTGCCATTTGATTTGAAGGCTTCAATAGGAAACTTCCTTTGACGTTTTGTTACACATATAGTAATAAATTCTGCTAATAATTACTCGATTGGACTGTTTATTCAAACTTGCAACTCCGCTGTTGTGACGTGGATGGAACGAAGACAGGGTTTTCCTGCCGTTTGTCATTTTTATGTGGTACTTCGTGTCCTGCTGGTAAAATTAAACCTCAGGTCTCAGTCCAACACTTTCGCTTCCACAGCTGGTAACTAACTACTGTACAAGTACAACTTTGAGGAACTCGGGCATTTTCTGCCTCATTCTTTGTTTCTCTACATGTCAGTGGGAAAGTACTTTTACTGAAGTCAGTTCGCGTCTCAACTTTACTCGTTTTATTTCTTCACTTTATTTTTCAACAGCTTTAGGTCGGAAACCTAATGTAAAATATGGCTCGTTATCAACAGCAATAAATGTAATAGTGTTTGTACTTTACACTTTGGAAGCGTGTGTTGAACACATTCATTTAAGAATTTGAAGTAATACAACCTTTTGTTCAGGTGAATGCAGACACTGCTGTGGTTGCTTAGATTAGACTTGGTTAGAATTGGCTCATTTCAATAACTGGTCATTAGGGAAACAAGTTGGGATGTGTCGCACCTGTAAATAAGCACAGTCCTATAGTAAATGTACTTGATTGCTGTTTAGTACTGGAACATGTCATTAAGAAAAGTAATGAATTACCTGCAGTCCTCTGAGAAAAAGTGCTTTGTCTTATCCTCAGCACTTGTAATCGAATAAAATATACATACTTCTGATGATAAATTGTTTTGTGCAATGAATCTCTGTAACAGTAATTCTACACTGGGCAGTGGAAGCTTAGGTGATATAACTTTTCTATGGCGATTTCTTTTTAAGTGGACCCTCTGCATCTCTGACAACATGCCACGTAAGAAGGTGACGGACATCTCAGGGAACGGTGGCGTGAAAAAGAAGCGGACCGGTGGCAAAAGGAAAGAGCGGGACTTCAGCAGCGATGACGAATTCGACTTTGAGCAGGAGAACAACAAGAAACCTGGGAAGCCTGCCGCCAAGTCTGGTCTCCAGCCCGTCACTGTGGCCGACGACGTCAAGGAGAAAATAGTAGGTTTGATGCACAGTCTAAATGCTAATTACAGACACAATTACACAGGAATTGTAATTAAAACAAAAACATGCTTTGTCTTTTTACTGAATGACATAACTGGAGGTCAGAAAGGCGAATCGGCACCAAGTCAGCAGTTTAACCTTCTTTATCAGTTGTTGTTCTGCCAATAAGGCAGAACAGTCTGACACTTGGGAAAGGAATTCAGTTTTCTGTTGAAGTTTTCTCTGAATGGTGTCTGCGTTTGGGTAATGTTTCATTATAATATGTTTGATTTCCTCCCAGTGGTGTGAACCCAAGGCTGACATTTTATTACAGAATATATTTTTTATAAATGCAAAGACCAGTAGGACAAGATTCTGTATTTTTATTTAACATTTTCAGTTGAGTGAAATTTCAAGACTTCAACCTGTAGTTAAAATGAGGAAATTCCTTTTCCTCAATATCAGGATGTTCTTTCATGTGCCGTACTTTTTGTCTTAAGGAATCTACGTATGAGGTGATTTACTGATCTCAGGTTTTTCCTTCTGCAGAAACTTGAGTTACCCAAGGTTAAAGGTCAGCTGCTCATATTTGGAGCAACCAACTGGGATTTGATTGGAAGAAAGGAGGTACCCAAACAACAAGGTAGCGTAATTTTATGTGAAGTAACAAGCTGTATGAATACTCATTAATCATCCTCATTAACTGTAAATGCATTTTATTTCATTTCATTAGTTAATTCCACTTTATTTACAATGTTAGATTAGTTGAGAAAACACGTCATTTATTCTAATGGATGAACAAGACTGTTTCTGTTAACATTTTAAAACCTGAGTGTAGCCGTTATGGTCAAATGAAAAGAGTCTGTCACTGATCTGTGTGTCAGTCAAGGTTACGACCCTGAAGATCTGTATTATCACTGTTAATACTCACACTTAGCAAGAAGAGATTCTTCACGCGAGCACCCGACTAGTGTTTTAAGTCGGACTTCAGATCTCACGAGCCTTTTCTTTTCGGGGATGAACCAATCTGTGGGGCTCGGTCCTGCTTGAGGCCCATTGTCGGTTTTGTGTGTGTTCCTGGTCTCACTGCAGAGTAGATGTGTGTTTGTATAGTCAGATAAAATCAAAGGACTGGTGAGGATTTGCATTGAATGAAATGACTACGAAGCGCCACATGTTAGGTAAACATGTGCGTCTTTGTTTGGGGTTCACAGACCACATATGTGTTTCAGCTGGTGAGATCCCTCTAATTGATTGTGACACTAATGTCTATTCATATGTATGCATGCTCAGTGCCTCCCCCCTGCAGCGAGCCCACCGATGCCCGGGGCAGGCTGTGCGTCGACTTGTTCCATCCTTGCCTCGATTCTCTGGTACAGGCTGATAAATCAGCTTTGTTGGGGCTGGATGGGGGGTTGGGGTGTCAGCAGGAGCAGCTGCATAGACAAAGACCAACTCTGGATGCGTGAGTTGCGGTGCCTGCCAGAGCATCGAACGCACATTCACATAATTCTTTTGTTGAGGTCTCGCACGTCTCAAGGTTGAGTTGGGTGTTTTGAGCATCTACTGTGGACGTGTGGCAGCAGTTTGTCTTTATTCGGAGACTTTATATATGGAATTAAAACTCTTCCCAGCAGTCATGGCCTTTAGCCAGACTCACATTTGTTGTTGTTGTGCTGCCAGGACAGCTTTTAAGTTTTAATACGTTTTCAGGAGATTTCATCAACGGTTTACTTCAGCATAGTGACGCAGACCTTGACTGACCCAGCCAGTGTCTTCTACCTTGGTTGCTGTTTTTTTGTCACTCTTTCTTTAGGTGTTGAGTGATACACTAAACACAGATCTTCTTGCGTAAAATCATATGTGATATCTAGTTCATGTTGACACTAGAATCAATCTTTACATCACTAATTGCAGTATTGTGGTTTGCTGCTGGATAAAACCGCTGAAGACTATAAAATGTGTAGAGTCACATGCTGACATACCTCCTGCTTGTTTTGCAGCTGCTTTCCGCAACTTGGGCCAGAACCTGTGGGGCCCTCACCGCTACGGCTGTCTGAATGACGTCCAGGTGAGCTGTGTGGTGGCCGGTCCCTGTGCTGCACACAGTCTCCTCATGACCACGGAGGGCAAGCTGTGGAGCTGGGGTAAGTAACAGGCTGCGTTCAGGAGTAAACGGCCAGACAGGCTGAGCTTGTACCCAGAAAACTGAGCTTTGTGTCACTGTTCTGGAGACTAAAACAGAAGTCACTGAGCTTTGACTTTCTGGTTTCTCAGGTCGTAACGACAAAGGTCAGCTGGGTCACGGCGACACCAAGCGCCTGGAGGCCCCCAAGTTAATCGAGGCTCTGGCAGATCACCTGATTGTTGCTGCCGCATGTGGACGCAATCACACCATGGCCCTGACAGGTAGAATTCAGTGGACGGATCCCTCCACCTTGTGTGAACCTGTTTTGGGGATAGTGTTATTCATCAGAGTCCAGTTTTTGTTGCTCTGTATTTTAAACATACAGTGGACATGTTTATGGTTTGTTTTCCGCCCTCAGAGGACGGAACTGCTTACTCCTTTGGTGAGAACAAGCTGGGTCAGCTCGGCCAAGGCAACCAAACAGATGCGGTTCTGAGCCCAGCACCAGTAAGTCGTTACGGACAGGCTCCGTATGATCCATATGATGGAATAGAGCTGGTTTAAACCACCTGTTGGAGGCTGACGGTCTGACGTTTTCAGCGTAGCGTGTTTGGCTTCAATCTGCCAGTTCTAATAGCGTAGAGACGTTTTGACACTTGGCTAACTGTGTATGAATGCAGAGTGTAACCATGTTACTGCACCTTCCTTCTGCCTAGATTTCCTACAATGGCCAGCCCCTGGTCAAGGTGGCCTGTGGCGCTGAATTCAGCATGGTGGTGGACTGTAAAGGAAACCTGTACTCCTTTGGCTGCCCAGAGTACGGACAGCTAGGTATGTTGGTAAATGGTTTCACACCTTCGGTATCGTTCCAAATGATTCTGGGTAATCGCGAGTCACCGCCTGTCTCCCGGTAGGTCACAACAGCGATGGGAAGTTCATCGCTCGCTCTCAGCGCATTGAGTTCGACTGTGAGCTGATTCCTCGCCGTGTCGCCATCTTCATCGAGAAGTCGAAGGATGGGCAGATCATGCCAGTGCCCAACGTGGTGGTCAGGGATGTGGCCTGTGGGGCGAACCACACGGTGAGAAGTGTCGCATTGATCTAATTAAGGGTGAATCTACAGACTTTTGTCCTGGACACTGGAACGTTGTGTGTGTGTGTGTGTGGTTGCAGCTGGTGCTGGACTCTCAGAAGCGGGTATTCAGCTGGGGGTTCGGAGGTTACGGACGCCTGGGCCACACAGAGCAGAAGGATGAGATGGTTCCTCGACTGGTCAAGCTGTTCGACTTTCCGGGACGCGGTGCCAGTCAGATCTACACAGGCTACCAGTGTTCCCTCGCCGTTAGTGAGATGGGTGAGAAGACTTCTGTCCAGTCTCGTTCTGCTGAACTTTAACACCTGTAGCGTGAACCGTCTCCATAAATGATGTGCTGCTGTACTTGTGTGTACAGGAGGACTGTTTTTCTGGGGGGTAACAAATGTTTCCAGAGAGTCAACCATGTATCCCAAAGCGGTGCAGGATCTGTGTGGCTGGAAGATCCGCAGCCTGGCGTGTGGGTGAGTATGAACATTACTTCTGTGACGCTGAGGGACAGCTGACTGAACCTCTGACTTCTGATACGCTTGAAGATCATTCAGTTCGGACTGTATTCGTCCATTTGACAAGGAGACTTCGTTTACACAGGGATTTCTTGCACCCAGCTTTGTTGCTTACACAACGTCCTGGTCCAGTAGTCTCTCTACACAACTGTTGGCATATCAAGGGAAATACACTACTGAGCTGCAGGAACTGTACTTGTCGTTGTGTGAAGCGAAGGTTTAGAGACATGAAGGCCCTTGGGGACCCAGCTGAAGTCTGACTGTTTGTTTTTAACAGGAAGAGCAGCATCATTATAGCTGCAGATGAGAGCACGATCAGCTGGGGCCCCTCGCCCACATTTGGAGAGCTGGTAAGAGCTGAGGCTTATTACACCACACTGGGCACATTGGTCCATATTTGAGTTCAAATAAAATAAGCCATGGATTCAACTGGAAACGTCCACAGGATGACGATCCTTTATCCCCCAGACACACTGATGCTCTGAGTTTCATTTGTCTTTCAGGGATACGGAGACAACAAACCTAAATCCTCCACCACCGCTCAGGAGGTCAAGACCTTGGATGGTGTCTATGTTGAGCAGGTAAACAGAGCTAAATGCAGAGATGCTCTAGTGTAATTATCCCGTGTTTAACTAACTGTTGCACAGTTCATGCTGTGAGGAATATTAGTGTTTGTTTTTAAATGGATCCACCCGATGCAGATGTTTTGTTGTTTTATGCTGTGTCACAGGTAAAGATTCAGATAAGACATTCACTCTGATCTCATTTCTGTCACACTGATGATTTACTGTCCTGTGTTGCTTCTTCAGGTGGTGATGGGCTACTCTCACTCTCTGGTTATTGCCAGACAGGATACTGATGAGGACAAGGACAGACTGAAAAAACTGCCTGAGTACAACCCCCGAACACTCTGATTAGACCTGCAGCAACAGCTCGACCTCTCCCACTGGAGCAGAGAGCAGGTTGAGGCGCTACAGGCCTGAAAGAATCCACATATCTCAGCTACCAGCAAACGGGCTCTACACCAATTTGGACACAGATGTTAGAGCGACTCAAGGCGGACAGTCCAGCTCTCAACAGCTCCTCACTTCCAACCTCGAGCAAACCTGCAGCAGTTTGCTCCAAGCACTTCACATCCAGCAGTCGTGCTTCCCAAAGCCCTTTTCCACTTTGTAATACAGCCAAACGTTTGTGTCTAATGTTCTGTTGTTTTCTTCGTTTGCAGTATTTGAAACGATAGTCGTCACATTTACGGGTGCTACAGCTGACCCTCAGTCTTTTCCTACTGAGGGCTTTTCAAAGACCAACACTCCATACCTGTGCCTTTTTCTATGTGTGTGTTCAGGATATGGAAGGTGTTTGTGTTCGGATCAGTCTGATTTAATGTTGTATGAGCAGGTGTGAGCAGATGCCACCGATTACAATCAGGATTTGGAACTTGATGTTCTGATTTAGTGCACTCCACTCGATGTTACATTCCTTTTTATTGTCGTCGTCAGTGTTTGCATCCAGGACGCGCACCTCAGTCCTCAGACCCACAATGTCTACTTGCTCTCTTGTCTTTGCTAATTTGAGTAATATTAACTTTTCCTATGCTCAAAGTGATTTGTCCAAGCAGGTCTGAACTTTAGAACCATTAACAGTCTGGAAATGGTTTGCGTCCTTGTTTTAAATACAGCAGAGGTGTTTTCCTGCTACGTGTATTATGTTTTTTATGGTGATATTTCTTTGGGTTATTTTTTTCTCGATTGGAATGGTTCAATAAAGTTTCATGTAAACTGACGCATACCTCTGTCTTTTGTATTGGTCTTGGTTAACATCTATATTTGTGTTTCGACTTCTGCTCTGATCCTCATTTCTCTAACTGAACACTGTCCTAGTGTGTTGTGGTGTCTGTACCCATGTTTTACGTCTTTGGTTGCTAGACAAAGCTGAAAAGACTAAGTGATTGCTCATTTTGAAACGCATCTCATCTTTGGCTTTTATGAGCAGGTACTGATGCAAACACTAATACGTTAATGCCTATTTGTCATTCTACACAACTCTATTTTAGGTGCCAGTTTGTTAGGGACACCAAGCTCAAGTAATCAAGTCCTGCAGTGAAGGTAATACAACTTCAACAGTTTCATTTCAATTACATTTTTCTGAGAACTGCTACATAGTAAAATTCAACTGTAGCATGAAGCTGAACATTACAACCTTCATGCAGGAGGATCTGAAGCAGTCTAAATTTGACTAGCTTACTGTACCTAATAAACTGGCAACTGAGTATGTTTGTGTACTGCTCTGTAACTGGTTTGTCCTGAAAACATGAACAACCAGTAAAGTTAAGCAGTTACCATGGCTGTTGACAGCTGGGTCCTCATCTCAAAGAAAACAGACAAGCTTCTGTTGTCTAAACATTTATTTAAATGTACAAAATCTGATGAATTGTCAATTTAATCTTCATCATCCTCTTCCTCTTCATCCTGATTGATCTGGAAGTAGCGAAGCTCGTAGCTCTCCTTGGTGTTGGCGACAACGCGCAGCCAGTCACGGAGGTTGTTCTTCTTCAGGTACTTCTTGGTCAGATACTTCAGGTATCTGCAGAACAGGCATAAAGCAGTGATTTAAGACGAGCACAGGCTGCTGATTTAACGCAATGCACCGAGGGTCGCCGCAAACTTCTGACAACACATCCTAGATAAAGCAACCAATACTGTCAATACAGTAACTGAGGTACGTTCCTTGATTCTACAAGTCGCATAAAATCTTTACGACAAATTTTGATGCAATTTCTTCATCAAATTTTTCACATTCGCATTGCTCAAAAGGACAAAAAGTTCATGATTGACAAGTAAACTTTTCCCCACAACAAACACGCTCGACTCCAACGGCAGCACCAACGTGAAACAAGGAAGCTATTTTAAGTATCAGTAAATGTAAAGAAGAGTTTGGTGAATCAATAATATTTGACAAAACCAAATCTGAAATATTACTGAATGCTGCACTTTAAAACCATTGTCCATTAACCTAGAGGTAAATGTCTGTCAATCATCTGATGGTACCCATCGTATAATAGATAGTACAAAAGAGAACATTACTGAACAAATAGCATCATAAAGTCCAAGGAACGCAGACAAGTGAATCAGAGTTGTGGAGACGTAAAGCTGGGTTAGCTTCATACAAGAGAGCATGACCATGAGAAAGAAGCTGATTAAGCCGTGGAGCTGACAAGTTAAAGGTGAGATCGTCACCTTGTTATTTTGAAAATTAAGTCTGAAACAAGCTAAATAAGTAGCTGTAGAAAACAAAATCAGCTGCTGCCCTTCATGTGTATTAAATACATGTGTCTAACAATTTACCTTTTAGAGAAAGGAACCTCAGAGGACACTGTGATCTTGCTCTTGCTCCTCTCGATGGAGACCACACCACCACCCAGGTTGCCGGCTTTACCGTTCACCTTGATGCGCTCATGAAGAAACTGCTCCTGGAAATAGCACATCGCAGAAACGTCACGAGTTCGTTCCACCGACACAAGCCCATCACCAGGCGAATCCGTCTGTCTACCAGTGATTTTCTCAATACTTATGTCAACTGTGGAAAAATGGCATTTGACAACATCTGGTCTACATATTTGGTTTTCCTGTGTTTTTGCTTGTTGACACACGACTTACAAAGTTGGCAGCGTCCATGATGCCATCTTCAACGGGATGGGTGCAGTCCAGGACGAATTTCAGGACCACCTTCTTCTTCTTGCCACCTTTACCGGTGTTTTGCTTCTTCTGCTGATAAAGCACACAAACAACACATTTATGACGCGGTAGCCTGGTGCTCTTTAAACTGCCTGGTCCATCTTACAGGAAGTAGGCAATTATAGGCAGCATGAAGCTGCGTCAACAACAAACTAAGAAAACGAGTAAGAAATACAGTGTCGCTGAAGAAATCAAAATTAAACAGGCTCTTTGTTAAAGTATGAAAAGGCAGAAGAACGAGAACATTAACACCGCTGCTGCGGCATCGGGCGGTGGAAAGCAAACTAACGCGTGGTTAGAAAAAACACCCGCTGATAAAACCATCTCATTTGAGCAGCTAAACGTATTTAAGAAGTTGTCGTCGAGGCTAACTGAGCTCACAACGTGGTGATCGTCAGCTGCCATCGACGCGGCGCAGCTAACGCTAGCTAACAGGCCACATTTAAACCCAGCCACCTATCTGCTCAGAAACCCGTGAAAAAGCCGAAGTCAAGCCTTAAATTGTCACAAAGGCTGTCATAACAAAGCAGGCGACGCATCTTGATCATCTCTTCTGGCTATTAAACAACATAACCTATAGCTTTTGTTGATTTGTTCACTCGCGACTTTACTCACATTAGGCGCCATAGCGGAGAAGCTAGCAGAAAGGAAGACTTAGTCCTGCGCATGCGCTACATGAGCAAATCAAACGGCGAGTCATCGATGTAATCTGCGAATCTGAGATCGATTATTCTGAGTAAACTCTAATTCGGAACACACGTTTTATGTTTGATTAGCTGCGGATTTAACTCTAAATTAATAAACAAATAGTAGCGATCTAAACAAATACAGATGCAGATTAAAGTATATGAACCCTTAAAAGTTCAAGACCTAAAAGAAGAAACTAAACATTAACCGTTTTTCATGACAGAAATAAAAACCCAATTTTAATAATAACAGTTTACTTTATTTCACACAAGTGCTGCTGAAAATCTGCTGCATCTGGGAGTAAATGTGCAACAGTCAGCAAAAAGGTCTGAGTGATAAATACAGTCTTGTCATGCTCAGTAATCCTAAATCCTCACAGCTGGGTCTATGCTACAAGTGCAAACTGAAACGCTCTCTACCCCAAAACACACGCGTGTCTTTAGCGGGTTGTGCCAATGGTCAAAGGGAAAACAAATGAATTAGATGAACACGTTTGGATTAGTATCAGCAGACATCGTGCTACATGACAGCTGTGGACGGGCTCCTACCTGTGGTGTGATCACACTGCCTGTTGTGGAGAGATTCCATCTGTGGACGATTTGATTTCCTTAAGGCCAAAAACCCAAAGTACTGTTACCCAACTTACTGCACAGCACTCATGTAGTTCCACACATCAATGAGCTGAACTGTTTTGACGCCAGCCCACAATTAGATCCTCGCCTGCAACTTAAAAACGGGCCCAAGTTGGATGAAACTGCGCTTGTGTGGTTCCTTAGGTTGTGTTGTGTTAAAGCTGCATAGACTGTGAAGCTCAGTGGAAAACGTGTCACTGCAACCTCGAACTTAAATAAGGACAATGTTTCTGCTGTATGAGTGAATAATCAAATCCTCTCCACACGTTTTAATTCAAACTAAAATGTTGCTGAGTTATTTAAGTTGCCTCAAGTTGCCCAAGCTTTTTTCTGAAGTGCTATATTGTTTCCCTGTTGAAGTCTGATGTGAAGTCAGTCAGATGCTAAAGTGTTCATGTGTTGACCAGTGGGACAATCCTCCAAACATGTTTTTTCCATAACATTCCAAACCAGAACATTTCTTCCCAGTTAAAGTTTCAGTTAACACACATCCAAACATCAGCACATGGCCTCGCGTCTTTCCATGTCAAAAAGATCCTGAAAATCTTTCACCAGCGTCTGGATCACACCCTGAGTTCAGCGTTTGGGGAGTGGACAGCAGCACTGAGGCCACAGAGTCAGCGTCTCGACACCTTCACGACAGAACAGCTCAGTCAAACGTTTGGTTTCTGACACAAAGTAACAGAATAAACAGGACAAAAGAAAATGCACCAAAACCATGAAAGAAACAAGAAGCTGCAACACAGGAAGTGATGCCTTTATGGAGTTGAATTGGTTTTTAAAGGATCATTCGTGCTCATGTGCAAAAACATGCAGATGAGATGACAGACGTGATGGAGAATGGTCACTTTCTACTAAAATGCTGCATAACTAATGTAGAATAAGATTTTAAAAACTGAAAAGATTTACAGGTTTCTATTTGTGAGTTTCCTTTTAAGGACAAGCTCATGTAATAAGCAGGTTTGTATATGACCAGTGAGGTTTTATCTGCTGTGATCATCCATTAGTTCGTCCTGACGTACATCTAAAGCTAATGAACCAGCCACAGCTAAACTAACACCGCAAAGGTAAACGTTTAAGTTGAAACTGAAGCTCTTCGTGTTTCAGTGGCAGGAATGCAAGAAATCTTATAACTTTGTCTATTTATTCAGTGACTTAACTCCACCAGCGTAGTTATGTTTCATCCATCGTTAGGCTACTTTATTAGCGTTAACCACTGGACTAGAACGAACTTAAACTGTGACAGGTATTTGGAAGACAATGAAAAAGAAAATGTACATATTTTTAAAAATGTACAAGTCATGTCTTAAAAAAAATTAAAACTCAATAATAGTGCAATTTACACGTACACAAGCTGTGTAAAACCCATTTAATACAGTCAGTGGCCGGCGGTGGAACGCTTCTACTTAACGAAGGCCTCTACAGCTGGCGTTTGGATTATTACGGACCAGCGTTGCCTTAATCACCCGTGGCCAGACCGACACGGCTGCTACTGCAGTTCCAGGAAATCAGCAGCGTGACACATCACCATGAGACTATTGCTGCGCAAAAGAACTTTAAACTTACAAGCATATTTTGAAACAGATCCTCCAGCATTTGGAAGTTGCTCACACTCCAATTAAATGAAACGCAGCTGTTATTTAGACTACGCATTTATTGAAATTTTGCAGTAAGTTATAAGGAGTAGCCTCGTTTATCAGCAGATAAACTATTAAATTCTATTGGGACATCCCTGATTTAAATACTGGAGCTATAAAGTGAGTGGTAAATCAGCGAAGTCGTCTATTACAAAGCTTTCGTTTGGTTTCAATTAACGTGGAGTGAACTAGGAGTAAACAACAGCATGTATAGAAACCCAAACATGGAAGCTTTTGCCATTAAAGGTTCATGGAATGACGAGTTCATTGGGTGTAGATACTGAAGGGTCTGCGCACATTCAACATAACAGATGACCGATGAAACACTAAGTATGGTTGATGCATGTAAACACGAACACAACAGAAACGGATGGAATGCAATGGAATACGGAGGTCGTCTGGTCTTTAACTGGACTTTAGAGCTCGGTAGAAAAACAGCAGTCCAGCTGCCGTCCCAGCTGTCACGGCCTCTGGTGGAGAGGCTGTGGCTCCCAGATTCAGGTTTCTCTCTGGAGCGCAGTGGCCACACCCACCGGGTCTGACCTGCTTCAGAGCCGTCAGTCTGTTACATCCAGCTGCTGGGACTAGTTGACGCGGATGCCTGAGATGAAGGGCAGCCCGGTGGAAACCTTCCGCTTGTACTCCACATAGTCCTCTGCAAAGAAATGGATAAGGGAGAGTTCCTCCTCCTCGATCCGCTCCCGAAAGAACCGCCAGCTGGCTATCGTGTAGCCCACTATACACACGGGGTTGCACAGCATGACCTGCAGCAGCCGCATCAAGACACAGGGAACGTTAAATCACACACACTGGACAAATCAATGGCTTATGGCAGAACAGGTGGAACAGTTTAAGAACTGACTTTACTAACTCAATACGTGTACGTGGCTGTTTCTGGAGCAGGCATTTAAATCAAGTGTTGGTTAATGTTCCAGTTACAGCATTACCACAAAGTGGTTCACAACAATAGAATAATAGAAACTCAAACCCTACCTTCGGCAATAATAACAGTGTTTTAACAGTGACGCTAAAACAGAACATTGAGTTATGCCACCGCTCACCTGTGTTCCTATGCTCCAGTAGAACCAGCCCACATAGGAGGGGTGTCTGCAGTAAGAGTAGACCCCGCTGGTGACCAGCACGTGGCTCTGGGCCTTCTCATTCTGGACGATGTGGTTGAAGTTGGAGCCGGCGGTCAACATGGCCGCCTTACGCAGGCCCTCGCCACAAAGCACCATGAGCAGCCCCACGACACTCAACCAGCTCAGCTGCTTCAGCTCTGACGGAGAAGATCAGCTGATCAACAGGCTGAAAGTTCGCATGAGAAAAGCCTCACTTTGGAAGTTACTTCAATCAAACTGTGTTTGAGAACAGGTCACAGCTGTACAACGTGATGATGAAATGGATGAGACGCCAACCTGGAACCGTCAGCTTCTCCACGGTGAACTCCAGCCATGACGAGGCGGCAGCGAGCGTGTACTCCACGCTGTGGTTGAGCAGGAACGAGTCCAGCGACAGGCTGCGAGGGTTGATGACAGCCGTCACCAGGTACTCGGAGTAATGGAAGAACGAGAGCGAGCACAAATACCTGCAGAGAGGCACAATTACTACAAGACTACACCTCCGGGCATGCACCTTATGTTGAAAGCATGCCCAGTTTATTGGAATTGACACAGACCTGTTAGCAGCAAACTTTAATTCGTGAATACAACCTTATTACAATAAAAGTTGGAATCACAGCTGAAAGCCCTTCACAGCATTGACCTACCAGCCAAAATGTGTCCACGTGCTTTCAGAGAAGCTGATAATTAAGCCACAGCCGAAGGTGACTCCCAGAAAACAGGCTCTCACAGCAACCTGGACAGAGTCAGAAGGTTCAGGTTAACATCACAGGACACGAACCACAGCCAGCGTCTCTGTGTCGGCGCCAGAAACAGCATCTGCCATTTCATCCTGTACGAAATGTACAGAATGACAACATTACTAAACGAGGTGTCTGTGTGTTAGTCGGCAGCACGGCTGAAAAAAGATCAAATCAATTTAATCAAGTTCATGTAGCTTTAAATTTAGCAGATCGCGTGGAATCGGTGGCACAAACGTGGGCATCCGCTAAGAACTTCAACCCACCGTCATCACAAGCCAAACCAACTGCACCGACAGATTCCTCAGCGGCTTCGTGTCAGCGTTGTCAGCTTTAAGTTCTATTAAACGACTGAGGCCAAAGCCGCTGCAGCTTAACGTGGCTTAGGTTTCTATGCGGAGCAGCTAAAGAGATCAACTTCAGCAGCTAACTTTAGCTAGCGACGGGACTTCAGCCAACCTGGGTTCACCGGCCGATTGAAGCGTGACGGGCTCCGTGACATTACATTAATGCGGCCAGACGTTAAGAAAATATACGTGGTCTTCACCAACACCTGGGTCCAATTCAGCCTGGACGCTTGTACCTGCCGCCAGCTCTTACCTTGTACAGGGGTCCCCTGTAAACGACTAGCAAGAGGCCGTTGATCACCGCTACGTGGACGCAAATCGCTATTTTCCCGGACGTTTCCGTCAGATAATCAAAGACCCAGTCGAGATGTCCAAACCAGGTTCGGATCAATGGGATCACAACCACGCTGAGTCCTAAAATAAAGCCTTTTACACTTACTCTTCCCTCTAGCACCAACTTACTGCCTGCCATGTTGGTAGCACGGTGCCAGAGGAAATATCGCGATACCTCAGTGACAGCTCCTGGTTCCCTTTTGTACCTTCAGCGACGAGGTGATTTTCGTTCTGTGCGCGCATCCTACGGAAACTGAAAAGGTTTGTCAAAAGAAAACCACAGAACGAAAAAGAGAACATGCTGATACTCAACATTTCGTTGAGAGAATGAGATTTAAAAATGACCTTTTGACTCAGTGGTCACATGACAGCTCGGTGGCAAGTTTGGTTTTAAATGCGAATTCATCGACCACAGATGAAAATTCTTCACGTTCAACCCTCTGACCCCACTGACAACTAGGGGGCAAAGCTCAAACACACACCAGGGTTCGTGGGTGTTACATCCAAGCAGTGAACACGTGGGTCTATGATGAACAAGTTCATCCAACCGTTCATCTGGATGATCCGTGTTCTGCTTTATCCAACCCTTCTGTGGTTTTGAGCTTAGAGCGACCTCTGTTTTCATTTTGACGCTTCGAAAGGCTGCACCTGGGTTAAGCAATCAAGTCGATTTTAAATATAATTAAATGTGTTGCTTCTCATTAAAAAAAAGTAACAGAAGCTGTAAAATACAGTCACAAATTCAAAAATTAAAAACAGCTGAATTGTGGAGGAATAAAAGTGAAAAGAATATAAAATGTTTTTTCTTTTTCCTTCTGCTTTGCTGGAGTTTTTCAATTTGTAAACCATATTTTACATTTGTTTTCCTTTACAGTACAGTTACAAGCCGTGTGGTGATACGTCTCCATGATCTGTCACGAGTTCCACGTTTGGCTGATGTCATAGTATCTGATTCCCTGGAAATGTCGACACGTGTGCAGTTATGCAGCCAGTGAATAAGGACACTTGAGGAATGTAAGGAACACAAATTTAATTAGTTTAAAAAAGTATAAAAATATCTAATTTCTTCATATTACATGCTTACATTTCATAACATTTAAGGCGCAGTGAGATTTACTGACATTCGCATCATAAAGCTCTTTCAGCTTCTGTCCATAAAATACTGATTCACTTGGCGAGTTCAGTCTCTCAGAGGTGACACCGTTCTAGACACAGATGTAAGCTATGCTGTCTGGTCCACTCACTCCGTGATGCACGAGGCAGAGTTAATTCTTCGTTAGTGTTGAGACCCAGAACCAGGCGAGTCTAGTTCAGTTCTGGCAGCAAGACTCTACTTTCTCTGGCTGCTTGAGAAAAAACTGGAAATCTTGCTCTGTGTCTTCAAAGGAGGTGACAGTGAAGCTGAAAGGCAAACAAGAATAATGAATAATCAAATCTGTTACAAACGTTTATGGTTGAGCAAATCAAACGTGACACCAGTGTTTATGCTCCACAGCTGCTGGTAGGAGCTTTCATCATGCAGTGGATTTGAACGAGCCAGTTACTCAGAGACCCTGGAGGTGTGTTTTATCAGCACTTGGTAGGAAAAGTTTGCGTCCATCAAAACTGCCCCACAGGTTTTCTTATGCAATCCTGAAGAGCGTTCACACAGACTTGAATCATGTCTCCATTATATTTGGACACATTGTTTTGTCATTCACCTTGACTTGGTTGGTCTTCACTCGCAGCAGCAACATCAGCCGTCACAGCAGTTTGACCTATCAGAGCGTCCAGCATCTCTTTGTACTGCTTCTTATGATGAGGGCGGATAAACATCCCGAATCCTTCAGGAAATTAAATTAAATCTGAACCATGGAAAGAATGTAAATATTTGCAGGTATTTGGAGGAACTTACTGACAAGGAGGTTGAAGTCCTCGTCCCTCTCAGTCAACAGGCTCACTACCGTGGTCACCAGGTTTTCATAATTGTCCGTCTTCTTGTACTTATGAACAGCCTGAAAGAGCTGAGTGGATTTTTCTGCACCCAGAGACTTTTTAACGTCGGCCAGGAAGGCAGTCTGGAACTCGTTCTTTGTCACAGAGCCTGGTGGGGAAAAACAGAGTCTGGAGTTCTCTCAAATGTCACGACCCATTCAAACCACACCAGACATTTTGCATGTGGACCCAGAATGAAAAGGTGTAAGGATATAATGTGCTACCAGTCTGAGGTTCTGTTAACCCCTGCTGCCTTAGGTGGTGTCCTCCTCTGTTGAGCTGCTGTGTATCCAGCTGAGCGCAGGCAGATGTCGCACTGGATGAAGTTAGACCCACAGAAGGTTTGTCTCTAGCTTTAAAACAAACAAAGCCACAGCACTTTGTAGATTTCGTCTTTCTACACATACCGTAAACACGTGCTGGGGTGTGACGACGATGCTTACCTCTCTGCTGCATCAGCGTTTTCTTCTCGTCCTTAGACAGCGAGTGGTCGGGTTTGTATCCACAGCCCTGGCCAGTCAGCGCCTGGCATTTCTCATCAAAATTCTTTTTGTGATGCGGACGAACAAACTGGTAGAAGCCTGAGACACAGGTCGACAGAGGTGAGTCTCATAAACCAGCCAACAAATGTGATGGAGGAGCACAAGTGAAGGAGGCTCAGGCATCAGGTCAAGTCAATGACTTACCGCGCAGCAGGCCGTGAGTATTGGCGTCTTCAGTTAGGACAGACGTCTCGGTCAGCAGGACGTCCAGGCTGTCGGTCTTCTTGTACGTCTGCAGAGCCTGAACAATGCGGTCAAAGGTGACCCGGCTCAGCGACTTCTTCATCTCTGCCAGAAACGTCTTAGCCCTGTTGGCTTTACCTTCCTCAGACACATCCTCTGACACGCCAGTTAGCTGAAAAGCCAAACAAATGTTACAGCAGCACATTGTGAACAACTTTAACAGAGAT
Source organism: Macropodus opercularis (assembly GCA_030770545.1). Classification (NCBI taxonomy): domain Eukaryota; kingdom Metazoa; phylum Chordata; class Actinopteri; order Anabantiformes; family Osphronemidae; genus Macropodus; species Macropodus opercularis. The sequence goes on from CM061095.1 coordinate 17,130,064, forward strand.
AGAACTTAGAAATGAAGGAGTATTTGGCTCCAGGCGATTAAGACCAACATGTACCTGTTGATGGACCAGTTTGATTTTACGCTTTCCTCCTCGCATTTCATCGTCCATTCTCTTGTCATTCTGCAGACACAGCGTGGACAGACGGTGTGCCTGAAGGAGAGAGTGTTTAAATGCACTGAAGGAATCACAGATTGTAGGACAGATCACGGTGTCTCAAAGAAAACCTGCCACCTTCTCCTCGCCCACAACAGCAACGTCCTCCTCACTGCGATGGTCGCCTCGCTCCAGAGCATCCAGCAAGTTGGCCGGCCTCCTCTGACTCTCCTGCACCTCGCACTCGTACTCGATACAGATCCTGGCCATCCCATTGGTCCCAGTCTGCTCATCTGTTCATAAAGACCAGAAAACAGCTCAACCATTAAGGACCAACCGTGTGAACTCTGTGTTTGTGAAAACACTTGGCGTTCACACTCACTGAGTCTCCTCCTCTTCAAGCTGGGAATGTGGGCGTCGAGCGTCTTGGCCTTCTGGGCGTTGGAGCTTTGAGAAGGTGAGGAGGACGGAGTTCCTGGGAAAGATGCGTTCCCACAGTTCTCTGCTGCCGCTGCTGCACATTTCTTCTCTACCACAGGCCTCTGACACATTCAATATAAACACATTAGATATTTTCTCTTTCTCATATTGTTTAGAGATAAAACTGTCTCCAAATGCCTCTTTCCAAATATCACACAAATGCCAAGTGACAGCAGAATAAATTCTTGGAATATGCGCACATGGTGCAACCCACCAATTTCTGTGCAACCCTGAAGAACTGAGAGGCATCACGGACCACATTCCCGAAGCCGTCATACAGACGCACATAAGGCCTAACCCACGATGGAAGCTGAGCCCGGGCATCGGCGTGTTTAAACCTGAGGGAAAAATCAGACAAACCTAGTAGAGCATCATCATCATCATCAGGTAGATCAAGTGTGGAGATGGAAGAAGTGGGAAACGGGTCAACACATTTCAACTTAAAGCAGACACCAGTTCCACACGAGGCCCAAAGCCTCAAAAACATGAAGCAACATGTTTGTGACACCTGAGACTTCATGTCTGACCTCTGATCACACAGGAAGATGGCTCCAAAGTCCTCCTTGTGACGAATGACTCTACCGATGGCCTGGTTGACGGCTCTGTAAGCCTGCTGTCTGTACCACTCCTGCCCTGACAAGTACTGTCCAAACACACAGACAAGTTGTAAGACCACAAACATCCAGCCGCTGAGGAAGTTCAAGCATCCAGCCCAGTTGAACTCAGCCCGTCGCCCTCACCTTCAGCCCAGGAGCTTTCTTCCTGCACATCTCATCTAGGAACTGCATCTTCAGGATGACGCGAGGGTCCATCTTTGGAGGGAAGGGGAGGCCAGTGATGATCACGCCCCGACCAAAAGCGTCCGCAAAATCCAGGCCCTCGCTAGCCTGACAGAAACAAATGCATTGAACCTCTGAGAGACGACGTTCGTGTAAACTGAACTGATGTTTATGAAGACAATGACATCAAGTAAAGTGAAATACATCTGTGAATGTCAGCTTTTCAGCTTTGTTTGCGTGACAGATAGAAGGTCCACGTTAGATGATTGTCAGTCAATCAGGGCCTTGCTACTCGATTTAGCGCTTGTCCAGACTCCATGCACTCAGTGACCTCACCTTCCCTCGACAGACGGCAAAGAAGGATCCTCCTTTAGACGCTGGATCATTAACTTTGTTGTAATATCCATCAATAATCTAAGCACAGACAGGAAGTAGGTCAAATGCTGCCATTGTTCCTTTAATGAACTGGTCTAAACGTAGATAAATCCAGCCATGCAATAAATCACCTCACCTCAGTAAAGGTGCCTTTTCCCTTAGGTTCAACAAACATGGGCTTTATGTTCTCAATGCGATCTGCGTGTCCGTTAGCCTGGTGAGAGACAGAGGGAGAACAGAGTGATCACCACATAAACCCGACACGCCGGTGAAATAAAACCTCTCAGGAATTTCCACTTACTCTCCAGAATTCCAGTGTTTTTTCCATCAAAGGAAAAGAAGGAAAAAACACTAAGAGACCGTGAGGAACCACACGGCTCAGGTTGGCTGAAGAGAGCAGACAAAACCTCACTATAGAGAAGTAAACAAGTCTGTCCAGATCTGATGAGAAGCGACGTAGAAACGACGAAGCATGGGAGGATGTAAACCTTGGTCTCTTACCTACAGTGTTGCCTAAAGACGTCATGTTTTCAGGAAGAAACCTGTAACAGGCACAATTAGTTATTCTACCTAAGTAAAGCTAAAATGTGACTCTAGTGCTGAACTAACTGATCCGTAGAGTCACAGCAGCATCCAAGAGTATGTGATTTCCTGCTTGTACACTGGTGGAGAACTAACCTTCTATCAAACGCTGAACTCAGGTGAACTCCGTCTGGGCCTCGGTCAATGATGCTGACAAAGATCTGATCTCGCTCGATCACGTGGCGATTCTCCAGAGACACTGGAAACGGTCTGCAGGGACAAAATCTCAGTATTACCAGAAGACAACAAAGTGCCTCTAGACCTGGTAAAGCTAAGCTACACTCACCAGACGCAACAACTTCATGCTAAACACACTTTGCTGTTATGACACAGTGTCACAGGGTCTCAGTTTACATTGATCGCGGGAACTGCACGTCTTTTATTTTAACTTACATCCTCATCTCAGCAGTGAAGGAGGACAGTGGAGAGAGGGTGCCGCTGGTCAGAATGATGCAGCGGACACCTTGGTTGACCAAGTCCTGCATGCTGAAGCCTGGAGAGAAGCACCAGTAACTCAGGACGTTGCCTGCAAGGCGCAAAGAAACACAGGTCAGGTCAGCTGGACCTGCATGAACACTAAACGCAGCAGGTCACAGATTGTGTCCCGTACCTTGTTTCTTTGAGGATGATGTACCCCACACATCAGTGGTCTGTTTTTTCCTGTGGTGACTGGTATCTTTATGGATATGAACCTGCGATGAGCACGACATGACAGTTGACGTCACTGTATACGTGACTAAACCGTGATCCACTTATGGACACACCTTAAAATGAGCCGTGTTGGTCTGCATCTGCTGCTGTCTGTCCTTCTCTGCTGGTTCACCACAGAACACCAGCTACGAGACAAGAACCGTTACCGCTGCTGCAGTTCACTGAACGGGTCAGTGATGTGTTGTAGCAATGACAGATAATACCAAATACTGGAATCAATCTCGAAAGACTTTAACCTGTATGATGTCAGACAGCTTCTGTAGCCCGGTCGTGTTCAGGAAAATCCCCGTCTCTGGTAAAAAATGAGACACACAACTAGAGGTTAGGTACAAATGAGCGAAGATGTGATTTCTGTATTAAACGTGGCTGCGTGTTATTGCTACTGTGTGAGATTCTGAGCAAAATCACAGTCAGACTCTCTTGATGTGAAGCAAGGACAGTAGAACACAAAACAAATCAGTTGACACGTTAAACAGATATTTAGACACCAGCTGTACTGACGTCCTGCAAAGTGTCCAACAATCTGCTCCAGAGCTTCGTAGACTGCGGTCTTAGAGCTGTAGGTCAGGTGGGCCCGCTCCAACAGCTCATAGATGAAGCTGAAACACAATCATTTTAAATATTTTTCAGACTTTGTTGATGCTGATTCAAGTGGAACATTACTACAACTTGGATGTTCAGCTGTCGGGAGTCACCAAAAACACAGAGCAGTGGTTTGCTCAGTTCTCTTCGGGCCTTAACTCAAAGACGGCACATGTTTAACCTGTCGGTAGTCAGCTAAAGCTAAACCGTCGTCATTGGCTACCACACATACCTTCCAGGTTTGGTGATGCCTTTTTCAGCTGGAACGTCATACGTATCTATGACAGCTTCCAGATCCAGAAGAATCTCTGTCAGAACAGATAAAAGCGATTTGTAAGAATCCCACAGAACGAGACGAACGGCCGAGACCACGTAAGCCCACAAATAAGCATGAAATGACACTTACGTTTGACTTTAGCAATACTGGTTATGTCTATTTTTAAACCTGCAACAAACAAACAAATCATCACCAGCTGAAGTTTACATGATTCTTGTCAACAACATTCAACCATGATGTTAATTGGAATAAACATGAAAGACCATTAGAAAGTTAGATTCTCTTCATTAACACTGGGTTAGGATTTCATTTAAACTAGACTCATTCTATGTATTGGCAGAACTAAAACTAAACACCAAGCATCCTGGTTGTAAGCTCCACCAACAGGTTCTAGTTTACACAAATGTTTGTCTGGACTTTGAAGGACTGCTGCATGACTGCATCCGGTTTAGCTTTGTGTGTTTAACTCCAGTGGTTGAGAAATACACTGACCAGAGCTGAGGGACTCCACGTTGAAGTCTTCAGTGACAGAATCTCCGCGAGCTGCGTCTTTAGCTTGCTCCACCAAGAGCCTGTCCACGGCACTAATGGCCGAGGCCACATCGTAGGGAGTCAGGTCAAAGGATGTCGACTCTTCACACGTCTTCTCCTGCAGACAGAAAGAATGTGTTACAACAGCAAAGAGCACAGTCACATTAGACGACATCAGTGGTAGCATTCACAGGGGAAACATGTCCAGGACAAAGTCTTACCACATTATGAGCCTCATCAAAGATGACCACAGCTCCGTTCAGCTCGATGTTGTGCGCCCTGCGGCTCTAATAAGACAAGAAGAGGACTTTGTCAAGAAGATGACATGTTAATGCGCGTTATACTTCAATGCATGTCATTTTAAAAGCAAGCCTCGAGTTGTTTGTAGTCAGTTCACCTTTGGATCCAGCAGGTAGTTGTACGGCATAAAAATGACATCTGCCTGCTTATTCAGAGCCCGTGAGAGGTAGTAAGGACAGACCCTGGAACAAATACAGCTCTTCAGACATAGAGTAGTCAGAGAACATAGTGCAGTCTTGCTTGTATTGAAGATTTAGAGGAAACTGAAATTAGTCAGATCAGTTAATAAAACTTTTAACTGAGCCGTTAAGCTCATTTATCCTGCTGCAGTTTCCACTGAACGTCTCATAAGACAGAGACATTTGTTACCTCTGTTTGTTGCCAAATTTGACCAAGTCTTCCACATCCAGGATGGAATTCACCAAGTCTCTGTCAGTGCTCTTCTCTAAAAAGCCAAAACAGCAGCAAGCAGACATTATGCTGATGCCTCTCATGATGAAATAATAAATGACTGGTTTTAAATCTTTACCTTCAACATTATTGTAGTAGAGACATGACCTGGTGGAAACTTTTCCTCTGCACATATGAACCTAAAAACAGACCAGATAAGATAATACTTTATTCTTCCCACATTGGGGAAATTCAATTATTACAACAGCTACATATAATAGGCAGTGCAAAGAGGCACAAATGTGCAGAAGAGTGCAAGTGCGATTTTTATATGTACAATATTTACAAATCGAGTGCAAGATGTGCAGATGATTCCATTAAACCCACAGCAAATTAGTCAGACCGGTAAAAACTGATATTATATCGTATGATGGATTAGCTCATCAAAGACTGAATAAATATTCTCCCCGCTGAAGAGGATTTTCTCCTGCAAACAAAAACACCTTCATGTGAATTTCACAATCTTAGATCTTGAATGTTGTGGCTTGTTGACCTTGACATGGTTGCTCTCCTGACGCATCACTTCCTGGTTAATACACAGCTGCTCTCTGGACCCCAGTACACACACCTTTGGCCTGAAAAATATCAAACAAAAGGCTGCTGGGCATTGTGTATATACGGGCACCGCGTCACATTACGCCACAGTTAAAACGAGGCAGCTCTGGACCCGCTTCCCTCCATTAAGCCATTCATGCTTTAGAGATTCCCTGACTTCATCTCACCAGTCAAACCACGTCACAGTCTCATATTTCTTAAGCATCTCGCAGGCAAAAATGGCTTTACCTGTATGAAGTGTTCTTTAGCTCACTGATAACCTGCGCAAGCTGAGAGTGAGTCCTGGATGCATATATGATCTTGGGAACATCAGTGTAGTAGGCTGCAAGAGAAGCATTAGGCTCCAGAGTTAATGTAGTACTGCTTATGCCGGCACACAAGCACTAAACTCCACGCATGTGTGTGATGAATTCGGGTTAAACGTACTTGGTGTGTCGCCATCCGTGGCAGCCGTCCCCCAGGACGACAGCGGTGTCTTTGGGAACATCTCCTCCCCTCCCAGCTTCTCTGCGATCTTACGGGCAGAGATGCTGTCCTTGAAGTTCTCCCTCCAGGCTAAGGTGGCACAGAGCAGGCACAGCGTCTTGCCAGTGCCAGTGGGACTCTCCAGGACCCCATTCACCTTCTAACACACACAACACATGTTCACCATTGTTTGAATTCACTGTAGGTCATCCAGCTCTTGTGCTATAAGATGTGTTTCGTTAGATTATTACAGCAGTCAACACAAAAAGCGCAGTCAAAAGCCAACAAAAGCATAACCATGTGTTGTGCTTGCTTATAGATTAAAAAACTGAATTTCCTAAGGCTGACTACACTTTTATCAGATACTTTATTAATCGGACCATAAAATACCTCTATTGCGTAAAGAGAAACATTGCAATTAAATGTAGCTGTAATGCTGCCACGGCCTGCAGGGGGCAGCACTACGCCGCAGCTACGTCAAAGTGCAAAGCGAAGAAGGACAAAACCAAACAAACATGGCGGCCCGTTGGCCGGTCGCGTTTAATACTTGTGAAACCAGATAAATTAGATTTTTGCTGTAGGGCTAACGACTCGTTTTCATGCAGATGGATGGAAGAGTCTTTGGAGATTCTGAAACCATCCCCAGAAGGACGGTAACGGTTTAAAACGTCCTTTGGCTTGTCCTCGAACTTCGCAGGTCAGTTTACGTTTTCACAAACCCAGGCGTCCGCTCCGCGAGCTAACCGTCAGCGACCACTCGCCGGGCTCCAGCTGATGCTGAGCTCTGTACGACCCGCTTCAGCTCAGGCGGCCTCGGAGCTGCGTCCGCCTCCCAGTTAGCGGAGGCGTTAAGGGAAGCGCTCACCTTCTGGAGACATTCAATCACTTTGCTCATGTAGTCCTTCTGGCAGTCGTATGGCGGAAAGGGGAAATTCACCGTCACGTTACTCAGAGTCAGTGAAGGCATCGTGTTTGTCCTGTCTTAGCGGTTCTTAGTACTAAAGGGCTTCACTGTCAGAAACCTAAAACCGGAACGACACTTATAAATGTGACTTTATCGCGGTTTGCAGCAGCAGCGCGTTCCTGATCCCTGGGAACGTGTTTGGCGCCCGCTTTCTGCCTTCAGTGCAGCACGCATGCGCACGGTAGCAGTGCTGCGTTCATGGCGCACACGTCAAAGACTGTGAGCAAGAGCCAGTGATGAGGGAAACGAAACAAGCGTTAAAGACGCTAACGGGTTTACGTTTAGACCAGGAATGGAGCGTCAGTAGATTACATTTAAAACATCTGTGTGAGCATGTTATGGCCCCGTTAACGTCCTGCGGCTCGTTCTTCTAATACAATAGTGAATCATCCAGTGACACAGATCAAATTATTGAGATTAACTTTAACTAGTAGTTTAGCAAATGTACTTCATGACTTTCCATCGTTCTGAGGTGTCCTCGATACAGTAGATGTAGAACCTGAGTGTCTTCAATAGATCAGAACCTTTCGCCAAAAACTAAAAAACGTTTCACACATTTATTAAAAACCAGACCCTCATTTTGTTAAGACAATGACCCAATGCTACTAAATGTTTGGTCTGATAATGTGTTCATAGCACTGAGCACAGGCAGATAAAAAAAAAAAACAGGATGAAATATGGGAACATTAAAAGAAGTCACAACAGTTACAATTAGTACATCCTTTATTCTATCATAGTGAAACACAACAATCCCGAAATACAGTAAGCGAATGCTGGACTTCTTACTCCTCTCCAGCTGTGGGCAGAACGATCTTGCTTGGCTCGTAATAGTTCTCCTCTATTAGAGGAAGACCCTCCTTCTCCCTCTGCAGGATCAAACGCTCTGCCTCCCTTCTGGCCCACTGTCGCATTCTACAAACCACAATGGAGACAAGAGAGAAAGACAAGACACACGGTTTGAGACCCGTACGGCCGATCCCCAGGCGTCTTTGCTGACACTGTGTCAGTCCGTTGGCTGAGACACTGAGCTCACGCCGAACGGTGCAAGATTTCTTCCCGTTGCCATCAAAAGGTGTCAAAACCAAGCAAAGCTTTGCAGCTCACTAGTCACGCAGAGGTGGCTGTGACTGGTCAAAACCCTGAACTCACCCGTGGTCTGGTAAATAGTGAATAAACGTTCCTCCAATAACGAGAGCCACCGAGATGCCAAAGAACAGGCCCAGCCTCATGTTCCACTGGTCCACCACAGGATCAGTGGAGAAGCCATGATAATCTGGATTCTGTTGGACAAAACAGAAACAAACGCTTTTAAACAAACAAGGGGCACGAAGAACAAGACAGCACCAGCACCTTCTCAGTCTCTGCTCTTCGTAATCACCTCACCGAAGTTTATTGGGGCTGTCAGTGAGCTACAGTATCTGACTTAACCTGCATGTGTTGCTTTTTTTACGTCCCGGTAGCGGTGTTTGTAGCTTCAGCTAACATTAGCCGCTACATTTAACGTTAGAAACACAGCGACGTTTCATAGCAGCTGCTTAGCGGATCATTTGGACTTGTTGGCTTGGGAAATGGTTCCGAACACTGGCCGCTCACTCACCTTGACATACTCGCTGACCTCGCCGTGTCCGGCTGCCTGCGCGGCGGGATGCAGCTCCGTCACAGCGGCCGAACCCGCGGCACCGCTCGGCTTCGACTGGGACACGAACCGGGCCGGTGGGTTAGAGAGTAAGCGGGGCAAGACGAGCCCGCACCGCGACAGTCGGGTCAACATTTTCACTGTTTGTGAAAGATACCGTTGACCCAGAACCGGAAGTAGTTTTTTTTTTTTTTTTTTTTTGGCACCGCTTCTTCTTCTACGTTTTGCTGTAGAAAGGAAGCTGCGTTGCTGCCCCAAGCGGTGGTTGACAGCAGTGCACGAGGACTGAGCTAAGCCAACTAAGAATGAATGAAAGTAACTAATAAACAGAGGTAAACTCTCTTCTATTGGAAACGCTACGTTCATTACACGTAAAGCAAAAATAATAAATGTTTAGTTTTTCACAATAATGGCTTGTACAAAAAATACAATCTAACTATCAGAGCAGGTCGAGTAAATCACTTTTCACACTATAAATACTACGGACAAGGAGGGTGTAGCCGCAGAAGGTCACTGCTGAAACAGCCATTTGCTGAGTTGAACAGAAAGGAAAAGTGTGAAAGAGGTGAACGAGCCACAGCAACCTGGCCTGCAACACTGACGTAGACTGAAGGATCACGCCACACATCAAGAAGCCAACAGTTTAAACGTCTGGAAGACAGTGCACATGCAATATTAGACCCTGTAACTGTGACGCATCATTTCACATTCAGGAAAGAACAGCAACATGCTCACTAGCTGCACCTACTAACCAAATAAATAACTTTAAAAGTAACTTCCAGGGTTTTGTAGCATTTTTTCAAAGAAAAAAATAATAAAATGAAACCAGACCCTTGCATTGATTATTTATTTGTGTCCAATATACAATCAATAACACTGTTGTGTGTTGTATGATTAAAAAGTTTAACTTTGTGAACATACTGTATAGAATTTGAAGAGAAAACCTTTTTTAGAAATGCAAGTTTTTAGCTGAGAGTCCAGCTATTCCAGTTACTTCAGTTCATATTGAATATGATTTAAATACAGATATACAAAAGGAGGTAAAACCAAGTGTCATAACCACAATAATAGCAAGGGCCTTTTTAAAGACTGTTTAAAACAGGAGGAATTTCCCTTGTGGAAGTGGAGCCATCACACTTCCTGTTGAGCACTACAGACATGATGAGGCCATTAAAACAATGTTGAAACTAAAAATAAATGAAGACTTTAAGAGACTCTCTGTCTCATGTTGTTCTGGTGACTCAAACCCTCAACTCCTAGTAAACTTTCATTCTCTGTGAAGCTACAACCACACAAACATCCCAAGGCTGCCTTAGATTAAGTAAAGAGCTTTTAACATCACCAGCAGTTACAGCCACTTACAGATTCATGGAAATTTGCTCTGCTGTTTGTGATAATCCCATTAACATCACAGTTCGGTCAGTCCAACACTCTGTGTTGGTATGTAATCAACTGGCTGTTACATCAGAGTGATGATACAAGGCAAACCGACATTAGGAGCAAGTACAAGAAAACCAAAATACAAACCAAGGCTACTTATTACAAGCACAGAGGCACTTCCCTGCCACTGCTCACGTAAAGTGGCATCGTAACATATTCATTTTCCCCTTAACCTACTGCAAGCAGACAAGTAAATATGCAGCCAGCCACACGGCAGGTTAACAAATTTCCATCCATTCTTTGAAATCATAACAAAGAGAAGGGACACAAAAACAACCTCTCTTTGGAAAACAGCAAACCAAAGTGCTAAGTGACGCATCTCTGAACAAAAACCCAACAAAGCAGTGAATAACGTACAGTACTCGTCTACTGCTGCCGTAGTCTGGATGTCCTGCAGCAGCACAAATGGACACTGTACACGTCATAGTGAAGCTCTGAAGACTATAAGATCAGCTGAGTCACATTCAAAGAATAATGGAAAAACCAAACAGGACAACACGTGCACAACAATGGTTCTATTACCATAAACATTGCATTAACCCCAAATCCTGGATATAAAGCAGTTTAACCATGTCACGCTTGAAGATATTTGCACTTTAATGGCTGAGCTGTTTATTCAAGTAGCAAACATTAGCTGTAAGCACACAATGAGTGGGAGTGAGCTCTTTCCGTTCCCAGTCCACTGATCTCCAGCTTTTTCAAATTCTCTGGATACATGTGAATGTTTTACCCATGGAAAAACTTAAAAGTAACTGGTTGGATCGTCGTCTACGTCGTTTCTGCTCCTATGTGAATTGACTGCTACCCTGTAAGGTGAGCGGTGACAGGTGAATCCAGCAGGTTTAGGTGACATCTCGAGTATATGTAGAGGTTGTAAAAAGAGCCACAACTTTAATTTGAGACTGAATGTTACAGCCTAAAGTAGAGATTCAGGGATTTTTCCTTTATGTTTAACATGTTTAAACTTAGTAACACTATTGAGGCATATTGGACATAACAGTTTGTAAACAAAGTAAATAAAGAGGGCAACACAGGCTAAATGCACAGAGCGGCTCTACTTTTGTTGGTCCCAGCAGAACTTAGACAAAGTGTTGACAAGTGTCTGACCGTCAAACCCCGGGATTCAGGTTTGACGTATCATGAATCAGCACCTTCAAAGTACACAATTAAGGTTTTTCTTTCTCAATTTCAGAAAAGACAACTGAAAAGTGATGTTTTACAGTGATCAGAGACATAACAAAGATTTATATTCAAGCATAACAGAATGAGATGAAGCGTAACAGCCCCGATCAATGTGGGAGGCTCCAAGGGGCCACAACAGCTCAGTCCGGTTGGTAGCATACGACGGAATCAAGAAGTGGGCGAGAGGGAAACGTCAGCTGTTGGGGAGGGAATGGTGGTTGCGAGGTTATAGGTTGAGTTTGGTGGTGATGCTAAAGGGCTGTAAATAGGCCTGACCGCAGCAGGTGAAGACGGGGAGCGTTGGGCAGCCGTTGCTGTTGTTGGGGAGTCTGAGCTAACTTCATCGCCCTCTTCCGAGTCCCACACTTCACTCTGTAAGTAGTCTGCGAATAAGGCCTTGGCTCGCTGCAGGACCCTGCTGAGGTTGTGCCGCCGGACGAGGCGGTCAAAGTGCATGGCCATCTCATTGTAATCCAGGCTGTTCTTGATGATGTGGTCCCGGTGCTCCAGCAGGATGGACAGGCACAGGAACAGCATGAAGGGATTGCCTTTTCCAAACTCTTGAGGAGGCGGCAGGGAACACGGTTTAATGCTGGTGGTCTCGGCTTTTGTCGAGTTGGGCGTGTTAGCTGTGGTGCTGGGGGATTTGTTGCCAGGTGAAGGGAGATTGTTGGAGGACGACCTGCTGCCGGACAGCGAGGAGCCTCTTCCAAAGGACAAAATAGGTGAAGAGAGGAGAGATCGAGTGTGGGAGGGAGAAGCAACAGCCGTTTTTACAGTGGAGGTTGTGGGCGAGTTGATCCCTGCACAGGATGATACTTTTGGGACAGGCAAGGCCGGCTGGGCCTCTCTCCCATCGGCTGTGGTTCGGCATTTGGAAGCAGAGTCTGGGGAATCACCTGGCCAGCTAGAGGCTGCAGCTGAAGAAGTGGGGGTGGCCGTCTTCCAGGTTGGTAGGCCACTAGGACAGGGAGGAGGCGATGACATCAGAGAGGAGCCGTTGTCACAGACTTTTATAAGAGGTGTTCTCTCTCCTAGGTCCTCCTCGCTGTCAAATGTGGACTGGCGCCGTGCGATGCTAGGTACCGACTTTGAAGCCTGCTCAGCATCCTCCATGTCAAAGCTGTCTTCATTACGTGCAGTGTAGTACTTAAACTCCCCAAAACTAGTTTGTCTCTCATAAAGAGGAGCCTGGAAATGAGTTTTTTCTGTGCTCACCTGGTGAATATCACCGCCGCTTCCCTTTTGTGCACCTGCACTCTGCAAGTCTTTGTCCTCTGCGAACATGTTCCTGTTCACATCTGGTTCTTCTCTTGAAGGCCTCAGCATGTGTCGTCTACGCTGCTTCTGTTTTTGTTCCTTATCATCTTGGAGGCCGTTCTCAACGGTCTTGCCTTTGACTCGACAGCCCACGTTATCATCCGTCTCAAGCGGCGGCCCCAAAAGCTCCACTTCAGTTTCAGGAGGATCCGGAGGCAGAGAACTCCAAGTAACCTCCAGCATCCTCAACGCGTCGTCAAACGCGAACTCTCTCTTGAGCTCCAGAAGCAGCCAGCGGTAGCAGAAGAAGAGGTCGTCTGCGCCTCGGGACAGCAGGTATGAGTAGAATTCAGGATCAGAGTATTGGAGAAGCAGCTTCAGATGCTGGAACTTAACAGACATGAGCTGCCCGTCTGGTCGGAAGTTTCCCTCCAGGCGCTTCATGATGCCACAAAAGCAGATGAAGGCATGTGCCTCGTTGTCCATAACTGCAAGTATAGGGGAGGCAATATCGCTCATGCCTTGACAGTACGAAATCTGAAAAACAACACAAGCATACAAAGTTACAGAAGCCAACAGTTCACAGAGGAAGCAGAGACTTTCTAACGCGTTAGATGTCTGCTTTACATGCATTTATGAATAAGGACGTTCAAAGCCAGCCATCATCAGCGTCCTGACTGCTGTACGTACGTAAAAACTATTTTGACTCACACATTCAGAAACGTTGTTACTACCACAGTTTTGAGCTGCTCCTCAGTTTTTCCATTTCGGATCTATTCCTAGGGTCCATAGTTAATTCATCACCTTTTGTACATTTTACCTCCTGTTGCTTTTTGAGTGACACATACCAAGACGGCAACCTCACAGTTAATTAACATTACACATTTTCTCCAACTCATCTAATGACCAGTCAGCATCAGTGGGGGTGAATACAGCCCTAAAAACCACACAAACCTGTGGATGTGTGATGGCAAACGTAGTGAGCAGATCAGTCAGGGCAGTCAGATGTGGACTGTCTTCTGAGCCAGCATAGTACGGATGAGCCCGGTCTGTCCTCAGGACATCTTTCAGAACATTTCCACGGATAAACTCAAGGTCCTCATGAGTGACCCGGCCTGTCCACTCCCTCTTCAGCTGGTCATACTCCCTTGTCTTCCTCTTCATGTAGTCCATTCTTTCCTGTCCACTCAGTCCGTCTGGGTAGACGTTCAGGAGGTACCGCCATACGACCTTACAGCAGTCAGTAGAGAAGTTCATTGTTTCTACTTCAAAACACACATGCATGGTATGAGACTCTAATAAAATCCTACTTAGTCTTTCAGGATGTACCTTGCGCAGCGAAGGCTCCACACCCCCGTGGTAAATTCGCAGCCTCAGTTCCTCAGGTCGTGTCAACTGGCCCTGTCCATTGAGGTAACTGTGAAACTCAGCATCGCTCAGAGGAGGCTTAAAGGGCTTGATCTCCTCGCCATAAGACCAGCTGAAGGCTTGCTGGACTCTGGACAAGGTCCGGCCCACCTGAACACATTCAAAGACATGAACACGTGAGCAACCTTGTAGAGGATAACGTGATAAAACTCTGTGAGTTGAGGTAATGAAGAATGAACCTGGGACAGTAGTGACTGGGTGAAAGGAAGCGCTGCAGATGCCAAAGATCTAGTTCTCTCTGCGAAAAGCTGCTCAGAGCCAATCACATCTTTGGGGCTTATGATGTCCCAGTCCTCCATAACAGGACCTGCAGGTGAACCAGGAGAAGTGGACTCCAGCCTTTATTTCAGGTTTAGTTTATCCTTTCCACCAAAACAATAAGCCCAGAATTTTTAATGTAGCTTCCTCGTGTTAGTACATATCATTCTGTAGAAGAACATTCCATGGAAAGGTTTTTAATTTTACATGAAACTCGATGATGAATGGGGTTCTTACTGTCTTCTGAGGGTTTTATGTCCATCTTAAGCTGCAGATATGGTTTGGCTGCACTGACAAATGCAACATCCAGATCCCAGTCAGACACCAGGGACAGATACATTTCAACACCACCGCGGTCTCGAGACAGGTAACTGATCCCAAAGTTACGCTTCCTGGTCAAGAAAGCGAAACACACACTGATGGAAGAACAAGCTCCGACAGCTTTTGTGCCCAGGCGACATTATCGAACAACATTACACAGGGTGATCCTACCCGTTCAAATCAAAGGCTCTGATGAGTATGTGTTGAAGGACCTCCAGTGATGTTATCTGAGGATCGACAGCAAAGGAGCGAAACTCCACCGGAAGCACACCATCACATTTCTGAAAGGCATGACATCACATTCTGATGAAAGTTTGTTAATAATTCTTTGCCTCTTAAATGAGAAAATAATGGCTAAATGATGAGATTCTTTTGAGGCACAGCCATGGATTGTTTTCATTTCTCATATTCTTAATTGATCAGTGTTATTCTTCCTTGTCTACCAAAATAACAAGTCTAACTGTTTCTGCTCTGATGAAGGTGCAGTGAAATCGGAACTACTCTGTACTAACCAGTGAGTCTGACTAAATGAAGGCTTTGCGCATCCTCACTCACTTCTCCTGCCATAGATCATGTAGAGCAGGTCGACGCTGTCTGGGTCCACGGGCCTTTAATCTGAGCTCGCATTTGCACTGTCCAGTCTCTAAACTACAGCTATCAGGCCGTGAACGCAGCACCATAGAAACGTAATATATCACGCAGACATGCAGTCAAGTGTAAAACACACCAACGTTTTTATTCGTTTCAACGGGTTATTGTTATATGGCTCTAACCTTTTATCATTTTACATTGTATGTGAAAGCATATCAGCGTCTAGAGCAACGCACGTCACGAGCTCGTCTCCTGCACCGACCAACGCGAGCGCAGGGGGCTGTGATGCGTTCGCGTGCCATACAGGGTGACGTCAGTGTGTGCGCTCGACGGGGCTCTCTGCTGGTGTTGTTATCAGAACAGACTGAACCGTGACTGTCGTGGTGTCAGTGATATGTAGGCGACAGGAGGCCTTTAAAACAGCGGATATTAGCTCCTCCAGCTGTTAGCGGCAGCAAAACAATGGCCATAAACAAAAGGGACGAGGACGCAGCCGCAGAGCAACCAGCAGAACAAAGCTCCACTTTCTGTTCTAGAGCAAATGTCACAAACGCTTCAGCACAGAACCGCTGGACGCGCAGCTCCGGGCTGTGAGCAGATCGATGCCGGCGTAACGCTGCGCGCTAACGCGGCCACAGGCTGACGTTGGCGGACTGTTTGTTGCTCGGACCCCCGTCATCCTACCTTGACTTTGACACGAACCACCCCCCTCTCCTCCTCGCCCGCCATTTTAAAGCCCCCGTCTCGGCTCGGACCGCGGCGCTTGTCCGTTGTGGGTTTTGCTCCTTCTACGCCGACATGCTGGTCAATAACATGATGAGGACACTGTCCGAGTTCCTCCAGTTCGCGGTCTTCTTCGGCTTCGATTGCACCCGGTTTGCAGCCGCGGTGTCGCCGCCTGGTGGACGTAACAGGAACCGCAGTAGTTGAAAACAGCGGAGTCAGAAGTAAGTCATGAAGACGACTGCGTTCAAATCACCACGAGCAAGTAGCGTCAAGCAAACAATGAAATATGTCCCCATACATAATACACCCACCAGGCCTCGTGATGCCTACAGCACCTCTCCGGTCATGAGACTGTCGCTAATAGTGCATGCTGGGACATGTAGTCCTTGGTCACTCTCTTTCCGTCCTTTCTCGCCAGCAGGAAACTCTATGTTCCAGAGACACCGCCGCTACGTTCGCCTTTTACTGAATTTCCACACTGGACAGGTCATAAATGTCAGATTAGCTCCGTGTGCAGCGCTTAGCTCTGATAAGTTATATTACAGAACACGGCCGTGCCTTGAACGTGATGGAAAGCTAGTTGGTAGCACTGCGTTTCAAATGCGACGGAGACTTGCTGCCGATTTTGTCAGGGACGCTCGGGGGAGCAGCTTTGCTAAGCAGCTACTAGCTAGCTCCTAGCTAGCTAACTGAGGATGGAAGCCTGGTGTGTAGCCTGCTTTTCATGGGAAACCCACACTAGCATCAGCTAATCTGGCGTCAGATGAGCCGCTGCCACCCAGTCTGCTAGTTTTTACATTTCAACAATCCCCAGACAAACTTCAGCGATGGAGGAAGTTGACAAAATCCTGATTCACGCCCTCAAACAAGTCGGCACGTAAGTACCGTCGGGCTTTCAGTAACTAAAGCGCACGTGACAGCTCGACAGTTTACTTGGACATAACCGTGTTTGCGTCGCGTCGCTGCTGTGGACGAGATTTCATGTGAACATCTAGCAGCTCACGATCATCTGAGACGTAACGTGACCGCAGCTTCACAAAGTATCCGCCAGACAAACGGGGTCTGTTAATGTAATGATGAGAATTGATGACACACACCCCGAACAGCCAGATGTTCATCTGTGTACCTGCTGCTTGCATCTATTGCAGTGTCAGTGCTTCTGTCCCGGTGTCTGAATGTTTGCTCTGTGACCCACAGGGAGGTGAGCGAGGACATCGACAGCATCAAACAGTTCAGCAGCGAGCTGATAGTGGAGGCGGTGGTCAGATGTGTCCGAGTGATCGACCCGGGTCTGGGCAGCGCTCTGCCCACCTCCCTCCCGCCGGGCATGTCTGCCCGCTTCAGAGTGGGCATGAGCCTCGCGCAGGCCTGTCAGGTAGAACGCCTCTGCCTCGATGCCTTAGCAGGACTGACACGGATGAGAACGGGTTCATTTGTACGTCACATTGGTTTTACAGGCGATTGGCTATAAAGGAGAGATTGGCTACCAGACGTTTCTGTACAGCAATGAGCCAGAGATCCGCTCCCTGCTCATGTTCCTGGTGGAGAAGCTGCCTAGAGAGAGCGCGGAGACCTCAGACCAGCCGACGGGTACAGACGACACCTTTCTGTCTGTTGTCCACACAGTTGTCATGTTGCATTTAGAAACACGTGTCCTTCTCCTCCTGAAGGTAAATCAGTGGTCCTGCAACGAGCCATCGCTGCTGCAGTCAGAGCCCAGCTGGCTGTGCCCTGGCTGCCTACGAACTGCAAACTGCCACTGCACAGCGAAACACAAGTAAACTCTTATATGCACATTCAGATGCTTCGTGCCAGCCTGCCTAGAGAAAAGCTGAGGATTTCTCACAACTCATTTTCCTGTTCAGGGTTTGGGATCATCGCACAGCTTCCGCGTTCAGCCCCTCAGTTTACCGTACTGCACCAAAGGTCCAGACAAGAAGCACCTGAAAGGTAACACGGTTTCAGTTGCTGTGGGGAGCTCTGGGTTTTAAATGCTGAAGGTGTTTGTGAGCTTGTAGTTCTTGTCTGTGCAGAGAACAGCTGGTTAGCAGTTCTGCAGGCAGGAAACAAAACTTTGGACTGACTCTTTACAGAAGAAAGCGCAAAATAACTGGAACAACGTGCGTGGTGTGATTTCAGAGTTGAAGGACTACCAGCGGGACATCCTTCCTCCTGTGACCGCCCAGCCTTCCCATCATGCCTCTGTGGTGGCGTCCATAATGGAGCAGCACACGGCTGAGCTCACTGCTGCTCAGGAGTGGGACAACGAGTGGAAGAGCCAAGGACTCCTGTCTCGCCTCACCCCACAGGCGAGTCATTGCGCCGCTCGCTGCAGTCGCAGTGATGTCGTGTCCTTTTTCACAACAACACTATCAGACGACAACATCCCATTTAGCTCTACACCACAGTTTGCATTCACATGCTGCAATAAATCCAGTAGCTTGTGCTGGAGTTGATATTCTTATGAGTATTTATACACAGACACAGATCTGCTGTGTGTGAGTGTGTAGAAATGCGGATCAACACATCTGGTGTTCAGTGTATTTGTCTGCTTCTGATCAGGAGTACCGCTCCAGGAAACTGAGCCGGCTGCATAAACGCATCCAGGAGCAGCTGCGATCGGCTGCGCTGTCACCCCCAGACGGTTCATTTGCTGGCGCTCGCTCCACCTCTGACCTGTTTGAGCTGCTGCAGGCCTTCCAAGGCTCAGCCCCTTCAGACAACATCCTGACCAAGGGCACACACTTCACCCACACACAGAAATTCACCTTCACACAGGTAGGAGCCACTCTGCCAGAAAAATGCTGGACTACAGCTTGTTCCAAAACAAACAGCTCTGTATGTGTGTGCATGTGTCCTCTAGGAGCCGCCAGCAGTAACCACCTCCGTCCCCACTGGGCGTCAGTCAGAGGGTGATATCCAGCTCCGTCAGCAGGAGGAGTTGGCGTCACTACAGAAGCAGTTTGAGCAGCTCTGCAGTGATGTGGACCAGCTAATGGCAGACATGAAGCACATGACTGTGACTAATACACAGGTGACTCGCATACGCACACAGTGGCTGAGTCTGAGGACAGTGATGCCGCATGGATGCCTCTGTGATAAGCAGCTCAGGGTCAAAAGTCACAGCATCGTTCTGTGTCTGTGTATGGAATGCACCGTACCATACACCATAGCTAATGACTTAACGTAATTACATATCGTGTGCTACTGATATAACTGGTCACTTACTCATTACATTTAGTTTTTTCTAAACCAGAGTGGAGAAAAGTTGAATGAGCGGCATGGAGGGGTTCAAGTTTACAGTTTTTCAGCGAGCAGTCACAAGAGCCTCGTGTCATAAAGGGCAGATGTTGACTCTTTGTGTGGCTGATGTGATGCAGGTGTTGGATGAGTTGAAGCAGACAGAGCTGGGAAACTGTGAAAAAGAGGAGAAGATTCAGGTGAAGAAGAAAACCATCGACCTGTTGCCAGACGCCGAGAGCAACCTGCTGAAGCTCCAGGTAAGAACCGGCAGACTGAGCGCAGACCACTGTCAAATCCAGGTGTGGTGAGTGGTGTGTGTTCCGTCCTGTAGGCTCAGGTGGAGGCCAGTGCCAAGCGCGTGGTGAGCCTGGCTTCCCAGTGGGAGAAACACCGAGCTCCGCTGGTGGCAGAGCACCGCAGACTCAAAGAAATCTGTAGCAACCAGGAAGTGAGTGAAACAATTAACTATAATAGTTTAATATTTTTTTTGTGCTGTACTTTATCCAACACGCTGCTATTAAAGGGCTGAACAATTCCTTTAATTAATTAGAGTTTTTCCCATTTTCTTCAGGTGGAGTCTTCCAGAAAATTGTCAGAAATCAAGTCTCTGCACGACAAGATCCGCGTGTCTACAGAGGAAGCTAAGAAGAAGGAAGAAACGTACAAGCAACTGGTAACGGACTCATCTGTAACCATCTGCGTTAGCTCAGGAGAAGTCACAAGTCAAATGTCCGGTGACGTTCGCTTGGAATTCTGTCTCATTTGTACGATTCATTGATTTTGGCTCAGTGCTGAATTTACACTTATGTGTTTTGCATCGTTTCGTAGGTCACAGAGTTGGAAAATCTTCCTCAGGATGTGTCTCGCTCAGCATACACACAAAGGATTCTGGAGATCGTCAGCAACATCAAGAAACAGAAGGAGGAAATCACAAAGGTAATGAAAGTCACATAGAGGCTTGAAGTAAATCACTTGTTGAGTTTTCCTTAACTGATTTGAGAGCAGAGGGTGTCACACATTCAACAGCTGCTACAGCCCAGTGAAGCACATTTGTGATATTGGATAATAGAAATCAAATTTGGTTTCATTTGACTTGACAACTCAAGTGTGTTTAAAGTACTTAAGTTAAGCAAACAGTTATGTTATGTGCAGCAGTGGAGCTTTGCAGCCTCGCTTTGTCTCAGTGACGTTGCTGCTCTTGATCTGTTGGGTTTCTCATCAATCATGTTTGACTCTGCAGATTTTGTCAGACACTAAAGACTTGCAGAAGGACATCAACAACCTGACCGGGAAGCTGGACCGGACCTTTGCTGTGACCGATGAGCTGGTCTTTAAGGTAGCAGACGCTTTCTTTGTTCATCCGTCTGGTTGTGTTCTGGTCCCGGTTATAACTATTAGACTCAAATTAAACTTTTCTTAAATTCACTTATGTTACAAGCTGTTAGTGAATTAGCTCCATATTTCTTTGGATTCTTCAAATTCTTCAAGTTTCAAGAAGGATTATTATATTGTATTCATTTCTACATTTTTTCACTCATAGGATGCTAAAAAAGACGAGTCTGTTCGCAAATCCTACAAGTACTTGGCTGCTCTCCATGAAGTACGTCATTCTGTCTCAATTTCTTGCCCATGATCGTGCTTGTTGTTGTGAGACAGTGATGTGATGTACGTCATGTTTATCTTCAAAGAACTGCAACCAGCTGATTCAGACCATCGAAGACACAGGAACGATCCTGAGAGAGATTCGAGACCTAGAGGAGCAGGTAGGACTTGTTGACTCAGACATTCTGTGAAACACCGAAAAGATGAGCATCAGTTTCATCTGTGCGTCAGTGGTTTGACTCGCTCAACATGCTGAATAAGAGCAGGGGTGAAATTTCATGTACACGTTTAACAATATGCTGCACAAACAAACCATTGATAGTATCTATAATTCAAAAGGCAGCACCAGTGATGTACGTACACTGAGGGAGTTGTGCTGCCTTTGGTCCAAATTGGCTCAGACACTCAGGGTTAAGTTCACAGCATTTCTGTCCCACTTAGATCATCAGTGTGTTAGAAACAATTCTGTCTCCACTTGAGTCCAGACCCTTGATGAATACATTTACTGCAGTCTACCTAATAGAGGGATAACTGGATGGAGCTTCTGTCACCACAGACATATTGAACTGACTGTACTTTCAATGTTTTTGAATGTGAAGCGACCAGATTTCACCGGCATCTTAATGTCAACAGATTGAGACCGAAAACGGGAATAAAACGGTGGCCAACCTGGAGAGGATCCTGGACGACTACAAGGCCGTTCGACAGGAGAACGCTGCGCTGGCTGCCAAAGTGCGGGAGGGCTGAAGGAGGCTGGGCCGCTCTGCTCCGCCTGCTGAGGCACACGTTGCAGTAATACCCGGAGCAGTACTTCGACCTGATTGCACCCAAACGGCACCTCAGGCTTCACACGGAGACGCTGCTGTTCATTAACGTCGCCCTGTTGCTGTTGGAGACCTGCTTGTTTTTCAGAGGATTCATTGATTAGTTTTTGTAGGGAAAAGTTTAATGCACAACCTGATCGTATGGATGGAGAAGACTTCTAGTTTGTCATATGCTATGGAATCCTGCGTCTGGACTCTCTGAGAGTCCAGTCACTGGTTCCGGTGTGCGGTGCCCACTCTGGACAGCAGAGGGCGCTGTCAGACCACTTCAGTTCTAATGTATAGAAATTCATTCCTATTTCTCTATGAAATGTTTTCAAAAAATATAGTGATTAATATCAAATCCCACATTTTTAATACAATAATCATTCCACCATTTTGCAGAGATTAGTTAATTCACCGACATGATTATATTTGAGCTGAGTGACTATACTTTGAATGTAGTTCATTAATGTTGTCCAGCCTCATCAGCAAATTATTGTTGTGTGTGTGGCACCAGCTTAAATAAAGATGCCTTAAAATTTGGAAATGATTAGAGCATCGTCTGGCTCAGCTGCAGGCTACGCTTCAGAAAGGTTTCTTTCAGTAGATTCAAGTTGAATTTGAAGGTGAATTGAGACTTTGAGTCGTGGTATCTGGACTTCTGTCTTCTAGGCTGAAGCGCTTCGCTACGCGTCCAGGTAGCGTCATCGGTCTGAGGAAGGTTGGCTGCAGATGGATCCTGAGGCTCCAAGTTGGTTTCATCGGACACTGACCGTCGCACGCCCTGTATTTATAAAGGTCATCTCTCTTATATTGCACATCAGAAATAAAACGAACAGATGTCACATTTTGTAATTATTTATTCAACAATATTCACAAATGAATTACTTGGTCCCTAGTCGTATAACTTAACGTCAGACTTTGGGTAAATACTGATCTGCAGAATTACAGTACACAATCCATCGCGTGAGGTGAATAATCTGACTGCGTGTGTTGGGCGAACTCGCACTGTGAGGCTCTCTGAGCAGGAACAAATCAGTGTTAAACACCATGATGGGACCTATTTGAAATTGATGTTCAAGCAGCACCAAACTGATGAGAATTACTCATTTTTGCATTTAGGCATTTGCACAGTTTGCTTTTCATATAGCATTTATTAAGAACCACACTTCAAGGCAGAGGGCTTCACCACCTGTGACAGGTCCTGGTGGATGTGTCAACCTGATGGGACAAGGCTCCTCTCGGCACTCTGGAGGATCAGACAGTCCGTGTGAAAGATAAAGACAGTCACTGAAGCCCAGATTCTTCCAGCTGGAGGCTGAATCTTGGCTTCCCACCCAAGGAGTGGAGCTGTAGAGCTGGGGGAAGGGGTCTGCCTCAGTGGCCGCCCAGACTTCGCTTCTCTCCGCTCGTCCAGTCAATTGCAATGAATGTTAGGCTCATGGTCATGAATATGAAACCCAGCGCTGTGAAACATGCAGCCTGAAACACAAAGCGCATGTCAGTGCAGAACCACGAGCGTCTGGGCTTCCAGTAACTGGGTCAGGCTCGTATGAACCTGCTGTACCTGTATCTTTGGTCTGGATTTCATGGGCTCTTGGTCGGTGGGGATGATACGGATGTAGAAGAGTCCAGGAAGGATGAAGATCAAACTGGGAGCAGTGGTGGCACCTGGACACCCAGAGGAAGCACAGTCAACAACAGTAGCACCATGAATGCGGTCAGCATGTCGCTGTGACCTATCTGAATAAAAAATTTTGTCCCTTGTTTCTTTATGAGTCTATCGACCCACCAATGATGCCGAAGATGTCTCGAATGTTGGGCACGAAGATGACGAGCAGGTTGACAGCGAAGAGCAAACACACAGCGATGATGACGTGACGGAGCCAGTGGAAGGGTTTCCCCGGGAACAGCAGCTGCGTCAGGGCTCGACGGATCTGGAGGAAACGTGAGCCTTTGAATTTGGCCTTTCATGAAAACTGTTCTTTATGTGTGTCAGAGATGACGGACTCACAGGAAACAAGACCACGGGTACGGTGAGAGTCACAGCCACCAGCACAGCCAGACGCACACACAGGATCAGGACGTCCAGGGGATTCACCCTGCTGTAGGTGTGGAGCAGCTCTGCCTCGGTGTTGTCTGCGCACACACAAGCACAACAGCTGAGCATCAAACTGAGCTGTGGTTGGACGTGGACTGGAACAGACATTGCTCCCACCGTAGAAGGTCAGGTAGCCGAATATGGCCGTCAAGAAGTACATGACGAACATCCCCAGGATGGAAACGTTGCCGATATTCTGCATTCTTCTCTTGGTCGGGCTTCAGGGAAACAGGAGGTAACATAATCAAAGTGTTAGGTTTAGCACCAGGAGGCAGTGAGCTCAGGGTGAGCGGTTAACGGTCGGGGCGAGGGAGGAGAGGCCGCAGGCTGATGTTAAATCCTCTCAACGCTGAGCTACGAGCAGCATCCACAGACGTCACAGGCTCTTCTGCTTGTAAACAAATTATCTGGCTGTAAATTCTAGACTCATTTACTGCAGTGTGACGTCCACATCTGGATGAACTACTGTGTTTGTGGACCTGTCAGGGTTTTTTTAGCGATGTTGCCTGTTTTAAGTCAGGATGTCCTCCTTCAAAGGTAGAAGGATTATGGACTGGAGCATATTTGCATATTGCATGTGAATGTGTGCGTCTTACTTCCTCAGTTCGGTGTAGATGGGAAGCACCTCAGGGTGACAGACGAAGGCAAACGCCAGGATGGGGATGGTGTACGCCGTCTGCAAATCACGCGACAGAAACTTAGGTTCCTCCAGGAAGAACAGTTTGCATCCTGTGTGGTGTCCTGCTACGCGTGTTCAGATCACACCACATTCCTCTGGACGTCATCGTAAACATTTCAGTTTGGGGCTGACCTCTTGGTTGATGGTGAAGAATTTGGCAGTGCACGTGTCCCCGGGGGCGTCTGTGTTCACTGTGAGGTTGCCAAACACTTCCAGAGGGCAGGTGATGTTGAACCTCTTGTAAATGACCTGGTGTGACAGGAAAAGCACATTTCAGGGATGGTGAGATGCTTTGTCCTGTAGTGTGCAAAGCGTGATACAGAGGTTGGCCTACGCTACGATGTTCGTGTTTGTCACTGCTCTTTATTCAAACGGTCCTGGATGTCCAGGAGTGTGAGACGAGCCTCCGACTCACCGCTGTGAGGAAGAAGACCATGCAGGTGAGAGAGAAGCCACTGGTGTAGCCGAGGTATCCTGCAGAGAAGAAAACCTGCCGTCACAAGACCACAAACTAAATGTTCACTTACAAGGAAGGAAAGACAAGGAAACAGTGTCTGGTCACCCAGTTTACATCAGACCTGATCATGTTTCTGACCCCTGAACCTTCTCCA
This sequence comes from Macropodus opercularis, assembly GCA_030770545.1. Taxonomy (NCBI): domain Eukaryota; kingdom Metazoa; phylum Chordata; class Actinopteri; order Anabantiformes; family Osphronemidae; genus Macropodus; species Macropodus opercularis. The sequence goes on from CM061095.1 coordinate 17,155,092, forward strand.
AAATCCTCCTGATCATTTTAAATCCAGCTGGAGGCTAAATGCTCAGCGTGAAACCCTTCAGTGGAAAACGTCTGCTCTCTGCTCATTAATTCAGGTTTTCCTGTGGTTTATCACCTGTCGGACTTTGTGAAGGTTCCCTCTCATCCAGTTGCAAGTCACACAATAAGGAAACTCGCCTCCTTCGCTTTGTGCCTCGCTCTTGTGTCGGCCACGAATCCCCAACACTAATCAGTCATTGGAGAACGTTCCAACAGTTTGTTAACGTATCAGGAGAAGCTGCCCAGAAACAGTCAGACATCTCCAACCACCTCCAAACCGCTGACGTTCCCGCTACTGTTAGCGTTTGATGTAACTTACCCAGATGTTTCATCAGCGCCAGCGGGAGGATGACGCAGACGGTGACGATCATGATGAGGTAGTTTCCGTTCATGAACCACTCGCTAGGTGAGGTCAGAGGAGACATTGGAATGAGCGTGGACATCGCTACAAGAACCGCTGGTACAGAGTCTGCTGCTTAGTTTCTTTACGTCCTCAACCACTTCAGTCATCACAAGATGCTGACATGAACTTTTTGTTCAATAAACTATCAAACTCTGGAAAAGATGGATTCACACAACCATTGGTGCGTAAAAGTGAAACACTGGGCGCTGAGCTTCAGGTCAAACTGAAAGCACATGGTGCCTGCAAATGACCTTCACTAAGGTCCAGCTTTAATGAACCACTGTGACATTTTGGCTCCGTTTGCCTGAGATAAGGACGACGACATCCTCCACACAGGACACGAGGCGGCGGAGCTTTATTCACACCAGAAGGGCCCCGAACGTCTCCGAGGCTGAGACCAGGACTTAACATGACAGAGACACTGTGCAGTGTGAACGGGATGTAAAGACTCACTCAGAGCTGGAGGTCTGGCCCAGGAAGGCTTGAATCACCAGAGGCAACTCGTATTTCACTATGAACAGGTAACTGGACATGGCTGCAGGAAGAAAGACAGCACGAAGGAGAAGCTACCACTGGGCCCTCGTCCTCCTACTCACACATACATTTCAGATTCCACATCTGTTTACCTCCAATGTTATGTAACGTTATGACAACAGCTGCCAGAATCTTCCCTGCGTGACCGAACGCTCTGAGTCCGAGCTGCTCGTAGGCCCGAATACCTGAAGAGAGACAACAACACGGATCCCTTGACCACAAAGGATTAAGACAGAGCAGCAAATGTGCCTCAGACTGTGTTTAAATGTACCACTAGAACTACACTGATCAGACCCATGTCTCATTCTGTGTTGGTTCCCCTGACCCATTGAGGCCTGGACTTCACTAGCATGTGAAGCTGTGCCGTGGCGTCTGGTCTGAACAGAGCCCAGAGCTTTTTTCTGCTTCTAACATGAACAAAACAATCAAAACAGCCTGGAGTTAGTTTGTACAATCATGAAGCCTTACCGACAACTCCAGCGCTGCGCAGCAACAGATGGATGGAATAACACGACAGGCAGGCGATACAGGTCAACAGGACCCTGCACGAAACCACAGGATGGAGCAGAAGGTAACCATGACAACAGTAACAGCAGCAACAACAACAACTGCTTGAGGTACTCACAGGAAAAGGACGATGCCGGTGTTGGACATTGCGTACGACAGACCCAGGATGCCGCTTCCCATGATGGCGTTACTCAGGTTGAAGACAGACATCCCAAAGGAGGTTTTACCTTCAAACTGAGAAGTGAAAACCACAGACGGACTGTCAAGAATCGTCATGCGTGTTGTTGATGAACAACTAGACACAGTATTTCTGAAGGAACGGCGAACAACAGGCAGCATCTCTTCCACTCACATCTGTGAACTGAGGTCTCTTCTTCCCATCGCTCTTGATGAACTTCTCCTCCTCTGGTCGAAGGCTGCAGCGTCCACAACAAATAAAATGAGGCCCAGCGCATTTCATCAAATGTAACATTTAACAGTGACTCACTAGGACACATACCCTCCCTCCACGCCGACGTCAAGCTGCTGATGACCATTTGAAAGCTTGGGCAGCTCCATGACTGACCAGTTACCTCCTCAGATGGAAAATCTCAAAAGAATAAATAAGTGTTGACGGTTTAGTCTGGAAAAAAGAAGAAACACACAACTCGGTTTGGACCGAGTGAGTAGAAACAAAATGTTTCAGAGACACAAAGAGGAGCATTGAGCAGAACCGCGAGCTGGTGGAGCCCAAACCAGAGCTAAAACCTTAATGCTCGTAAACACTGTTGATGACGTGCATGTGATTCATCTGAGCGTTAACTGTATTAACAGAATAAACGTGTGCTGGTGAATCAGGTGCTTTCACTGTTTCGGGTTCAGTGACATCGAGCGTGAATTACACAACCATCGATCTCCTGTAGTGCGTATCAGAGTGCACATCAGCCCGCTGGGTCACAAACGCACCCTCTCCACGTGTCTGTGTTGGGACTGAGTGTTCCAGCGTAAATCAGCGGTACTTCGTTCGGAACATCACGCCAACAGTCTGAAACTGAACTGGACACATTTCTAATGAGTCAATCCTTTGGCTGAAAAACAACCAGAAGAGATCAGCTCGTCCCCTGAACAACTGGGCCACGGCCCAGCGTGTTTGGAGGTCGGTCGGTGTAATAACGAGACGCTGCGGTCGTACCCACTAGAATTCAGACCAGTACGACTCCACCAAGCTGCTCAGCAACAGCCCGGCGCAGTGTTCACGCATCACAGAGGCCGGAAAATGCAAAAGAGCCGATCTTCCCTAGAGGCAGACGTATACACATGCTCCTCTTCGCCCTCACCCCACGCTGGCCGAGGTTTCTCCTGTTGAAGGGAGTTTCCTAAAGGATTTTCTACAGAACAGTTGGGTGGTTCTGTTCTTTAAAGCCCAGGCAGAATCAAAAACATCAAACTTGTTACTTTTGTTTGACCACAATGGTCAAATCTGAATATTTTAAAACCCAAACATTCAGGGCGGAAGTCGTTGCCTCGTATCAGTCAGCTAATTCATGTCACTCATTAGCCTCGCTCATTACCTGCTCTGTGGTTTCAACCGCCAGTGGGAAAACTGACTGTGTAGCGAGGAGCCTGGAGTGAAGCCAGGTCCAGACATGTGCGGATATTGGCCCCGTGGGCCCCTGCAGCGGCAGCCGCGCTGATAAGGCCTGAGAATGACCTCCCTGCTCAAACATGACTGTCGGCCCCTCAGACACTGACATGTGGTACAGTAGAGGTCACGTGGCCTCTATTTGTAAATACTAAACCAGGCAGAGGGAAATTATACTCTGTCCCGTCCGCACGTATTTTATTAGCACTACTAAATACGTTTGTGTTTCCTGGAATGAAACCGCAGACGCTTTAAATATAAACCCAATATGGTGGTGCCACACGGGTCAGGGTACCTGTATTTATAGTCAGGCGTTTTCCTGTGGCTGTGCTCACCTGGCGCTTTCTGGCTCACTGGTGCAGGTGCAGCCGCCCGTCAGGGCACCAATCAGGCTCCAGAGTCTCCAGCCAAGGGCGACCGACGCATGCGATGTTGATTGTGAACTTGAATGGATCAAATGTTGATGTGTGGGTGATCGTCAGAAACCAGAGGGTGTAAAGTATTAGAAAGAGGGAAACTGATCTGAAGCCACTGAGCAGAACCAGTGGTGGAGGTTTAGCAAGCGGACAGCGGCCTGAGGGACCGGCCTTGTTTTTCATGCCTTTTTGCGGAGCTGGACCGAGCTGAGGTGACCACATCCCGACTCTGACTCCGTATTTAACTCACATTCTACCCATTTAAACCTCAGCCCTACGCTGCGGCGCCGCTTTGGCCGTTCTCAAGGTCCAAAGCAGCTTTTGTGACCTCAGATTCAGGAGAGAAGCCTGGAGCTGCTGACGGATGGGAGGAGACGTTTGGATCAAGCTCAGCGTCCTCAGCGCTAAAGACTTAATTTAACAACCCAGAGCACTGAAAAGCATGAAAGGACTGGTCGTGTATCTACATTTTCACCCGTAACTAACGCTGGCACATTTCCGTCTTACTCAGATGCTATATGTGTACGTGACATGTTCATTATGTACAGCCGTGCAGGCCCCTGGATGTTTGCTCCCGCCTGGGGCAGTGCGGTGACGTAACAGGGAACATATAGTGAGCAGTGCACCGCGCCCCTCGGCCTTCCATGAGAAGTGTAGGTTTCATCTTACGCAACACACACTGCACATTTTTCATGCAGTGGTTAACTATTAGAGTAAAGCAGTGAAGCCGTTTGTTCAGATCTTATTTGATTCATTTTCACTGTGTTTTTTTACACTCACATATGTTTTTCAGTTTTATTTCTTGTTTCACACATTAACGGAGACTCTAAAAGCTGCACATTGACTCTGACATGGTGGGAAGCGTTGCTGCCCCTCAGACACTATTAACACTATCCACCAACTTTGTTCACGGCTTTATATTGTACGACTAATAAAATGTACATGAAGCGACGCAACATTCTATCAGAGTAAATGTGTCTTATTTCCAAAGAGTCATCTGCTCACATCTGGATCACATCTGCGGAAGCTGCACAGAACCTGCCTCCTTCAGCTGGATTCTAAACGTGCTTCCAGGTTTAACGCCTCTGTTCCCTCAGCTCTTCCTCTGGCAGAACAATCGCGTGGCAGCGGCCGAGCAGCGGAGGACTTACCTCCTGAGGCTCTGCAGCGAGCAACCTGTGTTGCTCAGGTCCTGGGTCCCAGCTGTGCCCTGGGCGATAAGCTGGTCTGCTTGTGGAGAAGCACACGGTGTCCCGGGGAGAAGCTGGCGACAAGGCAGCAGACGTGGGAATCGGCCGCGGAGAGGGAGGGCTGGAGTTTCAGGTTTCTTCTGAGGTCACATGTAGAGACACTCCTCTCGTTTCCTCTGCAAACAAAAAAAAGTTAACATCCTCTCGGGGCTGTGGTGATGGATGGCTGCTGGGGGGGACTTGGCTCCTATGCTCTGCTCACACACACTGGGCCTATTGAATTGTTTCCATGTTTCCAGGCTCTGACTCGTGTTAACTGTGGAAATATGGTAAAGTGATCGGCAGAGTGTTGCATAAGACACACACACACGGTTCTATCAGGTCGATGTAGAAACCCTCCACAGAAAGGTAAATACCAAACCAGCACTAGCGTCCGGGGTGAGCAGGGCCCTGCAGCTGCAACAGCACACGGCCCAGGATCCGCACATTCCCACGGTTGTTGGCTGCTCTCACAGGGTTCCAGACACCAAATGCATCACTGACGGATTCAGAGCAAAATAAAAAGAAGCAAAATATGTGACTGTGTGTGAGTGAAGGAGCACAGTGCACACAACAAAGAGCCTGAACAACAAGACACGATACAGGCCGTGTGCCGGGCTGCAGGGCTATGACAGGACGTACGTGTGTGCAAGAGAACGAGGCAGCCGCTCCTACAAAAGCTCCAGACGTCCAGCTAACACAGAACGTCTGCCCGTCATGGCCTCCACTCTTCTCCCGAGTTTTCTTTCTACCTTCAGACCCTCAAACCCGCTACAAAGGGTCATCAACAGGGAAACTGTCTCCATTGTGTTAATGCTACATAAATCAGGACATGACTGGTCCGTAATGAACTTCCGACCTGTGTTGTTATTGGACTGTTGCTGCCAGTTAGACTCTAATACAAGGAAATTCCAGACTTCATATCTGCACCAGAGACCAACATACTGTCATCTGTTATCTTCACACAGCCTGTATTCACATTACAGAGGGGGCCGTGTGCTGAATGAATAAAACGTCTTTAGTGAAGCTGCTGTAGGTTTCAATGCCACAGACCTCGTTCACGCACTGAGCTCCTCTAGTTTCCTCACCGTCCACTGTCATCTTTCAAAAATGCTAATGTTAAACATGTATTTTCATAAATGAACCAAATGCAGTGAATGAACAGCAGAGAAATGTAAATCTCATCAGTATTTGCTGTCACCACCCTTTGCCTTCAAACAGCAGCAGATCTTCCAGGTTCACTTGCTCACAGCTGTAGGTTGTTCCAACATCTAGAGAACTAACCTGCAGGGTTTCTACATCCTTCTGTCTCTTCCTCATCCCAGACACACATTATACGAGATTAATTAAATAATTAATTAGATTTTCTCAGTTAGAACTAAACAGCGGCTGATTTTGAACCTGCGGCTGCTGCTGTGAAGTGTGGAGGAGGAGGAGGAGTGATGATGTGGGGCTGCTCTGCCGCTGACACCACCGATAGCAAGTAGGATTTTGTAGTGACACGCGATCTCATACGTTTGCACTTAGTGGGACCATCATTTGACCCCAAATACACCTTGAAGTTACGTAAGATCTGTTTGTCCAGTGAGCCAGATGGAGCTGCATCAGATGACCTGGCCTCCACAACCACCCGACACTTTTTGGATCAGATCTAGAAACAGACAATGAGAGTGAGCATCAAAGCAAAGAAAGAAATGAATAATCTGATGAGAGCATTTCTGACTGGTACATTTTCAGATATTTGCTGGTTCGCAGGTTGTGTGGTGCGAGTTTCCATGTCGAGCAGTGGGACGATCGGCCTCTGCAGAGCTATATAAATAGCTGCACTTCTAGAAGGATCAGCGAGAGCAGCAGCAGTGAGCGGCCTTGACTGAGCCCACGGAGAGGCCACGCTCACACCTGAATGTAAATATAGCAGCCAAGTGAATAAACAGTACAAAAATGTTAAGTAATATTGAAATGTTACCATTGAGGCTGATTTGGATGTGTTGACACTAGACTTAACAGAGAACCTGATTCCAAAAAACGAGTGTCTGAGGTGTCCAGAGGGACACGACATCCATCCAGCATCTGTCAGAAATTCACTAGAACACGTTTCTGTGTGGCTGTGGAAAACATTTGAAAATGATTCCACTCATCCTGGACGGGTTGTGATGAGCTGCTGCCATCCTGTGGTGAGACGCTGCGATGGGTCATGAACAGGAACCATGGATGCTGTTGGTCCGGTGAAGGAGACTTTATTCATTCATCTGTGTAACGATGATGGCTGATGGAAGTCAGCAGCTGTGATCCCAGCCTGACTTGTTATATATTACAGTACTGCCAGGTGTGCCCTGCTTCTCTTTCAGCTCTCTGCACATCATCTGCTGCTGTGATATTTAGCGAAATAGGTTCTAACATTTGGTTCTTCAACAATCTCTGATCCACATCCACGGTGCATGTCAGGATTATTACCTTCATTAACGCACGCACACGTCTTAGTTCCTCTGTTTTCCTCTCAGCCAATCAGGGCAGTGATTCTCTGACTCCTGTGGAGGCAGCCCACCGAGATCCACTTAGTGTCCACGTCACTAAGCTGCTTATTGCTGCAGGTGAATGGAGGGAGAAACTGTGAAAGATTTGTTTACATCCATGTTGGACTAATGATACTGCAGACGACGCCATGATGACATGTTTGTGTTAGAAAGTAGATTTTATTGACTCGAAGACACTGGATTGTTTTTCATAGTCTGAAGTGAAGTCTGGAGTTTGTGAGGGACCCAGGCAGACGGCATGGAGTGCATCGGCAAGGTACCAGCGCAATATTTACACTGATTAGACTGAAACTGAAATTTCCCTTAAGCGTGTGTGTGAATGAACCAGATCAGAACCAAATTCACTTCAAGTATCAAATAAGAGAGAAGAGACATCGATTCGTTACTGTGCTGGTGGAGCTAATTACTGTTATGCACACTGACTGTGGCCTGTTTTAATTAATACTATATCTATCTATCAACTATAGATGAAATGCATATATATATAAGATACATATGTTTATAGTTAGTGTATATGACATTTCCATTGTTTCTTTTGATCTAGCAAATGAAAAAGTTTGCTGTAGTCTGAGAGTCTTAACACCCAGAGAGGCACGAGTTATTAATGCTATCATTTTATTATTATTAGTAAAAAATATGACAAGCACAAGATGTAAATATTCAGTGTATGAGCGAGCCTTGACGACTTTCATCTCCTGTGTGTAAAGGCAGCACCGTTGACCTGAGTCACAGACAGAAGCCCATTTTCCAAATCACTAAACTCCTCGTTGCTAATTATAGTGAAGCAGGTAACGGTGTCGCCTTCTTGGCTGCTTCACTCTAAGTCCACAACACGGAAAATCCACTCAGCCGGTTGTAACTGATCAAACCGAGCCAAGATGTAGGTTCATTCTGGATCTGAGCCGTCTGGGTGCTTTTTGGTGCTGACTCAGCAGACGGGGAGCCATGTGACAAGCCTGCTAAACCACTGAAGGACGTTCCCTGTATGAAACTAAAACATGCTGCGTTTATCACCTGATGTCACAACAGGTGACGCCTCAGCTGATGATGGCCGTGGGCACAGCTGTGATTGGCTCCTTGCAGTTCGGCTACAACACAGGCGTCATCAACGCTCCTCAGAGGGTGAGTAGACGAAGAAGGAGATGCACTCAGTGTTAGCTCACATCGGCCTGTGAATGTGAGGACGGGTCAACAGAGCGAAATAAACTGACACCGAGAGACACCATTAAACTGCTGACACACTGACATACGGTAGTTAGTCACATCAACGTGAACCAGAAATGATCCTTTTAGAGACTTAAGAGAAGGAGCCTTGCATGTTGCCTGTCACCACAAACTCCTGCTCACATGTTAACCTGAGTCTCTCAGGCTCAGCCTGTCAGGTGTGTTTTAAAGGTGGTCTGACAGAAATCTGAAATGACAGGGAGCAGGTTAATGAGATAATGCTGCACTTTGTTGGAGGTATTAGGGATTAAGGAGCTCAAGGTTACCAGGAAAGGTAAAGATGTTGTGCCTGCAGGTGGGTGGGACTACGGCCTAAGCTCCCGTGACCCCTTTAGGTGATTGTTGCAAGAAATAACCTCACTTAACAAAGCTCTGATTAGATATTATTATTATATAGACTGAAGGAATCCACCCCTCACATCTGTTCAAAGGTTATTCATTGAAGTGGAGTCTTTGCTGGTCTCTCACACAAACACACTGTTCTGTTTTCAGATCATTGAGAGCTTCTACAACGACACATGGACAGAGAGGTTTTCAGAGCCCATGTCCCAGAGCGCGCTAACGGCTCTGTGGTCGCTCTCCGTGGCCATCTTCACCGTGGGGGGGATGTTCGGCTCCTTCTCCGTCGGCTTCATTGCCAACAAGTTCGGCAGGTAGAGTACAACCAAGACCCTCGTGTACCGTCACCAGACAGAGAGAGCGACAGGCCCGAGTCAGACGAACAGAAGGATTAGTTTGAAGTGCAACAAATAAGACGGAGAGAAGGTTCAGGGATACACATAAAAGTCAAAGTTCAGAGTGGAGGGAGAAGGAAACAGATGAAACTGAGACAGACGCTCTTATTGTCTCTGAAGGAGGAACTCCATGCTCGCGGCCAACGCGCTCGCCTTTATTGCCGCTGTGTTCATGGGCTTCTCCAAACTGGCCGCGTCTTTTGAGATGCTCATCATCGGACGCTTCATCGTGGGTGTCTACTCTGGCCTCTGCACCGGCTTTGTGCCCATGTACGTGGAGGAAATCTCACCCACGTCTCTCCGTGGAGCTTTGGGCACCCTGCACCAGCTCGGCGTGGTGATCGGCATCCTCCTGGCGCAGGTGAGACACCTAGGGCACAGTGCTGCAGGTCTCGCTGACTACAAGCTACTACAATATGTTGACATGCACACAATAATCCAGCCATAATGTGATTAAGGTTTTAATGTGGCCGAGTCAGAGGCACCAGGCTGGCATCAGGTGCATTTGATGATGCTGCTCTAAACACTTTAATCCAACTACAGTTACTCTGTTTTTGTCCTCCTGTTTTGTAACACACTCACAGACGAATCCAACAACTCTGCAAAAAGACACAGAAACGTTTTCTAACTAATTGCATCACGTAGACGTAGATGTCTGGTAGTTTGCTACTCACCAAACGTGGGCAGGGCACAACGTATTTAGTTTATAACGTAGTGTGGGGCGCTGGGGTGACTCCGGTGTGTGCGGGTTGGAGACGTTGTGTGTAAGCAGTGTGCTTCATTGTGCCGTAGATCTTCGGGCTGGAGTCCATCATGGGGAACGCGTCTCTGTGGCCCCTCTTGTTGGGCTTCACCGTGCTCCCGGCGGTGCTGCAGTGCTGCCTGCTGCCCGTCTGCCCTGAGAGCCCTCGCTACCTGCTCATCAACTGCAACGAGGAGAGCAAAGCCCGCAGCAGTGAGACACACACACACTACACGCACACAGCAGACACGGTGCCACGCACCTCCCCACCCAGGCCCACCGTTGTGCGACTGCTGTCTTCCAGTCCTGATGAAGCTGCGGGGCTCCGATGAGGTGAACGAGGACATGCAGGAGATGAAGGAGGAGAGCCAGCAGATGATGAGGGAGAAGAAGGTGACCATCCCCGAGCTGTTCCGCTCCCCCGTCTACCGGCAGCCCATCTTGGTCGCCATCATGCTGCAGCTCTCGCAGCAGCTGTCGGGAATCAACGCTGTAAGTCAAAAAGGAAGCAGAGAGGAAGGAGACTGATAAGTTAGAGCTTTCACTCACTAGAAGGCCCAGGTCACTGTGGTAAAATGTGAGCTACCTGCAGCAGAAGCAGACTGAAGGTCCGACCGGTGGAGATGAGGAGACAGCTCTCGCTCACAGTCACTGTTTCCTCTGTGGTTCGTCTTCGTTAGGTGTTTTACTACTCGACTGGGATCTTTGCGCGGGCAGGTGTGTCCCATCCCGTCTACGCGACCATCGGAGCGGGAGTGGTCAACACCGTCTTCACTGTGGTGTCTGTGAGTCGCTAAAATTCCCCTGGATGCTACGAACACTAACTTCGACTTTGTTGAAGATACTTTCTCTCTGTCTGTGCAGCTGTTTGTGGTGGAGCGTGTGGGAAGGAGACCTCTTCACCTCACTGGGTTGATGGGGATGGCAGTTTCATCGCTTGTTCTAACTGTTGCCATGGCGTTGTTGGTCAGTCCTCGAACTTTACCTTTATTCAGTCCACTGGACTTAGCTGAAGTGACTGAAAGCATCTGTGCTCTGCCGTGTTCCTCAGGACCACTTGAGCTGGATGTCGTACATCAGCATGGCAGCGATCTTCAGCTTTGTGGCCTTCTTTGAAATTGGCCCTGGCCCCATTCCCTGGTTCATTGTGGCGGAGCTCTTCAGCCAGGGGCCCCGGCCCGCTGCCATCGCAGTTGCTGGTTTATGCAACTGGTCAGCCAACTTCTTGGTCGGGATGTGCTTCCAGTATGTCGAGGTAAGACACTTTTAACTGCGCTCTTAACTCATTACAGTTGTTTGCTAGTTTCCGTAATTTAAAAGTAAATGATGTTTTTCTGACGCAGCAACTCTGCGGCCCCTACGTCTTCATCATCTTTGCCGTCATGCTGCTCGGCTTCTTCGTCTTCACTTACTTCAAGGTGCCGGAAACCAAAGGCCGCACCTTCGATGAGATCTCAGCAGGCTTCCGCCAGTCAGCAGGTCAGGGCGCTGATAAGTACTCGGCACCTGAAGAGTTCAGCACGCTCAGGGGAGACGATCCCGACCTGTGAATTCCTCAAAAAATGAAATAAAAACAGCTAAACTACTAAATTTACTTTAATAACTATTCATAAGCTCTAAACTAATATTGAGAAACATACAAGTTTTAATGTTCACACAGATGGTGATTTAAAGTTGCACGTTTCAGGACACAAAACGAAACTGATGACATCGCCCTCTAGGCAAATTCTCTTTCTTGGTTAACAGTTAGAAATGAGATGAATGAAGCCATGTTTGTATATGTTTTTATTATTAGCTGTTAGCTTAGCATTAAGACACAAATCAGCTCGATTGGAGTTGAAATTTTGAAATGTTTCAACTGACTAACTAACAATATTTACTTAAAATATAATTTAACTATTCAAATTGAGTGTATGCATGTTCATTTTTATTATTATTGTTAAACTTTGTTATACTGTAGCCTATTTATTTGTACAGTTTAATGTATGAACGTACTCAAGTCAGCATCCTTCACAGTTACATTTCAGTATTCAGAATCTGTATTTACAAAATGCACCAAATATTAATTTGAATTTAATATGTGCTGTCTGGGGTTTATTTGTGCAAGTGTTGTGTCCTACATGTAAAAAAAGTTGAGGTAAAATACCATGTATTAAATTCACTAAATGTGTCACAATTTTTTTTCTTTACAAATGATTATTGAATGCTTTGATTGAATGGTTATTATTTAATTTAAATTAAATATATATATATATATATATATATATATATATATATATATATATATATATATATATATATATAACTTTGTTTTAACATCTTGTTTTAATCTTATCTTATAACTATAACCAGTATAAAATTGCTCTTTTATCAGAATAAACTTTGTTTTGTTTAAGGGAAAATAACAGATTAGACTCGTCACTGAAACCCTACAAGTGAAGTTTATTGGATATTAAGAGTGAAACGGTGCCACAGTTTCACACTGATACACTGAACAGGCCGCATAGCGTGTGTACATTAACCAATCAAATAAAACTGACGTCACGCCGCCGACTAACTGTGATTAGCCGGGAGTCTGCCAAGGGAAGCCAATCAAATCATAGCATGGTGTCAACGTCACCTATGGCGGCGTAACGGTAGGATGGTCATCAAGTGCAGTTATGGCTTTTGGTAAAACGAACAATTCACTCATTAACACCAACACTACAGCATAGCGGAGAAAACGAGGCGCTCACACATTTATGTCCACACAGAGCGCTGAGCTGCTGCTATCGCTAAATGTCGGCGCTGAGCTGCTGCTATCGCTAAATGTCGGCGCTGAGCTGCTGCTAGCGCTAAATGTCTGCGCTGAGCTGCTGCTAGCGCTAAATGTCTGCGCTGAGCTGCTGCTAGCGCTAAATGTCTGCGCTGAGCTGCTGCTAGCGCTAAATGTCGGCAGCTAGTTTTTCTGCCTTGTGCAGCATCAGCTGAGCTAATTTTACTAACTATAAATAATAAAAGCTGTGAAGGAGACGCGTGGACCGGACAGATGCTGCTGTGGAGGGACTGAAGGCCAGAAGCTCTCCCCACGCTCCTTCCTTCATGGTCAGGTACTGACATCCTGCAGAACCGACACTAGAGGGCGCTCGATACACACAGCTCAAACGGAAACACATGGTTATGTGTCGTGTACAGTAGGAGTACACGTGAGCAGAGGCTCATGGAATCCAGAGAGTATGTAAAAACAATTCCTACCTCAAAATACATAGCACAAGTCCAAATGTCACCAATATTCCACTAGTCCCACACACACATTCATCCCGTCTCTCTTAGGTCTGTGAAGGTTCTCATTCATCCAGGTCAAGTTGTCTGAAGGTTGAGTCATGGCAACTGGACTTCTTCTAGTTAGTAGAAACGTTTCACCACCTATCCAGGTGGCTTCTTCAGTCTCTCTTAGGAGCTAATGGACCCATAGCTGAATACGTGACCCTTGACTCCCACGCTGAAAACTATAATCAGTTAATTACCAGTGATGTATTTTTATGAACTAACCATGTGTTAGTGAAAAGAGGCTTAACTTACATTGGCTTCTTTCAGCAGACGGGTTTAAGTTTCAAGTGTTTTTCTACTGGTTGCTGTCTAAAATGAATGAGCAGACACACAGACCGTGGAGACTAAACCTGTTTTACCTGTACTAAAGAAGCCCTTTTCATTTCAGCTTGTCAACATGTTAACACAATTGAACTGTGTTATCTATCCAACTTTTGTATCTAACTGCTAGATCTGTCTTCTACTACCTCATACTGTGACTTTAAATAATAAATGTCAATTTTTTCTCTTTTTATTTTATTGCTACAGACACTAATTACTGGAATTAGACTAGTAATACAAAATATGGCACATTGCATATTATACATAAATACTTTTTATGTGGCCATGCATGCAGTACATGTTTGACTAATAATGTGTCAGTAATTATAGTCAGATTATATCATTTATTTTTACTTTGGGCAGAAGTATGTGTTGACTCTTTGATCTTAAAAGTTCTATTATTAAAAATCTTTGATCAGATTTTTAATAATAGAACCACCCCAACATTTTCTCCTCTAGTGGCAGAAGCTGCTTGTTTACACAGTTTACACAATAAACCTCAAACAAAACTAAGTACCAGCATATTCCCATTAGAATGAACCACAAACAACATCATGTTGATCATCAGACCACACCCCATCAGACACTAGACAAGCGATTCAAAACAAGCATTCTGAAATGGAAAATGGATTCCCTTCCCTAATTAGAGCTAAAGCTCTGTCCTATACATCCAACATTTATTTTCAGTCATTTAGAATTTTTTATGTATGAATGCAACGAGGATAATTATACATTTTTATGTGTTGAAAGTGAGACCAGCTACTCTACAGACATCAGAATCAAGTTGGTCCAACATTTGAACACATGGCTGCAGTGCGTGTGAGCGTGAACTCGGCCTCACGTGTGACAATGAGCTGCGTGTTGTAACATGACAGCGCTGAACTGAATGTCCTGCTCCCTGGCTGACATGAAGCTGCCTGTAGGGGTTCAAATGTCGAAGGAGCATCAAACACAAGTGGGACCTGGCACTTGCGCAAACACGTTAAGCTAGGTAAGTATTAGAAAGACGTTTGTTCCCCATGTGATAGATGATAAATAAATACAGTATGTACAGTACACATTACATAATTGCCGTTGAGAAGAAACAGCAGCTGTCCTCATCCAGCAGCTGTCCTAGAAAACCTGAAACTGGGTCAGAGGTCAGGACTGAGGCTGGAGCTGCTGCTGCCTGTAAGCAGGCTTCACTCTGTGCATTCCTCAGTACGGAGCTGCTGAACTGTCACCTTAGTGGTTCCTAAAGCATGATTTAGAGTAGGTAAACGTCAGATTATTGATTCTGGATGTGCAGTTAGATTATACTGCACTACAACTCCATCGACCTTGAAACAAATCCTTTCCAAGTCCGTTTTACCGAGTCGCTGGGAAACAGCTGACGCTGCCAGTTTCGCTGCATGCAAAACAAGTTTGTCTGATGAAACATTGCACACACAGTTGCATCCTGAGTCCACAGTTTAAATATGTATTTGCTGTTATTACGCATCGAGTGCATGTTTGTGTTCATGTATAATTTCCACCTGGGACAACCTTCTCTGCACCTAATCGGACCCAGAGCCAGCAGCACATTGAATCTGAGTCACGTAGATGTCACATCTGGACGGGTCACTGGGTGGGTCACAGCCCAGCACCCAGTGGTCAGTGCACTTTGAGCACTGAATATTGTAGTAGCTGAGAAAAAGTACACAAACACACATTGTGTGTATTCTATCGATTAGTATTGTGTAACTGCTGGCGGAGATGAGGAATGTGACAGAACTAATGTAACCACTGTGTTGGTTTGTTATTATGTCTACATGATGTCATGCACCTAATTGTAAACGCTTTCTAAGTTATCATGTTGCAGTTAACACACAGAGAGAACATCACAGTGTGAAAATGCATCTCAGGTAAACACAGAATATGAATTCATGCAACATTTACGCACGCATGTCGTAATCCAATAATAACAGTAATATATGTAGTGTAATGAAACCTAAGGCATGTTCATCACCATGACATGTTTTTATTGAATTGCTTCTTTTGTAGTTGTGCTTTAATCCAGTCCTGCAGGATTTCATGGCAATTTATGTAAATTTGCCAGGTTCAACAAATTCATTTGACCTCTGTCTGCACTAAGCTGCCACGCAGACGTTTATTTCATGTTGTGTTTTGATCCAGGCTTGCTGCGTCTCGCGGTCACATTACGGCACCGTTCTGCCTCAGATGTAGGTCTGTGTGCCAAAGGCAGCTGATGTCTGCGCTCTCACCGGCAGCCTCGGGTCAAGGTAACACTTCTGATGTGTATTACTCGGATTTATTATCTGCTTCACCTCAGACCATTTCTGTGCACGCTGATGATTTGTACACTCACATCGACAGGTCGAGTTACTCAATCTGCGGAAATTCCCCGTGTCCCCGTATCATTGTGTTGCTGCAGTGTCATGTACTGTCCCACAGCCTGACCTTTGCCCCTGAAGTTACATATTGGTGGTGTTTTACTCAGAATAAGTCACTGTATGTAACACACTGTACAGTAATGAAAACTATTTTAATGAGCTTTAGAAAGGAGGCAGAATGAATAAATAGGACACACAATGAAAACATGTAATGACAGCAGGCAGACGGTGTCGCAGTCACATCTGACTGTGTATCAACATGGTTAATTAAAAACTCACACACACCTAGATTTTTCCCTGTAAGAGTGACCATTATTAAATCAGTTAAAATTAATCAAAATATCCTGTTTCACTTATTTTCTTATGAAAATAAATTTTTTATTGGATAAACAATAATTACTATCCCTTTAAAGAGAAAATAGCTTGCTCACAATTTATGTTATGTGAGGGTTTTCTTTCTCCATCCAAGCGGAGCCAACACTGACCACGTGTAGTTTATGAGCTGGGAGTGCTATGAAGTATTAAAAGTTGTTTTAAGTGAAGCGCTGGCACATTTTCTGTTTCATAAATGTTTATAAACATTTATAAAAAGTCCTTTAAAATGTGTTTACTCTATATTGTAAATAGCAGCTTTTATAACAATGCATAAAGTATCGACAGTCCCACAGTGTTCTTACTGTCCCTAAAGGATCTGTTTGACATGAGCGATTGTCTTCAGGCTGTTCCGTCACCGAGCGGCTCAGGAGGCGCGTCGAGCAGCTCAAACATGTCACTGATGACCTGCCACAGGCAGTTCTCCAGGGGGAAGTCATTGTCCACCAGGTTCACCAGGAAGTAGTTGTCGTGAATGTACTTGATGATCATCCGTGACGGTGACTCGTCCTCGTAAAGTTTGGCCCACTGCTCGATCCACAAGGCGAAGGCCTCGTCCTGAGGGAGACACAGGGACAGGAGCGGTGAGGAGGGCAAGCAGAGGTAACAACGTGCTTCTCATGACATTCAGGGTCCATTAGTGTTTGTCAGGAATGCGGGCATCTGGGCCAGGTCACCTCGTGAAAGATGTTGCTGGTTAATCTTTAGATAGTTATTAAGTAGTCAGCAAATCTAAACATTGTTCAACTGAATGCATCACAGCTTTGAGAATCAGTAGATTTTACGATCAGTCAACGTTTTGATTGCCTGTGTTTTTATTCCTGAACCAGCTCAGGTTGAACTTCCAGCGGCAGGTCTCTTACCTTCCAGTACATAAAGCTGACTGGGTCCACCACAGTGGGCTGCAGGATCTCCCTGCCAGGGAAGATGCCCCACGTCACGGCGTTGGGCTGCAGGTCGGGGGCGTTGGTCAGGTTCCGGCCCTGCACGCAGAACATTCACAGCCACTTATTAATGACGTTCGCTCGCAAAGGAAAAGAACAGCAGAAGCAAACTTACGTGCACGTTAACGATGTGGTAGTTGACTCGTGGCTCGTACTTCTTCAGCACTTTGAGGAGAGCGTCCACGTTTTCACTGGAGGTGAAAAACTCCAGATAAGCCTGTTGGTTTAAAACAGAAGGATTAAAGCAACATGCGAGACTGAAACACACGCACCCAAAGGCCCAAACAGGGTCCAAAGTGTTCCCACCTTCTGGAAGACGTAGCCTCCCGCAGGGCCCCAGCCCACTATAGGGTCGGCAGAGGGTTTTCCGTTGATGTTGGGCTGCGAGTTGATGGTCAGGACCCCTCGTCTGTTCACCTTTTCCAGCTCGTCCTTCAGCAGGTTGGTCTCTGGGGCCAGCGGCTCATCGTTCCAGGGCAAACACATCACCTGTCAGGGGGAGGAACCTTAGCCCGTCGTCAACACGGCACATGCAGATTCAGATCTTGTCTGAGTACAAGGAACCAGTCCATGGACCCACAACATGCACGTTACTGAGACCCGTTACTTTTAGCTTGTGTGAAATGAGTCGGGTCAGGCGCGTAGGGCTCAGTGTATACTTCACCTTATGTCCGTTGCGGTTCGGCTGTCCTGTGATGTAACCTGTGAAAACCTCGAACACGCTCTCCTCGTTCATCAGCTCCTGACCCCACATCTGCAGCAGCGCATCTTTAGACGACTTGCTCTTCAAGTAAAAGAGGTAGTAGTCGTTTAACTCGCCGAAAGCCGGAGACGAGGAGTTGCCCCTGGACGCATGGATGACAATGAGGCGTCACATGGCGTCACACAGATGGTTTTAGCCAAATGATAAAGATAATCACAGACAATTTAACTTGACAATGATATTACTGAACAATTAGTGAATTAAATGGTAAAGAACTTTACCATCTTCCATTGGGGAACTCGTCCCAGTCCTGGGTTCGGTAGATGTAGCTCTTGGGCCTGGAGGCCCAGAAGATGGGTCGGACGTCTTCTACCTTTCGTTTGGGATGGGCGCTTACAGCCCAGGGGAGCGGCCGCCTGGCAGGAAAGGGACACAGCGTGAAGCTGGAAATTTACAACATCTTAGAAACGGGCCGAGCTGCGTGTCACCAGATTGTGTTGGTTTGGAGCTTTCCCATCCAATAAAACATTAAACAGACAGTAGGAACAACCTGCACATATCTTAGCACGTGTTAACACTGCTTCTAACGTCTGAGCAGGCAGAGTGACGGCCGACCTGGGGTCCTCGATCCACAGGCCCAGCTGCCGCAGCACCTCCATGGTGGCCACCTCCCGGTTCAGCGTGTAGAAGTGCAGGCCTGGGACCCTGCCGCTGTCCAGCAGCACACGGCACATCGCCACCGCCTGGTGGATCCCGTAGTTACGGATCGCGGCGTCGTTGTCTTTGATGGGCTCGATGACTTTGGTGATCTCCTCCGGGACCTCGAGCTTCGACAGCTTGACGAGCTGACGCAGGGACTGGTATCCCTGAGAGGAACAGGTTACAGTCCAGCTTTACGTAAACCCAGTGACGTGTATGGTTATTAGATAACTATTAGATACAACATGTTGGCTACAGATAAGGTCTAAGGATCTGTTCCTGCATAAGTAACAACATTATGATGATATCAGCTGTACAGGTCCTTCTGCAGCAGCTTGATGAACTCCCTGAACCCAAAAGCTTTCTAACCCAGTTCAGCGTGAGAGGCGGCGCCACAGAAGGCGATTAATCTCCATCTGATATCAGACATTTCAGTGAGTTTCCCAATACGACCCCATTAACCTGACAGCTGTGCCCTGGTTCCAAGACGCAGCAGGAAGTCACCTGAATGGGGAAGATTCCAGGTAGGATGGGACACGTGACGCCATTTGCCCTGCAGTCATCCAGGAACTTGAGGAAGGTGTCGGCCCTGAAAAACAGCTGTGTGATGACAAAGTCTGCTCCAGCATCCACCTTCTCCTTCAGGTGTCGGAGGTCGTCGTCGTAGCTCTCTGCCTCGGGATGGCCCGTCGGGTAGCCTGCACAGGCCAGCACAAAGCTGTTAACATAGGCGCCTTGACAGTAAACCTGCGTACCAGCAAACGTACCAGCGACACAGATGTCAAAGTAGTCGTCGAACTCTGATCGGATGTGTTTGACCAGGTCGACGGCGTAGTTGAAGCCTCCCTCCTCCTCCTCCCAGTCGGATCCAATTGGGTCTGAGAAGATGACAGGTGTCAGGCCTCAGCTGGCAGCTACTGGATTTAAAACGGAACGATCTGATGCTGAACCCCTGAACATCTGACACGTCCAGTCTGCAAGTGTCTAAAATACTACACATCCTACGGAGCCGAGTGCCATCGTTGTAAATGTAGCGTCCACTGATCTTTACTTTGTTCTATCTTCATATTGTGTGAATGAACAGTAACCAACTGTTTGGATGGATCTACCTCCTCTCAGAGCCATGATGTTCTTGAGGCCCAGGTGCTTGGCTTTGGCCAGGTGGCCGGTGATCTTCTCCTTGGTCTGGTTGCAGCAGGTCAGGTGGAGCACGCTCTCCAGGCCGCAGTAGTTGACCGCCGTGCTGGCAATCATCATGGACGAGGTCTCCTTGTCAGAGCCCGGGTCCCCGGCTGGGTGCCAGGTGACGTCGATGAACAGGGGCCCTCCCGCACCCATGCGGTCGAATCTGAGGAGAAACGAAGGTGTTTGTCAGGTTCGTGTCAGGGCTGTGTGCACGAACCGTGAAGACCACAAACCAAGGGTTGACATTGCCTTGAGATCAGGTTGACAGCGCCCCCAGCCGTGCGGGGAGGGAAGAACTCCAGCGAGAACCAGCGGTCCCCGGACTCCATCCTCCTCCGCATCTTGTCACGCAGCCTGTCCGAGCGGTCCGCATCCAGAACCGGCGTGGAGCACCGGGAGCTCTCCTTGGAGCTCTCCCCGCCGCTGTTGCTGGAGTCGCTCTTGCTCGAGTGCCAGCTGCCGCCCCCCCGCTGAACCTGGTTCACCATCACGTCTGATCACACTGGGGGCAACAGAGCAGACATTTAATCAGGGATGAACAACAGCGCCACGCAGAGCGAGACCATCCCCGAGCAACGAGCCCGGCACGGCCCACTCGAACCGGCTGGCTGAAGCAGGCCCGCACCGGGTCCGACCGCAGCCCAGCTCAGCCCCAACGCGGCCGCTTTCTGACGCTCGGTCCTTTCTACTCCGTTATGTCGCTCGTGCGCGCAGACGCGTGAAGGCGCAGCCAACTAAAACCCGGAGAGACCAGGCTGCGCACCGCCAGCTGCGCGTTGGGCTGCGGTCGGTCGAGCTAAGCCGACGAGCAGCTCCCACCTCTTCCAGCCGCTCGTCTCGTCGCTGCCGTCCTCGCGGGCTGTCCACCGCACAAGACCGCTCATGAGCAGCTGCAACGTGGGCGACGCAACGCGGGGCCCCTGGTATCCGAAGCTGAGCGGGCGTGAACCTCACGCTGCTGCATTCAGGGCGTGTGGGAAAACCTACCCCCTCGCGCCTGTACTGTAAAAGCAGACACCAGAACATGTTTGATTATAACTTGTCTACTCTGGAAAGGTTTAGATCACCTGGATGAACCTGGATTTGAAAAATATACATAGACAATGACCAAATAACCTAAAATGTATTTTATCCAAGAATGTCAATGAATGTAAAATGTATTTTAGAGCAACTTGATAGCGTCTTGATAATCACAATTAAAACGTATTGTTGTGTTGTTGTATTTTTCAGCCACACTTCTGCATAAAGGTGCTAGTACAAATCATGTCTATGTGCGTCAAAAATACTTGGTCACTGATGCAAATGTCGAAAAAAATCATTTTGAATAAACATTGAACTTGATGTTGCGCAGTCAGACACTGGCTATCGCTACACAGACGCCACAAACTGAATTTACGACATGAATACTTAGAACTTGAAGTGTTAAGTCAAACAAAAACATGTGGTTAAGACTTTTTAAACTTATTTTTGGAGTTTCAAAATACACGCGTCATAGTTTATCAATTAACGCGGATAATAAATGGCTCAATTGCCATTAGGACGCTTGCGTTAACATCCTTGCGTAATTAAGACGCAGTTTTGACAAATTGGAACAGTATTTCTCACATGACGCTGTGGGAGGTGACTTTTGTGGTGCATTTACTTATAATGCAAAATATGAAACTTCCAAACCACAACATAGTTGTAAATAGTCCATATTTTAAACTTGCATTCAGGACACGGCTACATTTTTATTATTTGCTGTAATCTACACTATAGAGTGTTTTTCTCACCGATTTCTTGTATTTATATTGTTTCACAAATTGTGCTTGCGCGTTTCCCGTTGTCAGTGAACGCTGCGTGACACAACCGTGAAGATGGCGTGTTGTGGGAACTGTTTTTGTTGCCAGTGCTGCTGCAGAGAGGCGGAGACGCGGACGCCGGAGGAGCTGGTGAGGAGCCGGGTCAGAGCTCTGCTGGGTTCCTGGGTTCTGTTCTCCTGTTCGGTGCCAGGTTGTCCGCCTCGTGCGTCGGTTTCTCCGGCGCTGCGCTCGGTCGCGCCTGGTCTGTTGAGTCGCTCCACCCGCTGCTCAGGAAAACAAACACGGTTCTGGTCACAGAGCGACTGGTTCTCCGGGTCTCTGCGTGTGTGGAGATAAACCCAAGCCCGATTACTGATGTTAACGCGGATCTGTCTAACTCGACCCGCGTTGGCACAGTTCCGTCCTTTATTCTGTAAATGGATACACGTCGGTTTATTCGTTGTTATTATTAGTCTACGTGACTCCAACGTTTCTGTCCATCACCGTTATGTTACCCGTTAAATCCGCATTATTAGCTCAGATACACCCAGAGACAACTGGGTGGAGTTTGGTCTGGTACCTTTAACTAAGCTGATGAATCCACACTGGTCACGTTTGCTTCTTCCCGAGTCTGGAAGGTTAAGGCTGCATTTGAACCCTTTCTTCTCAGACAATCCTTGGCGAACTCCGAGATGAGGAGGATGAGATTCTACCTAGGAAAGACTACGAGGTGAGAGACGCGAGGCCTCCCTGCCAGGAGAAAGCCAGCGTTGACATGTACACGACAGAAATGACGCGTTTGCTTTGGTTTAACAGAGCCTGGATTATGACCGATGCATCAACGAGCCCTATGTGGAGGTTCTGGAGGGGATGGACAACAAGGTCAGGCGTTGCATAACAAGGAACGTGGATAAGAAATGTCAGAGAAGATGTGATATCGTAGCTCAGGTCCTGGGTCCGTTCGCTGATTCTGTTGGCTGTTTGTTTTTCTTGTTCCACGTGGCTCCATCACTGTACATGTTCTAGCTTTGAGACATTTAGCGTCAAATACACTTCAGATTTTTGCCTTTTTGCCAACAGAAGTCCAAAAAGTATGAAGCTGTACGGTGGATGATGGTGTTTGCTATTGGAGTCACAGTCGGTCTGGTGGGTGTATGTGCAGAATTAGTTTTATTTTTACTCGTTGGCACGTTACACATGAATGTTGCCGCGTCTCATTTCAGGTGGGTCTGTTTGTGGATTTCTTCGTACACCTCTTCACCAAAGTCAAGTTTTCGGTGGTTGGCGATTGTATCCTTGGACGTGTTTAACCACAGTGTTCAATGATGCGAGAGGTTACAGCCTCTGTAATAGTACAAAGGTGCAAAGCTGTCAGACCACAGATGGCTGTGTTCTGGTTATTTTACCTCAGCTGTGGACCTGCAGCTGTGGAGAGGTGCAGTGACAAAGGCTGCCTCCCTCTGTCTCTGCTGGAGCTCCTGGCCTTCAACATGACCTTCGTCTTCATCGCCAGTGTGCTTGTCCTCATCGAGGTCAGGTGGTTTTACCAAATCCATCCAGACTTTCTTTGTGTGTGTGATACTAGGAAATCTTGTGTGATGTTAACATTCCATGTCCGGTTTCCTTCATCCAGCCGGTAGCTGCAGGTTCAGGGATCCCAGAAATTAAAAGTTACTTGAATGGAGTGAAGATCCCTGGAATCGTCCGGCTGCGAACCTTTCTATGCAAAGCTGCTGGAGTCCTGTTCAGTGTGGCTGGAGGTAATGAACGATGACTAGTGAGCATCAGATCCCACACAAATCCGACGTGTACGACTGTTTACGTCGAGAATTTAGATGCTTGAGACACTGGAATACATGACACTGGTGGAAAATAACTGATTAATCTCACTCAAGCATTTTACATATGAACAACTTTGTACATTTGATTCGTTACTTGAGTGTTTTCACTTTGTTTCACTGAGTTATTTAAATGTCTCCTTACATTTAGTTGATAAGGATGTGACATTAATGGCAGAGTAAAGACAGAATGACTCATCAGACAGTCCTGCACTGATGCTGAGTCATGGTCGGTGGGTGGACGGTGCCTCTGACTGATGTGTGTGTCCACCCAGGTCTGTTTGTGGGGAAAGAAGGTCCGATGATACACAGCGGAGCCATAGTGGGAGCAGGTCTTCCTCAGGTACGACGCCACACAGCCTCAACACTTCAGCAGTTTGAGTTTACTGCTGTTATGGCTTCAGTCTGTTTATCTCACGTTGTCCTGCTGTATCAGTTTCAGAGCATCACTTTCAAGAGGATCAAACTAGATTTTCCCTACTTCCGCAGTGACAGGTACATGTGCGGGGCGCGCAGTCAGATTATGGTGTCAGATTATGGTGAAGTCTCATGTTTGTGTCCCGTGTTCGTCAGGGACAAGCGAGACTTCGTGTCGGCGGGTGCTGCTGCTGGAGTCGCTGCTGCCTTCGGGGCTCCCATCGGCGGCACCCTGTTCAGTCTGGAGGAGGGCTCCTCCTTCTGGAACCAGGCCCTCACGTGGAAAGTGGTACGTCACCTGATCCAGAGAACACGAGGATGGGCCACACTGAGTCTAGTTCCAGGCTGGAGACGAGGATGTCGGCCGGTGGTTCTGTGCGGTCGTCCAATATAAACTTTCAATCACCTACATCTTTGCAAAGCTATGAAATGAGCCCATGATGTTTTATCGGGGGCGGAGGACACTCAGGGGACACGGCTGGTACAACAAGAAGAAAACCTCTTCCCTCTCTCCTCCTGTGTTTCAGCTCTTTTGTTCCATGTCGGCCACTTTCACGCTCAACTTCTTCCGTTCGGGCATCGGCTTCAACAAATGGGGCTCCTTCCAGCTGCCCGGTCTGCTCAACTTTGGAGAATTCAAGGTCGGGTCCAGCACTGAAGCTTAGATCCTAGTTGAACGGTGTAGCTCCAGTGATAAGTGGTTTCCGCCACACCAGCTCTAGATCCACAAATCAGACCCAGACCAAACTCCTTCAGTTGTTAAAACCAGATTCAAAGTTGTTAAAACTATTATTTATCCATTAACACACTGGAGACGGTTACTTCTGCCTGCAGCGTCTAATCTATAAATGACTTGTCTGTTTGACTGCTTCTCCTCGTCAGTGTCCAGATGGAGATAAGAACTGCCACCTGTGGACAGCGGTGGACCTGGCCTTCTTCGTCCTGATGGGGGTGGCGGGCGGCCTGCTGGGGGCGCTCTTTAACTGCATGAACAAGGGCTTGGCCAAGTACCGCATCCGACACATCCACCCCAAGGCCAAGTTTTTCAGGTGATGGCAAATTCGCCTGCTATTGAGTCGAGATCTTTCTTTGATTTATGTTTGTTGTGAATATGACACTTGTTTTGCTTTACTGTACAGACTTCTAGAGAGTCTGCTCGTTACCATGGTGACAACAGTGGTCATATTTGCAGCTTCCATGCTTTTGGGCGAATGTCGTGATCTGGCCTCCCCCACAACGCACAACACCACGGTAAGTCTCAGCTCAGCACGGAGCTCTGTGTTGACGACCCACACGCTGGTTCATTGTCTCATTTTGACGTTGTGATTTTTCAGGTGTCGAGCAATGAGGACATCAACTCGACCATTCGTCAGTTCTTCTGCACAAACAAAACGTACAACGATATGGCCACGTTGTTTTTCAACCCACAGGAGGCTGCAATCCATCAGCTGTTCCACCAGGATGGTGAGACGCAGGCGTGTGATCAGTTTCATCTGCGATACCTGCTGCTTCCTCTGAGTGTCGGTGTGGAGGTGGTAGGAAGCAGCATGAAGCCAGGACATTGTCCTTCAACAGCCACGCTCCACGTAACAGACGCTGTTGACTGTCTCCTCTCCAGGCACCTTCAGCCCCGTCACCCTGTCCGTGTTCTTCCTGCTCTACTTCCTGTTGGCCTGTTGGACCTATGGGGTGTCCGTACCCAGCGGCCTCTTTGTCCCCTCGTTGCTCTGCGGAGCGGCTTTTGGTCGACTGGTTGCCAACATCCTCAAAGTGTAAGAAGGCTGTTCTCCTACCACTAGATACTAATACACCAAGGAGGAAGGAGCAGAAATAAAACAAGCACTGTGCTGGAGGAGCAGGTCTGCAGCTCACAGGGCGGAATCTGCCGTGTGGAGGATTTTCAACGTTCCTGCCTCCAAAGTCATGACCAGGCTGAGCTGTTTTCAGCTGGTGACGGGAAGCGACCTGTGGCTCTAGCCTTTATGATCATGATGCTGTTGCCCAACTCATCGTGCTGTGATCACACACCTTCACCAGTGTTTATTTCTGTCTGCTCTCTGTTAGGAAACTGGGAATACACATCTACTCTGGAACATTTGCACTCATTGGAGCTGCAGCCTTCCTCGGCGGCGTGGTCCGAATGACCATCAGTCTGACCGTCATCCTCATCGAATCCACCAACGAAATCACATACGGGCTTCCCATCATGATAACGCTAATGGTCCGCTGCCAGGGTTTATATATAAAACACCTCCACTGTCGGCCTCGGTGCTGATTTGAAGTTAATTTAATTGCAGGTGGCCAAGTGGACTGGAGATTTCTTCAACAAGGGCATCTATGACATCCACATCCAGCTGAGAGGGGTTCCACTGCTGGAGTGGGAGACTGAGGTCGAACTGGACAAGTAAGATTAGAGCTTTACCAACAAGACCAAAGTGCGTTTCTGTCTTTCATGTTGTTCACTTGTTACCTGTGTCCCTCCAAGGCTCACAGCCAGTGATATCATGGAGACCAACCTGACCTACGTGTACCCGCACACCCGAGTCCAGTCTCTGGTCAGCATCCTGCGCACCACTGTCTACCACGCCTTCCCTGTGGTCACTGAGAACCGGCAGAACGAGCGGGACTTCATGAAGGGCAACATCCTGGTCAGCAACAACATCCGCTTCAAGGTATGTCCTATAATTTAACCTCTGTAGCTGCCAAGTCCAGAGGGAGGTGGAGTCAGAACGGTCTGAGTTTCCTGCCCGAGGACATGTCCGCTCACAGGAATGACCTTGAACGGCACGAAACTACTCTAATGATTTTACAACCCTGCACGTGAAAGAAAGTATACCACTCAAAAAATGGGAATGAAACTTGTTTCTGTATTCTATACACTTAGTTTTTAGTTAAACGCATCACACTCCAGGTTTGCAGCACTGCAGCCAGTAGGTGGAGACGATGTTCTGCTTCAAGCCAACACGGTGCCTGAGGGCTATAAGTTCTGTTTTTTAAGCTGAAGATGAGACGTGATAACATATTATGTTGTAGACTGAGGTCACAGCGAGAGCTTCACAGAGTTTCACATGGTTTTGAACGTGGCCCTTACTGTCACATGTAGAAGTCCAGTGTTGTGACTCGTGCGGGGGAACAGCGCCGGCGCTGCCAGTCCATGAAGTCGTACCCGTCCAGCGAGCTGAGGAACGTCTGTGACGAGCAGAGTGCAGTGGTGGAGCCGGCAGAGGAGGGAGAGGACCTGCTGCAGCAGATGTTGGAGCGAAGGTGGGCGAGCACACCTGCCCACCGGGACGCGCTGATCCAAAATATCAGTTATATTAATGTAACCGGTCACAAGTTAGCGCCGTGTAGAGCTTAATGTGACCTCTTCATTCCAGGCATGCCCCCTACCCGAACCTGTACCCAGATCAGTCTCCCAGTGAGGAGTGGACCATGGAGGAGCGGTTCAGGCCGCTCACCTTCCACGGCCTCATCCTGCGCTCCCAGCTGGTCAACCTGCTCATCAGAGGCGTCTGCTATACTGAGAACCAGTCGGTCGGTCAAACTTACTGATTGACATGTAGTAAATGAAATGCTACAGCCTGCAGATGATGCATGAGCTCAGGCTCCGTCTCTTCTTTCCATCATCGCAGAGCGCCACTCAGCCCAGGTTGTCCTATGCAGAGATGACGGAGGATTACCCACGGTACCCGGACATCCACGACTTGGACCTCGCCCTGCTTAACCCCCGGATGATCGTGGTATGATTCATTTACCGAGAGAGAAGATCCCTTTCCAGCACAGTAGAACCTGACATAGATTTATATGGAATTCAGAGGAGACAACAAGTTGACAGCTCATGTCCCCTGTGTTCGCCAGGATGTGACCCCCTACATGAACCCGTGTCCCTACACAGTGTCGCCCAACACCCGCATCTCGCAGGTATTCAACCTGTTCAGGACCATGGGTCTGCGACACCTGCCGGTGGTCAACGCTGTTGGTGAAGTACGTCTTAGTTTGTCCAGTACAGGCTTAAGGGTCATCGTGTTTCAGTTCAGTGACTTAATCTCTTATCTGCCATCTCTTTCAGATTGTTGGAATAATCACTAGGCATAATTTAACCCACGAGTTTCTTGTGACCAAACTGCGACAGCACTACGTCACCATTTGACCCGACTCGGGGCGGCCCGTCGCCTTCAGAACCCGGCCTCTCTTCAGCCTGGTCCTAAGCTTTGCCTGTGTCCCTCCCTAATTGCGTAGACGTTCCCAGACACATACGGGAACCATGCACTTGTTCTGTGTGGTACCGTAGGGAACTCAGTTCTCCAGTAAGTGAAGCCATTCAGTTGTCTTTCACCCTGAAGTCTTTGGTTTTCAGTGCTGAGGACTTGCCAGCGTTTCTCTGGCCTAATGTCCGTCATTCATTCATCCGGGTTGTGCGTCAGGCACCAGACGGGACTGTAGCTAGACCACAGCGCTATCATTGCACAAGCTCATTTAGCTTTTATTCATGGTTACAAATGTAACTTTTAAACAAGTGAGCAGAATATTTGTTGATTGTCCCAATATCACTTCTAGTAATTCAGCTCTGGTTGATGCAGCACTGAAGACGCACTGACTTGAGTGAACTCACTGGGACAATTTCATGACTCAGTTTGAGCTTTTATCGTTTTATTTTGTTTTTCCATCGTTGTTGCCGTAGCACAGATGTTTGACAGTTGTCTGTACATTTTAATTTACTGTGAAAGGAGCAGGAACACGTGCACTAACAGCGGGTCGGCAGAGATTTCGGTCGGAGAGTTTGCCTGAAGACCAACTCAGTTAATTCCAGGTTGGACCTACGGTAACATTTCCAGCCACATCAGTGGCCTGTGAACACAATGAAATAGTTTTGCACTAATATTCTCGTTAGTAACGTTCAGTGTTAGAATGTGCCTGAACTGAGGGGACTGTATCTGCGACAGTGTTGGACTGTGTGGACCAAGGTTATGTTTTGTTACTGGCAATTGAAGGGACTTGATTGAAAAGAAACTGCACATCCTCTGTTTTATTTAAGCTAATGTGTGAACGTTGTCTATTAGTTTACCAGCATTATATTATTTGTGGTATATTTCATTTCATTCCGAAAAGTGACTAATGTGAGACTCAAGAAAGTGGAGTTTTCTGATGAACTGTGCAGGTATTTTAAAAACCACAATGACACATTCATGAACGTCGGAACATGTCTTATTTGTTTTTTTGTTTCAGTTATATTTAAGAGATTATTTTTATACAATTTTATTTTTATGATTTGCTGCTTTTATTGTCACTGACTCAGTGTTGCATTTCTAAAAGGATAGACTCTGTCCTGGATCATTTTTGTTTATAGTCAAAGTATTGATCACTTGATTTTAGAATGATTATTTATGTGTTTTAGTTTAGTCTGCGTATGACAGCTGGTGGTGAGCTCAGTGTGGCGTTAGGAGAGGACGGTTTGACTGTGGAGATTTACACAACACCCTGTGCTCGTGACACGTGGCGCCGCCGTGGAGCAAACAACGAGACCTGGGTCTCGTGCCTTCTATTATTGTTTAAATAAAGTCTGTTTTGTCAATCAGAAAACGTGAACATGTGTTCTTTCTAAACAGGGAGACTCAACTATTGAGTCCATTCAGTAGAGCCAGTAAACAAAAAGCCTTTGACTGGTTGTAATAGATGATCTAATCGTTAGGTTGTCTCTGACAGTCTTGCCTCATTTTAGGTGTCGCTTGTAGGCTTCCGTATTTTATGGCCAATGAGAAACCGGTTCCAGTGTATCTGACCTTTGACCTGCCTGCTACAGGAAATACCCGGTTTTGTTGTAAACTAAATGTGTCTCGTTGTCCTTCAGTGAATAATTACAGCAGGAGATTTGAAGATGAAGAATTCAGGCTATTACAGGCTTAAAATCCTCTTGCTAGCAAGCGTTGGGGTAAGTTAGCAGCTAATGCTAATGGTTGGTTTCTGTAAAACGCTCGGTTAAAAATACAGAATATTTTTGTGACTATATTTAGAATTAGTTGACTCTTAACTATGATGAAAATACCAAACAATTAATTAAAGCAGGGACAACAGACAACATACCAGCTAGAGAACAAGCCAACGTTATTTGCAACGTGAAGGAGTTTTCAGTTTACAAAATAAAACCAACATACAGCTGAAGTAAAAACTGAAATGTGAGACGAGGCTCTCAAAGAGTCGGTCGCCAAAATAAGATGATCGTATGTTTGTCTGTTCACACACTGTTCACACAAATTTTCATGGAGTTTATTTATTCATTGATGCTAAGACATAAAGAAAAGTGTTGGTTGACTTGAAATCTACTTTGCACCAAGGAGCCTTGTGCACATTGTTAGTGTCAAGTTAAACCTTGGTTTCTTTTTTTAGTTGATTGATGTGTTGTGTTCTGTGGACAATAGACGCTGGATGTGGAAAGAACTTCAGTGAGTGAATGGCCCTTGAGAGCTGAGACACATTTCAGAGGTAACTGGTTCTGACATAACCGACACAGCATAAATAAAACCTCCTGTACCTGGTGCCGTTCTGGCTCCGGTTCCAGGTCGGTAAAGTTTTCTCTGACTTCCTGGAGAAACAAAGGTCTTGTTTTCATTTCCATAGAAGGTGGTGGCAGGACAGAGGAGTGTGTTTAGTTAAAGTAAATTTAGTAAATAAATAAAATCAATAATAAAATCATATTTGATAACATTTCATCCCCAGAGCAATATTCCAAATTTCCGCTGCATTATATCAGAGCAGATGTATTTAGTGACTTTTCATAGTCTACGTACAGTTTAAACAGTTTCCACTATGTGAAGGACTCAGATGATGTCAATGAAGCCACTTTCGGTCCCACCTGTGCAGGGTTGACTGAATGCATGCTGTCTATTTAATCCTGGCAGAAGCAAAACTTCCCTTCTACCATGTGGGTTAATTAGATTAGGATCCGTCCAACAGATTACATAATGTCCACGATGATAATAAACTCTGAGAGCAAAACGGAAACGGATTGTGTGATAAAGCTGATAACAAATAACGGCAAACCTCTGGACCACGTAGGCAGAAATTCAGTGTGTGGAATTCACGCAACAGTTTCGTTTCTGTTCTGGTTCATATTATTGGCAAATGTGAGCCTGTCCTCGGTTGTTAAGCTGAGCTGGATGAGTGGCACAGTACTGTACGATCCCCTTTCAGCTCTCAGCTGTGTCACTTCGTTCTGCCCCTGATGAGCATCTCAAACTGTCATGTCCTACAGGATCAGGCTTCATTTCCAGCTTTTTCAATTTTGTTCCTTTCAGAACGTCATGAGCCACATTGAGCCGGTTGCATAAAGCCGATGACCTGCTTTAACTTCTTGCTTTCAAACTCGTGTTTCAGTTTGTGAGTGAGTGAAAACATAACTTTAATGCTTATTTAAAGTCCCTGGTAACTAGTAAAAACTCAGTTTGTGTTATGAGGAGCTTTGAGGCATCACGGCAGCTGCCCAGTGTTGACTGGCTGGTATTTCATCCATTTAATGAAAAGTGAAACCGTCGCCATAACGTCTTGGTCCAGTAGTCAGCAGACAGACTTTTCTGGCTCTGGGTTCGTACGGCTGCTTGAGCATCCCAGCGTTTGTTGGGTTTGAAGACTACACGTCAAATAAATTGCGGTTGTGTAGTCAGTGATGTTTGCAGACCTCATCTCTGCTCCAGGCTACTGGGGTCATGAGTAATAGGTTCTTTCTGGTTCTGCTGAATCGACTTGATACTATAATAACTAAACCAGGTGATGTGAGTAACATTTGTTACCTGTTACATCGCTGTCTGTGGAGCAGTGGGACACTGAGTCTGTGAATCTCCGAGCTGTTGTGAGTCGGTAGCTCTGACAAGTGACCGAGCAGGGACAACAGGTAAAGTCTGAAGGTTTCTGAAAGGCTTCTTATACATGACAGGTGACTAACAGACCTTTGTAACTTTGTAACAGCTGCTTTTTCCATCATTCTTTCCTGTATTCATCATCTTCTCCCCTTGTCTCTCCTCCCCCTCTGCACACATGTCAGCCACACTCACTTGTCCTGAGGTGTGGAAGGCAGCTGAGATCATTAGGGGAAATGACTCTTGTGTTGCATACCAGCTCTGATAATAAAACTGTCACAAGGGGACAGTGTGATGACTGCAGCGCCGCATCCATTAGGGACAGCTCGCTTTGTCTGACTTGCTCTGTGCTCTTCTCAACAACTTAACTTTCTTTACTTTATATACTCGTGGCACAACTGACTTTCTGATCCATATGACAATAAGCTGTAACGTGGTTCATTAGTGAGGGAGAACAGGTCAGTTAATCATTTCATTTCTTCTAGGAATATGTGCTGATAGCAGCCATTCAGCCTGTTTATGCTGATTTGAAATCCAGGGTAATGCTGGTGGCTTATCGCATACCTGCTTTAGCATGATACTCCCATCAGTATGCAGTGAAAAGACGTTTTCACAACATTTGATGCAAACCTGAATTAAATACGATGCTTGAAACTATAACTTCTGCTTGAATTTAAAACATTGGGAGTTAGCTTGTTAAGAACTGTGACTTTTATTAAGTGCACTTCAGCAGATATCACAGCTTGCAAACAGTTTTGAGATAAACACGTGTTTAAGGATTCCTCACAAAGTTCTTTGGCACTTAGTGCCGTGAGGCAGCTTCCAAAAGCTAAAACTTATGCCTTCAAAGCACCAAAAATCTCCACAAGATTAAAGATATGAAAAAGGCCAATATAGGTTCTCTGACAAACAAACAGCAACTTTTCATGGTATTTGCTAACTACTGTACTGTAGGTTGGCTTGGATGAAGGTCTGGGTCTGGGAAGGCCACTTGAGGACATCCTTCATCTTGCATGTAATGCTTTGGACCCTCTGCAAGACCAGAATGAGACCAAGAACTTGACTGGCAGGAGGGAGCTTCACACATCCTTTCATTAAAAACAACAGCCCCACAGCATCAGGCTTCCACCACCATGTTTCAACCCTTTACCAAACAAATGCTGTGCTCCCATTGGACTAAAAAACTAAAAAAACTTTCCAGATGGTCAAACTGTGGTTTTGCTGTGTCAGCCCCACAGCCCCAATTGTTTTTATGCTGCATTTTGAACTGAATGAAATGTCAAGCTGGAGCGCTCTGGTGTCTATTTGTAGTCTTTCCTGTTTTTAATGAATCGGTTTAATTTTCAGGTACCATGTGGCACAGAAAGTTATCAGTGCTGCGCTAGTCATCAGCTGACATTTCCTAATGACGATTCTCAACCTGCCTCACCAGCCTTAATGAGCCAATTAAGGCCTAATGGGCTAAAGAGCGTTGGTGTCATGTGGCCCCAAAGTTTTGTATGTGAAATAATTTCAGTTACATTTTGTCAACTGAAGCTGAGGACACCGTTAAAACAAAGTGCTTTCTGTCTGAGTGTAAATCCCAGCAAGGTTAGTGTGAGTTGCTTGGTGGTGTCACTAAGGCTCTGACAGTACGTACGTACATTAGACCTGACCTCACCTTCAGTGATGCCTTGTATTGTACATAGATGGACTGCAGGGGTTGGAGAAGCCCAAAATGGCTTCCCAGGGACTCGCTGGCCTCCCTTCATGCTTGCTGCTTTCTAAACGCAGTGCGTAGAGTAGGTTACTCTCTGTTCTCCTTGTGTGCTAATCAGAGCATAGGTGACCGTGGGGGCTCCAGCAGCCTGAGGTGGACCATTGATATCTGTCGCGACGCAGTGGGAAGCCAGCAGCGGGGGAAGGAGTCACTAAAGAGCTTTTAATGACATTGTAAGACGCTCTTTGCATCTGCATGATGTCTTAGAGGCATATGAAGTTACACACTGGAACATATTTCAGCATTGTTTTGTTGCTTTAGAGAAATATTGTGACAGTAGAATCAGTTTTTCACTGTATCCCACTGTTGATCATGTTATGTAATGTTAACTGTATAGTTTTTTCTTTACAGTGCAAACTGTTAAATATCTAAATGTATTTAGAAGTTAAGACTCCCTTTCAGCCTCAACCATGGCCATTGTTTAAGTGTGGGGGGAAGTGACTTGGTGCTTGAAGAACAGGAGCTTATTTGGTTTTCGGAGCATCATAGGATGTCAATAAAACAGAGAGAGCGTTTCATTTCACCGACACAGGCTCAGAACAGGCGAAACATGGAGCCGGTTACAGGTTTATTGAACAACTACGTGAAAACTAGCTCCAGCTCAATCTGCATATTGTAGCTTCTAATGTCACTAAGGAAAGTGTGACATTGCTGCTGCTACTAGAAATTAAAGATGCATTTTGTTCTTTAGAAACAGTTGAGGTTGTCACAAATGAAGGTGTTTTCATTCTGTTCTACTATTTCTAAGGAAATTTAAAGCACTCAACCCAGTAATGGACCATAAAATTGACCTCATTGATCCATCAATTGATCCAAGTGATTCTCATCAAAAATAGCAGCAACTAGTGAAAACATATGCAAGAACACAAACACAAAGTCTAATCTGTCTAAAAGGGGCATTAGAGGGTCCACTAGACTTTCCACAGCCGGCGGGAAGGGGACGGCTTGATGGAATGCCGTGGGAGTCTGGGATCAGCCTGGGTTCCAGCCATGAGCAAGGTGGACTGGACTGACGCCGAAATTACCACTGAGCTGCACAATCCAGAAGACAGCGACTCAAACAACAGCTGCGTGTCATGTGAAAGTACAGCACTGAAGGGACAGGTGTCGTATGTGCACGGATGTGTTGGCAAACTAAATAACTGAAACGTATTCTTAATAAGACTTAATACCACATTACGCAATCATCTGAATGTCAGTGTTCACGAGTTCTGTCTTTGCGTTAGCACTGACACATTAAATGGTGGCGTCAGACCTCTGACCCTCAGCAGGATAAGTGGATGGAGCCAGTGATATGAAACGGAGAACGAGCTCTGCCTCATTAGCTCTGCACCTTCCCTCCATCTCCTCATACAACGAATAAATGGCAGCATTAGAAGAAAATAATGAGGCCTACACGGAATAACCTCCATGCCAGCGATTCACAAATACCCACAAGCCAGAAGTTTTCTCTCTGCAGACAATTAACAAGTCAAATGAGTCTGCCCCATTACTCACTGGGTCAAGTTCTGACCTCTATATTTGTCGTGGTTGTAAATGATTACCAGTAAGTGGAAATTAGAAATAGTTAGAAGGAAGGAAGGTCAGAAAGAATAAAGGCAGAATAAAAAGTAAAGACTTGTCTAGAGATGAGTGATATTATTTAGTTATGTAGTTTTGGCTTAGTCCTCCAACAAAGCCCTGGTTTTCAGACCGTGACAGTGAAGGCCACTGGTAGACGGTAAACCTTTCAGTGAAAACGTCTTTTTATTGTGAAGTTGACGTTCTCGAGCAGGCGGCTGCGGATTCCTCCAGCTTCGTGCCGATAAGGTAATGAGCTGAGGAGGAAGCGGAGCAGCAGTGCTGACAGGATGACCCCGACGGGCATCTCTCTAACCCATCACGTATCAGGTGCCACATTCTCAGCGTTAGCATGTTAGCGGTGATGACAGTGGTTCTGCCTCGGGTGACGCTCATTACTGCCCAATGGAAAGACGTACTGGAGAAGTCGAGTATGATTCCCAGTAAGAAAACTGCTTCATCACCGATTAGTAAGTTATTAATGGGTCTTTTCTGTTTAGGTCGTGTTCTTCAATTCATAGAACTCATCACAGTTGGTTGGACTGTTTCCTGAGCTCATGCAGGTTATATAGGACACTGCACAGACTCCCATAACTGTCTGTCTTAAGTTTTCATTCAGTAGAGGTTCAGTTACCCGACCCAAACCTCGGCCGTCCTGGTTCTGGTTCCTTATCTTTTGTTGCCTTGGGCTGTGGGCTCAGGCTGGATGCAGCGCAGCCTGGAGAAGAAAGTCTTCCATCCCGTCACTGTCAGACTCTTATCCGGTAGAGAGAGTCACGAAAGCGGCGCCTGACGTAATGTAAGCTAATGTTTAGCGCGGACGCCTCCCTAGTTCACCTCAGTGGTTCCATTTATTACTCAAAACGTTTCCTCCTGGCTGTGATCCAGCTCGTCAGCACAACCAGATACAAATGAGTAAGTTCTGTTCTATCATCAGCAGTAAATACGTCAGCGTCCTATATCATCACTGCACAGCTCGTTCAAAGAGCGTCTCGAGTTGGCCTGTAGTGAACAGTGAGGCTGAAGAGGACGTCTCTAGAAGGCAGGTGCTAAAAAAGCACGAATGAAGCAGGTGGGTCATCGTGTGTCGTATGAACTGTGAAGGCAACCCAGACATATATCAAGCAACCCTGCAAATGAGAACATTGCTGTGGTTTGAGGGGGATCCCTCCTGAATTAGGGTCGTTGGTAGACAGTACTGACGTCAGAGTCTAATTAAGGCCTTTCATGGAGGGGAACCGATCGCACGTTCTTCATCCAAGCGACCGTTGGAGGTTTAAATGTCAACCAACCAGCTCCGGACGGAAAACCCTCGTCTAAAGTCGTCTAGTGTCGTCTAGTGTCGTCTAATGTCGTCTAATGTCGGCCCAAGAGGGTTCACGCTCCCACATCCAAATGAAAACCTGCAGAAAGTTGAATTGCATAAAACATGCAAAGCAGTCTGTGGCTAAACAGTAATAATGTAAAGAGTTTCCCACGTACAGGGCGAACCCAGCAGATGGTCGTCTTTGTTTATGGGCTGGAGTCATGGGGGTCTTAGTTTTCCCAGAAGGCACCAGGGCGTCTGCGGTCACACCTGGTTCAGTTAGTGAAGCAAAGAAACACTGAATTGTTTTCTGCTCCTTTGTTTTCTGGCTCTGTCCATTCCAGTTAATCATTGTCACGATTTCCTGTGTCTCGCGTTTGTGTCTAATGTCTAATCTTCGTCCCGACAGTATCGGCTCCAGCGGGTGGAAGAGCGTCCAGTGCTGCCGTGAGGCCTGAGTCAATTTCCTATGATAGCCCTCCAGTTGAGGAGCTGATGAAATGTCAATTATTCATCATCCACCTCCGCACACTGTGCTGAGCTTCAAAGGGTCCAAGGCTAATCGCTCATCATTTATCCTCGGCCCCTCTCTGGATATTAGCAGGGCAGCTGTGGGGGGGGGGGGGGTACGAATTCATCCTGACTTCAGGGATGGGACATATGAAGGTATTATGATGAAGTTAAGCAGTTGCGGCGCTGGACCCAAAGGATGCTGGTCTGACAGCGTGTTGCTTTCATCTGGACCTGCTGCTTCCCATCGGTATCTAACCGTCGTCGCTCAGGGATTCACAGATAGGCTGCGGTTCAGTCACGGACCTGTGGGGACCAAGCCCTTAGTGCCTTGCTCAAGGCCTTTATAACGTCTAAGAGAGGAACGTTCCTGATGCAGCTGGGAATGTTCTGCTCTGTCTGCATCTCTCCTACCAGATCACACATTACTAAGGCGCCACTTTGGTCACTGTGTAACTCAGTGTTGACAGAAATGACAGTATTGGTCCGGTTCCTTTGTTCCAGCAGCTTGAGAGTAAAGCATCACTTCATTCCTCTAAAACCAGCCGCAGGCGCTTCCTCCAGTGGCTCCTGACCCCCAGCGACGTCAGGCCGCGGAGTTTTCAGCCGAGGAGTCCGGGTCCCAGCCTCGCGCGTCCTCCCACGTGGAGCAGCATTAGTCACACCTCGTTAATTTCCCCCGGACCTCGTGACGGAACCAGGTCGCCTATAAAGGCGGCACCTGGCCACCGCTGGAGCGCGACGCAGAGCAGAGGACGCACGGAGCCCAGGCAGGACTTGAACAGAACCTCCGCACAAGACAATGAACCCGAACGTCTCCGTGTGCTGCGTATCTCTGATGCTGCTGCTTCACGTGGCCGGAGCCAAGCCGGTGTCTGATTTACAGGTGAGTGGACCTGCCCGGTGGTTTGTGAAGTGATGAGCCAGCGGTGAAGAAATGGCTGAAGTGTCTGCGCGTCTTCTCTCCCGCAGGCTTTGAAGCAGCTCCTCGATGAGGAGGTCGACGCTGCGCCCTTCTCCTCGGAGGAGGTGGAGGGACGGGAAGATGGGAACGACAAGTCGGTGTTCGGAGCTCCAGAGGAGCGGCCGGGGGAAGACGCCACCAACTCGGCTCTGGCGGCTAAAGAAGACATCCTTGCGCGTCTCTTCAAGGACCTCATGAGGACCACGAAGCGCTCCTGGAACCGGCACAAGAAGGGCGGACTGAGGAGCTGCTTCGGGGTCCGGCTGGAGAGGATCGGGTCCTTCAGCGGGCTGGGCTGCTGAAGCAGCAGGTGCGTTGGGTGTCAGTGCTGGAGGATGGACTGAGCGTCTGGATTTTGCATTAATGTAACGCACAGAAAGTAGCTTCAGATGATTAGGTCGCTCACATCCAGGCCAGTAGTTTCAACGCGTTCTGTGTTCTGTCCTCAGGTTCCTGCTGCTTCCTCCGACACTTTAAAGGGCGGTTTCTTCTCTCCATGCTTCTCATTCACAGCTGTGATTTCTTTTTAAATATGTGAGATGTTAATAATAATAAATTATTGTAAAAGTATTTATTATTTATTATGTTCTTGTTGTAATAGAGTGTATTCTAGTAAAATAATTATTTTGCATAATAGGTGTGTGATTGCTTTCGTTTCACTCTGGGGCCACAAATTAAGCAGCTTCTTCATTTTCACTCCACATGCACATTCTAATAAACAGGGAACCATTTCATTCAATGATTCTTTTCTCTCAGCCTGAGCTGCTTGGTGAGAAACGACACCGTGGTTCAGTTTGATGGTGATATTGAAAACCTTCCAGTATTCATTAAAATCAGTCACTGAACTTCGCTGCGGAGAAAAGATTCATTAGGCTGATGACTGGCTGGCGACACAAATAACAACGATGATGAACAACAATTACTACAATAAGTTACTTTTGGTTCTTGTCTCCAACAAACAGCTGTGAATTACGTGCAGCAGTGCAAACATCACATCATGACCTGAGGCCTTTTCCGGCTGCACAGTTTGCTGTTCATTCAAATCTGCTCTGATCAGTCTGAACGTTTCTTCCGCTGACTGCTCTCTGCTGGTCGGACGCCAGTGTAGCCTCCAAGCACGTTTACTGAGCAGCAGTGATGTTAGTCTTCAGCAGTGAACCACGTGCTTTATATATAAGCCGTGTTGTCATCCACCCTCGCCTCCCTTCACCTTTATTAGCCGTGTTAACGGTGTCGTTCATGTTAAATAAGCACATCAGCTCGTGCTCTCGCTCGGTCGCTGGCTTCCTGGATCTGCCAACCCAGGCTACCCTGCCACAATCACGTACACCCCTGCATTTAGCATCAGCGTGGGTTTACTGTTTCCCGTATCTCCCGGGCAGCGGCGTCTCGTGTACCGGGGAGTCGGAGTGTGTTTCGGAAACAAAGTAGTGCGAGTGACTATGTCGTTCGAATGCCCCATATCTAAGAGACGATGCTTTAAAAGGAGCCGTTTCCGACTGCTCGTTCTCCCACAATCAGGTGTCAGAAATGCCAGCTCAATTCCTGGCATACCTACGTGTGGAGCTCAAGTCTATAAGAGCGATGGCTCCAGCATCCGAGCAGCTACCTAGCGAGGAAGACGAAGAGCCTCCACGCATCCTCCAGGCCTCGAATCGCCACCACAGGAACCTAGAGAGAAACATGCATCTGTCTTCCATCCACATCTTTGGCTTCCTCCTCCTCAACCTGCAGCTGGTCAGCTCGTATCCCATCAGCACCGGCTTGACTGACACAGACGTGGACGTCTTAAAGGTGAGTCTCCGTGCTGTAAAAGCTGTTGCGGCCCCACACAGTAGGTCTGCTCATCTGCTGTTTTTGCGTGAGACCAAGCCGTCCTCCGTCCTTGTTGCAGGTCCTCCTCCGCAGACTAGAGGACTCGGTTTCAGAGCAGACAGCCCCTGCAGAGAGGGACGGTCTGGATCTCCTGAACACTGAGGATGCCGCAGACGGACAGCAAGCTGGACCGGACCAAGCTGCCATCAGGGAGTTCTTCTCGGCCAAGAACCTGAAGAGCATCCGCAGCGACCAGTCCAGGAAACAGTCGAGCTGCTTTGGTCGACGGATGGACAGAATCGGCTCCATGAGCTCTCTGGG
This sequence comes from Macropodus opercularis, assembly GCA_030770545.1. Classification (NCBI taxonomy): domain Eukaryota; kingdom Metazoa; phylum Chordata; class Actinopteri; order Anabantiformes; family Osphronemidae; genus Macropodus; species Macropodus opercularis. Next base: position 17,195,100 of record CM061095.1, read on the forward strand.
ATGCAACACTGTTGGCAAATACAGTAAGTTACAGCTGGGTTCAACTGGACTGACTCTGCCTGTACTGCTACCAGTAACTAACAGCTGCTGTTCTCTTGTCCTGCTGCAGGTCCAAAGTAAAGTCTTACCATCCTGGAACTGCAACGTCTCTACTGAAAGATATTTTTACTGGATCTCTATTTATTACGAATATTTATTGTATGTTATTTGTGACTGACTAGCATATTTATTTAAAGTTCATGTGAGGTTGTTTGTACTGCTCCATGTATTTATTAAATGTTTACACATGCGCACTGTTGTACTGAACCGTACTTGTTTACTGGTCACAGAAGTGTCTGGGTCTGATACGAAAAAGATTCGGCCCATGAAAACAAATGAATCCAAGTGTGCAGAACATCGATTTAAATGAGGTTTTGAGAGAATGAAAGCGAGGCAGCTAAGCAGGAGGCGTCCTGCATCAGCCAAGAAAGGTCAAACACAAACGATCAGAATCTGAGGATAAACCCTGCGATCAGAGCTCAGGAGCAAGTGAACGACACGAGACTGGTTTGAAATGAACGTGTGACACTTGCATCTCACACGTTTCAACACCTTTTGTACCCAATGAACCTAATTAGCGTAGTAATGTGTGTTTTTGATGCCGTTGTGCAACAGAGAAGCAGAGAAGCTGTCGTAGCTTCAGCACAGAGGACGTTAATGCTGAACTTCACATGAACTCTCATAACATCTCTATGGTTGTGAAATTGTTAAACCTCTGAACACAGTTTTAATCCTTTGTAGCTACAGCGTGTTGTCGTGTTTCATGTTCTCTCATCAGCAGATGTTCATTCAGCTGTAACGTAGCTCAAAGCTGAAGGTTTGCTCAGCTAAGGAGCTAAATGAAAGCAGTTGAGTCTAAATGTCCCGTAGCATCAAACGATGAAAGTAGTTTGTTCATCATGATGAGAAGAGACGTTTATATCATTTACCACATGAATACATTCAATGTTGTGGCTGCTGGGGTCTAATAATTCTTTCTTTCCACTCCCAGATGACGACATGTGACAGAAAGCCCACCTGCATCCTTAGGTCAATGTAGCGTAGTCTAATACTACACGTCCCGTGTTGTTGACACTGGCATTGTTTCCTCGCTCTCCTAATCTACACCACCAACATTTAACCTAGCGCGTAGCAGCGGTTTTAACCTACTATGGTGTTTTAGGCAGTGAAGTGTCCCTGAGCTCATGCCACAGGCTGGTACACATGATGGGACGCAGACACCCCCCACACACATCAGCCGCCACCAAGCGCCACTTACAGGCATCTGACCCGCGGCCTTATCGCGCCGAGGTGTCAGAATGCACTTGAGACAGTCTACAAACGATGAGCCACTGACACGGCGGCTGCTCGGACGCGTACGTGTGCTGGCGTGTGCATAAAACGCTGCGGCGCGGCCTGCGGCGTCAGAAGGGATTCAGCAGCTAACATGAGGGCAGTGGTTCTGTGGGGCCTGGTGGCCCTGCTGTGTCAGCAAACACCGGTAGGCAGCCACGCACTGGGACGGGCCTCCTCCACCAGCGACCTGGCGCAGCTCAAGGTAAGACGTCCGTTACCACCAGACCAGATGTTTCAGCATTTGTCTTTCCTGCTGTTTGGCCCTGCAGGCAGAGCTGTGGGGAATCAAACCTTATCAGATTTGTGACCTGCTATTGATCCATTGGTTTCGTGATGTGTTCTCAGTTTAATTCCTCAGTGAAATGTTAATGATGATTCAACAATAAACTCCTCAGACAGCCATTAATGAAAAGGAGGTTTCAGACCAAGTGCTCGAAACATAACTGAAGTCGGCTTTTTCCTGACTTGAAGCTTGTCTGACCTGTAACGTCGCTCAGGTTTCCAACCTCCCTCCTAGTTCGTTAAACCGTAAACCAGACCAGTTCAGCTGTGGAGCTAAAGTCATGTCAAACAGCAGAAGTTCCTGTTTGCCAAAGCGTTGGTGGAGGGCAGACAGGCAGCAGAATCTAGATCAGACGTAAGAATTCAGTGACTGTCGATCGGCTTAGTCTAGTTTAAAACACAACATTTAAATTTCTCTGAGCAAACTGCAGCTGGATGGAAGCACAGAGCTTTGTGTGGCTGTTCCTTATTCTGTTGTTGGGTTCCAGGAGCTCTGAGCCACTGAGCTTCACCCCTTTGCTCCATGTTCTGGTTCTGCTTTCCGTGCCCTCAGCCTCCCAGGAGGTGGCACTAGAAGAAGTACAACCAATGTGAGAACGACACCACCTGCCTCCAGGGTCAGGTTTCTGCAGAGGAAACACAGCCTCTGTGACGCATACTGACAAACGCCATCTGTCCACCCAGACTTTACTGGAGCTCTTTGAGGAGACTCCGGCTGAAGCGCGGCAGGACGAGGACTCTGAAGACGATTATGAAGGGACAAACCAAGAGTCTGCCCGCAGCCGTGAATGGAGCCAAGCACAGGAGGGAGACCGAGAACCTTTACTGCCAGAGAGAACGGAGGCGCCGGCGGACGGCCACAGCAGGGCCGCGAGTCAGAGGAGCCTCTTACAGGACCTGCTCATGGCCACCAGGAAACGGGCTTCCAGTTGCTTCGGAGCCAGGATGGACCGGATAGGAAACGCCAGCGGCCTGGGCTGCAACAGTGGGAGAGGTAAGCCTGTGGGCGAGGGCGGCCGGAAACCACGCCAGGGTTTAGGTAGCGACGCGAACCTTCCTGCTGACGTCACGGCTCAGTCTGAATCAATCTGAGCCCGGTGCGTTGAGACGTATTCTGCAGATCCTGCCCTTCATCGCTGACGCTGTTTGTCCTTTTCCCATCAGGGTAGTGGAGCCGGTTCCTGGTGCACATGTTGGTTGTTCTGAAGACGAAGCCAGAGACGCAGCGTGAATCTGATGTGGAGTGTGTGTCTCTGTGTTTTTCTGTCCTGTTGCCGTCCTAAAGGTAACGAGCCTCCTAAACCACGTCAGCTCCTAATATAAATAAACCTCTTTTGTCATAGGAAGAACTCAGTTGTCTTTATGAGCGCGTTTGTGCCGTGACCAATCCCGACCGGCCTCCTGCAGTCAGTCCGTGTTTGACCGTATCTCTGATTATTTTCTTCTCCTTGCTGCTGTCACCTGATTTCATGCAGTACAGTCACTGGACATCAGCTGCAATCATCCCTTCACCAGACGTGACGTGTTGCCTGTTCTGTCATGGAGTCATTAACACAGAGGCCTTGTCCCCAGGAACACGCTAAGATCCCACCCCCTTTGACATCTAACCAGACGCTTCATTTCAACACGCTGTCATGTAAAAATAGATTTTCGAGAGCGAGGATGTGATTCATGCAGGAAGCGCCTCGTTCACCCATTAGCCATTTGACGGGTTGGGAAGCTGCACCTGTCACGCGGTTCAGCCGCGGAGCAGCAGCACCTGGACGCCCGCTGCCTGGCTTCGTTGTCCTCTGGGAACTAGCAGGACAGACACGCGTCAACACTGTGATCGTGGCGATAAGCAGCTATCAGCGAAGGCCATGTTCCCTGGACACACTAATGTGGAAAACTGGGCTTTACATCCATCAACACACACCTGGAAGGACAGAGGCTGCTAAGCTGTGTAAACGACTAATCACAAGAAAGAGTAGGAAGAACACGACACGCGTGTTACAGCAGTGAATGCTGTGCAGACATCAAGCTGAGCGTCGTCACACAGCGTCCGCTCCTCAGGCGTTTGACCTCAGCTCATTCATTGGAGCCGTTTCTATTTGGACTGAACTTATTTCATGTGAAAATAAATCTTTTTTCAAATAAACCAGTATCAACCTTTAAAGCATGATTTGGTATATTCACTATGAGTAGGAGACAGGTACAGTTACCACGACTTCACTTTTACAGGCGCTGTTATGACCGAGGTGATCGTCGGCTCCTCCACCAGTGACCAACACTGACACCTAGCGGCCACGTCTGCGTAATGCAGCCATTAAATAACAGCGCAGAAACTTAGTTCAGCGGGTTTTTATCAATATTTCTTCCAACTTCATGTTGTCGGCAAAGACAAATAAACATTAGTTGAACATAAACCAGTTTCGGAGGCTGCGTTTACTCAGGGACGTTAATGTTCAAGGCAAATAACGCGAAGCTCCGACGTTTCCTTTAAATGTTGATCCACTGTCTGTTCGGACGAATCGGCGGCGTCTCCGCCCTGAGCAGCTCCCGGCGGCTCCTCTGCGGCAGAGCGGGACCGAGGAGGAGGAGACCGAGGGCCGCAACAGGAAAACTGTCCAACGACATGTCCACGAGCCAAAGCCCAGACGGGGCGGTTGCTGGTTCCGGAGCGGACCGCTGTGGGTCCGGTGTGTCTTCATAACGCGCGGACGCGCTCGTTGTTCGCCAGGAACCGACAAGAAGGAAAAGTCTCTGAAGACGCCGGTTGACTGGGTCGTCGGTTCTACTCGAGCACAACCGGGTCCAGCACAGAAGCGGAACCATGGATCCAGAGAGTGTAAGTTGAAACTGACGGTGAGGTGATGAGTTGAAGTGGACTCGGCCTCTAAAAGCTCCGAATCACTAATGAGCAGTTTGGACTGAACACGTGAAGGAGTCCGATCCCCTCTGTCAGAACCAGACAGACGTGGTTATTGATCACTTAGGTCAAGTAAGATACGAAGAAGGGTCGGGTCCAGCTTTGAACCTTTGAACCTGTGCTGGGTCGGGTCCACCTTTGAACCTGTGCTGGGTCGGGTCCACCTTTGAACCTGTGCTGGGTCGGGTCCACCTTTGAACCTGTGCTGGGTCGGGTCCACCTTTGAACCTGTGCTGGGTCGGGTCCACCCTTTAACCTGTGCTGGGTCGGGTCCACCTTTGAACCTGTGCTGGGTCGGGTCCACCTTTGAACCTGTGCTGGGTCGGGTCCACCCTTTAACCTGTGCTGGGTCGGGTCCACCTTTGAACCTGTGCTGGGTCGGGTCCACCTTTGAACCTGTGCTGGGTCGGGTCCACCCTTTAACCTGTGCTGGGTCGGGTCCACCTTTGAACCTGTGCTGGGTCGGGTCCACCTTTGAACCTGTGCTGGGTCGGGTCCACCTTTGAACCTGTGCTGGGTCGGGTCCACCTTTGAACCTGTGCTGGGTCGGGTCCACCTTTGAACCTGTGCTGGGTCGGGTCCACCCTTTAACCTGTGCTGGGTCGGGTCCACCTTTGAACCTGTGCTGGGTCGGGTCCACCTTTGAACCTGTGCTGGGTCGGGTCCACCTTTGAACCTGTGCTGGGTCGGGTCCACCCTTTAACCTGTGCTGGGTCGGGTCCACCTTTGAACCTGTGCTGGCCTTTACTGGGTCACTGGGTTTGTCTCTGACTACACAGGCCTGATCCCTCACTCTGGGCGGTGCCGGTTCTGAGCGGCCTTGGTTCGGGGCAGGAGTAAAGGCCGTGAGCTCGGTACGTAAACATGCAAGAATGCGCCTCCGTCTTGTTTCCGTGCTCGACTGAAGGCCGTCGTCTGTCTCTGCCGTTGTCCACTCAGCCCACGGCGTGAATGAGTAATTTGTCTCACTGGCTTTGAGCAGCCAGAGCTGGGCCTGTAGCGCTGAGGCTGATCTGCTGGTGTCAGAGTCTGGGACGGGACACGTCTGGATTTGCTGAAGGAATGTTTCACTCATGGAGCCGCAGGGAGATAAACAGCAGCAGCTCGTCCATATGGATAAATACCGGTTTCTCGAGCTGCGTTATTACCTGGCTGTTGTGTGACTCGTTCGGATGTCGCGTGTTTAGCGGCTAATGTTGTTCCTCTGGGCAAAGGCTCCCCGTCAGCAGGCATAACTACGTGAAGTCAGTACCAGGTTGGATGACGTGTTCAAGCACACAGACAGTAATCGTGTCCTTTGTCTACAGGTGTGAACGACCAGGCGCCGGCTGAGCCGCCGGGGGGGTCCGGCATGACGTCTCCAGGCCCACCCGCCTGCCGCCCCGCAGGTGAGACGTTCAGGTGCCGTAGCAGTCGTTGAGATTTGACGTTTCAGCCCAGGCTTCCTCCAGCCCTGTCAAACCGAACCAACCTGCTCGTGTCTGTTTTCACAGTATGACGACACTAGTTCCTGAGTTAACATTAGTGTGTAAAGCAACACTAGGTCACTGTGGACACTTAGATTGTTAGTGTGCTGAGACGCTGTCAGTTCCTTATTATATGTGACTCGCTGAACAGTTTCATACCCTGTGACGAGGGAAGATCTGAGGCCTGAGCTCCCCGTGGTGACTCCCTGCTCAGGAAGCCTCTGGCTCCACGCGTGGTGTGGACGCTGAGGAGCGACAGGTGGACGCTTGGCCAAAAGCCCCTTAGTGTCTAATCTCCGGCTAATCCCCCGTTTCAGCGGCTGCTGTTCTCATTCTGCTCCGTCTGGTGGACTTCGTCTTCGTGCAGGGATGTTGCGGACGTCGTGGCTCTAAACGCTTCAGTAATCAGCAGCCTGTCGCTCTGAGCATCTGCCGATCACGTCCAAGCTTGTCCTGAATGTCGTGTGTTTGGATGCTGACGTCCGGTCGAGGGCTTTTACCAAACTGACAGAAGAAGACATGACCCTGTGTTATCGGATGTTAAAACCTAGACGGAAATGATAATTACGCTCACACACATCACTCAGTAAACTAAACTGGGTGATGGGTAAAAAGTGGCTGCGTTGAGATATTTCAGCCGTTCACACTCCAACCAACTTTCCTAAATAATCAGTTTCTCCCAGCAGTGAATCTTACTGCTCAACACTTTCTCACTCGCGGGACTTTTTTAATCTGCTTAGTTTTACATTTTGAAACGGTTCTGGGTCCTGGTCCGAGCAGTCTTCATCGTCCATCTGTGCTCGTCTCTACTCACCACAGTCCTGAGTCTCTGGCTTCTCTCCTCAGGGCCTGTTCCCAACGGGGCGTCACACTTCGAAGAAGACGATGAAGACGAGCAGGGGGACAAGTTTGAGTTTGATGACAGCGATGAACCCACGGAGGTGAGTTCCGGTTCTCTGACGAAGAGCGACTGGATCCAGCACCCTGTGGCATCAAGCTCAGAGACGGCGAATGGGCCGAGCAGCCCACGGCAGAACCACCAGAACCTCTCAGCAAAGCCCCAGGACGCTTCAGGTAACTGCAGCGTGTTCCAAACTGTGTAGGCTGAAGGAATCTGGGCACGAAGGTCACAGCTTTGCTCCTGTGTTCTGTTGTCAGATGTGGAAGTCAGGGAGTCGCCAGAGGGGTGAGTCCAGATCTAACACATCACGACCACACTCGTCTTCAAAAAGTCTCGACTCCGTGTTGGGAGTTCTGTTCGTTGTTCAGAGGAGGATCTGCGTCGTCCTTTAAAAACCGTTTTAGTGACACAGCGATAACATCACCTGACAATAAAATGTGCTGTTAATGGTTGTCAGGCCACCGTTAAAGCTTTGGTTGAACCTTGCATCAGCTGACTGTCACTGTCGATGCTTTAAAACTTTAAAAGTTCCTGATGACACCTTTAAACCCCTGCAGATGTTCCACCTCCTCTGATCTGGGAGTGGCCGAGTCAGGGAGCTTCTGGAAGACGAGCTGCATGCAGGAAGGTAAGGCGTGAGTCTCCTGAGCTCAGAGCCAGCTCTCAGCTCCGTCCGTCGCCTCCAGAGTCAGGGTGTTTCTGTGTTGACTTTCCTCCGGGCAGCCGAGGCCTCGCACCGAGCCAAGGAGTGGCTCAGCGTGGTGTCGGAGCTCACGCAGCGCTGGAACAAAGGTAGCAGCCGTAGCGGTAGCTGTGCTCGTAGCTGCCCCTCGGCTGGTTCGTGCTCCACACCCTGTAACCAACCCGTGTTTTCTGTCCTGCTTTGAATAAGCTCCCAGAAGCGAGAGAGCGCGTAGCACAGAGAGCAGTGACCCACAGATACAGGGAAGCGCTTCACTGTTAGACGAGCCGCCGCAGGTCGACCGGATCATTAAAGCTGAGGGTGCTGAGCGTTTTATAGCTGGGACGTGTCTGTCAGTCACTGGTCCCGCGCTGCTCGCTGAGCTTCAACCCCGGTTCTAGCTGTCGTAGTTCTGCTGTAGAACTTCACCAGAACTCAGTAACTCAACTACAAACCCTGTGTACTACCACAGTACAGTACGTACATATGTAGCTGTGTCGGGTCCGTTAACTGTGGGTCATGGGTTTTGTAGGAAAGTCTTCGGTTATGCCTGAAGCTGCTCTGAACGGGTCCAGCATCGCAGCGAATGGGTCCGGTCCAGACGCTGAAGTGTCCCCTTCTACTGGTCCAGAGGCCGAAGTGTCCCCTTCTACTGGTCCAGAGGCCGAAGTGTCCCCTTCTACTGGTCCAGAGGCCGAAGTGTCCCCTTCTACTGGTCCAGAGGCCGAAGTGTCCCCTTCTACTGGTCCAGAGGCCGAAGTGTCCCCTTCTACTGGTCCAGAGGCCGAAGTGTCCTCTTCTACTGGTCCAGAGGCTGAAGTGTCCCCTTCTACTGGTCCAGAGGCCGAAGTGTCCCCTTCTACTGGTCCAGGGGCTGAAGTGTCCCCTTCTACTGGTCCAGAGGCCGAAGTGTCCCCTTCTACTGGTCCAGGGGCTGAAGTGTCCTCTTCTACTGGTCCAGAGGCTGAAGTGTCCCCTTCTACTGGTCCAGAGGCTGAAGTGTCCCCTTCTACTGGTCCAGGGGCTGAAGTGTCCCCTTCTACTGGTCCAGAGGCCGAAGTGTCCCCTTCTACCGATGCTGAGGCTGAAGTGTCCCCTTCTACTGGTCCAGGGGCTGAAGTGTCCCCTTCTACTGGTCCAGGGGCTGAAGTGTCCCCTTCTACTGGTCCAGAGGCCGAAGTGTCCCCTTCTACCGATGCTGAGGCTGAAGTGTCCCCTTCTACCGATGCTGAGGCTGAAGTGTCCCCTTCTACCGATGCTGAGGCTGAAGTGTCCCCTTCTACCGATGCTGAGGCTGAAGTGTCCCCTTCTACCGATGCTGAGGCTGAAGTGTCCCCTTCTACTGGTCCAGGGGCTGAAGTGTCCCCTTCTACTGGTCCAGAGGCCGAAGTGTCCCCTTCTACCGATGCTGAGGCTGAAGTGTCCCCTTCTACCGATGCCGAGGCTGAAGTGTCCCCTTCTACCGATGCCGAGGCTGAAGTGTCCCCTTCTACCGATGCCGAGGCTGAAGTGTCCCCTTCTACCGATGCCGAGGCTGACTCCTGCGGCCCAGAGGTGATCTACGACGACGTGCCGGCCGAGACCCTGCAGCCCCCGTGGGAAGGTACGCAAGCGCCGTCGTGTCTGGGCCGTCACTCATCCACAGTGTGTTCACGTCTTCGCTTGTGTTCCAGCAGACAACATCTACGAGGACGTCCAGAGACCCGACGCCTGGAGCTCCAGCGAGTTCGAGAGCTGCGACGATCTGACGGACAGCGAGGCTCAAGCAGCCGCCGGCAGCAAGGTACGGATCCGACGGGATTTCTGTCTGCTGTGCAAATGGTATAGATGGAAATTATCCAGCGAGTTTTGAGTCACTGTTTTCTGATGATATTTGCATTTGCTTTCTGTTCTTGTATTTTTATTCCCTCTTTTCTCTTTAACTTCGATTTGGTGTTTTGCAGTTCAACCTGTTTTGTTTCCTTTCGTATCATGTCTCGTCCGTTTGTCGCCTACTTCGCTGTGTTGGCTGTGAAAATGCTGCAGCCACAGCCAGTGGGAACCGTGTGTCTAGAAGCTGCTTTGCTGAAAAGAGGAAGTGAATTCTTTCAGCTGCCGTCCTTCTGCTTTTTTCGCGTCTTACTCCTGCTGGAGTTAGTATTTTGGAAGTGACGCGTGGCCTGAGCGCGGCGTCGCCCTGACGTTGGGACGCTTTCAAATGCTGAGGAGCTGACGGTGAGTTGCCGTCATGCTGGCTTCACTGGGGCCTCGTTCGTTCAGATTTGCAGCGACCTGGTGTGAAGTCGTAAAATGTGGCGAGTTCTGAGGAGACGCTGGCTTCCATACAGTGATTATTGGTCTCTTCAGGCTTTTCGTAGGCAAATCGTGGTTTTGTTTGATTAGTGTTGGTTTGATAAAAATGGCCTGGTTCAAGTCGAGTTTCCACAGATCGGGTACGCCTGCATTTCCTCTGTAATAGTTCTGTGACCCAGGTAAATGAGCTTTTAACTGAGCAGAGTTGATTGTGTCGCAAAGAAGGAACTGAAAGCTGAGAAGGACTGAAACCTCGACTCGCCAGCAGTAAGAGGCAGACGTGACTTTGGACTGTGCTAGGGAGCAGCGCCTGCCGCTCGCTCTGACCTCGTTTCAGCCTTGTTTAGTTGTCTGACGGCTGCCGGTTCTTTAGTTTTGTCCGTCTGTTGAATTTGTCGCAGGTTTCCCTTGACTGACTGACGCGGCTCCGTTTGTCCTGCTGCAGTGTTTGCTTTTTAACCTCAAGACTGATTTTTCTAATGTTATTTTAGTTAGTTTTGTTATTTCCAAAGCGCTGAGCTTCTGTGAATGAACACAGCACCAGAACCTCGGTTCTGGACGGACCCGTTGCTGCTGATCTCACGGGTCTTGTGTTCTGCTGCCGTTTGGTGAGCAGCTGCCTGCAGATGTGCGCAGACTGAAGGAACGCTGCGCGGTCAAGAAGAAGAAGCTGGCGGCGCGTTTCACCACACCTCACGTTGCTCACATCAGGCAGAGCTGTGACAACAAGGTAGGGTCTCATTCTGCTTCTCGTTTCTGGGGATGCTCCTCCGGACTGAGTTGAGGCCGATCGTAGTTTTCCTTCCTGCCTCCTTGTAGGTGCAGCAGCTGATGAAAGCGGCGAGGACTGGCACCAAGGATGGTTTAGAAAAGACGAAGCTAGCCATGATTCGAAAAGTCTCATTCCTGCAGAGAAAAGATTCCACAGGTGCAAAAAAAGATTTAATTCATTCATTCAAATGTTTGTGGAAATGACCTGCATCAAAGCAGCCGGACAAGAATAGAGCGAGTTTGGTTTTGCAGGCGAGGGAAAGGATGACGACGGCTACATGCACGTGTCTGTGTGCGAGTTGAAGCACCCGCCTCCACAGCTCTGCCCCATGCCGGAGGGCCTCAGCAGCCACCAGGTGAGTGTGCCGAGCAGATGATCGCACGGCGACGGCCAGACTTCATATACTACGCGTGTGACTGATTTGTCGTCCTCAGGTGCTCAGACGCCTCATTCTCAGCTCCATTGTGCAAAGTGAGTGCAGCTACCTGAGCTCTCTGAAGAGGATCCTTCTGGTGAGTCTCCAGTTTGGGATTTGATGGTACCAGTAATAACGTAACAATACAAGGAGGTAAATGTCTGCGTGACGCTGCTGGAGGACGCCTCTGATCTCCAAAATGCCAAGCTGATGTTTTTTTTCCAGGAGTATCAGAAACCTTTGCTGGAGCCACCGAACTGGCTCCTGAACCCCAAGAAGGTTCGTCAGATCTTCTACCGAGTGCAGGAGATCCACCAGTGTCACTCCATGTTCCAGATCGCGCTGGCGTCCCGTGTGTCCGAGTGGGACCACAGCGAGACGATCGGAGACTTGTTTGTGGCCTCGGTCAGTCCTCGTCACTCAGAACAGATATGTGAGCAGCTCAAAGCTGAGACGGAGCAGAGCGATGCCTCGTAGCTTAAACTAGGTGGCGAAGGGTCGAGCTGGTATTAAAGTAGTTGTTTAGCTTTTTATAGTCCAGGTCCAAGTGTTAACAGCTGCTCCGCTGCTTTCCTCCACAGTTTTCAAAGCTCATGGTGCTGAACGTCTACAGCGACTACATCAACAACTTCACCAGCGCCATGGCCCTGATTAAGAAGGCCTGCGTGTCCAAGCCCGCCTTCCTGGACTTCCTTAAGGTTGGAATCTTACACCGTCTGTGCGTCTGTGCTCTCTTCATGTATATTTTAGAGGCTGCAACAAAAGCTAAATCTGCTTTTCAAAGTACGATTGTCCATTTGATGGATTTTTGGTGGGTGAACAAGCAGCGGCGAGGAGCAGAAAGCTCCAGGACTCCCTGCGATCGTAATGCAACTATTTAATACAGAAATGTCAAAGGAAGCACGATAAGAAGTACCGGAGGTTCGTGTCAGAGTCAATTCAGAGAGAAGAATCTGCTGCACAAAGTGCTGCTGGTCCTTTGTGTTCACAGTGAACGCGCCGAAGGCTTCTCTGTATCTGAACGGAGGCGCAGCCAGAAAGAAGATGAGTCACTTTTTGAAATTTCTGTTGTTGAAATGTGATCTGATCTTATCAAAGTCACAACAACAAATACAATATTTCTAAGCCTCTAAAACACAACCAGCCACGATCTTTGATGACTATAAAGAAGATTAAGTTTGTTTGTGACAACAGTAGAAGTCAAGCCTTCAGGGTTTTTAAATTAATCTGTCAAACAAACGTTGAGCTTCTCATTCCTCCCACAGTTCATTTTATAATCGCGTTTTACTGTAAGCATGTAAACTAACCCTTGTGGTGAGTGCAAACCAACCTCCCTCCTCAGACCTGCTGCTCACGTGTGATCTCTCCTTGTGCCTTTCAGAAGAAGCAGGCGTCCAGTCCAGACAGAATCACCCTGTACGGCCTCATGGTCAAACCCATCCAGCGCTTCCCTCAGTTCATCCTGCTGCTGCAGGTGAGTGACTGACGCTCTGAGGCCAGCTCACGTTTGAGGTGTGACTGACTAAAGCCAGGCTGAGTCTGAGGTGTGTCTGGTTTAGTCTCTGCTGGAGCATTTAGTTTCATTTCAAGTTACTGTCTGTGAGTGACTTTCTCATAAGGGGAAGTGAAAGGTGGTTATTTTTGGGTCCTGAGCTCTGAAGAGGCTCTGCTGTCTTCACCTGCTGACCAACAGCAGGAGCCGTCGGGTGTTGGGCCGAGCTTCTGTGTCATCACGGTTTGACTTACTGAGAGGAATGAACAGGTCAGATTTTAGCCTGATTGTCGTCACTTTCACCTGCGAAAGGATGAAAATGGGCTAAATTCAGATGCAAATGCTACGAGTGAGTCACAGCACATATCTTCCTTTGCTTTTTCAAACCTTAACTTCCCTGGTTCCGTAACTCAGGAAGTGGATGGAGACCCCCCTTCGCTCATTGTCATGCTGGCTGTCGCCTTCAGGGACTTTATTCCTCTCTTGTGTTGTTGTTGTTTTTCTCCAGGACATGTTGAAGAACACTCCCAAGTCCCACGCTGACAGACTGCCCCTGCAGCTGGCTCTCACGGAGCTGGAGACCTTGGCCGAGAAACTCAACGAACAGAAGCGTGTGGCCGAGCAGGAGGCTGAGATCCAGCAGCTGTCTCACAGCGTGGGGGACCGCAGCTTCAACAAGGTAGGGTTTGACTTGTATTTCAAGGCCTCATCCTCTGGGAAACAGCAGCAGCAATTCTGTGACTTGATGATGTTGTCATATGTTTAGAAAGGTTTAGAAACCACTGTGTTCAAAGCCAAATGCTCAGTGAGCTCCATTCATCAGCGCGCGTCCTGTACAGAAGCTGAGAGTCGGACTGGTTTGTGTTTCCAGCTGCTGAACTCGGAGCACCGGCAGCTGATTCACTGCGAACTGCTGACTGAGATGGTTTATGGTGAGAAAGGTCAGGTCCTCAAGTCGAAGGAGCGAAAGATCTTCCTCCTCAACGACCTCCTGTTCTGTGCCAACGTCAACCTGAAGTAAGCAGCGGGGACACTGAGACTGGGGTCCGGAGTTCAGCTCCACCACCTGCAACTGTCCTTGTGTTTGTCCACTAGGGGTCCCCCTGACATCAACAGCCTGGTCCCCGTCGGCCCCAAGTACACAGTGAAGTGGAACGCTCCTCTGCTGCAGACTCAGGTGGTGGAGGTGGGACAGGACAGTCTGCAGACGCTGGACCGCGTCAGCTCAACCAGGCGCCACGGCTCCATCTCCAGCACCACAGGTACATCCACCACAAACTGGGCGGAGCGAGAGAAAAAACCTCCCTGCCGATCAGGTGTGAAGCTGAACGTGACTCCCGTTTCAGGTAAGATGTTCTTGGGGCCTCCCAGACTGTACCAGGACCTGGAGGAGCTGCAGCACGACCTGGCCGTGGTGGAGGAGGTGTCGCTGCTGGTGGGCACGCTGCACGGGACCTACCAGGTAGCTGCACTTCACCCGAGTGGTTTCCTCTGGACAAATCAGTTGAATTTAACATATTCTACTAAATCGGTGTTTTACAGTTTTTGTGTTTGACGTTTGTGAAAACAGAAACACGAGCAAGAAGCTTTTGTAGATGAATTATACAGTAAAACGTTTCCTTAATACTTCAGTCCTGTGCAGAGGCTTTAGGCTCTCTGTGTTTACAGCATTTTTTTCATACCTGCCTAAAACTTTGGCACAGGACTGTGTGTGTGTGTGTGTGTGTGTATACATACATCATGGGAGGACAGGCCCCTACATGGATGTACCACCGCCAGATAACTGAAGTGACTGATATCAAGAAATCCTACCAATGGCTAGAAAGGGCTGGACTGAAAGACAGCACAGAGGCACTAATCATGGCTGCACAGGAACAGGCCTCGAGCACCAGAGCAATAGAGGCCAGACATACCAGGCTGTGCAAAGAGGCCTCTGAGACAATCCAGCACATACCTGCAGGGTGTAAGATGCTGGCAGGAAAGGCAAACATGGAGCGTCATAACCAAGTGGCTGGTGTAGTGGACAGGAACATCTGTGCAGAGTACGGACTGGAAGAACCAAGGTCCAGGTGGGAAACACCCCCTAAGGTGGTAGAGAACGACCGAGCCAAGATCCTGTGGGATGTCCAGATACAGACAGATAAAATGGTAATGGAGAACCAACCGGACATGGTGGTGGTGGACAAACAGCAGAGACAAGCCGTTGTGGTTGACATAGCAATACCTTGCGATGCTAACATCAGAAAGAAGGAACTCGAGAAATTAGAGAAATACCAGGGGCTCAAAGAAGAACTTGAGAAGGCCTGGAAAGTCAAGGCCAAAGTGGTGCCCGTGGTGATCGGAGCACTCGGGGCAGTAGCCCCCAAACTGGAGGAGTGGCTAGAACAGATCCCAGGAAACCTCAGACATCTCAGTCCAGAAAAGTGCAGGAACAGCTAAGATACTGGCAGAACCCTCAAGCTCCCAGGCCTCTGGTAGAGGACCCGAGCTTGAATGGATGAGACCACCCACGGGGGGCGAGGAGGGACATTTATATATGTCCCAGATGTGAACGTCTAATACAACCAGCAGAGGTTCACAGGTTCTTCCGTCTCTCTCCCTCCTCAGAATCTGAACACCACCGTGTCTCAGGACTGGTGTCTGGCTCTGCAGAGGCTCATCCGCCTGAAGGAGGAGGAGATCCAGAACGCCAACAAGTGTCGCCTGCGTCTGTCTGTACCAGGCAAACCTGACAAGTGAGCAGGAGGCGGCTCCTCTGAGACCCGGCTCAGCTGGGGTCGGCTTTCATCAGGCAGCGACGCAGAGTGTGTGTGATTCAGGTCCGCTCTGCTTTTTGCTCCCAGGTGTGGCCGACCGGTGAGCGTCATGGTGGTCTTCAGCACCCCCAGCCCCGTCAGTAAGATCACCTGGGTGAACCGGCTTCACCTCGCCAAGATAGCGCAGAGTAAGGCCAGACATGACCCATGTCCACCCAGGACGCGATTTGGGTCCAGGTTAATGTGAAAACACATGTTCTGTTAGCTGGAGCTTTGGCTCTAATGAGAGAAGGAAGCTTTAACGAGCGTAGGTCTGAAAGCAGACTGGGCTGAGCAATAGTCAAACGTCTGAGGAATGAATCCTGGGACGTAGGTTTATGAGTGAATTGGTTTTGTCTGCTCAGGAAAGGAAAACACTCCGGGTTGGGAATGCGTTGAAGACGACGGGAAGACGAGAGCTTCGTTCAGCTTCCCTCTGCTGACCTGCAGACTTCCCCTCTTCTGTCACAGGACTCACACGCTGAAGGTAAAACCTGCGAGCGAGGCCTTCAACCAGTGGTTTTAATCAGCGGGTGGGTGGACAGTTCGCCGGGCAGCCGTCTGCTCTGGCTGGTTATCAGACGGAGCCTGCGAAGAACAGACTGAGGCTGAAACAACAACATAGAAAAGCTTTGTATTAAAGCAAACCCTGAAAAAGCTTTAGACCATGATGAAATCTTGAGAATCCATTTCTCCTCGCTGGCTCAGTCCAGCGTGTTTTGGCAGAGCTTTCTCAACCTTAACACATAAATAAATACAAACTCAGTACATTCAAAGAAATTAATTAATAATTACCACCTCATAGCAGAGATGCATTTCAGCATTAATACATTTATGTTTAGATGTGTGTGTATATATATAAATATATATATATATATATATATAAAACCCAATAGAAAAAAGGTTATTAAATATTCACAGCTTTGGTTTTATTATGCAAGAAGCTGAAGACGTCCGTGCAGATCTACGCCTCTAAAACCAGTGTTTGTGTCTGTTCAGCTGGAGGCAGCTCTTCACAGCCCGTTTCAGTCCAGCCTGCTTGGCTTCTGCACTGCCAGTACGTCCTTACCGCAGGGTTACCTCTGGGTGAGTACGTGCAGCTGAAACCTGCCTTGTCTCTGTGTAACACGTGATGATCTGTTGTGTTCCGGCTCTTCAGGTGTCCGGTGGAGGAGGCAGCTCCAGCCACGGCCAAGTGGAGATCTTCTCCCTGAACCGAGCGGCTCCTCGCCTGGTCAAGACCGTCCCGCTGAGGGCCTCAGTGCTCTGCCTGGAGTACGTGAAGGAGCCGGGTCCCAGCGTCGGGGAGAAGCCTCAGAGTTCTGCCAAGATGGGAAACATCATCTGCGCTGGCCTGCAGGACGGCAGGTCAGTCCGAGTCTGCGTACAAACGCCTGGTTGAGCGTGTCCTCGGCTTGAGGAGCGTGTCCTCGGCTTGAGGCGCGTGTCCTCGGCTTGAGGAGCGTGTCCTCGGTTTGAGGAGCGTGTCCTCGGTTTGAGGAGCGTGTCCTCGGCTTGAGGCGCGTGTCCTCGGCTTGAGGAGCGTGTCCTCGGCTTGAGGAGCGTGTCCTCGGCTTGAGGCGCGTGTCCTCGGTTTGAGGAGCGTGTCCTCGGTTTGAGGAGCGTGTCCTCGGCTTGAGGCGCGTGTCCTCGGCTTGAGGCGCGTGTCCTCGGCTTGAGGCGCGTGTCCTCGGCTTGAGGCGCGTGTCCTCGGCTTGACGAGCGTGTCCTCGGCTTGACGAGCGTGTCCTCGGCTTGAGGCGCGTGTCCTCGGCTTGACGAGCGTGTCCTCGGCTTGACGAGCGTGTCCTCGGCTTGAGGCGCGTGTCTTGATTTCTAAACGCTCCCTGTCTTCCCAGCATCCTAGTGTACAGCAGCGTGGACACCGCTGTGCAGTGCCTGCTGACCCTGGGGAACCCTGACAGCTGTTCTGTCCTCTGCCTCAAACACTCGCTGTCGTTCCTCTTCGCTGGCCTGGCCAACGGCAGAGTAGCAGTGTACCAGAGAAAGGTCGGAGGTGAGTCACTGGCCTGGTCGCAGCGTGTTCCCACCACAACGGGTGCTGTATGTCGCATGCGTGCAGTGGGTAGTAGGTGCTAAACCGCAGACTCTCCCTCCCAGAGAGACTGTGGGACGTGGACTCGTGCAGGCTGGTGTCACTGGGTTCCGGGCCAGTCAGCAGCCTGCTGACGCTGGAGGACGCTGTCTGGGCCAGCTGTGCCAACCAGGTCAGCGTCATCCAAGGATCCAGCCTCCACGTACAGGTACGCAGTCATCCGCCTGCTCCAGAAACTGTCCAGACCTAATGACGTCATTGACTCAAAACAACTATAAAGATAGATGATAGATAGATAGATAGATAAGACTTTATTAATCCCGCAGTGGGGAAATTCTGGTGACCCAGCAGCAGCAAGAGAAAAAAAACAGTTGGAAAAAAATAAAGAGTAAAAATATGTTATGCATTATATACAAAAGAAAGACAAAAAATGTACATATCTCACATAAACATAAAGTGCAAAAGTGCCGAATGAAAAAAACATTAAAAAAAAAAACAAAACAAAACAACATACATGTAAACATGGGCACCGCACGGCACACATCACACTATGAACACGCTTTACAGTCATGTTGATGTGTTGTGGAGTCTTATAGCCGTGGGTAAGAAAGACCTCCGGTAGCTCAGTCCTGCTCTTCGGGTGCAGCAGTCTCCGCTGTGCGAGCTGCGTTGGTCCTCCACGGTTTGGTGCAGGGGGTGGGAGGGGTTGGCCACGATGGACGACAGTTTCGCCCGCGTCCTTCTATTGGCCACCACCTCGATGGACTCCAGTGGGCAGCCCAGGACAGAGGAAGAACATTCTGAGCACAGACGGTGAAGTGATCACCTATTCAACACCTGTTGGTGGTTGTGTCGAGTTAGACTCTGAGGAATGTGAATGTCCTCGTTTTCCACACAGGCAGAAAATTAATTTAGCTGAACCAAAACAAATTCACACGTGTTCCAGCAGCGATCGGCCACCGCAGGCTGTCAGTGCTCTCACCCTCTTAGACCTGGTCAGATGTGCAGCGGAGGTGTGCGCGCGCCTCAGGCCCAGACTCCGTCGCGTTCGCTGACTCTTCCGTCCATCGCTGCCTTTCATGCCTCAGCTCAGACTCGTGTGGATCTAGGAACGTGCTGCGCTTTTCTTACCTCCGTCTGTCCACTGTGACCCTCTCCGTGTCTGTGCTGTAGAGTTTTGAAGCCCACTCCGATCCGGGCTTCAGTGTCAGCCACATGGTCCGTTCGGGTGGGGGGGTGTGGATGGCCTTCACCCAGGGCTCCTCCATCCACCTGTTCCACACAGAGACCTTGGAGCAACTGCAGGAAGTCAACATCTTGGCCCGAACCAACCATCTGACAGCAGGCAAGTCCACAAAGATGCTGACGGAACCAGGCGACGAGTGGCTTGTTTTTATTTCTGCTCCAGTTGTTGGAGTGTGAAATAACTGGAAGTCTTACAGCATTAGAAGCTCTTACATTAAATTGACTTTGCCGTTAACAGAGATTGATTTAATGATTATATTGAAAACGCATAATAAATAAGTCCTATATCAAAGAACCAAATTTGTGCTAAAGACCCGACCACAGCTGTCAGTCGGAGCATTAGGATCCCAGGAGGAGCTGGAGAGCGTGGGATGTCTGGGTTAACTCACTCAACTCAGGATGAATAATTCTTCTTTCGAGAAACGTGACTAGAGTTAAAACTAAACTAACTAAACTACAGTTTTCAACAAAGGAACATTTCCTGTTCCTGTTCCAGGTCAGGTCTGTGTGAGCAGCTTGCTGATCTGCCAGGGCCTGATGTGGGTGGGGACCAGTCAGGGCATCATCCTCACCTTCCCTGTGCCCTCGCTGGAGGGAATCCCCAAGATCACAGGTCAGTGAGTGCAGCTTCTCTAAACACACAACAAACAGGACAGTGTCCCGCTGCTGGGAGGTGAAACCCCAGCGGCACCAGAGCCGTGATGTCACAGCGTCACAAGTTGTAGACGGGATATTGGTGTTGCAGGCTTGGTCAGGTTTCGTCTGCTTGGTGCGTTTGTGGGGGTTTTCCACGTTGCTTTTAGCTAATAAAGTAAATTGAGACTCGTCTTAATAATTCAGGTTATGGATCTGCAGTTCGTAGTCATGTGTCTGGTGCTTCAAGTAGCCAGTTGGTTGGATATTGACGTAAAGGGGATGTTTGAGCCTTTGTGCTTGTAAATTGAGATGTAAATTCATGTACGTCTGTGCCACCTCTCAGGCAAAGGGATGACGTCTCTGAACGCTTACTGTGGTCCGGTGGACTTCCTGGTGGCGACCTCTAGCACCTTGGCCTCTGACCTTCTCAGACGCAACTCCGTCATCAACGGAACCGAGGAGGATGCGAGCGGAGGCAGTAAAGTCGACACAGATGAAGATAAAGGACGGAGGCTGGAGCCGAGCAGCTACGTCCACGACGCGGAGGTGCCTCGGCTCAGGGGGGAGAAGCCCAACCATCACCTGCTGCAGTACCGCCTCCGCTCCACCTGCCAGCTGCCCGGGAAGCTGCTGACGGCCCAACCCGAGGGGAACCAGAGGGGCCTCCCCGACGTGCTGGAGCACAGCCTGGAGGACGGCTCCATCTACGAAGTGAGCGAGGACCCTGATGTGTGGGTGAGGGGGGGGCCCGTGGACTGGGGGAAGGAGGGGGATGTCCGGCGCCACAAAGTCACCTCCACAGCCATCTTTGCTGGTGGCAGAGGATACCGCAGGGTCGGTTCTGCAGACGCCTGCTCGGACCCCAGTGAAAACACACTGATGGTGTGGCAGCTCCCGCTGACTCTCAGCCAGTGATGGACGAGTGCGGCATCGTTGTGATTCTAGACCTGTCAACAATTCAAGTAAACTCAGTGGAGTCAAATCCAGGACACGTGACCGGTAACAGGACTCACGGCGTGAAACGGCTGCCTCCACTAACGCTGGGCCGACGCTCTCCTACTCCTTTCACCGATGTAATTGTTCACCGTGACATTAAACGGTGTCAACTTCTTGCACCTGCTTTGTGTTACTGCCGGTTGCATCACAGCAAACTCTCAGGGCTCTACGCAGATGTGACACATTCTGCCCGAGGCTCGTCACATATTCATCTGACACTTCTGATTTGTACTTGGTGTCAGCCTTGTAGATGCACAGGCCTTCAAACAAAGGTTCTGGGACTTTTTAGTTCTGATCGAACCTGTAAGTCTTCTCCTTTTCAGCTACAGGGAACAGTTCGGTTCTGACTCATAACGGGGGCGCTGAGAACTGTGAAAGAAGGATCGTGTCCTGGAGAAGATGCGTTGCACGATGCAAACAAGAAGCAAAACAAATGTGAGTCTTTCTGCACCGACGTACGAACGCAGAGAGCAAAACCAGGAGCCACAGACTAAAGTAAAGTGATACGGGCCTAGAAACCGGTTCAGTAGAAACGTTTCCTAGAGCCACGCGTTTCGTCCTCCTCGTCCTGACTGGTACAGTCTGTCGTCTTTACGCGTACGATCACTGGGAGGACGGCATTTAAAACCGAATCTTTTCTAAAGCACTGACGTTTGAACCCTGAATCGACTCATCACAATAAGTAGGAAACGTTTTACAATTAAATGTGATGAAAGCACAATTGCTTATATAAGTTATTGTAGAAGTCGCATCCTGTGCTGTAAGTGCATATGTTCTTCACAGTATTGACGTTTGTGATTTTCACTAAGCTGCACCTTAACGTCCTTTTATACTCGTTGGCTTTTTGTATTCTAAGGTAGTGGTGGTACTAAGTTTTTAAGACCCTTTTGTTATGTTCATGTAAATGAAGTTGTGCAGATACTGTGTGAATATCAGAACCTGGTGCAGCAAGACGACTTCTTATAAATATTATTACGGCTTTAATTTCAGTGTTCAGAACGTCAGACATGTTGAATTGTGTTTGTGTTTGTTACGCAAAATTAACATTTTGCGTAACAAATGTAAAAGGGTTTTTCACACAGTGATGAACAGCATCTCTCCTTGTTTGCAGTGTCAGGACTGAGCAACATGAATTCACTGGTCTCAGCATCTGGTACATGTACACGCTTTTAAGTCATTTATTTAATTTGATTACATATTGCAGTTATTCCAAGATTGAACATCAACAACCTT
Organism: Macropodus opercularis; assembly: GCA_030770545.1. NCBI lineage: Eukaryota > Metazoa > Chordata > Actinopteri > Anabantiformes > Osphronemidae > Macropodus > Macropodus opercularis. The sequence goes on from CM061095.1 coordinate 17,216,645, forward strand.
TTGCTTTAATTTGTCTGGATATCATCTAATACACCAAGTAATGTGAGGAAGCCAAACGTCTGAAGGGTCACAGTCATTGAATGTTGTGACATTAAGTGCGGTACATAGACTTAAACGAGATAAAACATGAAAAATTCTCATGCAGTTGTGTGTTTTCTGTGTCTAAGGGCTTCACTCACTCTAAAATGTTACATGTAACGCGTGTAATTCCTGGGCAAAGCTTTTATTGTACGTTCTACAGTATCACTAGCATGTGGAGCCCGTTTACTGCCTCCAGCTTCCCGTTGAAATGATCAGACTAAAAGGACTCGTCTGCATCAGTTCAGCGGTAATGGAACGACTGGAACCTTTAGTGTTAATATTATGTTACCAAGACGATGACGTGGTGGTTTGGCCCTGATGACGGAACTCATCCACTGCAGTCTGTAAGTCTTCGTTGCTATGGATGTTGGTGGTGATGCTGAAGCAGCTGCAATCTTTACATCTGAGCTGGTCTGAAATTCATGTCCCAATAACTGAAACCCTCACTTAATCCCAAATGCTGCAGCCAGACCTTTGACAGGATCTCACAAGAGAGATCATTTTCCTCTTTCATTAGCTTCTCTACGCTGCAGAATAGAGTTTAAAACCCTTCTCCCTGCTTTCCCTTAATGATCAAAGCCTTTAATGATCAAGCTTCCTCCTGTGTTAAAGACCTCGTAGTTATCTCAGAGAGCTGCTCTGCTGCTGCTCCCTAGAGTTTCCAGACGTAGAATGGGAGGCAGCTTTAGCTTCCAGGCCTGTCTTCTGTGGAAGCAGCTCCCAGTTCAGGTTCATGAAGCAAACACAGTCTCTACTTTCAAGACCAGGCTTAAAACTTCCCTCTCTATGTATTTATATCATTAACTTTATGTCTTTTCTCCTGTAGCTGTGCTTGATCAGACTGTCACCAGAGTTGTGTCTCCGGGTCCTGGTCCAACCTTGTTCTTTTCTGTCTCGTCTCCCCATCCCGTGGGAGGCGGATGTCTGCCTGTCGTGGACCCGATTCTACTGGAGGATCCTTCTATTAAAGCGAGTTTTACACGACAGATGTGGTTGATAAAAGCTGGTTACTACAATTCAAGTGGTGATATTAAAGAAAAACACACAAACTGATCTTACTACAACATCTGTTCTTCAAATGAAGTTTCAATCAGAATCCTAGGAGTGTCCTCATTCACAATTCTATCTTCACTTTACTAATAATGGATTTTATTAGGTGATTTCTGTAGGAGAGATGATGGTACGTGATGGATTATTATGTTCCCAGTGGTCTTCGCTTTGTGCTGCTACAGGGATTCGCAGACTTTTTACTCAGTCAAAAATGGGAAGCTCAGACTCTACGAATGTGCATAAAGGACATTTAAGGGATCTGCCTGTATTCGGAGCACCTGTGTGCTCTACATACATGTTCTATAGTTCCTACAATCCGTCGTCTTCTTACATATTCTAATCTGTCGCTTTAATATTTGGATGGCTTTGAATGTCCCTGTTTGTATTTCATAAACACTTTCTAGTGGATGATGTGACTCCGGGATAAATGAATGATGGCGCAGCTGCACTTCAATTTCTTTAGCCTTTGGGAGCAAAGGTCCTATTTTTTAGCAGATCTTTTAATAACAGGCCCGAACCCAGAACAGAGCAGATGCAGCTGAAATGTTGTCTCCAGCTGTCCAGTTGGCTTCCTGTGGTTCTAGCCTGGTCCTGGATACATGGATGCTCAGTGCAACTGCTGTACATGTGAACGTGGTCAGTCTCCTGCATCGGGTTCACAAGCTAAAGAACCAAACTAGTGACTGCATTGTGCCAGGATGGAGCCGTTTGCTTTTTGTTGTGCAGCCGAATTCTCTCTCGTCACATTTCAGCTGTCACTTCTTAAGGATTGTTGTATGAAAGAGGATCATTTTGTAACAACAGGCTCATATTCACTGCATCAACTGACTTAGTTTACATTTAAATGCAGCACTTTCTGGGCTTTGCTGCAGTAAATAAGTATTATTAACACTAATCAAAGCGTACAGTTCACTATTGGTACCTGTACTTTTTGATAATACTCGCATTTCTTGTTGCTTTTCCTGTGAGGGAACGTTGCACCTCGTCTTCCGCTCCATGTATCTGACATCTGTCGTTACTTTGCAGATGCTGATTCCTAAATGCGGGTGTGTTATTATGGATTAACCAGCTGTCGGTACGTACAGTGGTTTAAATCGTCTCCATCTCTACCAGCTGATGCTTTTGTTCCACATCGGCTCGTGGCAGCACAGATTCAGAGTTTTTCATGTTTAATTTGCATTAATTTTATATTTTCAGCTTTGAATGTTTGCAGTTTACACATTTAAGAATTCATATCCCAATAAAATTACAAAATGAAATGTAAGACAAATGTTGGGCAGAGATCAGGTTTTTAAAGTGTTTCTCAGTACATTTATGACGTTTTATTTTTTCGTCTACTAACAAGTCAAATGATTACAAACTGTAGATAATTGATCAGATAACCGTCAAGTGAAGCCTTCAGTAAATAACAATAATAGATAAACAAGTCCGACGTTTATTGGCTAATAGCGTCTTAGGTTGTTACGTCATCCCTTTAACACGCTCGCCCATTGGCTGCTACCTGTCCTATTAATTAAGTTTGCTAACGCCTACGTCCCGTCTTGTATGAAGCGGGTTGATCGTTCTTGTAAGTTTAGCCTTTAGCTGCGGTGGCGTTAGTTAAAGTTAAGAGCTGAAATACGTGGCTCGTGTCATGTTTGGCAGCAGTAGCTTCATTAAACGTGTTTAACGCTACTTACGTGCTGTATGAAACGCACGTTTAACGGCCTCTGTGTTGCGCTTTCACCCCCGACGCGTTTCGTAGACTCGGACTGAACGTGAGTCTCTGAAACCTGGTGCAACACATCGACTGTCACGTCGAGTCCATCGTGTCTCGTGTTGGTAGCAGAGTTGGGGAAAGACTCCGAGCTGAGTGGAGGCAACATGGTTCTGCTTCACCAGAGTCCGTGACTGACCTGGGATCAGTTTACGGCTGTTGTTCAGCCTTCTTGCCAGGGAGGCACCGTCATGTGGAGGATGACCAAGCGAGAGATGAGTCAGACCCAAGTGAAGCTGATTGTAGGTACCTGCATCGTGTCATGCTCCGTGTTGACGCCTGTTTGGTTCTGTTTTTTGTCAGTATTGCAGGTATATCATGCCCTGAAAATGTCACGTAGCCGCCTGAAATCCTCTCCGACGTGCAGCGTCAGGTAAACATAGGAGCCCTTCATTCTGCCGCCATCCTACACCAGTCAACAGGCAACACCTGCGCTTCCAGTGCTTTACTCCGTCCCAGTAGCTGAGATGCTGGACGTCATGTGTAAAAGCTGGACTTGGGACCAGCTCATACGTTAATTAACAGAAAAAAGGCCAGACGTCTTCCTAAGCTTCTTATTGTCCCCTTAGCCCAATATTAAAGGCAGCAGTAGTTTAATACATTAATTCTTCGTCGATACTATGCATCTGTAGCTAAACCAACACATCCGTGTCTGTTCTCTAGGGACGAGGCACCACGAGCTCCACCTTCGAACCAGGAAGAGTGTTTCAGGTCAGCCTCAAACGGTAAATGTGTTCAGAAAGGATGTTCTGTACAACAGATTTTTCTTCTTTGTCTAACACGACTGGCTCTTGGTGCCTTTTTTACCGTACATCTTAGTACTTCTGAGTCTTTTATTGGCACTTTTTATACAGGAAAAATTTCCATTTAAATCACAGGCAGTATTGAACTGTGAATTGATTTTTTTGCTCCTGGCATAAACACTGTTATCGGTGTGCTTGTGCTGTTTTGTCTCATCCCACATTTTATTATTGTGGACTTGAACGCTGCACAGCAACCCAGATGAGCTGTATGAAGCACACAAAGAGATAAAACGGAGAGAGAGAGCGAGAGGAAGGAAGATGTTAAGTTACTGTGGCAGAAAAAACACAGAAGATGGAGAAACCCAGACTAAAACAAAGCAATGATGCTAAAGAGATGCAGATAAGAGTACAGTTGGGGGCACAGAGAGAGAGAGAGAAGGAGGGAGGCTTTAATCCTCTGACTATAAACCCGAGCGGCACAGTGAAGCAGCCTCAGTGTGAAGGATGGGATGTGTTACGCTGCCGTTGTCCTCTACTCTGATAATAGAGCTCTCCTCAGACTGAGCAGCACCCGGCAGGATGACGCGTCCTCTCGCCCTCTGCTACCTTCTCTCTGCCCACATCCTCATAGCAGCTGGTAAGTGAATCTCCGGGACACATCAGCAGCGTTTGGAGGAGGAGGAATGATGTTTATTCTAGTTTTTTTCAGAGGCGGTGAGATGCATTTAGGTTTACTTCTGATTCTTCTCTTTATTTGATTGATATATTTGTGACTTGATGACATAAACCCAGTCTCTGTCTGTGCCTTAAAAAAAAAAAAAGTAACCTCTTTTTACAAATTAAGTGTGATTTTGATCTGCTTTAGTGTTTTATTCTGTGTGATTTGAGATACAACTGCTAACTCTTTATTTACAGTAGAAATTTTACTGCTGTGACCACTTTTTATCTAGAAACCAAGCAAGGTTGTTGGACACAAATATCCAGATCTTGGTATTTGTTTTAACTGAATCTGAATCAGAAAACTGGTGAATTATTAATTCATGCATGTGCTGGTAGAGCCACACTTTACATAATCTGCTTGATTTGTGGGTTCTTTTTTTTTAAACATAAATAGTGGTTGTCCTGCTGGCGGCGTGTTTCATGGTAACACAGCCCAGCGTTCAGAGCAGGATCATATATGTAAAGCAGCTCATACGGGCGTGGGTGTCATTTGAGCCAACCCTTCCGTTTGCTACAGCCGTCCGTTGACCCTAACCAGGCAGTAATATTGTTTGCATCGTGTTCGTTTCTCCAGGGTGTTTAAAAGCTTAATCTGGCCATGATGAAGTCGCTGTAGGTCCAGCAGCTCCAGTCCATTCCTACGGCTTTGGCTGGTAACAGTGCAAACCCATTTTAATCAAAGGACTTCTGGCGTTTATGGAGCAGGAGAGATGTCATCTAGTTAGTTACCTAATGCGGCTGCAGGGACATATTTTGCCTTGTGGATAAAGAGCCCATTGTCTCACTCTGACCCACATTGCTCAAGGTAATCTGTACTTTAAAATGATTAAATGCTTGTGGCCGTTCGAACCACAAAGTGCATGGATGTTAATCCCGGAGCAGCATTCGCAGATTTTCTGTCCATGATCTCAGTCTAGGGAGCCCAAGTCTAGATTTTGGATTATGAATGAATCTCTCCTACCACTGCTAGAAAGCTCAGAGCTAAGAAATCCTGGAGCTGTTCCAGCGCGGGCAGTGCCAGTACCCAGGAGGATGCTGAGGTACATCTAGTCCACCAGTGCAATGAAGGCTGATTATTTATCACAGAGGCTTGAAGAACTGTGTCATAAATAAATGCGATACGTCTTTACTGACACTTTAAATTTACTTCACCGTAATGACGTTAAGCCACAAGATTTGCTGTTGAGGATGTTTTATCATTTCAAATACTATGATTTAAAACCGCCTTGTCACCTGCGTTCATATCAGGATCAGCTTTCCTTGGCCAACAGACGTGAAATGAGGAAACTAAAAGCCAGTCAATGTTCAGAGACACACTTTCAGCTATAAACTGTTTTTAGAAAATCAGTTTCAGCACTTAATTCCTTCTAAGATTACAAACCGTTATTTTTAGCTGCACTTCTGTTCTGTGGGTGCAAATGTTTTTCAGTTCAGACCGTTATGTCTTGAGAGGATTAGCCGATCCTCTGTTTTCCTCCAGGGACACGATGAGCTCCAGGGTTAAGCTTTAGACGAGTTCAGGAACTTTAGAACCGTTTCACTTGGTTTCTCTCACTGCTTTTCCACCAGAGGAACCAAGGTCCAGAGATGTTTCCAGTGCTGCTGTTCCCCAACCTGCAACGTGTTTAGCCCTGGTGCAGCCTTCGAGGGGTCAAACGACTCCACTGATAACTAGCGGGCAAAGCTCAAAAACACACACCAGGGTTGGATCAAACAGCCTTGGTGGGTTTTACATCCAAGCAATGAACACGTGTGGGTTCAATGCAGAATTAAAACCCCATTCATCCGTGAGCTTAGTCTATGTTGGCAGGTAGATGTTAGACCTTTAGACAGATGGAGACTGTCCCTCTGTGCAGGACTATGGGCTGTGAAAACACACTTCACCTTAAATTTATTCACGTATTATATACATTTAAAAACGTATTTTCTTTCTAATTGTTTAATCTCATTGTCAGCTCAGGGTCACCTGTAAAGTTCTGTCCCTTTCTATCTTTGCTTTGTTCCTGATGTTGGTAGATGAAAGGAATTTCTCTTTCTGGCCTGAGTTTCGGCAGCTTGTTAGCAAAGTGACAGATGTGGGTGCCCTGTGATCAAAGATGGGCATTAACATGAGGCGAACCTCCCGTGTTTTCCATTCAGAGCAGCTTTTGTTTTACTGCACAGCCACGGTTCCTAATGCAAAGTCTAGCAGCACTAGCAGAACGGTTTCTGCTGCAGATGTTTGAGTGCTGCCTTTTATCTGACAGCAGGGCACAGGCTCTGCCTTCTATAGTAGAGGAGAGCGACTTGGCTGGATAAGCCAGCTTTATCTTCTCCGACAAAGACAACAGAAGACGGCTGGAATATCAAACGCGTTACAGTACTCGGGCCTCGGTGGAGCCAGGCTGAATGGTTCTCTCTGCCTGTGCTGCCGTGGTCCACAGCCAGACCTAAGCTGAGCACAGCCTGCGATATCATTTCTCAATATCTCATCTCTCTAACTTTAATCTCATTCTGAAATATGCTTTCCCTCAGTTAAATGATTGCTTTCTGTTGTTTACAGTGGGCGTATTCATGACCATATGAATAGGTATCATGTGCGAGTGCGGGTTTATCATTTTAGTGCTGGGCTGATACGTGTTAATCTCTCTGCCACATTGTTCGTGTGTGTGGGGAGACTGGAGCTTGGCAAATGGCTGGGTCTTTGGATAAAACGCTGGAGGGAGGATTAAGAGGAAAAACATGGGAAAAATAATCTGCGGGCCGGCTGACGTCATGCGGTCCAGGCCAGGCTTGGAGAGGTGATGGCAGAGGGCGTCCCAGCGCCTCCCAGCAGCGCCAGGCTGCCGCTCTGCAAGGTGCCTTTGGTCCCTGTCCACGTGTTAGAGGGCAGCCAGGTCAGGACAGACGGCCTCAGGCGCGTCACGCGTCCAGTGAAAGATCCAGTTGCTAAGGTGGAAACGATGTTGACTACGTACATTTGTGGGAAATATCTGTGCACATTTATTGTTTATGCAGACTTAATAATGCATCAGCTACACATCTGCAGGCGGAACAGAATCATAAATCTGCAGTGGATCGCGGTTTGCGTTAACCTATTTAATCCCACTGGTCACAGCATAGTAACACATAAATCTCAACATGGTGTAAATACTGTTTCTCCTGGGATTAGTGTTTATTAGACCGACGGGTGAGGGTCAGCTTTCAGTTCACTGTGGAATACAGCTGGCCTTAATGGATGGAATGATTAAGAGCGCTCGCTGATGCTGGCCTGCTAATCTGACAGACAAGACGCAGAGCGACATAAAGAAATGCAACAGCTGTACGTCCCTGCTAAATTTAATCCCATCCTCTCCAAGGGATAGAGTCCATATTAAATATTCAAGCGTTAGGAGAGAATCTGGAGCACTCTCAGGATAAGTTTCTATCAAATACTGCTGTGAACACACAAAACAAGTTTTTTTGTTTAAAGTCATTTCAGCGTGGCAGCGCCAACAACAAAACAAGAACACTGAATTATTATCCAACCCTAGTTGGACGTCCCGAGCACATTTCCTCAACCTTGGCAGATTTGTGATGTTTGGAAACTAGACGACGTGAACTAGAATTTAAAATATCTGTGGGTTTGAACAAAGTTTGACTGGAAAGTGCGACTTTCTACAGACTAATCAAGTCTGTCCCCTGCTGCTCGGCTCCCACGGTCCAACCTGCGTCTTCCACCACTGTTCTTCACAGGCGAGGAACAGTTCTGCGTTTTCCCCATCGTTTCAGTTCTACATTTCACTTTGCCTGTGACCTTCATCATTTTGTGTGTCGTGCGTTTCCTAGCTTTGAGTGTGTCCCTGTGTGACGCAGGCTGCATGACAATACGTCTCCCGCTGCTGCTCAGCCCAGAGTGTCGGCTCCTCGTTGTCTCAGCAAAGTTGCCTTTAGCAGCGGAACTTTTCAGGGAGCAGTCTTGCAATGTTGGGCAGACAACCACAGGTCAACGCCTTCGTATCTTCCTGCTGTCAAACATCTGCGTTTTATTCAAACACACGTGGTGACGCTTTCCTTTTTCTCAGCCTTCTCATGTTTTTTAGTTTTTGTATAACTCGCCAGAGGAGGCTTGTCTGCAGCTCCTTCTGAAACTCGTGTTTTTAAGGCTGACTGTCCTGTCATACGTGTTATGTGGTGTTGGCTTGTCTCCCAGGTGCCGATGCAGTAAGAGCCGCAGTGATTGGAAAAGGCAGAATATAAAGCAGCACATGTCTGTGTGACATCTCCTCTCTTTGGCAGGTTATTTAACCGTTTCCATTGAGCCTCTTCCTGCGGTCGTCATTGGAGACACAGTCACGCTCAAGTGCAATTTCCAGACGGATGGTAACCTGCGAGAGATCGTGTGGTTTCGGGTGAGCACACAACTTCACGTAACAGGAGCTGCTGAGAAACGCTGAGAGAAGCTGCGTTTGACTAGATTAGGCACAACTCTAACAGTAAAGACATCGTATTCCATCGAGTCAAACACCAGAGTCTTAGTTTGCAGTCACAATAAATGTCAAATATAAATATACACGAGTCCTTCAACAGTACAAACGGACCAGAATTTGTGTAATGTCATTTTTTTTCGCGTTGTCGCAGCCTGAACAGCTGGGTCTCAGCTTTAATTGGCTGAGTCGTGGCAGCAGACTGAAGCTTCACAGTTGTTATTGAAACTGTCCCAGAACAGGAGCTTTATATGCAAATGTGGTTAAAGGTTCGTTGATTAAAACTTGTTCCCTTACATTTGAACCGTGAACAGCTGAAACAATGGAAGGTCTAAAAATGACGCATTGATCACTGCAGAAGTGAAGCCCTTCGTATGTACGTCTCTTTCACCACCCAGGCAACTGTTCTGATCATCTCTGGAGTCGTGAAATGAAATAACTGCACCAATAATTAATAATTTGCATGCACAGATGACTAATTCATGCTCCATGTAATACATATAAAACCTTCTGGCGTGTTGCTTCTGCTGAAGTTCGATGGTAATAGGTTTTATTTGGCCTGAAGCAGTTTTAGGAACTGCATCGCATCTCAGCAGATGATACAGTTTATCATGGAAAATGGATCTGAAATATAACGACGCTGTCTCTAAAGCACTAAAATCGAAGAGTAACCGTAAATGTTATACTGTGGGATCAACCTTTTCAGAGCAATAAGCTTCAGTAAGCGTCGTATAATTTGTCTATAAATCTTTAGAATTAAATGATTTATGGTGATGCTTCGTGCTTTATTCAGACTCTTGATGTGCACGTTCCTCCGCCAGGTGAGTGAAGGAGGCAGTGCCAAGCAGAAGATTTTCACCTATGATGCCATGTATAACACCACTTACTCCCACATGGAGGACAACCGCAGAAGAGAAGACCTGGTCTACCAGTCCACCGTGCGGTAAGCCACGGGCGAAGACGGGCGGACGGGACAGTGGATGAGCCGATTCACCTGCAGAATGTTATCGTTCACTCGTTTGCAGAGGTTTAACGAGGGGACGTTTGTGTGCGTGGACAGGCTTCCTGAGGTCCAGATGGAAGATGACGGTCTGTACGAGTGCCACGTGGGGATCTATGACCGGGGCTCCAGGGACAAAGTGATCCTAGCCTCCAGCAGCATCATGCTCACCGTCATAGGTATTTATGTCTGATGTCACCCTTTCAGGATATTACTTCAAGAGGAGGAGCCAAGCAAGCATCTATCATTCATGATCCATTTTCCCCAACCGCTTGTCCTTGCAAGAGGTTTGCTGGTGAGAGGCGGCGCCAAGCCGTCATTAAATCTGATATGTGCTGTATTTAATGGTTATCAGTTCATTCAATCTGTGAAAGTATTTCAGCATGACGGTATGTACAGAGCAGTTTAGAGGATCCAGTAAAGTGCCTTTGAGTTTGACTCTTAGCCTCCTGTTTGTGAGCATGATCCATGGGTTTGTCCTAACTGATGGTGCGGTTCAGCACAGACGGGAAGCTCTTAAACCCAGGTTCAACACAGTGGAGGGTTTTCAGCCACACTGTCACTCTTATCCTGATAAACATGCTGTGTGTGAATGTTTAGCTCGGCAGGAAGAGCTAATGGTCCAGCGTGTGTAAGGCTGAGAACTGTTGAGGCCAGTTCATGCACAAGTGACTTGTAATACTTGTGGTGTCAGCATGTTAATGGGACTGATGCTGGGTGGGAGTTGTTTCTCTCTGCCTCTGTCCTCCATCCAGCTTCAGCTCAGACATGAAAGCAGTCGTGTCACTTCAAGAAAGAAAGCAGATCAGCAAAATGCCCAGCTCTTATTTCTTTTGGTCAAAGTATAATTGAATAGATTTAAAATGCTCTGTTGAAGCTGCTCCGTCAGCAGTCTCAGCGTCGACTCATCCGTTCACGCTGATGTGTGATGTATGCATTTAACTCCTGTGAATCTTTTCCATTTTCCCTGCAGTCCCTCCCAGGTCTATCTCCGTGGAGGCAGCCAACACTCCAGCTCCTTTCAGCCGGTACGAGGCCCAGAACTTCACTCTGATTTGCATTGTTGCAGGAGCGAAGCCGGCGCCAACGGTGAGATGCAGCCTTTAAGTCTTTTTACCCTTTGTCTATACCCTGATGCAGTGAAAGCGGATGTTGGCTCTTTCAGAGGAGCGTTAACATGTAGGCACAGCTGCATTTTAAGTGTCGACTGGTCACAGGCGAACAGAGAAATGAAAAAAGCTCAGGTCTGTGCCTCTTGGAAACTAATATCAGCGGATCAGAGAACAGCTGCATACGTGATAAAGGTCCAGCGAGTGGCTTCATGCGTCCTGAGATGGAGAGCAGCATTACGCGTAATCAGTCGAAGCAACTGCATTTATGCCTAGAAGCAGGATGAACGCTGACGTGTGTGGCGCAGACAATGATGTTCCGTGTGTTGAATGGAACAGTTGTTTATTTGATGAAATGTTGAGATTCCAGGAAGATTTTCCAATAATAGTAAGCAACAAACAAACGTCTGCAGCTCAGGCTTTATTCCATAATTGAAGTTTTGAAGCTTTACAAACCAAACAAATCAGTTCATCCTGGGTGTGAAGCTGTCTGGACAGTAAATAATGCAGAATGAAACAAACTTAAAAATCCTCCAGCCCAATAATCTAGGCCAGACACAGGGACAGATATCAGCTGTAACATCACATCTCTGTTCATGCACACGCACGTTTAAGGACTGTGCTGAATGACAAAAGGGCCGATGTAGAGCAGCTGGTCAGTACTGATGAAGCCATGTTGCAGCAGTAACAGCAGCTGCTTAAGGCCACAGTTATCAGCATTCAGTCAGCCTGCTTTGTTCAAGCGCCGTTTGATGTGATGGGGATGCTTCTCCTTCTTCATGTCTGATGTACGTAGCCAGAATCCAGGCTCGGTTCTGACGGTGGGATGATCTGATGTTGGTTCTGTCCTGCCTGCTGAGCTCCAACTCCAGCATCGCTCAGTCAGGCAGCTGGTAAACAGCTCTGACAGCAAAGGTTCATGAAGTTGCTGTTGGTGATGTGATCACGTGTACTAGTTGTTTTGTGCCTGTGAAGAGGGAAGTGCAGTTTGGTTCTGCTCACCTTTGTCGCTGGCTTTCAGGTGTACTTCAAGCGTGATGGTGAGCTTATAGATGTGGTGCCAACTCCACCGTCTTCCTCATCTGTCGGTCAAGAAAAGATCCGGCGGAGGAGTCAGGCGGGGCTCTGGGGCTCCCAGGTTCCCACCGGCCGAGACCTCGATGACACCAAGCTCAAGAAGTCCCTGTCCCTGCTGGAGAAAGAGGGGAAGCTGGCTCGGCTGGGCCAAGACGGCCCTGGCGACCGCGAACGGGGCCGAGAGCAAATGTCTGTGCCGGACCCCAAACCAACCGCAGAGGTGATCCCCGAGACGGTGGTGAGCCGGGAGTTCCCCCGCTGGGTCCAGAGCAGCGACCCGCTTTACTACTTCCAGCACCGGCAGAAGGCCACAAGTGACGGCACCGTGGAGGTGAGAGCCATGCTGACCTGGAGCCTCAACCCCCAGCTGGACAACGAGGCTCTGTTCAGCTGCGAGGTCAACCACCCGGCCCTGTCCATGCCCATGCAGGCCGAGGTCACGCTGGGTGAGTCGTGTCGCTCAGCACCACGCGATGGTTCCCGGGGGAGCTGACACAGTTTCTGTTTCAGAGGAGCTAATGAGACGAACTAGATGTTCGCATTCAAATTTCAAAACCAACACACGTTTTGTAGGATAAATTCAGGCTTAAAAAAGTCAGTGATTTTGTTAATTTGCACAGAACTGAACAACGAAACTGGGTCACACTGCGCCTTCAGCACAGTTTGCACAGCTTCACTAAATCTCAGCTTCATTTAATAAGGTGGACAAGTGGCGAGTGCCTGCTGAGCAGGTGTGTAGAATGACGGTCAGCCTAACGCGGCATTTCTGCTTTTCTACCAGCTGCTCCCAGAGGCCCCAAGCTGTCCACGAGCCCCAATAAGGCCAAGGTTGGAGACTCGGTCCGGATCACGGTCCAGGGCTTTCAGCTGGGACCTTCTGCTGTGAGTTCCCAACAGTGCTTCTTTGAACGGGGATCAAACGCGTGACCAAAGGGTAGGAGACATTCCAGTATTGAGCACACGGCTGGAATAAAAGAGGCACCGTCTCTGTGCTGTTCCTTCCTTCCGGGCAGCAATTGGTTTCACTCCGTTTCCTTCCTCTGAAAATGAACTCGCAGAGTCTTGGGTTGCGTTTTGTCACGGACTGCAGTGAAGCTGTTGAAGTGTTGGGTTGCATTAGAAAAACGTGTCAGTGCAGAGCTGCTGAAGGTAGAAGTTGCTCAAGGACACTGTAGTAGATTGACATAGACGTGATGGGCTTTTACTAAACAAGGATAAAACTACAGACACTTTCCTCATCAGCTCGCTGCACTTCTCTCATTCTGTTCACTGGTGGATACAAACCTGTGAAAACAAGCCAATATTTGCAGATTAACAGCTGGAGTCACTCCGGTGATTTTCATTACTAGGGAATAAAACTACATAAATATAAATCAGCGTGGAAGCTGCTCGGAAATCGTCTGCAGACCTGTTGGCAGCTAATGCAGAACGACAGATGGTGCAGCTTTGGAATAATGTAAAGGGCTGTTGTACTAAATTGTCACGGGTGAGTAGAGAGCTTTTAAATGTAATATCCAAACTGTTGCTGTGCCTGAAAATGAGTTTCAGCTCATGAACTTGAATCTGTTAAACAACGTGATGCTTAACGATCCAAAGGAAAACTGTAACAGTTCTCGCATCAAAGCTTATTCTGTGTTACATGTCCAGACGGAGGTTTTCCCTGAGCCCATGTTCACCTGGACCAAGGTGGGCGGGCTCCTGCTGGATGGCACCGAGGAGCACAACGGCAGGGAGCTGGTTCTGGAGAGAGTCCCCGCTGAGCTCAACGGATCCATGTTCCGCTGCACGGCCCAGAATCCGCTGGGCTCCACTGATACCCACACGCGCCTCATTGTGTTCGGTGAGTCTGGCTGCGTGGGTGGGGGCTGTGCCGTCTGTTCTGTGGGCTTCAGGTTGGTGACGGCGTGTGTGTGTTTTCACAGACAACCCAAGGCTGAAGAAACACATTATTGGTACGTAGTGTTCCTTTAAACGTCTGCGCAGTGAAACGGGGCTTTGTGACGGATTTTGTTCATTAATAACTCGGGAAGCTGTTTTTATTTCATACTCGTGTTCGTACGTCGTCTTGTGTGCAGCCATCAAAGCTTCAGCCAGTCGCTGCTCCCTCACGTTGACCCTCCTGCTGCTGCTCCTGAGCTTCACCTGTGAGCTGACGTGACCCGAGGCTCTGCTTCTCCTCCGCACACCACCACCCACGTCTACCTGAGGCGCCTGCTGTTCAGTGTCCCTCCCCCACCTGCAGGACTTCAGCCCTGGGAACAGGTCAGACCTGAAGCTGCACAGCGAACCGTCACACCGAGCTGCAAGTGTGTGAGAAACTATTACACCAGTGGAAATGTGCAGTTCACTTGGACAATAGAGATCTACTGGAGGCCACTTTGTACTTTTCCTGTTGGAGCCGTACTCACATATGATGTTGATCAGCAAAGAAAGTGTAACAAACTGAAACTAGGAACTGAATCAGACGTCCATTCAGTCTTTGGATGTGGTGATTTCTTTACGGACTGGTTCCAGTGGTGTCCGTTGTTGAATCCAAAGGCTTTTTGTACTCGGTCATCTGAATATTTTTAAGTTAACAGGACAATTGCAGCTGAAGCTTGGTTTATATTGTGGTTTAATGCAGGTCAGAAACACGCTGCATGTCAGTGGAACATTTATTTAACAGAACCGTTTAATATCTGCTGCAGTCACAACTACAGCTTTAAGCTCCGGTGGTGTTTGCAGCGTCATTGAACACAACTCAGGATAGAAACGCGTCAAGCTGGCGAAAGCAGACCAGGAGCAGCTCAGCTACAAAGACAAATGTAGTGAAGACATCAGTTGACACAACCACATACTCGTCCTTCTCTCGCCATCTCATCCCCTTTATGAGCAGAATAAGTCTAAAAATAAAAAGTGATTGTGCTCAAGCGTTCAGTGTCGTGACCATAATGTTTTCTTAGGCTGTTTCTAGCTCTGAGCTGTTGTGGGCAGGTTTGGAAATGACGACTCAGCAAGTGCTGCAGCTGTAGCTCTTTATTCAAAGTAGTGTCCGTGTGAACATTATGTTACAGAACCACAGACCGAGGCTCGTCCTGAACTCCAGCGCTGCTCTCCATCCGGTCACAGCTCTGCTATCAATGAGTAACTTCTGTTGAACTAGTTCACTGTGTGTGGTTAGAAAATACACCAGCTCATTAAAAGGCAGAGTCAGTGATGGCAGCTTCAGCAGGTGAGTCCGGGGCTGCAGGTCCCAAAATGATCGTCTCTTACACAAAATACACTTTACATGTTCTGGGCAGTTTGTTACATAAACAGTTTCTGCATTACTCTGTAATTAATACAGTATATACACTGGTTTATGTGCATCTCTATTTATAATCTGTCTATTCACAGACAAACTGAGGATCCAGTGTGTTACTGTCTATCTACACTGGCCTGCGTGTTCCCCTTCGTATGTGCTTTGACTAAAAGTGCTCGGTCGCCTGACGTTTCCCTTTACTGCAGAGCTCGTCAAACTCTTAAAAATGAGGCCTAGACAAATAAAAGTCACCTGTTCAGGAATAAAGAAACTTAGCAGGCGTTCAGACGTGGTCAGGACTCCAGCAGAAGACAGTCCTCGTTCTCACTGACCGGCAGCATCAGCTGCTGCTCGTAGTACAGACTCTTGGCATAGTTGATTTCTTGAGAGATCTTCACGGCGAGACTCTCGCTCTTCACGTGGACCTGCAGACAGGTTCACGATTAGCAACCCAGTAGAGCAAAGCCATCTCCATCCATCTGCCTCTTTCACTCACGTTCTCATCTGGTTGTTTTTCACAGTTTTTTGTTCCCATGCTCCATTTCCTCTTCATTCAGATATGACTGTCTCACACGTTCTCCCTCCTTTATTCTCCTTCTGACACAGTGGCCATTTCAGAGACGCCCACACACTTGGGTTTTATTAATAGTCCAGGTTTAATGGGATTCAGCTCATGGTTGAGTCATTTAACAAGCAACATGAGGTTGATCATCGCTGAGCAGCTGTTTTATGAGAAATGTGTCCTTCACTTGCAGAAACTGAACTATTCTAATTCTGAGCTCTGATTGGCTTATTTGCCGATTTTGCAGCAAGATGCTACAACAGCTCAGTCAATGCAGACCTGGAGATGGAGCTAATCTAGAATCTGTTCCCACTGGATGTAATGAGACAAACCAGAGGAGACTGTTCGTTGTGAAGACAGCAGCCAATAAAAGTTGACTTTGGCTCTGAGACTTTGTTTGTGTTCGTCATTGCTGCTCTAACCTGCTCCTGCTTCAGATTCTAGGGAGAAAAGCTGAACTTTGGCTTTGATATTACTCACGAATGCCCGAGCTTCACTGTAATGAACCTCAAATGGTGGCGATCGAACCAACCCCACAACAGTTTCTTACCATGGGTTTCTGGTGGGAGGGGCCAGGAATGGCCACACCACTGCTGGTGCTCTCAGCCTTCTTCGTGAGCTGTACGTACACCTTCCCATGATCCTTGGAGACCAGACAGTGGTACAGGTCATCGTATTTGACCTCCAGGAAGATGGCCTCGCGGTCCACGTAGTCCCCCGGCTTCAGGAAGTAGACCACTTTGGAGGAGATGAGGACGCAGTAGCTGTCGATGGGCTCCACAGCGATGAAGCTGGTGCGTGAAACGACAGCGAACATGTCAGTGAGATGAGAGCAGGTGAGCCACGAAGTGAAAATAGGTGAGACTCACAACTCAGAGTGGATGTTGTCAGTGAGATGGAAGAGCTGCTCCTGTCCGTCAGCCTGGATGGCCGAGTAGCGAGGCAGCAGACCCTGAGGGCTCTTACAGCAGCGGGGCTTCCTGACGCGCAGCACGCTGAGCCTGAGCACGAGGACACGAACACTCAACACAAGTCTCGCTACTTAAATACGCGTTTGCACAGCTGGAGGCCTGGGGTGGAGCATTCCTGTTAGAGCCCATATTCCAGACCTGAACCAAATTTCTACAGAGCTCTTTGAACATACAGGTTGGTAACTGCTCAATCTACAAACGCAGACGATGTTTCTTCATGTAATGCAGGTGATAGACCCCACCCACCTGTGGTTACTGAGACTAGCCATGTCCCGCACCGTCTGTGCCGTCTCTGAGGCGAAGTCCAGAGCTCCGGCCACAGGTTTGGTCACGGTCCCGACCAGACCTTTGCCCAGGCCTGAGAAGAAGCCGCTGACTCCGCCCTCCGTCTTCACCCCGTCCACCGTGGAGGTGATGATGCTCGTCATGCCTCCGATGATGCCTGGAGGTGGGAGACACGAGGGTTAACCTGGAGACCTGTGGGACTACAGAGCACAGCCAATGTTTCCAGAGGTACCGTGAGCCAGTCCGTGGATTCCTGCGACCAGGTGCTCTCCACTCGTGGCTCCGTGGTATCTGATGTACTCTCGCTCACTCTGGTGCCGGTTGTCCATGGTCTTCCCCAGCCCGTCGGACAGCGTCCCTGCAAACTGCACAGACGCGATACAGACACGAGCCAATGCAAAGAACGCGTCAGCCACGCGAGTGAGACGTACCTTTGCAGCCGAGTTGGACACGCCGTGGGTCACGTTGCGTATGAGTCCGCCCACGTTGCCGTATTTGATGAGCTCGGACACGCCTTCGGTGACGTCATTGAGGAGGCCCATCGGGTTTCCCAGGAAGTCCACGGAGCCCAGGATCTGAGCTGCCTGGCTGATCAGCTCCTGTTGCAGTGGAACACATCATCTCTCAATACACTGAAGGGCTCTTCCTTAAAAAGCTGCGTCCTCGTCTCCTACCTCTCTGAAGTGCTTGAGGATGTCATTGATGATGATCTCCTGTGTCTCGTAGGGGTGCACTCTGGTGAACGGGTACATGTTGATGACAGCGTCCTCGAAGCGAACCAGAGGAAAACCCAAGGTTCCTTTAAGAGCCTGTAAGAATATCACCATTCAGCTTGAGGGAGTAGAAGCATGATGACAGTCTGAAGCTTCAAAGGGTCAAAATGGTGAAACCAGACCTGCCGTTAAATAAACCCCACTGTTTGGGAGCCGCCTGGCTCCGTTACCGTTCAGTCCATTTGCTAAACCTCAGCCAAGAATAAAATCTTGTCAAGTGATCCTGTGTTACTGTGTAGCTGAAGCTTAATTAATGTCAGTATATTCTTAGACTATGTGCAATGTGTAAGCAGACTTCTGTTGATGTCCAGCATCTCCAGCTGTGACATCAGCACCAGACTCTAAACCGGCTCGACAGGGACTGAACCCAACTGCCAATAGCAGGAACTGGTGCCAGGATCCTGGTTCTGATTAACTTGAAGCCAGACTGTTTCCTCCTGCGTTCAGCTTTTTGCTCAGTTGCCTCAGACGTAAAGAACAGAGACATATTTCCCAGCCTGGTAAAATATTGCACTTAAAACAACTACCCTCCTCTTAAATTTCGTTTTCTGTGCCTCAGTGTTTGGACTCAGGTGATGTAACCGCGTGATAAAGCCAACGCGAGCTGACGGATCACTGTGTGTCAAAGGCGGCGTGACGTTGCATCAGCTAACTGCAGCTTAAAACCACCGAGGAGAGAAAAGACGACGAGGTAAAGTTACCTTGAGATCAGGAGGCAGCTTGTGAGACGTGAAGACGCTCAGTTTGACCTGGGGGAGGCTGATCTTCAGGTTCTCAAAGTAGTAGCGTTTGGTGGGTCCAGCGTCCTCGCTGTGCTTCTCATGCAGGTTTTCATCCAGTCGCTCCAGCTCTGCAGCATCACAGTTACGACTTAATATTTAGACAAACCAGCTTCCTGACAACACAGTGACACGACTAATGACCCACCGGCCTCCGTCTGCCCGTATCCGAAGAAGCTGAGCAGCTTGAGCAGCAGCTTCTCCTCGATGATGACTGTGAAGCGGCGAGCCGTCACCATGAGGTGCTGCGAACACGTCACGTCATCAGATGAAACCGAGAGCAAGAAACCGAGAGCAAAAGTGTTTTCACTCGCTCACTCACCTTGTAGAGCTCAGTGAACATGAGGCTGCTGGGAACCTTGACCGCGTTGACCTGCAGCGCTGGGCCGCTCTCGTTCACGCTGACGTCACTGGAGCCGGGGGTGACGCACAGCGTGACGGGCTGCGTGGTGCCCAGCAGCTGGTTGTCCACCTGGGGAGCACAACAGGTTCACTGACCCCATGTTTCCTCCTGATCCCGTCTGCACAGGTTACATTATCTGCCACCTACTGCGACTAGCAAGCTGTTACATTTGTTTTACTTTGACAGCAGACTTGAAGCGTCACGGTGTGAAATTCTCATTTTTGTCTCACAAGTAACACTTTGGCTAATGAATCCTTCCCAGGTCTGAAACTAGTGGTTTGAGAGCGTGCAGATGGCAGCGTTGATGCGAACAAGCCTCAGAGAAAAGTGACGTCTTCTGTCATTTCACAGCGTGTGTTTGGGACCTTTCTGACCTGGATGTTCTGAATGCTGAGCTCCAGCACCTCGTTGGCAGCAGTGCGAGTGAAGTGGATGTCGATACCAGACAGCGTTGCAAACACAAGCTCCTCAGGAACCTTGTTGACCAGAGACACCCCCAGACCCTCGTCCAGGTTGACCAGCACCTGGACATGAACAGATTCGGAGAAAGCAAAACCCAGAGGGTGGTTCAGAATAATAATCCATTAAGGGACAGACCTGTGATCTGATGAACCACGGAGCGGGTCAACCCAGTTTCTTTCTTACCTCCAGCTCCTGCTCCGGCTCTTTGTTCTTCACGTCCTCTTTGATCCGGTCCTGCTCGGTGCTGGGTGAGCTCCTGATACTTCTCCTCTGGTTGAAGTCACTGATCTACAGAAGCAGAGGAAGTAGATTTTACCAGATGTGAGTTCAGCTCTTTGCTTTATTAGGTATCCTGCAGGCTTCACGGGGTCCGAACACAAGTTCCCTTCTCACCTGCAGGACCCGTGTGGGTCCGTCTGGCAGAACCTGCACCGACAGCACCCCAGAACCAGGCCTCATCTTCTGGTTGATGAACTGCTGCTCGGGGCCCGGCTCCTCTAACCCAGAGTCTGGTCCCAGCACCACCTCTGCTCCATCATACAGTCCAGCTTCACCACCTTTAACCTGAACGTTACAAGTCACTCAGTAAGATTAAATTATGAGCCATGAGTTCCTGAAACCTTTCAGTGCACACATTTCTTGGTGGACCTACCTGTACCACGAGCCGGGGCAGGCCGCAGGTGAGCATGCCTGAACTGAAGTACCACGTCTGAGTGGTGCTGCGACGTGAATCTGGCCGCCTGAGCATCAAAGGTTCAAAACTGAGAGAGACCAACGAGAGTCAGACACTTCGTACCACGACACGACGTTCAGAGCGGAGCTGCAGCTGAGAACAGCACAAACCTGTTGTCGCTAACAGCTGCCAGCCCGGCGATGTCCAGCACCAAAGACGAGTCCAGCGGGCGCGGCTGGGCCGGTTTACTCTGAGGTGGAGATGAGCCTTCGTGGCACAGCATGCCCGTCCCCGTCATCCTCCACAGCTGGGAGCGCTTCCCCGGTTCCTGGACCACGAGCAACGAATACAATGTTTATTCAGTGCTGCTCTCAGTCATTCACTGGACTTCACTGAACCTGAACGATCCGTTCTGAGAACCGCTGCGAGGACAGTACCTTCTTTTTCAGGACGACCCTTTGAGTCTTGGTATCCACATCCAGAACGAGCTCGGCACAGCTCACCACACGCTGCTTCCCAACCGGCCTCTTCTCAACGCTCCTGCAGACGGAGAGATGCCGCGTCCTTTAGCTTTTCTACAGACTTACTGGCTTCAAACCACGCCGTTAGTCAGAGTAGTCGGCCTCTTACTGTGAGAACGTGCGAGTGGCTGCGATGTAGATGAAGTTCTCGTAGTAGAGCTTGTTATACTCTCGGAAGAAGTTCATGTCGGCCGTGACCTCCGAGGACCCGGCTCCCTTCACGGTCAGTGTGAGGTAGGGCGACAGCGTGGGCTCGTCGCAGGCGTAGTCCAGCTCGGAGCCCGCCTTCACCTCAGTGTGCAGCCGGATGTCGGCCACACCGTGCTGCCAGAACTGGATCGGAACCTGGGAGTCAAACAAGAAAACCTTTATGCTCCTTCTATTCTGTCTCTAGATTTTGTCCGATAAGTCTCAAAATTCCTTCTGATGTCAGAATCGGAGTCGACTCAATCTGACATCACCTTCGCAAAAGAATCCATAACGATGCCCACAGGTGTCGGGAGGTGTCAGAGCCGATATGGTTTGACTTTGAGCTCTCTTTCATCTTGCTTCATAACTAAAAACCCACGACTACCTCTGTGACACGTTTCATGAAGCTCAGACAG
Source organism: Macropodus opercularis (assembly GCA_030770545.1). Taxonomy (NCBI): domain Eukaryota; kingdom Metazoa; phylum Chordata; class Actinopteri; order Anabantiformes; family Osphronemidae; genus Macropodus; species Macropodus opercularis. The sequence goes on from CM061095.1 coordinate 17,237,940, forward strand.
AGAACGTCTGCTCTGTTCCCCACTGCTACAATTAATCAAGTCGCATCACATCCCGACTACAAAGAGAGTTCGTAGAACACGGTGAAAACACAGGAAGCGGACCAACGCCGTTTACCTCGGAGATGTTGTCGATGCGGAACGGAGGAGGCAGCTGGTCTGTGTCGCTGAAGGAGATCTGGTAGGTGGCGCCCTTCAAGCTGATCTCTGTCCGCAGGAAGAAACAGTTCCCCAGAGTGTCTCTGTGCAAACAAACCAACTGGAGTAACTGGAGGCCTGAACCCTGGTTCCCTCCGATGGACGACCACCTGCTTTGTTTTCCATGCAGCTCACCTCATGTTGACGTGGAAGGACTTGGGCTTGTTGACCTCGAAGCCTCCGGACCAGGTGCAGTTGGGCGTGTCCATGAGCCTCACACACAGCAGCTGGTCGTAGTCGTTTCGGGGCCAGTGGAAGACGACGCTGGAGCCCGGCAGCGTGGAGATGTAGCCGTCTGGATTGGCCGTGGCCTGGGACAAACACACGCTGATGAGCCCCGATGTAGAAATTGCTACAGACACAACCTCCTGGTTGACCTAATGATGCCCGATGAACAGTTCAGAAGAAGCCAGAGCCCTGTGCATTCCTCACCTTTCCTCTGGCAAACTCCCGCTGAGCGAAGGCCAGCTTGTGCGTCGAGCGGTTGTCCAGCAGGTATCGAGGTGCAAAGGTCACGATGTGGGTGTCCCTGTAACGACCTTTTCCTTTCCGCACACTGATTCCTGTGTTGAGCAAAGAATCCCTGCTTAGGTTTCTGATGCATTCCTGGATTTCAGAGTCCAACATACAGGTAACAGGTGCGATGCTCATTACAAGCCCTTGAGCCCAGAGCATTTAACCCGATCACATTCATTTGTACCACCTCACCTATGTTGTAGATGAGGCCGGGCCTGTTCCCGTGTTGAATCACCTTCACTGCCCTGACTCCGCTTCCTCCGTCCAGGGAGAAGCCCTGGCACCAGCCTGGAACTCCCTCTGGGTGGATCCCTTTCCCAATCCGCATTGTGCACCTGGGGTTGAGAAGGGCAGGAAAAAAATTAAAGACCTCCAGGAGGACGTCCACTGGCTTGAACATTACGCACCAAGACATTAGGTTCGGTCCCGGTGAGGTGAGGTGACTTACATGGCAGGCTGCTCCTTGTCAGTGTAGCAGAAAAGCAGAGGACTGAGGCTTCGGGCCAACTCGTGCTCCTCAAACTGACCTGCGGCGTCAGCTTTGCCATTGTCCTGGCGGAAAATCAGCGGCAGACCTAACAGAGGAGCACAGCTTTAAGGAAGCAGGCAGCACGGACTACATTAGTCCTGTATTACTGCAGCTTAACAGAGGCGTTACCAGTCTTGTTGACCAGCCAGTAGGGGGCAGAGATCAGGATCTTCAGCGCTCCCTGTGCTCTCAGGATGATGCGGATGGTGAGGCACAGCAGGCGTTTGCTGGTGTCGTACAGCCTCATGCGCACCACATAGTTCTGAGTCCCCGGAGGAATCAGCAGTTCTTTGCAGACGGGGAAGTTCTCCAGCAGGATTCCTGAAGAACACACATCACGAAGACGAGGCGTTAGAAGCAGGAGAACGTTCGGGGCTCTGGGGCTGAGGCGTGACGAGCCCTCACCTAGCTCCATGTTCTGCGAGGTGTCGGCCGCGTGCAGCACGGCCTCCTTCCCCGGCTTCAGGGAACCTCTGGTGGACGTCCCTTTGATGTAGTAGTTGAAGTCGCAGGGCAGCAGGTTGGCCAGCACCATGGTGGGCAGCAGGGAGACCGTGTGGCCCGGTTGTCGGTAGATCTGCTTTGCGCCGTCAGAAACCCTCTTGGCTGGTTGCTGATCCGGGTAGTTCTCCTTTTTGATGACCACACAGAATCTGCGAAGCGCAGCAAAATGAGCAGCACTACCACGCGACACAGGAACAAGCCTGTGACCGACTGCTTACCTGAAGTTACGCTTGAGGTCGTCATCGAAGTCGGCGGACTGGCACTCCCTCTTACTGCTGCTGACCTCCCCGGGCCGCTCCACGCTGGTCCAGTGGATGGGAACCTTACAGAAGAACAGGCCAAGGCCCTTGGGCCGAGCCTGCAGCCGCCAGGTTGTCAGGTGGAGGGGGACTGCCAAGGCCTGACCCGGCTGGATAGGAGGCAACACCACGGGCTCTGGCAACACAAGGACACTTGGGTCATTAACACACGGCGAACATCGTTGTCACTTAGGACGCAGAGCCGAAGCCACAAAGCGTCTTACTGTCGGGAGCGGAGGGGCTGTCCAGTCTGACCTCCATGGGAACGTCGAGCCGGTTCTTCACCATGAGCGCAGAGCGAACGGTGATGACCTTCCTGGCGCTGCCCTCGATCGAGATGGAGAAGACGACTCTGACTGGAGGCAGAGCCGAGAACTGACAGAGCAAGTCTCCATTAATAAGTGTTGTCATTATGATCCATCACATTGGAGTCTGTAGCTATTTTACTTTGCTGTTGCTGTTTGTTGGAACAGATTCTTTGTGCTCACTTACATAGACGTGTGGGTGGATGATGTTGGTCCTGCTAACTGGACTGCCGACCTGTGGGACAGAGAAGGATGGTAAGTAGAGATGCTCGTTTCATTTGCGTGACAAGTCTTCACTTAACGAAGGTGCTGACTGGAGCTCACCGTGCTGGAATTGTTGGTTCTGTCCGGTGCCGCATAACGAAAGAAGACGCCCACTTTGTCCACAGACACCGGCTTGACTTGCTCCCATCCACACACCCGCACCAGCAGCTGGTGGACCTTCAGTTCGTGAGTGTGTCTGCAGGGCAGGAGGCAGCAAGAGCTCAGTAATTCACCAGTGTATCTGACAGGATGTGTCTACTGATGGTTTATGCTGTGGAATGAGTTTCACGTTGATGATGTGATCAAACCTCATGTGATGGGTGAACAGGAGCTGGCTCGTCCTTGTTACTAAATCAGTGCGGTGTTACTAAACTCATGTTTATTCAACCAGTTTCATCTCCATGAACGGACGTGTGAGTGTGAGTCAGAGCTGTACCGGTGGCGGAGTTTCTCACGGCCCTCGAACTCAAAGGGAATCTCCTCCCCAGGCAGCACCTCCCTCCACTGGCTGACGTTGTGGGTGTCATCGGTTCCTGGGCCGTGGAGCTCGGAGATGGAGTCTGCGCTGCTGCTGTGCGACAGCGCCACCCTGTGTGGAATCGGAGAGCTTTACTTTCAGTGCTCTGCTCAGATCCAGTGTTAACATTCACAGTATTCTACAAATCAAATGGCTCAGTTTTCCACAATCATTCCGTCTTCTCCAAAACCAGGCAGGACAATAAAACCCATTTTCCTGATTGGCTCCAACCAGAGCTGCTGTTATCTGCATACAGGTGCATTCGTTTTTAATAAATCTTTTCTCATAATATAGAGATAAACTCCTGTGTTTTCTACGATATTACAGATCAGATGAATCCAACGCTAGAACTAGTTCAGTGCTCTTGCTTCCTGTGGCCCCTGGTTGCGGCTCCGCTCACCTCGTGGGGGTGGTGGTCAGAGTAGCAAACCACATGGTGCATCCTGTGTGGTTGCGCAGAGCATATGGCACGAAAGGCTGCCTCCTCTTGGACAGCTTGACGTCTGCTGGGAAGCGAAGTGAGAACCCATTAGGTGTGATGTTCAGACCTACCGTCAGCAGCGCAGCCTCCTTTTACCAGCCATGCACTTCAGCCAGCCTTTAAACAGCTCGGTTTAAAGACGCGCTGCCGACACAAACCTTTAAATAAACCCAGTTTGTAGAACTCACTGGAAAAAACAATGCTTCTGAATGTTGTACAATTTCAGTTAGAACTCAATCAACATGTGGATTCCACTGCAGAAAAACACAAAGAGCAGTGTGTGTGTGAAGATAAGTGAGTGAATGAAGAGCCTGGCAACAGTTTGGCAACGTCTCCAGTCACATTTCTCTGGTCTGACCGTGTTTGTGTCATATGACTAGTAGAAAATGATTCATACCCAATTAAATTCTAGTGATAGTTAAGTTTCAAGCACCACTGCACATCTTTCACAGGCAACAGTCACAGCTACCAGCCATGCAAACGACAACGTCATGCTGTTCAGGCCGAGCCGAGGGAGGAACAAGACAAACCCGTCACAGCGACGTCTTACTTTGGGAACTGTCGACGCTACTTCAACATGCAAAGCAACTGAATATTCACACGGTCAGTCATCATCTTGCTGAGTCATCCTGCTGTTTCTATTCCTGACTCATCAGCCAACTTAAAGCTGTGTGTGAGTAAACCAGAGCGACAGCAGAGAGCACGGCTTGGACGCGTCTTCTCCGTTCTGCTTTGTTTGATGTTTTTTTTTAGCATTGCATGTTAATACTGAAATGAAAAATATGAAACTGGTTTCATATTGTAGCCACAGAACATGTCTCCTGGAGTTCGTAGGCGCCTGGAGTGGTTTTCAGCTGACACACTGTCCGATGGTCATTTGTGACATTTCTCGTCTTCTTAGTTTCGTCAGAGCCAGAGGCTCCTTCAGAGCCGGAGATGCTTTGGGAGGATTTGAACCAGAGGGTGAAGTAGCAGCACCTCTGAGAAAACCGTTCCAGGCGACTACACCACTGAGCTGAACAAACGCAAAGCGGTCACCAGCCTCGTCTAGATTGGTTCATGATGCAGCGCTGGAAGGTGTCTGAACAGCCATGGGGAGCAGTTCATCATGACTGAATGTGCTGGTGAAGGAGGCCGACTGGGCGACTAAACTCTGGACTGTACCTCTGGAGGGAATCTGCTGCTCGAGGCAGGTCAAGCTGGCTGAGCTCCTAGTTCTAAGTTGAGCGAGCGGAGCACCTGACATCAGAGAGAGACAGTTACGGAAGAACAGACACATGCTCACATCCTCATTCGGTCCTGTGTTGGCGAGATCAGTAGGAACAGTGTCGTTCAGCAAAAGTGCAGTTCATGCATCACTTCAACGCATCTCGTCTATATTTACATGTTGTCACTTCCTGGCCAAGAAACTGAGCAAAGGAACGTGGCTGGTGAGTGCTACTCTGTGGCTCTAAGAATAGAGCAACTCATCAACCAGGTTTCTGACAAGATGAAGGGAACAAGCAAAGTAACAAACCAAACTCTAAACCTGATACGTTACTGCTGTGTTTCAAATCCCTCATTCATTTCTAAGCGTATGGGTTTCATTAGACCTCATTAACGTTTCCTTGGAGCAGACTCACTCTGAGCGAAGCCGGGTGGGTCGACTGAAGAGCCCATCCACGGCTCAGCAGGTGGGGACTGGGGGTTCTGGACTTCCTTGTTGCAGTAGTCGGCGATCCAGGCGCGCTTGGTGGTGTTGTATTGTTCTGCAGAGGTAGATGGCGATGACGACGGAGAAACCAACAAGGCTGCGCTACACGTGGCTGTTCCCAGCCTTTACTCACCCAGCAGGACGGAGGTGACGTTGACGTCGAGCCTCTGTTTGGCTCGAATCCCCATCTTGAGACGCGGAGGGTGGAGGCGGCCGGCGGCCTGCTGCTGCCAGGTGAGGAAGCAGGGCCATGGCTCGATGAAGGGCTCCCAGCCTGGTGCGCACACACAGCCGCAGGTGAGAAAACGTGAAGCCGTGGCGTCGACACGCCGCACCCTGCTCTACTTACCCGATAGCTCTCGGTTGTAGTAGTCTCCAGACAGAGTGAAGCTGGCGTTGCCTTCCTGCGTGGAGCCAATGCGCTGCAGCACATAGAGCCCTGCAACCAGTCCAGAGTTACTCAGATAACACAATTCAACGGCGCCGTCACGAAAGACCGTCTGACATGGTAGAGGTCACTTACTGGAGAAGGTCAGCTCAGCCAGTGGTATGTCACAGTCCAGACAGTCGTCGATGAAACAGATGCAGACGCTCTCAGCCTTCACCTCCACCCCAGACAGAGGAGCCGAGTGGTTGCTGGAGCCAGAGTCGGCCCTGGCTCTGGGATGGCCCGCTATGTTCTCGGCGTTCTCCAGCAGCCACGTGGCAGCCTGGTCTAGTTGGCCTAAGGGATGCAGCGTTAAGCTTTCACCATTCACAGCGCTTTCAGAGCAGTGGTACAGTTCACTCACCTTTACAGAGAATCAGGGCTCTTTTGCAGTCATCTTTCCTGAAGCCAAGGTCTTGTAAGTGGCTCAGCTGGCCCTCTGCAGAGACAACAGCAGCTGATGTACAAACTTCAAATGAGCTTTTCCTGAATAGATCCACTAACAGAGCTGTACGCTAGCGTGACTATGCCCTCGCACCCTTCTACATGTAGAACCTATTAGGCAGGGGCAGGTCAACAGGCTGCTTCGTCATCGTGGGAGACTGTTGGAGACAACCTGCGTAGGTGTCTGTGCTTTAATGGTGGCTCTTCCTTAGCAGGACGAAAAAGCGACTGAACAGGTTTTCATTTGTGCATAAAATAAACGCGCCACATTAGCATTTAAAGAAACGCTCCATGTTTAATGGCCGTGTGCTGCAGGGTTCGTTTGCAAAGTTGCATTCAGTGACCTGCGTATATCTGAGAATCACACACTGTGCTGGTTACTAACTCTGTTTCCTCCCCCACACAGAACAGCTGTTGTTCAGAAGTTGATTCAAGTGTTCGATGGTTCCACTTCTTTCAAACAACACCCACATAGTGAACCGTGTGTTTCGTATAGATTATAGAGTCACTACGCTGCAGTGGAGCCAAGAGGAATCTGTTGTGATGGATACTGAGCAAGACCAACAGAGACACAGTAGTTCAGCCTTTACTGACCCAGATGTGAATGGAAAATGAGTTTGAGAGAAAGTAAAATGTGCTTATGAAAGATGGTTTACAAGTACAGTAAATGTATTTCATATAAATATACACCAGCACCTGGAAGCAGTAGTAAACCTCATCCAGACTTTGGGTGGTTAAGGGACGGGACAGAAAAGCTCGGGCAGACGTACCGATGAGAGCCTCGGTCTTTCGCCTGAAGCCGTCTTTGGGCGTAGCAGCGACCTCAGTGCTGGTAGCGGTGCCGTCAGACTCCGGTGGCACCGGGCTGCTGGAAGTGGGGATGGACTTGGCGATGGCCAGGAAGAGCTGAATGTCATTGTAGGACAGGCGGATGTCCAAAGTAGGAAACTGAATCTGCAGAGGTGACACAAAGTTACATTCTGCTTTTCCTGCAGTGACAGCGCTGGAAAACATCACACACTATGCTTCTACATATCTTGGTTGAGTCGGTGCTGACCTCCAGCAGAGGTGGGATGTCCTCCACGTTGAAGGCGTCCAGTAGACCCGAGCTGCTTTGGTATGTGGGGCTTCCACACAGCTCCACTTGCACGTTGACTGGGTCGATGATGGACAGCGCCGTCTCCTGCTCACTACCCAGTCGACACGAGAACACCTGCGGGCATGACGCGTCTCAGTTAACTCACTGGTAGTAACTGATGGCTTCCTGTGCTAACGCAGGAGCACGCTAAAGCCGTAAGCGCCACTTGTAGCAGTCACCTCTATTCCAGCGAGGCTGCCAGAGAAGGGTCTGTCCAGCAGGCGGGGTTTGTAGGTGAGGACAGTGGTGCCTTTCAGGATGATGGCGTTGGTGTCCAGACAAGACGAGTCCTCCACAACCACAAACTCTGTGCCTGAGTGCATCAATGCTTTTTTTCTCAGTGAACAGTTTGATGACATTTTCATTTAAATCGGGTTGTTTAGATGATTGTATCTCACCTGTGACGTTGATCTTCACCTCGAGGCAGCGCTCCTGAGTGACCGGCACTGTGGACCGCTTGGTGACCACGCCGCTCTTCACTGTCTTTGGCATGACAGCCCCGGCCGCGGTCACGGCGCCAGAGCCCGAGTCGGTGCTGGTGTTACTGGGCCAGCGTTGACGGGTCTCAGTGCCGCTCGAAGGCTGATTCTCCACCGGCACACGCAGAAAGTCTCGAACCAGCTGGAGCCAGTCGAAGATGAGAAACACCCTCAGGTTGTTGAGCACCACTGTGAAGCAGGAAGACTCACGCGTTGATCTGCAAAAAATAAATAAATAAAAAACAACAACCCAAAAACAACGTACGTGAAACTATTTGCTATCCATCACTACATAAAACCTCTGGCTCCTCCCACGGCTGCAGCTGTTCTCCCGTCGTACCTGTAATGCAGTTCCAGCTGCAGTGATGCCCGGTTGGTGCCGGTTTTAGAAGGCTGGAGGATGCAGTCAAACACATTGTGCTTCCCATACGTTCCTCCGGTGGCGGTTGCTCCGGTGTAGCGAGTGTCATACGCCAACAGAGAGTGCGAGACCAAGTTGACTGACTTGGATCCATTAGAGAAATTCTCAAACAGCAGCTTGGATTTCATGAAGTCAAACCTTTGCAACGGAAAAAAGGTCATTTCAGAGCGAGCATCTGCACCAGTTTATCAGTTCAACATTTAGTTGAGCTAGTAACTAGTAGCGCTAATAGAAAATTATTGCTCCACATTTGTGTGACTTTACATGAATTCCATAGTCAAATTTCTATACTTACCGTGATAATGAGTGTTTATGCTGACTGGCTTTGGGGCTGTCCAGCAGCTCCAGACTGACATCCATCATGTCCACCAGGAATGACAAGTTGGTGTAAACATCTCCACTCAAGACCGTCTGCAAACAAACAGGGCATGGGTTAGTCAGCGTGTCACGCCTGCGAGCCGTTTAGCTGGCAGCTCAGGGTGACATGCGGTTGCCTGTTTGCTAACATAGGTGCTGGGGTCCTGCAGGTTGTACGGTCGCAGGAATTCTTCAACGGGCTCTCCCAGGTTGTTTTCCAGAAGGCCTCTGATCAGCTGGTAGTGCTCCAGGTCCAGGCAGCAGTGTACCGATGACAGGCTGCCGTGAATCGTCATGTCAGGTACCGCATGGCTCAGCTCCCTGGCAACAAAACCACAACCAGCAGGTCAGACCAGAGATGCGCTTAGTTACCCACGCAGTAAAACAGATCCCGTCTCATTTTCAACACCATGTCCCTCATACTTGTCCAGGTTCCGTTCCACTTTCAGCTTCAGGCGGCAGTGGTCTTTCAGGAGGTTGTCTCCAGTGCGTCGCACAGAGTACGAAGGAAAGACGAGGTCTGAGGTTTCTGCAGGTTTACCACCACTGTCCCAGGGCTGAGAGGGCAGACGCTCTGCAGCGAAGACGTCCATCTCCTGCAGGTCCAGCGCAATGCAGTCCAACAGGCATACGTGGTCTTCTAACGATCAAACACAGACCACGAGAGGTGAGAGGACAACCACTAAGAAGAGTCCAGGCCGATTTCATACTGGCAGCGGTACCGACCCAAGCTGTGGGGGGCGTCTTGCTCAGCGGCCCTCGCTGTGTGTGCAGCATGTGGTCTGCCGAGAGTAAAACCTGTGGAGGAGGAGACGCCAGGTTTCTCCTGCTCGCTGGTCTTTCCTGCAGCTCTTTGGACACGCTCCTATTTCAGAAGAAGAGAACGTCGGCGCGTTTAGTTTAACAAACTGATCAATGCATACACCCAAAAGCAGACGGTGTGTTTTAGTTTGCGTGACTAGCTTTACTGTCACGTGCCTGTAAAAGCACAGGCGTGTCAGGCTGCCACTGTGTGCTAGTCTGGGCAAGACAACCCCCTAAATGTGAATCAGGTTCACTGCATCACCATTTGTACCTTATACATGTTTGACCAGAAGCCAGAATCTCAATAACAGCAACCAACTCTGGCAATTCAAGCTCAAATGGGATTAAAAATACACCAACTTTCTACAATAACTTTCCCTCTGGTCACTATTTAAAGTTTAGCGTGTTGCTGTAGCAGCTCTTCAGCCAGTTGGGTTTAGTCATTTTGCTTAATCCAATTACACCCATATGGTTTCCTTTTAAAAAAAAAAAAAAAAAAAAAAAAAAAAGCTTGGTAAGTTGGTGTATTACCATAAACAATACATGCAACATTTGTTCTGATTAAAAACCTCTGTCATCACATCAACAACTGACAACAGGTAAACCAGAGCTGAACGGCGTTTCAACCCTCAGAGGTTCTGAAATACAGAACCTAAATACATACAAACCCAAATATTCCACCTGTGTTTACAAAGTGAACAAAAAAGCATATTAACCAGCAGATAAATCACTGGCTGTCGTTTGTCAGTTGAGATAAATGATGAAAACAACTAAAACAAAACCTCTGCACACCAAAGCAAACTCATGCTGTTATACCTTGTAATGTGATGGATCCTTGTATGAATTTGCATGCAGTATAATATTCTTCACAGGAAACAAGATACACATGAAAGGTTCACGTTACGTTTGTCCAGTGTCTGAATCACACTCGTTTCCTAAACTGATAACACAACAGGACCCAGTGCTTCACACACAGTTGATGGACGTAGGACGGGTCCAGACGTCCATAAACCACAGTTTGCCTTTTTCTCAATTCCTATTTTAAAACCTATCAACAAAACAAACGTTGGTTAGGTTTAGGAACCAGAATCTTCACCAGGCGGTGCTGTATTCATTGAGCATTTTGGACCAGATTTAAACAAGTTACTAGATGATAAGCGATCAGGAAGTCGGGCCGATATGAAGTAAGACTCTTAAATGCATAATGAATACAGTGACGTTAGTCAACAGAGGACGGAGAGAGCTGATGATCAGGAGGCGTGACTCACCAGAGAAGGGAAAAAGGCATGTGCCATGGTGAGTTTCTCTACCTTGTCTCGAAGGGAAAAGGTCCCATGAGCCCCAGCTGGCAAGAAACTGTTCTGTACCCTCAGCTGTCCGAGATTGGCCACAATGACCCTCGGTGATCTGGAGCTTTCTGGAATCAGAATAACTGGGGCTCCGGCCTCGATGTCCAGCAGAATCCTAGATGCGCGCTGAGGCTGATCCCGCACCTACAGAGAACCACGGCGATGAAACGTGAGAGGACAATTGTAAATCTGTATGCGATTTATTTCAACAACCAGACCAGAAAGGCTTTCAATGACACCCAGTGGACGGAACTCACGGTTTGGCCCTCCATCGCTGCCCTCTGCCTGCCAAGGACGTCCTGCAGCTGAGTGAAGTGTTGGATAAAAGCCACCACCTCGGCCTGGAAGCGCTGGGTGTGGACATACTGCACCGAGGCCATCTGCAAAGACACCTTGATGTCACAGTCCCTCTCCAGGTAAGGGTCAGGCTGGCCGTACCTGGACGGAACAGAATACAGGGTTGATCAACAGCTGATAAGACCTCAGGGCCCTGCAGAGATATTCTGTGATGTATACTTATGGATGTTGAAAACCAGAGCCTCCCCTCCTCGAGTGGTAAAGCGCTCTGGGTACAGATGACCGTGTGGGGTCAGGTCACTTAGGGACAGACTGCCTAAACTTCCCTGTAACGCCAGGTCTCCATCTGAAAACATCATCATCATTTGTCGTATAAAGAGTCTTTACTTCCACATAAACTATATTGTGTTTGTGAGATTTCACACGTACCCAACATTTCCAGGTGGGCTGATAATTTGGATACACTGGCTCTAGCAAGCTCATTCAATTTTTTGTTAAGCACAAGAGACAAGGAATGAACCTAAAAATGAAAGGATGCACAGGTTTAGTCATCATTCACTCATCATCACTATGGTGATTCACCAAACGCATCCAACCAAAACAAAAGAGCTTATTAATAATTTCTTCTCAAGTCACGTGGACACATTCACAAATGCAGTAAGGTTAGAATGTAGATTTTCTGGTGGTACAGTCTTTAATCGACATCCCCTCCCAGCCATTCCAACCTTTAGGTCCACTTTTGTGTTGACGGCCTCTGTTGCTGCCTCGTCCTCCTCCAGCTCCGGCTCGTACAGAGGACTTCCTGGAACAGGCTGAGGCGACATCGTCGGCACTTTCACTGCGTGATTATTGGCTGTGGAGCCAATTCCAAAGAAGTCCAGGATAACCACCCAGGTCTGCAGCGTGATCAAGACGTCCAGACAGTTAAAATCAACGTCCACGCTTCGTGCCACTCTGCCATAGCGCGTTTTGAACTCTGGGTGGTTCTGGTCAACCAGCAGCACATTGATATGAACTAACGAGTCGTCAAAGTTCGGGGGTGGCTCAGGAGTATGTACATGACGAGTTGGAGAGGGAGGTGGGGTGCTGGGACAGTTCGGGTCCCTTTTGGATTTGCGGCTGCTAGATGCAGTGTTGCTGGGGTGCCTCTGGTAGAGCTGAAACACATTCTGGGCCTCTTCCATGTGGGCCGGCAGTGAGCGAGGCATGTCTGGGCACAGAGCGTTGGATGCTGATGGACAGCTTTGGGAAAGGTACTCTTTTGGACAGAAGGTGGAGGGCTTGGGAGCCCCACGGGAAACCATCAGATTCTTGTACTTTGACTCAGGGTTCTGCTCGAGGAGGTCCTCCATAAGCAGTGAGCGTAGAGCCAGCTGCACTGCAAGTAAGTGAGGATGGTCTTTAGTAAAGTCTCCCTCCAGGTCTTGAAAGCGGAGACTGACTAAGCCCTGAGAGCCCTGAGTGAGGTCAGCACTGAGCTGGACCTGTAATTCTGCCACGTGCAATGTGACTTTGAGCTGAGTGAATGAGGTAGAGTTAAGAGCAGGTTTGTGGGACTGTAGAGGCAAAGGAGAGGAGAGCGACGCTTGGGAGAAGCTGATATGAGGAGGGTCTCTCGCAAACAGTCCTCCCTGTGGGTCAGGAAAGCGATGAGGCCTTGTAGAGGAAGGAGTCGGCGGCGGCGGCGTTGGCGGTTGACTTGGTGTGACGCGGTGTTCCTTAATCAGGGACAAATTGTCCAGCGTCTGTAGCACTTGTTCATACACCGGCTTGCACAAAAACACCTGCCACCAAAAACATTAAAAATATATACAGTTAAAGATCTAAAAACACCGGGTCCCACATAGATTTACGGTGAAATATTTACCTGAACCGGGTTGACAAACTTTCCCTCGATTCTCAGGACACCTGTGCTTTTGCAGGGCTCCTCTGTGGTGAGCAGCGTGAACTGGGCGTCTTGATCGATGGGAACTTTCTCCATGGTGAACTGTATCGTTGTGTCTTTTAAAATATGGAAGGCTGGAAAAAAATGTTAAATTGTGCCACAAGTTGTAACATGGATGTTTGTATAATCTGGATTATTCAGACCACAACTAGGATTAATATTAAAAACATTCTCACCTTTTCCCCGGCTCAGAGACTCAAAGAAGTCTTGCCGTGTGAACTGTGGTTCGTCCTGAAAGATGCTCCCATTGCGGGACGGTGACATATTCCCAGTGTTTTCTCCCCTGAGCGGCCTCTTGAAAATCAAATTGCTCATGTTGAGTGAGTAGAGCCGAATATCCTCGACCAACACTTGTAACTTCTCTCCTTCTGAGTCTTGTCCTGTGACAAAATTCTGGATTGTTATGCGTCCTAGATGACCAACCAGAAGCTCCGGATGCCCATGTTTACGTGGAACAGACACAACTGGTGACTCAATGCTGATGTTAAGAGTCAGTTTGACCAAGAACGTGTCTAGTGTGGACTCAGGTTCCTCCATGGTCACATCTTCCTCATCATCAAACGAATAAGCCCAGCTCTGACTCTGGGTTCGACTTCTCCGTGAAGGAGTCTCAAAGAGCGAAACCATACCGCTGTACTCTGCTGTTTTCGTGACTAGAACGGTTGAAACTTTGGTGGCAGCAGTTTTCAACATGGAGCGAAAATTGTCCTCTACCTCATTGGCAGACAGACTTAGCTCCTTCAGGAACTTGGCTGAGTGGTTATAGTGCAAGGATGCCATGTGAAGATGCAAGGAACACTCCCCTTGGGTTTTCTCCACCAGGCGGAAATTTAAAGCTTCTGAGAGAGAACTTCCTGTGTCAGCAAGGAACGGTATGGTGCCAACACTTGAGCTCTCCTCTACAATACCAATGCTGACGACAAACTGGCTTCGGCCTCCCTCTTGGGTCAGGTCCACCAGCTGCATGGACCCAAGTGTACCATTGACGTCCAAGCGACTGCCCATGGACACGTTGACCTTAGTACCACTGATGCTGGCAGTAGCAATCTTCAAACCCTTTTTCTCAGCAACAAGAACAGAGCCAGTGGACACGGTGCGAAGGAGAAGCAGGTTAAGGCGGTGGATTTCCACAGTCAGTTCTTTGTTCTGGTCATACGTGGCCTGAAACGTCCCCTCATCTTCCCCTCTGGAAGACGTTTGTTGTTGCGCCGATGATGTCCAGGTGCTTTCTTCTTTGGGAAAGGACTTCTGGAGGAACTTTAGTAGCTCCACTATTGTTTCAGGGTTGAGAATGATGTCCAGGTTATTGACCTGCATGCTTAGCACTTGAAGGGAGCTGTCCAGGTTCATGGAGGGACAGTCTGAACTCACAAACTGGTACTCGAGCTTAATTAGAGCCTCCTGATCTTTGAGAAAGGAACTAGGAGAGATTCTATCCATGGCAAAGCACGACTCAGTATTTGGGCCCAGGTGTTCTGAAGACTTGCCATCGGGTGACAACACCGGGGATGAGGGCTGGCTCTCCTTGAGGCTGCCGGTGGGTATGTCAAAACTGAGATGTTTATGAGAAGCCACAAGAAGGTCAAAGTCTGAGCCATAGGTCTGTAAGGTGTCCACCAGGAGAAGACCATGGACAGTCAGAGAGACTTCAGCATCATAGGGCCGCTTGACAAAATGAGCATTTGTGCCAAAGACTTTGAGAACAGATATGTAGCGGCCATCACTCTCTACACCAAGCTGCATGTAGTTGATGTTGAACTCGGCCAACAGTAGACGAGACTCCACCAAGACTTCCCGTGTGTGCTGCTCTAAAGTCATCACACTTTGGGTCAGGCTTTTGGCTGAATCCTGCAGTTTCCAGGAGCTGTCCTCTCTCTGAAAGATCTTATCGTGGCGGAGAGGAGTAGGGTCAGGAGACCGGATATTGGGCCCTCGCTCTTGGCTTTTATCCCCATCAGTCCCAGAGGGGCTGCTAAGTCTCGCCAGACAACTCCGAAGGGCAGTCATCTTCTCCAGGTTGATATGGACCTTGAGGTCTGGCAGGGTTCCTGACAGAACAGCCCCAGGGAGCTGGGGATCTGATGTGTAGCGCAGTCTCTGCTCAAGCTGCAGCAACACATTGAACTTCTCCACCACGTGAGTAGGCCCTACCTCACTTTCTTGAAGATGTTTCCAGTTGTCCTTGTAGCGACCAACCATTATCTGCAGGTCCTTAAAGGACAAGGAGTATTTCTCATAAAGTTTTCTGCTGTAGGCCTGTGTATTTTCAGGAGATGGAAGGTTGATCAGTTCAGGGCCTCTGACTTGAGCTTTTGAAGGCATTTCATCCTCCGGTGGTGGAGACTCTGGTGGGGTGGCGAGCGGCGTCTGGTACTCATCATCGCTCATGTCTTCCCTTTCAGGTTCCGTATGATTTGGGCTGGCCTTAGTGTCATCTTCAAAGAACACATAAACCAATATCGGTATGAGCCAGAAGCTAAAGGTACTTATGTACGTGCAGACTGTATTAATCTGGTCTTTTACCTTGAGAGTTTGTGAGGAGAATCCTGCCTAAATCAACAATGACTAGCATGGGGTCTCCTGACTGGAAGTCATCAGGAAAAACCACCTGAGGTGCACAGATGTCCAGCTTCATGGTCCAACGCTTACTGTTTTCCTACGAGCAAACACATCAGCAGGATTTAGATACTATCCAACGGACGATCATTTTATTCGCCTTCCTGTGAACGCCTCTTACAATGAACTCCCCAACCAGCAGCTGGTCAATGGTTTGTCTAATCTCAGCCTTGGTCTGCATCTTCAGCTTGTTGTACTGTCTCCTGGCAGCCTCTGCAACTCTCAGCTCCAGCTCAGACTGATAGCCAAAACCTGCGGATGGAAGAAATGCAGCAAAAATACAATGAGCCAAAGTCTGAACTGGGAGGACTGTCACGGCTCCATTGATCCGTTCCATTTACTTACCTGAGGTGTGAACCCTTCCTTTGTAGAAGAACTCAGTGACCTTTTTGATTGGTTGTGGGTTGTAGATGATGTTCAGTGGACTAGTTTTCACGTCCAGTCTTCTCTCAAACTTGCATCTTGCAGGGTTACGCTCATAAATCATCTCAAACACAGGTGAAGACAAGATCTCTGCATTATGACAACAGAAAACACAAGGTATCATGTAAATCAGACATCTTAACTTTAAAGACTGAAGCCTGACGACACGGCACAGCACAGCACAGGCATCTGACAACTAAACAGTCACACTTTAATCATTCAGGAGACAATTTGATAGAAACAACTTACAGGTGACATACAAATAAAGCCAAACAGCAAAATTTACAGGCTCATTCAAATAATAAATTGTCTTTATATAGAGAAATTATTACTCTATCACTTCTTTACA
The DNA here is from genome assembly GCA_030770545.1 of Macropodus opercularis. Classification (NCBI taxonomy): domain Eukaryota; kingdom Metazoa; phylum Chordata; class Actinopteri; order Anabantiformes; family Osphronemidae; genus Macropodus; species Macropodus opercularis. Next base: position 17,254,292 of record CM061095.1, read on the forward strand.
CACATAATGTAAATCTTACCTGAGGTACTGCTGGACTGGTTGGATGTCTGACTACTGGTGAAAACAACCTTGTCCTACAAGTCAAACATGTTTTAAAAGACAAACATCTCAGTTACCAACCAGTACAACAACTACAACTTGAGGAGCTTCCTTCACATTATGTACAGCACTGCCTACCGTTTTAGGAGAAACCAAGACAGGGAAGATGGTGCCCTGCGTGGTCAAGTCTCTCAGGAACAAACCACCGAGTTGAAGAGACAGTAGAGACGACTCAGTGCGAGGGAGCGACTCCACAATCACCTTCACACCTGTGGAAAGGAGCCGTGCATATAGTTCATATCCAAGTCTTCAGACTCAGAGAAGGACCAAACATCCCTGAAGTAAGTTTCCCTCTCTGTACCTGAGAACTCCAGCTGGATGACCCCAATCTCCTTCAGCGTGTCCCCCCTCCGCTCCTGGTGGAAGAGCGTGACGGCGCCCTTCTCCAGTAAGAACTCAAGACGGGCAAACATGTGGTCTCGCTTGGTGAACGTGTTCAGTGTGTGAGAGTCCTCCAGTGGGTCGAACAAGTCCTCTGTCTCTGCTGAAGACAACGAGGAACAAACGAACACCAGAGAATATCAGGCAATACAAAAACCTACTGTCACACAGATGACAAGCAGGAAGGAAGAAAAGCTCTCACCTAGAATGTCCCAGGAGGAAGGACTCGGCAGCAGCTCTTCAGGCCTGTTTGGGTCCTGGGAATCTCCTTGCCACCCTCCCCAACCTGGAAACCAAGACTGCAGGTACTGGATCATCCCACTCCCACTTTTGGGGATGGATGTGGTGGGTGAACAGGACTGAGGTTCAGTACTGGGCTCTCGCACCTTCTGGAAAAGAACACGGAAAGAAATATTAAGACAAACACACTTAGAAGACTGGTGAAAATTTTGATGTGTGTCTTTAGTGAGTTGACAAAATGAAAGAAGCCCAAATGAACTTCAGTGAAAGTCCATCAAGACAGTTGAATTTATCCTGCTGTCCTAAGTCCAACTGACGATGACCATCTAACTATACCTCTGCGAGCTCTTCCTGCTTTCGAAACCAGTCGTGGACAATTTCTCGGAGACTCTGCAGCTCCTCCACCAACTGCTCCTCCTCCACTCGCTCCAACTCGCTCTGAATGACGAGGACCAACATCAGTTCTTACGTACTGGGACATGCAGGTTACTTTCGTAGCGAATGAATGATGTGCGTGTCCCGGTGCGGTACCTCTTCCTGCGGAGTCAGCGGGACTGCTCTGAGCTTTCTGAAGTACAGGCTGGTGTAGGTTTGGGCGTCTCTTGCCCGCTGGAGGGCAAACTCCCAGCTGCCTCTCCGCCGCTGCTCCCTGATCTCACAGAGGTTTGCCTGGATGGCAAACGTCCACCACTGCTGAGCACTGCAAGACAAAACGCACAGGTTCAAGTGATTGGGCGACAATCACACCCACAAAAAGTGCAGTGGAATGGATCAGTTTGAGGAGAGCTAACTGAACTTACTTTCCAGAAATGGGGACCTTGGGTCTCCACTTGCGGAAAAGCATCTCTTTCTCCCGACGATCCAGTTCTTTAAGAAACGCCATGATTTGCTGGTACTGGACCTAACGGACAACAGACACACGTCGTTCTCTCCTTTTCACAAACTCATTAGCTGAATCAAAGGACATGAGGCGTTAAGTAGACCTGCGACAGACGTAAGGACATGGGTTCCAGCTGAACCTGGCCCTCAATCCTCGGCGTGTGTCTGGACCTCAGAGGCTCCTTGGACGTATTTCGTCTGAGCAGCACAGACGCACAAACTGGCTCAAAGATGTACTGGTGCTCACGGCTCTGCATACACTCGGTCATTGCCTCCTGGACAGGGAAAAAAAAGTGGTTTTAGATTCTTGCAAACAACACATTGCTGAACAAGCAAAAATTTTAATAAATAGGGTTCAGTGTGTGTGTCTGTCGCCACGTTGCTGACCTGGATCTGATTTGCCGGCAGCTTTCCCAGCATTTCACACTCTGTGTCCCAGTAGACGCAGAAGTCTTCGATCTCCAGCTGCTTTTGTCGAACAAGCTTCTGGATCTGTAGAAACAAAAGCACCTGTTAGCCCTAAATGGAGAGACTCGTGTTTACAGAGGCAGCCAAACACAACCAAGACGTCATCATTATGGCTTATACCATAAAAATGAGTTTCTCTCCATGTATTTTCAGAATTAATTATGTATTTCAGAGCAACTTCATGCATTAAGAGGCCCTTAAACTTAATGGAACTATGTACAACAACATCCATTTTCTCATAATCCAGGAGAAAGCCATAATTCGTTTAAATCACTTTGAGCAAGCACTTACCGAATCTTTGGAAGGGTTTTGCGCTGAAACGCTCTTGATGCAGACTCCAAAGCAAAACGGCTTCTCTGGGCTGGAGAAGTCATCCTCAAACCTGAGATGCACGTCTTGAATCTTCAGCTGCAAACATGCAGACACAGGCTTCAACCAGAATCTGAGAGCAGGTCAGTTCCAATATGAGGCCAATAGACTGTAGGTTTATATACACTGTTCTAGACAGACAGTGGCTCCACTGTGTGACCGTGTGAGGCTTTAGCTGCTGGGCATCTGTACTACAGAACAGCACCTCATCTACCTTTACTGTTACAGAGATGTCGGATGGTTTACCTCGATGTTTTCCACAATCCTGGTGACCACAGAAGCAGTGACGGTATACCAGTACGACTCCCCCCTCTGTTCACACTCACTCTGGACAAAAACATTTAGCGATGCCACATTACATGTCGACACATTCAAATGTGCCAACAGCAAAAGGTTTCACTTCCTGCAGCTACAACGACAAATGTGCTTAAGAGAAGAAAAGGTTTGGACATGACAACATAAATAAGACAACATAACGTAACTCATTTCATTCTGGACTCAGATAAGGTCATGCATTTTCTTCAGTGGAACCTGGATAATATTTGATCAGTTGCTACATGTAAAACCTGCGTTAGAAGACGAAACTGACGCCAGCACTCATTTGTCTCAGATTTAAAACAGCAGAACGTCCCCGTGAGACAGACGTGCAGAGAGGTTAAAAGGGCTTTGGTTCGTTTTGCATGTCTGTCAGCAGTGTTGCTTGGCCTACTTTAAATCTGTCTTCAAGAGCCTTAAGCAGACGTTTCTTGCGCTCCTTCTCCTCCTCCTGCTCCTTTTCGGCATCGTATTCCTGCAGCTGGGCGGGGCCGATGATCAGGTTGAGCTGGGACATGGAGATGACCCAAGGGTCACTGTGAGGCCGGTAGAAAGGGATCTGGAGAGTAATCTTCCCAATGAAGCCTGGTGAAGGACCCGCATGGATCAGATCAGTTTATTTTGGTCATGTGTATCGATGCATTAAAGGTTAATGGAGAAAACAACACTCCAGCGGTTCCTCCATCTTTATTTGACTCTTTTCTGGAATCTTCACCTCAGACATCCCCTCTGCTGTCACACGGTGGCTGGACTTAATATTTGTTACCCATGTGTAGGAAACTGGAGATTTCACATTAGTTAGGTTGAATGTAAACCTTTTGTTTAACTACTGTGAGGTCAACATGAAAAATACAAATGTCAACACCTTGGCCTGAAACAAGCAGCCAGGTTGATTCTGTGAACTACATCATGTGCTGTTGCGTCTCACCTGCTTTGACTTCAAACGGCAGGTCAAACTCTCGGAGGGCATCTTTCCTCAGAGGGAGGTTCTCCAGCTCTACTGCACCTGAGGAACGACAGGAAACACAAACGCATTCCTTTACAGAAAAATGTGCCGAACGCTGGATGAGCATTCATACAGAGCTAATTCAGCTAATCCAGCAATTTAAAAAAACCCACAAATCATGTCCACAATTAATAATTTATTTAACCCCAGGCTCAGATCTGTCACAAGAAAGAGAAGGAGGCAACACATTCAAGCAACAATAGCTTAAGTTGCCAGAACAGAAGGATGTGTAGTTACCTTTCAGGAGGGCGATCGAGAGCTGATCCGTGTTCAGGTTACTGACATATTTCCCCAGGTAGGTGTTAAGCACCCAGGCAACCAGACCCTCCAACATCCTGGCGGCTCAGGGTGGATGAGTCCCTCCAAGGTGTGAGGGGAACGGAGGATGTAAAGTCCCCTCGAGGCAGAGCCGTCCCTGGAGCTGTTACTGTCTAACGAACACACACTGGGGTCAGAGTAGGAATTGCAGTTTGATTACGCCACATTAAAGGCGCCAGGTCGAAAGAAATGTAGTGGTCCCAGGAGGAATCGCACTGCTACAGCTGGTCTGCGCAAAGAGAAACCAAAAGTGTAAGAATAACAAGAGGATGGTGACGCTTGGACGCAGGAGTGAAACTAGTTGTCAGCTGCACAAGTAAGGACATTATGGAAATGGATGTAAACTGTAGCGGCGAGTTGTCTCTAACACTAAAGTGTCGGCACAGTTGAGACAACCGACTAGTGGGACGTGGTCTTCCTGGGTCTGGTCCGGAGCCACGTGACTGTGTCTCCAGCTCCAGTCAGGTCAAACTAATCAGCCTCGGCTTTAGGACAGGTGCACCCGGGGCCTCAGCTGGGTCCCACTCACCGCTTAAGACGACAGTTGTCGCTCTTCATCGACTTATCGACGCAGCTTGACTGAGTCCATGGTAGCCTAATGCTCCAGTCCGAGGGAGGTCCGGTCCAAACCAATCAGCACAGGACGGGTTGACGCCACCGGGACCGCAAGCGTCACATACCGCGCACTGTCAGGCAAAAGCTAACTGGGACAACGCAAGGCCGATACCGGACCAAGGGAAAAGCTGCGGCCACAAGCAGAAACTCAGCGTGGTTCTGGTGTCGGACAGGGGGGAGGTTGTGAACCAGGTTAGCTTAGCCACGTAGCTACCACCTAGCATACGAAGGTTAGGCGCTCACTGCCAACAACCAGGCAAAGACGCGCAGAAGCAGCCGAACAGGTTTTCATAGAAAACACATCCAATGCTCCGAGAACCGAGGAGAAACCATTTAACACCAACACGTCAAAGTTCAGCGTCCCTTCATCGTAAATAAACTCACTTCCTAAAAGAGCAGCACTTACAACACGCACTTCCTGTCACGTGACAAAAACAAACCACGCCTCTTGTGTTGCCTTTTATTAAATCGGAAACTCGGCGATTGACAACAGTGAGTGTCACGTTAATAAGTCTTTACTAACTTTATAATTTAAAGATCTTCAAATACGTAGAACTAGAATATTATGGAATCCTTCATCTCATTTACGTAAAAATACAAAAGCATGTAAATGCAGTAAAAAATGAAAAGTACTCAACAGGCAGAATAATGTACTGTTTATTATTCTATTATTCTTCAGTTTATTTAAAATATTAATCACTTTGTTGTTGCAGCTGGTAGAGATGGACCTAGTGTCCGTTATTTAATATAATGCCACACAAAAAAACAACAACGTAACACACAAGCAGCCGATGAACAGTGGACACGACCTCAAAGTACAGGTTGTTATACCTGTACCTGTATTTATGGTCACGTCTGGTCGAGTTTTCCAGCATCAGCTTTGTGTTTTTCAACTTACTATGTCTTGGTGAGTCTCATTTTACTTCTAAAACTTTACTTACTTCACGGAAGCACAAAAAGCGCACAAATGGTTTTCATCTCTTGATATTTGACTGTATATAAAAGCTGGTTTGTTAAGCTTTAAGTGACAGGACGACCCTTTGGACTGTTATTATTTGGATGCATTCAGTCATTCACTCTGTAAACCTGTGTGAATGGCTATGAAAGCCTACGTTTGGTATCAGATCTGGTTTGTGGGACCGTTTTGTTTCCTCTTTCTCACCATGCAGGCTTGTGGTTCACACATGAACATGGTAATGATTATATCAGGGACGAAGGAGTACAGCAGTAAGATTAGTTTGGCAGATGATGAGACTTGCGTGTTTCATGTAGACCCAAGAATATCACAGTAGCCGCTCATGGTGGAAAACATCAGCTTGAACAGGAAGTGGTGGAGTCTGAGCATCGTGAAACAAATGTCCACCAGATCAGATATGACTTACTTTAACATGCACAGGAATGATTCATCATCAGTTTCCTTTTTGGGGCCTAAGAGGTTGGCTGCAAAGGTTGCAACACTTGTGTCATGATATGTGTTTTTTTTTATCAGAAAACAAACACACGGACATAGAGGAAGGAGCGTTTAAAGGGGTGTCAGCTTCCTGTTTGAAGACAGAGGCCAGTTCACTGCAACACGTCCAGAATGAGCGTCTACCAGGTTCTGCTCCTCTGCTTCTTCTCAGGTGAGGACTGCATGTTCAACTAGAGGCCTGGAGGAAATTAGATAAAACTGAAACGAGTGAACGATGTTGTGCTCATGTTGTGTTCAAACACTTATTCTGCAACAACTTCTGTTGATACTGGAGGAAAACGCGTTGATGTTGTTGAAGCTGCTGTGAAACCGACTCCACAGACATCGATACAGATGATGACGTGATGATCTGACATTTCCTTCACAGCCACTTAGTTTTCAGACTTTACATATTATGATTGCTTTCATACATGTCTATCATGGGGACTCAGCTTTACTCTCATCTGTCTCTCGCAGCTCTGTGGCAGGGAAACACCAGCTACACAATTTTTCAAATGCCAGAACAAAAGGATTTTAAAATCATGTGGACATTCTCATCCTCTGAAAAGCTAAAGTACTTCTGCAGACGACAATGTAAAGATGAGGACGTTCTCATTTCAACGACTGAGAACACAGGTCAAACAGGCCGATACCGCATTGAGTATAAACCCATCCCATCTGGAGAAGGAGAGTTTAATGCGTTCATCAGAAATGTGACGCAGTCTGACACAGGAAGATACAGGATTGGTTTTGGCAGAGCTTCATAAGGAGACTTTGGAGTCCGAGTTGTAAATAGTGAGCTTCCTCAGATAATGAAACCTCATATTTAAAATACTTCAGCTAAATTTACTTTTCAGAACATGTTTTATATTAATGGCCTTCAGTAAAAAGCATGTTTTAACTAACAGTTGTTCTTCTTTCACCAGATTCGGGGGAACAGATCAACTTTCACACAGGACCTGTAGGAGGAAACATCAGTGTTTCCTGCCACTTTGATTCCTCTAAAAGCAAAAGGTTTTTCTGCAAAAACAGGTGTGAAGCAGGAAACGTTCTCATTATAACAACTAGTGACGAGGCTCAGAACGGCAGGTACCGGGTCAAAGGTAGACACGACCCCATCCTAAACGTTTTCACTCTGCATGTGGCCATAGAGAATCTGACGAAGTCCGACTCTGGACGATACTCGTGTAGTGTGACTGAATCTTTGTCTCCACCTTCACTGACCTTCTTTATGATCGAGGTGACTGACGGTGAGTTTGACTTGTTAACCGTTTTCATCAGGAGTCTCCAGTTTCAGAGTTCACTCACTTTCTGATCATTTTCATGTGCTGCAGCCACAGTCTCGACTCGGTCGCCAGGTTTAGGAACCACACCCTTAAGAGCCTCACCTGCCCCCACGCAGGCCGCTGACTGGTCTACAGGAACATACCTGCCCACTGACCTACACAAAACTCAATCTACAGGTAATCTAGAGAGAGGTTAGGTAGTCTAGAGCAAGGTCATGTAATCTAAAGAAATGTTAGGTAGTCTAGAGAGAGGTTGTGTAGTTTAGAGAGGTTAGGTAGTCTAGAGCATGGTCATGTAATCTAAAGAAATGTTAGGTAGTCTAGAGAGAGGTTGTGTAGTTTAGAGAGGTTAGGTAATCTAGAGAGAGTTTATGTAGTTTAGAGAGGTTATGTAGTTTAGAGAGGTTAGGTAGTCTAGAGCATGGTCATGTAATCTAAAGAAATGTTAGGTAGTCTAGAGAGAGGTTGTGTAGTTTAGAGAGGTTAGGTAGTCTCTAGAGAGAGTTTATGTAGTTTAGAGAGGTTATGTAGTTTAGAGAGGTTAGGTAGTCTAGAGCATGGTCATGTAATCTAAAGAAATGTTAGGTAGTCTAGAGAGAGGTTGTGTAGTTTAGAGAGGTTAGGTAGTCTCTAGAGAGAGTTTATGTAGTTTAGAGAGGTTATGTAGTTTAGAGAGGTTAGGTAGTCTAGAGCATGGTCATGTAATCTAAAGAAATGTTAGGTAGTCTAGAGAGAGGTTATGTAGTTTAGAGAGGTTATGTAGTTTAGAGAGGTTACGTAATCTAGAGAGAGTTTATGTAGTTTAGAGAGATTATGTAGTTTAGAGAGGTTACGTAATCTAGAGAGAGTTTATGTAGTTTAGAGAGATTATGTAGTTTAGAGAGGTTACGTAATCTAGAGAGAGTTTATGTAGTGGAAGGTTTGATGAATAAATGTTGTTTAATACATTGCATCAGGTTGACGGACTGTAACGTCACGTTTCCTCCTCCTCTCCAGGCATCTTGCCTCTGGTTGTTCGTCTGTCTGTGGTTGTTGTGCTGTCAGCTGCTGTCCTTGCTGTCCAGCTGTTCGTCTGAAGACTTGCGAGAAACAGAACTTCAGACGGAAAGAGCTCAGAGGTGACTGTGTTTTTGTTCTGTCCTCACACCAATGGTTACGTTTTGTTTTCTAAAACTGCAAATTTAACAAGAATCTAACACTGAGCTGTAAAACTTTGGAAGGTGAATAATTCATTAAATGAGCTAGATTTCAGAAGAAAAGCCCGACATGATGAATATGAGACTAAACCTGGACGGGATCACTGTTTTGCCTGACAGTTGTTTTCGTTTCCAGGTCGTCACGTATGAGATCCGTCCTCCAAACGAGTTTTCAGACGTGGAATCTGTTACGATGCGTCGATAATCACATACGAGCCAGTGAAGAGCCACCGTTCAACAACCTGCAGCTTCTCATGAAAAGCGATCTCATCAAGGCAGAGGCCGCCCACGTTCTCCTGCTGACGGTTCCTTCCTCTATGAGTTTTCCTCCCCCCTGTTGCAATCGCGTCTGTCCGGACATCAGAGACTCAGACCGGTTGTTTTCGGTCGCATGCTCAGTTTTATCACTGCTTGTTTGATGCTTTTAACCATAGTTTCATCCGTTTGATTGACTTCTTTGTTCCATAAAGTCTTTCAAATAAAATGTATTATTAAATATAAATATGATGTCCAAGGTTACATTCACTGTATTGACATACAACGTTATTCTGGAAATCAATATGGGGCAGTGACTGTGCTCATATCGGTCACATGAGCGTTTGGTCCCACCCGTCAACAGAAGCTTTAGTGTCTCTGTAAAGTTGTCCAGCAGATGGCACCAAAGGGCGGATTGAAGGGATTCACTAAACAAAGTACAGCTTCTCTAAATCCCCGGAGCCAGGCTCAGGAAAAGGTCCAGGCCCGGGACACCCAGGTCCAACACAGGGCAAGGTCATCTGTCTGTAGTGAATAGCTGGATCCCAGGATGGATGTGAAGGAAAGGGAGGAAAACAGAGGAACACGGATCCTGACAGGAGCAAATCACAGAACATGAATCATCAGCTGTGAACTTCAACAGAACCAGAACCGACCGGAGCAAGTACTGCTGCGTGTCTGAGGGTACATAGATCCTCTGACTCAACAGATAAGAATCTAAATAAGTTTTAAATCTTAGTTCTTAGGTTTTTGTTTTATTTGTTCAGGACTGAATTTGTGTACGTTTAATATGTTTATATATTTTGTATTATTACTCATGAATCTGAAAACCTGAGGCAGAGACTCGAGTAGGTTCTGGTAATGAAAGAGAAGCAAAACAGTAAGTCAAATCACAAGCAGGATCCTCATCCTCATCCTCACCACCATCAGGTTTCTTCATGTTTTTCAGCACACGCTCATCAGGCTTCACACACCAACTTCCTCGCAGGCGTCGTCTTGAGGTCCAGTCAGAGGTTCTGGTAGGTGGAGTCAGAAAACTAACAGCCAACAAAGTGCATCAGCAAATCATCCAGTTAAAAGTTTTTTTGGGACGATGTGAGTCCAGAACCAGGACCTTCCTTCCACAAGGTCGAAGACTGAAGGAAGCTCAGTGGTTCCTGTTGACACCGGACCCTGTAAAAACACGGGGCTGCGACTCGGATTCTCCTCAGCAGGTAACTGGCTCCCGTTCAAGCTGTTCCAGACACTTGAGGGGGAAGTGAAAAGGGAAGAAGAACAGACACCTCCAGAAAATGCAGAGGGTTTAACCGCACATTTCAGTAAACGGAACCGTCTCTGCTCCTCGGGTGAGGTCAGACTTCTGTTTCTGACCTGGAGGTTGGACCCGCCCTGCTTCTAAGATGAGGAGCGAGGTGTGAATAACAGGCCAGCACAGGACCAGTGAATAACACACACCTGAGGAGACTCGGACTGAGGAAACCAGCATCAGGGTTGAACTCGGACCACACACACACACACACACACAAAGACAGGAAGGAAGCGTTGCTGGATTAAACAGTGGCTTCCTGACGGGTCCTGAAAGGAGCAGTTGAAGCCATTTCACCAATGTCTTCACCAGAACCGAGCTCAGAATGAAGGTCCTGCAGGTTCTGCTCTTCTGCTCCGTGTCTGGTAGGTTGTCTGCTTTTGGCATTTAGAGGTTTCTGAGGTTCTGAGATCCTCATGAGTTCACTGGGTCACCTGACCAAGCTGACGCTCACTGTTCGTCTCTCCAGTGGCGTCGTGTGAGATGATTCACCAAAAGAAAGAGGGGACGCGCTTCAGGGTCAACTTTTTCTTCTCCTCCCCCAAAAGCCTGAAGTTCTTCTGTAAGAGACAATGCGCACGAGAAGACGTCCTCGTGCGCACGGAGCAGGACGCGGAAAGGAACGGCCGCTACAGCACCGAATACCAGGCACGCGCGTCTGGAGGCGGGGTTCTGTCCGTGACCATCTTAAACCTCACCACGCTCGACTCCGGGCGGTACCGGTTCGGTGTGGGCGCGTCTCTGGTACCGGAGTCCTTCCGAGACTTTGAGCTTCGGGTTCTCAATGGTGAGTGCGGCGGGGGCTCGTTCTTCTTCGTCGTCACGCGCGTAATCTGCGGTTTTCTTCTCCGCAGCCACGGAGCAGGAGGTAAACGTCCACTCCGGCGCCGAGGGAGCCAACGTCAGCGTCCTGTGTCCCTTCTTCTCCGCCAGGAGCACGAAGCTCTTCTGTAAGGACGAGTGCGAGGGAGGACGGATCCTGGTGGAAACAACCGACGACCGCGCGCGGAGGGACAGGTACAGCATCGCGTACGAGCCGGCCGGCGCCAAGTTCCTGCTGCGCGTGTCCGTCAGCGACCTGCGCGCGTCCGACTCGGGCCTGTACGCGTGCGGGTTGGGCGAGTCCGCGTCGTCAGCGTCATTCCAGAGGTTTGAGATCAGGGTCAACGGAGGTGAGTGGGAAACACCGCGTTTCCGTTCGGTGCTTTGATTCATTGTTCACCGGTGGTTTCCGCCCCAGACGCGTCCAGGCCCGCCTCGGTCCACCCGGCACCAGAAACTAGAAGCAACTCAACAGGCTTCCCAGGTGCGCATTGGATGACGTCACGCAGCCAGACAAGGTTCACGCTGCAACGCTGATGCTTTGATGGAACCTGAGTCTCATTTCAGGACGTGTGAAAGCGTGAGTGGAGCCTCTACGTGTTGCCGTTTCATGTCCGTGTCCTCGTCTTGTCCCCAGCGTCCTCCCGCCTCATCCAGCTCCTGCCCTTCCTGCCTCTGGTCATCTCTACGCTCGTGGCCGCGGCGCTGCTCGTCCACAGACTCCGGCCGAGGACGTGCTGCGAGGCCGGGCCCGCCGACGTGACGCTGCTGGCAGTGACCTACGAGCACGACGCCCACGACAACTCCTTCCACTCGTGTCCTGACGACTTTCAGGAGCCTGAGACGCTTTAGAAGCTGAGCAGGGCCCGAATGCTCTCACTACTCAAAGCTTCTGTGTCTCATGCTTCAATCAGCAGAATCAATGTTGTTGACTCTGTGCTGTAACATTATTAAAGTGAAGGTGCTTCACGTTCTCTCAGACCAGATGTTTCCTGATCAGTCGCTCAGAGTCGTGGCTTCGCCTGTTCACGCTGCTGCCGGTTCTACTGAAAACATATGGGCCCCGCTTGAAAGTTGGGTCTGTCCAGTACCAAGAACGTGAATTAAAGGTCAAAGGTCAACTGTTCTGCCAGTCTGTGTCAACACAGGCAGCAACAGCCAAGGAACAGGAAAGGCAGCGCTGCTCTGAAGAGCAGTTGGTAGAACGGTCGTCCACAAGGTAACACGCTGAAATCACAAACTCAGGCCTCACCCGGGTTCTGTAGAAACCCGTGTTGGAATCCATGTTCCGCCGGACTGGTTGATGAGAAAAGAGATTATGTTCACTTCTTTGATCCAATCATCTTATTTATTATAATATTCAATCAACACAGCAAGCGTTAAGTGTCAGAGACGTGTGGAGACTCAGTCCGTCCTGGGTTATGAGCGGCTCGTCTCACTCCCTCCGCTCAGCTGCAGGGTGTTTTCCTCCTTCATGGGCAGGATGGTTTCACCTCTGGGCGCAGTGTTGTCTTCGTTTTAGCGTCAAAGAACCTGTCCAACACTGACTCACGTTCGTGTGACGAGGACGAGCTGAGGCCGTGTTGTTCTTCAGATGCTCTTCCACTGAATTTCATTCATGGCGTCCAATCAAAACATGATAACGAAGTCTGCACTTACCCAGAACCCGGACAGGAATGGATCCGTGGCTTCCTGAAGTGGTGAAGCAGTCTCACTTCGTCTGGATCAAATCGAGGATGAATTCGCTGCGTTGTTGAAGGTTAGTCCTGCTTGATGCTTTCTTTACTCCGCAGAGATATGCTAATCTAGATTATTTTGTATAAAATTACTCAGGGTTAGATTTATTCTCCACACAAATCTAGTCAAAGACTCTTTAAGTCAGAAAACACCTGGACTCCCAGAGTTAACATGCAGCTGAATGACGTGAGGGACAGAGGGCTGGTGGCCACGGACAGGTCTGAGATCAGTTTTAAAGCGATCAAATGGGCTGAAGGGCCCCAGACTCAGGACAACCAGCAGCCACGGTCTTCTCACTGTTAGAGGACGAGTCCACACACGAGTTCTAAAGCCCAGAGCTGTAAACGAGCCCGGTCAGCCTGGTGCGAACATGAGAACATGACAACGTGAGTCATCAGCACAAGACACGTTTTACTGAAAACCTCTTCTCTGTTCGCAGCCTGTTCTTCTGGGGGAAACGTGAACCACGTCCACGAGGCCACGGCTCCAACGGGAACAGCTGCTGTCGACAGACGGGAAGAGGAGTCATGTCACACAAGTCCAACAAAGTAGTTCAGGTGATGTTTGAGCAGTACTGTGGTCTCCAGGGATGGGAGCGGCTCGCAGCCCCGGACTGGGGAAAGACCGGGTGCTTCTACGTTCATGGACCGACAGTAAAGAGACACGAGTCCCGGTTCAGACCAGCACCGAGAGTGAGCCTAGCGGTTACACGGTACGTCTGCTCAGCAAACGCTCAGCTCGTCGTTGACAAATCCACTCGCGTGTGGGGAAAGGTCTGGTTCCCTCTGAGGTCGTGCTCCGTCGTGCTTCAGGTCACACAGCTCCACGTTGGGACGCAGCTGATTTGGTCGAGTCACCCGAGCAGGATGCTGAGGGACTGGGAGTCGCTGGAGAGCTGCACAGAGGAGAAAGGATCCGCCGCAGGTGAATCACATCCCGACTGAACGGTCCAGGTTCCAACGACTCATTCAACTCTGGAGTCACAGTCTTATTTTCTGTGTAATGTCTTGATGTATTTAATTATAAAAGTCAATAAAGCTGCAGATTGTAGAGGGTGGTGACCTGCGGCAGAAGTTGGATGACGATGGATGAGTTTGTATTATCAAAACTTCTTAATGCATGTGATTAGAATTGACACATAATAGAACAATAATCAAAACACAAAAGATGTGGCAAAGTGCCAGAGCCACACGAAGTGTCAGGCGTGTTGTGTTGGTGTCAGCGTGCAGTAGGTCTGGTCCAGATCCCTGGTGGCCGGATGGAGGCTCAGGTAGGTGGAGCCCAGTGGGACGTTCTCATAGACACCAGCCTGGAACACACAACCTCACTGAGTCCGAGTCGTGAAACCAGCACAACCTCGACCACCGCAAATAAAGACGTCACCTGTTTGTTTGGGCCCCGTGCAGCTGCTCTGCTCCGCTCACCTGAGAACATGTACATGACAGGTCACATGGGAGAAAGAATAACTCACAGTCACAGCAGACATGAAACCTGAAGCCTCTGACCAACCAGGTGACAGGTGTTTATTACAGTAAACACAGAGCTGCTCCTTCAGAACTGACTGATAAACAAAGGAAGCGAAACCTGGATCCAGACCAGCTCTCTGGTCTGATGCCGTCTCCCCTTCAGCGGTGCTACAGCTCCTCCTGCAGAACACCAGCGCGGCCACGGACGCCAGGAAGCCAGTGACGACCAGAGGCACAGCAACGCTCAGCATCACGGTGTCTGTGGGCGAACGCAGGGTCACGAGTTCCTCATAACAGCATGAAGCCCGTGGCACAGAGGTGTTGAATGGTTTGAACACGATGACCGTCAGCTCTCACAGACTCACCGCCTGTGACCCTGAGCTCAAAGCCCAGGGAGGACGTGTCCAGCCTGCACCGGTACCGGCCGGAGTCAGCCGCGGTCAGCCCTGCGATGCTCACGTACAGGTGTCCAAACGTGGGAAACCCCAGGTATTTGATGCTGTACCTCCCTCGCTTCCCTGCGTCTCCGGATGTGTTGACCAGAACGTCTTCCTCCCTGCACGGGTCCTTACAGAAGAACCTCTGCGTCCCACGGAACGCGAAGCTGCATCGAACTGTGATGTTGCTTCCAGCTGTTGCGTGGAGAGTTTCCTCAGCAGGAGGATCACGGTTTCCATCCAACAGCGCTGCCGAACACAAACCGGAGTCTGAGTAAAGGAAAGTTGTTCTCGACGACCACAGACCAACGTTTTCATCTGACTCACCATCTACAACGATGATTTCAATCTGCCTGAATGACGTCGAGGACGCAGCCGTGCCGAAGCCACACCTGTACAGTCCTGAGTCAGACTTCTTCAGCCGCGTGATGTTCACTTGAAGAACTCGCCCTCCATCATATCTGATGCTGTGTCGAGCGCTCTGGGCTCTCTGAGATCCCGATTGGATCAGAGTGTCTCCGTCTTGACACTGTTCCCTGCAGAAGAACATCCCAACTCCAGACGCCATGAGCGGACACAGAACAGTCAGGTTTTCTCCTTCCACTCCTGTGTAGACGATGGTTGGAGCACCGGCGGCGCTTCTGTCCTGCAGGCCTGCTGGGAAAACGCCATTTGTATTTGTCAGTGTGCACACGCCCCGTGATGAGCTCCTGCCTCGGAGGACGCGAGGAAGTGGAGGATGAGAGGCGTCAGACTGCTCTGACCTCTGACCTCTGACCTCTGACTCCACTTTACTGTGTCTCAGCACGCAGCAACTACATATCACCAGAAAAGCTCGATATCACACCAAAGTTTCAGTTCTCAGTTTTGTTTAGGGCCCTTGTTTGTCCCAGACTGGAATCTGAATCAGGATGCAAACGTTTCTCAAGGCATGGAGGTAAAAACGAGCAGATCTGTGCCGTTCATTAGGCGACGCCAACGCAAACTATGAGCTTTATCATTTCAAACGAGTCCCAGACGCCAGGAGAAGGGCCTCCCAGGTTTATGGCCTTCGTTCAGTCAGTTCAGGGCCTGATGCTCAATATTTAGGTGAAGCCACAGAGCAGCTACTCACCGAGGAAGAAGACCAACGAGACGACGAGCTTCATGTTTCCTCGTCTTCACCGACACACTGACATTCTCACTTCCTCCTCCAGACTCAGCTCAGGCTGCTCTGCCCTCTGCTCCTCGAAAGAAGCGACGTAAACAGGATCTGTTCATTGTCTTACGTTTGAGGCCAGAACAAAGATGCCGATGCCGTTGTTTCTTTGGCTTCACAGTGTTTGAGGATGGATGTTAGCGGGAGTCTTTGAAGCAGGTTTCACATACGGTGGCGTAGATTAAACTTTTATCCACATCGGAGGCAGTGGAGCAGCATCACTGCAGCTTCTGTGGCTTCAGCTCGAACACAACATCCCATAGAAACAACATGGAAGAACAAAGAAGCCGAACCACCAGGAGGCCATCGCGTTTTCTAAAGTGTGTATGGACTGAGGGGGAAATGAGAGACGAGGAAGTGAAAAGGGAAGAAGAACAGACACCTCCAGAAAATGCAGAGGGTTTAACCGCACATTTCAATAAATGTGTCAGGAGAAATGCAAAGCGCACGTGAGATCCAACATCTGGAGGAGATGTTGGATCAGCAGCTTCTGAAAGGAGGACGCGTCACGTGCCGGTGAACCGGGCCCGTGCTTGAATCTGGACTCAGATGCTGTGAGCCAGCGGTGACGGTCTCTGCTCTGTACAGGTACAGCCTGCAGCTCTGCAGCACGTTCTGCTTCCTCATTTCCAGGCATCTCTGCATTTTAATCAAAGGCGTCGCTTATTGAACAAAACAGAAGTCTGAGGCAACTGAGGTATTGTTTGTTAAATGAGGAACAGAACCACAAACGACTTTTTGTGTGTGGCTTTGGGTCAGTATAAATGTGGCTCATCAAGTGATGGACAGAGATTTTCCTTCTGAATCAAATTCACGATGAAAGTCCATCACGTTCAGCTCGTCTGCGTCTTCTCAGGTGAGAGTCGTTGCTCCTGTTTGTGTGGAACGGCTGCTCAGGTCTCTGGACCATCTCTGGGAAGCTGCGGTCGCTTTAGATGCTGGGGCCACATCACGTCATGTGAATCCTCAGACATCTCTGCCTCCAGAATCCTGGGTCAAACTGGGGAGACGAGAACATTTGTTCTTCGTTTAGGTTTTGAGCAGCACTTTGTACCTTGATGTTTAAAGTATCATTACTAAAGGTTCATATTAATGCAGTTGTTATTATGTTGTTCTTAACAGCTCTGTTTGGAGGAAACTTTGGGCTCCTCAGAGCAGGAGCCACCATCTGGACGGGAGCCACAGGACAGAACGGGGCCCTTACCTGCACCGTGCCTCTGTCTGGAAACGTGAAGTTCCTCTGTAGGGATGAATGTCAAGAAGGAAACGTCCTCATTGAAACTCCCAATGTCACAGCTGTCAGCGGCAGATACAACCTGGAGTTTACGAGCGGATCTGGGCAAGGATACCTGACCATCACCTTCACACGTCTGACCCAGTCTGACGCGGGAATATACAGGTTTGGTTTGGGGACGTCGCTGTTTCCAGACAATTACTGTGACGTTGAGATCAGAGTCGCAGACGGTGAGTTTCCAGTGACAGTAGTTCAAACAGACAAACATTTACAGCAACATGAGCGCGTGATGGTTCTGGTTGTGTTCTCGCTGGGTGCCAGTGTTGGTGTGAAGCATCACTGCGATCTGTCTTTCCCTCAGCGCCCCTGGACATCACGTATGGTTTTATCCTGACGTACAGAGCTGGACAAACGGCTCGGTATCCCTGTCAGGGCGCGGCCAGTGGCAACACAACTTTCCTCTGTAAGAACTCGTGTGACGCACCAGAGAACGTTCTCGTTGACACTGCCAATGGCACAGCTCAGCACGGAAGACACAGCCTAGTATCTGTACAAGGAAGCTTGTTTGTCATCATCGCGTCTGTGACCGTGGCCGACAGCGGGCGCTACCAGTGCGGCTACGGCCGTCCGTCCAATACCGCGGGATCCTTTCTGGCGCTCGTTGTCGACGGTGGGTGTCGCTGCTCTGTTCTGATCCGTGTGTGAACCCTGCAGCTGATGCTTTTACTGTGTCTGCTGCTTCCAGTCGCGGTCGTTTCCACGGTGACGCCGCCCGTCCTCCTGCCTCTGGTTGCGTCTTCGTTCTTGGTGGCTGCATTACTTGGGACGTCAGTGTTTTTCTGCTACAAATGGAAGAAACAGAGGAGCCTGATCCAGAAGGCCAGCGACCCCAAAGACGCCGTCGACACAAACGGGGTGATTTGCTTCTGTGATGTCTGTGTGTTAAGGAGCTCGCGTCCGTCTCCATGAAGCTCCAGACGCCGTTAGATGGTGGTTAAACACACCAAGAGAACGATGCAAGAGTTCCAGAGGAGCTGAAGGCGTTAGCTGGGCTTCGTTTCTAAAGTCCTACCAGACCTGGTGCCTTCGCTGCAGCTTCCCTCTGTTGACGTCGTCCTCTTTGTGTTTTCAGGTTGCCGTCATCTACCAGAACCACTACCAGAGCATCGACAGAGCAACGAGGGATCAAGACTACGCCACCATTAAATCATGATGCTGTAAACCAGAGTCCTCTTCTCTCGGGTTTTGTGTCTGTTGACGTTTTATTGAGATTCAACTTTCCTAAACATCTGAACTGTCTTTAAATGTGATGAATGAATGATGATGTGATTATAATAAAGTGTTAGAAGAGACAGACCAGGGCAGCTCAGTCAGTCCAGACTTCTTGTTCCTTCTTTCTTTGTGTTTTGTCATTATCCTGCTGAACCCATGATCTGCAACCACGTCACTGGTTTAAATAAATATTTACTCATGGTTTCAGTGGCTTCATTCCCTCGTTCAGACAGTTTCCAAATGTTCAGTGTCTCCTCCTTCTGTCTCCTGAGTCTGTTGTGATTATACAGTGGAGATTTGAAGAAAGTGCAACTAATGCAACTCAGTGACTGGCACAGACAAAGATCTGATGTAAAGCCAGAACCAGATCAGAACCAGAACCATGTGCCATCCTTCTAGCAGAGTATCGATGGGGCTACTCCAGCATTAAGTCATGATGCTGTGAACCGGAGTCTTCTTCCCTCAGGTTCCGTGTCTGTTGGCATTCGTTGCAGCTGTTTCAACATTTGTGATAAAGTTTCTGTCTAAACATCCCGGTTGATGAGTGGTAAAACAATATTATCCAAACAAAGCATCTGTGGGCTCAGAGTTTCAAATGTCCGATAAAAGCAGGTTTCACCCTGTCAGAGGCGACAGGTGAAGCTGACTGTAGAAGCATTTTACTACCTGCCCGGGTGGCTGCACCATCTGGAGGCCTCCTCCACCACTACGGGTCCACTGTCCGTCACGGTATTAGTCCAGACTCTGGTTCTTGGTCCTTCTTTCTTTGTGTCTTGGGTCATTATCTTCTCCAACCACGTCACTGGATTAAATAAATATTTACTCATGGTTTCAGTGTTGGAGGAAAGACGTGGCACAGCCAACGCCCTTGAACCCGTCTCCTCCTTCGTTGTGACCATACCATGGACATTTAAACGCAGAGTTCAGCCAGTCTCCAGGTTCCCTCTGGAGCAAAGAGCTGCGACAGCAGAACCATCAGATCTTCAGCGATGCTGGGCTCCAGACTCATCGTCACGCTGCGTAAGTACACAAAGACATGGATCATGTGGGAACAACATCAGTTCGATGTTAATGTGTGAAATGTATTTATAGTGAAATTTGTGTATAAGAGGAGAAATTCTCGTCTGAAGTCTCCTCAATAACATGAAAAACAGCAAGTGTTTTTCACAGTGATCCTTGTCTGTGGCTGCATCTTTATGTTCTGAATTGAATGTAAATGATTCAACCATTAAAGTAAAGTTTAGACTTTTATTAATCCCATTAATAGTCAGTGTTTTTCTTCCAGTGCTGGCAGCGACACGTTTGCTCATGGGTTCAGGTAAGAGACCACGAGCAGCAGGTTTTCAGTTCTTCCACATCAGTAGTTGCTGGTTTTGTGCCGTTGTCTGGTTAGTGACCTAATCACTGTTAGCGACGGGGACGTTCTCCAGAGGTTTGTTGACGCTGTTTTGGTTGCAGACCTGAGCGCAGCGTCGCGGGTGTTTCCGTCCACTCTGACGGCCTTGTCCACAGAGAGAGTGGTCATCTGTGATCAGGTCTACGTCCAACGCTTGACCTGCGGTAGGACTGACGGCCGCACGCTACAGCAGCGCTAGCGGTGAGTGCGGGACTGAGTTTGTCTGTTATGTGTGTGACAGAGAGCGGGGTGATCGGCGTGCAGGCCGCGCTGTACGGACGCCTGGACAGCGAGACCTGCAGCGAGGGCGTCCCCGCCTCTCAGCTCTCCAACACCAAGTGCTCTCAGCAGGGCTTCCTGGATGTGCTCCAGAAAAGGTAGAACGCCGCCAGCATGTGCTCGGCTCAGCCACGGGGCAGGACGAGCTTCTGATTTTCTCTCTGCAGGTGTGACGGAAAGCCAGTGTGTGAAATCAGCGAAAATGTTGTTCGCGTTGCTGATCCCTGCTTTGGAATCTACAAATACGTGGACATCTCGTTCGCCTGCTTCCCAGCCAGTGAGTTTCAGGGGTAGGTCAGATGGTCCCCGGAGCAGTGTCTGAAGCTGTGTCTTTGTTTCGACAGGGCGTCGTGCAGTGTGCGAAGCCTCCTTTCTAGACCTTTCCTGTGGTGAGGTCGAGCGTTGTAGTGATTTATATTTGACCTCGTTGGACTTCAGGCGTCCTTGATGAGTTGATTTCTTCCAGGCGAAGGCCAGGTGCTGTTCGTCTACAGCGCAGACTACGGACGCCGCGACCGCACCACGTGCTCCTTCGAGCGCCCGGCCCACCAGCTGCAGAACACCCAGTGCTCGCAGCCTTCGGACAAAGTTGCTGAAAGGTTTATTGTCTCACTGCTTCGGTTAAACTGCTGGAAATAAGCCTCCGGTAATTCTTCTGGTTGTGTTAACCTGCGATCACGCTGCCTTCAGGTGTAACGGAAGAAGCAGCTGTACAATCAAAGCGAACAACGCGGAGTTCGGAGACCCCTGTTTCGGCACCTACAAGTACCTGGAGGTGGCCTTCACCTGCCACGGTAAGATGATCGGCTCTGGAGGACACGACTTCCCACAACCACGAAGCTAAAGTGTCTCTGTTCTTTTTCAGATCCTGAGTAGTCCTGAGTGACTACTTGACACCTCACTGACGGAACACAGCGTTTCCGTCAGTGAGGCGACTGTTAGCTAACTACCAGTTAACGCTTGATTTACAACTTTTCCTGTTTGTCTTTTTTTCCTGCTGTACTAACAATAAATTCCACTTGCATCAACAACCGGCTCGTCCATAAATAAATACTAAATGGGAGAAACTGCTTTTCATTCTAGGATTTATTCTTTTATTGTGATCACCAGACACGTTCCTTTAATGTTAAAAACAGGTCAGAGGTGGGCAGGAGATCCCACCATGCACAGGGTTACAGGAGGTTTACAGGAGGTTACAGAAGCTTTACAGGAAGTTACAGGAGGTTTACAGGAAGTTACAGGAAGTTAGAGGAGGTTTACTGGAAGTTACAGGAGGTTACAGAAGCTTTACAGGAAGTTACAGGAGGTTACAGAAGCTTTACAGGAAGTTACAGGAAGTTAGAGGAGGTTTACAGGAAGTTACAGGAGGTTTACAGGAAGTTACAGGAGGTTACAGAAGCTTTACAGGAAGTTACAGGAGGTTACAGAAGCTTTACAGGAAGTTACAGGAGGTTTACAGGAAGTTTACAGGAAGTTACAGAAGGTTTACAGGAGATAACAGGAGGTTTTTAGGAAGCTTACAGGAGGCTACAAGAGGTTACATGAGGTTTAAAGGAAGTTACAGGCGGTTTACAGGCTCGCTGGTTCATGACCTGGGCTGAGCAACAGGGACTTTCTTCTGTTTCTTTAGCTTATCTGACAGTTGGGTTTGCAGCACCATGTTAATGATGATAAAGACAAACAGCGATAAGACGAGAGGAAGAAGGTCTGAGTAAGCTCAGCTTCCTCAGGAAGGAGTAAAGCGAAGAAGCTGCTGTTTGCTCTGGGATGGCGGACAGGAAGCCGCTCCTCCGTCCTGACCGTCGGCCTCGTCTACGGGGAGGCATTTCATTCTGCAGCCTGTTTATGATGCTCATCGCCGTTTGCTGTGGAGGAAATTCTGGGTTCATCGCTGCAAACCTCAACGTTTACACAGCAGCAGCAGGAGGCAGCGACACAGCGAGCGTCAAGTGCGTCTGGAGAAAAACCTTCTGATCAAGACGAACAACTGTGGCAGATTCCTTCAGGACGGAGAGGAATCACCGGGACGAGGGCGACTGTGACCATCAGCAATGTGGGCAAAGCTTCGGCTCCAGATTCATTCAGGGAATTTACCGTCAGCTCACACGGTGAGTTTCTATTTACTGCATCACTGGTTGTTGCCTTCGTGAACTGGGTGGCGCCAACACTCCCTGCACGTGGCTGAGCGTAGGCTGTTACAACAGGCTGTTATCTCATCTGGTAAAAACCCTCAGTTTGTCTGCAGCTGCTTTATGGAACCCACATGAGAACAGATAGTGTCGCAGGGTGTTGACCCGGAGACGGCCCGTCCAGAGGGACACGAATTCAAACCTTAACAGAACCACAGAGACAGACGGGCGAGTTGATGGATGTTCATCATGACGACGTTCGCAGGCAGCTTCCTAACAATCGAAAGTTACTCGCACACGCCGTCTGTTCCGTGGTCTCCTTCCTTCACCGTCTCCTCATGTTTCGACTTTTCAGACCGGTTGGGCAGAAATGATCGTTTTGCCCGTACATGTGTGGAAGGACAGACTTTCCGTGCTCTGACCAAGCTTCTGTAAAGGACGCCCTCAGAGCAGGCGGCGGACTCAAGGTCGTCTGCCAAGTACGTGGCCACGTCGGACGGCGGCAGAGCCACAGACTGTGTTTGACCAGATGCTTGTGATCAGTGTTTGTTCTGCGTTTGTCTCTATTGCTCACAGCTCCAACAGCTTCCGAACCAACCCAGACTTCTTCTTCTACTTCAGCCCTGCCCACCTTCTCATCGGCTCTTCCTGGAAACACAGGTTGCACATTCAAACACCTTGAAAGAAAACCGCAGTGTTTGGATTCAACTATGTTTGTTTGCAGGTTGATCTCAACTCTCCTTCTCTTACTGTGGGATCTGAACTACTTCCGCCTCTGCTTGTGTGCGTCTACTTGCTGCATCACGTTTGGCTTCTTGTCTGCTCGTCTACACACGGATCAGTAGGACGGACTCTGGCAGGAACCTGAGCAGGACCGAACGCTTCGCTGGGTCCTAACTCTTTCTTTAGCTGTGATGAATTAATCATAAGAATTGTATTATTATTGTAGCTGGACTCCGCTCCACAGACCTGAAGCCGCCATCTACCAGAGCCTGGATCCGGCCCACATGGACCAGGACCACACAGGGACAGTCCACAGGAGCGCGTTTGACTGTGCCACACACAGATGTGATGCCTTCATACGCTGCATTCAAGCTTTAATGTCCACTAAGAACTGATGGATTTCAGATGTCTCCAAACTCACCTCAGGCACAGAAGCAGGATATGGTTCAACAGGAGGCTCTGCAACAAACGTATTATTATAGCAGTCAACCAACACAATAAACTTTATGATTACTGTCATTGTGAAACTGCTGCAGACTTTCTATTTGCTCCATGTGTTAAGGACTGTTCCGTAAAAAGGAAGGAAGCGACTCCTCTGCTGGCTCTGAGGCAATCGCTGAGATGAAAAACAAGCCTGGGTTACAGATATTGACGACACCCACGACCCACAGCTAAGCAGGCCGACCTTTAGCATTCACACTGGGTGCGTGCCCTGTATTACCAGTACGGGAACGTAGATAGGAAAACACAACTGTAACCATGAGACTAGATGAGGTTCTAGACTGCAGTGAGGTCAGGGTCAGGTTTGGGGTTTGCATGCACCCTGGGCTCCAGGACACCGCCTCCTGCAGAGGATCAGCGCTGCGAGACGAAAGCCGTGCCAACGTACAGCATCACGTCATCTGCACGTCATAAACACACGTGATGTGGCTGTGATGGTTCTGTAGCTCTGGAAGGAAAACACACGGGACTCGCCGTAAGCTTGATCCACGTTTGACAGTCCTGGAAATGTTCTGCCCTCAAAGTTACGTCTTCAGCTGAAATCTTCAGACTTGTCGGACAGAGTTTGTGCCTGCAGCGTGTAGAGGCGTCGTTATTTATCTGGAGAAGATGCAGATCCGATGAGTCCAGCAACGGTAAGGATGAGCTCAGAGAAGCTCCACCAGGTGTCACATCATGCAGGAGACCTGAGGCAGGATGCAGACGGGGTGTACGGGCCGGTGTAATGCTGCCAGCCAGCCACACGGTGTCGCTGCTGCACACGGAACCGGCTGCAGTTTGGAAACTTGTGTCTGAATATCAGTTCAGCCGTCAATCACAGTAACGTCATCGCTCATGTTTTCAGGTCAGGCACCGGAGTCAACACAGTCGAGACTTAAAGTAAGACAACACTTTGTATCTTTAATGTTCAGTTTTGTTCTAATTTGCACTTCACATCTTTCACTACTGAAACTTTCTGCACAAGGCTTTGAACACTACATCAACAACAATCCACAATCTGAATACGTAATTCATGCATGTTATCACTATTGTCTGTACACAGGTCCAGAAGCTTGTCCAGCCCCCACCACGCTGCGATCCGCCCTCAAAAGGTTAGCTCCGCAGCTAAGTGACGTTCAGTGGCTTACGTTGGTGGAGGGTGCGGAGCCTCCTCAGGACGAGCGGCACCACAGTGGGATGAGGAATAAAACCGTCCCATTCCCTCGGGAGATGAAAAGGCATTTCTCCAGGAGAGAGATTCATGAACAGACACACATTCATTCCTTCATGTAAATAACGCCCGAAGGCTGAATGTCCGTCTTCAGCTCGTACCTCAGTTTATGATTTGTTGATCTTTAAGGTGTGGAATCTTTGGCCTTGTGTGTGGTTTTGCCTCAGTGATGAGTCCATGTTAGACTGTGTCCAGCCCAGAAACCTCAGCATCACAAAACCCACAAGCTGCTTCTGAACCAGCATAAACATTCATTTGTGTCAGGTTTTCATCCCCAGCATCTTGCTCTTCGGTGGGTTTCTGTCTTCCACTGAGCTCAAACGAATCTGAAGCTTTGACACTTAGCCTCCGTGTCTCTCCTCACACGGTGGTGACAGAAAGCAGAGGGTTGTATATTTTCTTTCCATCTGGGGACCTGGAGCCGTGAGCCAGCAGCTCTTGGATGGTGATCCAGTTGTCGAGGATGCGACGGTTCCGCTTCTTCATGATCTTCTTCTGGCTCAGTACCAGGATGTCGCTGCTGTGGGAGGTAAACTGGCCGTTCTGGGATGACTGGGCCTCCTCAGGGCCTCCCGATGTGGACGAAGGATCCCTGGAAACCAACGCAAAGACAAGTTCATTCTTATTTTAGGAAAATAATTTATGACGCGACAGAACTTCAATCTCTCCTGTTTCCACATCAAACCAACCAAACCTTTTCTGTTAAGAGCAACTTATTCACTGTTTTCTTACTTTATGCAGCTGATGACAGGATAATTAACTTTCTGTTCTGATGGACCTTCAGGGTTCTAACGCTCAGACCTCTACCTGTCTCCTCGGAGGTAGTCCAGGCGGCTCTGCATCATGAACTCTCTTCTTCTTCTGTATTCTCTGGCTCTCAGCAGCTGCTGCTTCCTCTCCTCTTTGCTCCAGTATCGACCCTGTTGGATCACACGTTAGTCTCCGGAGCCTTGATGACCCAAACCCAAACCGGTGAACCCACCGTGCGGACTCTACCTGCTTCATCTCGCTGGCAGCGTCGTCGTCGGTTGTCATGCCGCTTCGCTCCTCTCTGATTTTCATGGCTCTGGCCTTCAGGAGACGATCCCTGACCGGCCGCTTGGCCACGTATCGCGTGCCATCGCTCCGGATCTTCACCTGGACGGAAAGCAGAGCAATGAGCATCAGTAAGACGCTGGCCTTCATCTTTATGACCACACATTTACCTTCCACTCCATTCGCTGTGGCGAGGCTGTCGGCGATGACTGCGCCAGCCCAAGCGGTAGGACCAGTCCTAGCCGTGAGCTGCCTGAGTGATGGTCCTGCAGACTGCAGGGGGCGCTGTTTACACTCCTGGGGCTGGCCGGGCCGCTGCTCCCGGTACCGGCTCCTCTGTCCTCGTCCTCAGCCCTCGTTCTGTCCCTCAGCCTGTCCAGAGGGTCCACCAGGCCCTCAGAGGGCAGGGCCATGCAGCTCTGGTAGCGCTCTAATGGTTTGTTATGGCTGTGGTGTCGTCTGGTGAAATAAGGGCTGGACTCTGCACTTCCACCGCTGCTCCTGTTGGTGGCTCCACCTGCAAGAATGGATACATCAGAAATAGTCAAAGGCAGCAAATGAACAGTCAAAAGCTTTTAAACTTGCTCCCTGTCGTATACCTGCTCTAAAGCCCCGCCCTCCGTCAGCTACGCCCCTTCTTGAAGATGCCCCCACCTCTCTGGTCAAAGATCTGACGGTGGCAACAAACAAACAGCATCTGGTGTTACTTTAATAAAGGTGCAGGTTCACACAGTCAGTGTTAGTAGCAAGATGACAAAGACCTGAACTTGGAAGGTGTGGAGGGGGTGGAGCTTGAGCCGCCTGCCACGTGGCCATTGGCTGACTCGTATTTCCTGTAGGTGTTCGGGGAGAACGAGCAGCCGACATTTGAATGGCGTCGCTCCCGGTCTCTCCCATGATGCCGCGGTGTGAGGGGGGAGTTCAGTGGGGGGAAGCGACCGAGGGGGAGGAGCGGAGGTGGAGACATCAGGCGCCTGCCACCTTCGTCCTCCTCGTCATGCGGAGGCGGGATCTGCTCCGTGCTGACCAATGGCGTGCTCCGACAGCTCTCCCCTCCTGTGTTGTAGGCGCTGCTGGTGTCTTTGTCGTCCGATCGCTCGCGCTCCGGGAGCTCGTTGATGGCCGACAACTCGTGGCGGTGGTCGGCGTCGTCGTTTTCCCCGTTGTCGTCATCCATACCTGAAGAAAGGATTCAGAGACGTAAACAGCTGCGAGTAACTGTTGTAAATTCCACTCTGCACGCGTTTGCCATCTCCACATGTGTAACAAGCGATGGAATGAGTGGTTGTCATGGTTACCTGCTTCTGCCGCGGTCTCCTCCTCCATCATCCAGGCTTTCAGACACCTCTCTCTGAGTTGCTGCATTTTCTGCGCGCGGAGGATGTTGCGGCACTTGAACTCTAGGTGGCGCAGCTCTTCGTCGATGAGTGCCATCTCGTGTTCACTCAAAGGCTCTTTGCCGCTCACATCCAGCACCACAGACGAAGAAGCCTCCTCGTCTCGCGTGTCCGCGTCCTTCCTCTCTTCCGGGTCTCCCACTCCTGTCTCTGTGTCTTCCAGGTCACGTTTCGCTGCCTCTCGCTGCTGTTTCTCATTGCGTCTCTCATACTGGCACTTTACCTCCAGCAGCTCCTGGTATCTGTGGCACTCGTCCTCCGTCAGGCCCGGCATCATCATCATCATGGTCAGAGGGGGCTGATGGTGGTGGTGGTAGTGCTGCAGGCACACGAATAACTTCGCTGTTCAGATGTTCAGCTGGAGATCAATGAGCAGAATTTCATGAGGCTTGTGACAGGCGTTACCTTGTGGTGGTGATGGTGGTGCGGGCTGTAAGCTGACCCTCCTGTTCCCCCTCCAGCCGACCAGTCCACACCAGGAAGGGAGTCTGAGCTGGCCTGGAGGTCTCGCAGGTGGAGGAAGGGTGGAGTAACGTCTCCCCGTCCAAGCCCAGGGCTCGGCCTGGGGCTTGGGCCCAGGCCGGGGCTCGGTCTGAGTCCGGGAAACAAGCAGAGGTTTGCTGTGTTACACAAAAACTACACAACATAAACGGACATAATAATATGGAATTTATTCCAGCACTTAGTATTTTAACTGTAAATGTTGATGCTGGAACATACTCAGTGTCTGACGTCTGCCTTCAGAACCACCGAACCTGCCGTCCTACCTGGGACTGGGTCCTGGTCTGAACTTTCTGGTGCTGCCCGGTGTGTTGGTGGTGTTGGTGTTACAGGCGCTGGTCTGATCACCCAGCAGGTCGTGCTCCGACGACTCCTCGTACCGGGTGCTGTCATCCGTCCGGCCCACTCCGCTGTCCAGCTCCTGGCTGTTGGACAACAGTTGCGCCAGACTGAGAAGAGGCGGGAGGGGGACGGGGGGGTCTCTGTCCTCCTTCTGTCCTCTCTCTTCATCCTCTCCCTCTTCATCCTCCTCCTCTTCTACAGCCACGTCACCCCCTGCGCCTTCTCCGCTCTCCCCTGCCCCAGGGCAGGCCAGGCCTCCTCCTCCCCAGCGAAGGTGGTAGATGGAGCAGGAGGAGGCTCGAGGATTTGGGTGGAAGTCTCCTGCCTCCAGAGTCAGCTCCGTGTCCTCCTCTGGGTCGGCAGGGTTTTCATTCTGCAAGCAGGGTACATGTTGTTCTGTAGAACCTGGGTCACCTCAAAGATAACTGACACGTTATCACTGTGCTGTGCTGTGTTTGTGTAATGAAATAAAGGCACTGACAAAGCAGTCGTACTCCAGCCCGTAACATCGCTTTCATCTGCTCTCACGGATTCAGTCGTGAAGGACACACGTCGACAGCGACGCAGGAAAAGTCCTGTTATAGTAGGATTTGCTACTGAGAGCAGCTTTTGACCAGCAAAGCTCCTGCTGTAATGGAGCCGCTGCAGATGTTCCTGTGTTGCTTCCTGATCGTCGTCGCTGAGGCTCCCAACCGACGCAGCACAACCTCCACAGGTGCAGCGTCTCACAGCTTCCTGGGCTCAGACACGCTGACCTGCGTCGGGTTTGCTTCACGGCTAAGGGGCAAAGCTTGACACCAAGCACATTTATTAACCGCAGCTGTGAGTATTTCCGTCCTCTCGCATCACTTTCTAATTAGTTATTTGCTTAGTCGATGAAACGTCCTGACGCGTCCACGTCCTGACTGACAGGTCATTTCTGTGGAGATGTTGAGTGTGTTATAAGTGTGAGCGCGTCGTCCTGCGTCAGCAGATACGGACGCACTCTGGGAACTGCTGTCATCCTGCAGCCATTCGTCCTGGAGTGGAAGCTGGTCTGCAGCCATTTTCCCTGTGAGTCTGTAATAGGTCATTGTTTCAGTTGTGATGCTCCAGATGTTCTGTTCACCTGCTCCCCCTGGTGGCCGCTGCACACGCTTAATTAAGTCAGGTGGGTCTAAAAGAGCAGCGCCGGGAAAATATGGCTGACACGGCACGAGGGTCAGAGCTGGACCAGAGCAGAGCGGAGCCGAATCAGAGCCGTTTGTCATTGTCTGGTGCAGGGTACATCAATGTTTAATGCCTCTTTCAGAATTGTTTCAGCATAGAACAGTGGTTAGCATAGCCCGGCGGCTTGCATGTGTGGACATTAGCATAGCCCGGCGGTTAGCATAGCACGTATATTAGCATATCCCGCCAGCTTGCATATATGTACATTAGCATATCCCGCCAGCTTGCATATATGTGCATTAGCATAGCCCGGCGGTTAGCATAGCACGTATATTAGCATATCCCGCCAGCTTGCATATATGTACATTAGCATATCCCGCCAGCTTGCATATATGTGCATTAGCATAGCCCGGCGGTTAGCATAGCACGTATATTAGCATATCCCGCCAGCTTGCATATATGTACATTAGCATATCCCGGCAGTTAACATAGCACGTATATTAGCATAGCCCGGCGGTTAGCATAGCACGTATATTAGCATAGCGTGCTGGCAAGCTAGTGATGGGACCAGGTGCTAACACCACCTAAGAGAAGACCTCGGCCGGTGTCTATGAAGCCTTTTGAAAGGTCACCAACGTGGAGTAGAAGAGCTGCAGCAGCATATCGCTACGCGTGGTTTGACGTTAGCATGTTACTTCTCTAGTTGTGGTCCAATGGATGGGGGGTTGGCCCTGTAAGCCAAGTCCGGCAGGGCCCAATTTGGTGACCCTTGAGCAAGGCAGCGTGGCTGCCCACTGCTCGGGGTGTTTGTTCACGGTGTGTGTTTCACTGCTGTGTATTCACTTAAGGATGCAGAGCACAAATTTCCCCATTGTGGGATTTATACGGGTTCACTTTAGTTGCCAATAGATTCAAGAGTCTCCTCTATTATTATACACTCTTGAGGACCAGGACCATGTTTATTTGTTAACCAAAATAAAACTTTTAATTGACGACTGAATTGTCCTCTAATAATTTAGTCCCCAAGCAAGGAAAATATCAGGTCGCTAAGGTCACTGTTTGCGCTGAGTGATGTCAGAGTCTCCAACATCAGTATTCAAAGCAGAGAAACTCATTTCCACTCAGTAGATTTAAACATGTTGGCCACAGACGGAGGAATCAAGAACAAAAGGGAAACGAAAGAGATGAACACGAAGTCCCTGCTGGGAGAAGGCCTGTAGCAACACTGTCAGGATTCTGAGAAGAGGAGCAATTCTTCATAGATTCCCAGCATTGACACGTTACAGCAGCACGAGAGGACAAAAACAATGGGTGTAAGACGCAGTGTAGGTGTAGACAAGAGCTGAAAGTAGGTCAGTAAACTAGGCTACAGGGAGGTGAGTGATTAGACAGACTGCTGGGCTGGAAGTTAACGATGAGGCACCTGAACGTAAATATAACCTCCCTGACAGGAACGGAATCATCTGCATGTTTAAACTAGTGCTAAAGATCATTATGTTTATTTGGCTGGGGTGAAGCGTGAACTCCTGTGATGACGTCTACAGGCTTGTCAGGAGCTGGGACACTTGAGCACATGATGCTTTGACGTCCTGACGTGAAAATGTTTCTGCTGAGTTGAATGGTCGTTCATTCCTGAACAGCTGCTAACACCACTGCTCTGTCTGCTGGAGAATATGACAGAATATACGCTCTGGTCCTTTAAAGTAGCCTTTGTAAAACTGAAATACATTGACTCTAAACTAAAGGTAAGACTCAAATATGTTGCAGTAACACGTTAGCACTGACTGAACCATCTTAGTCTTCTGTGCTGCAGGTCAGTAAATGGTAGTAACGCTCCATTGTGCTGTAAATGCTCCTGTATTGGTCAGTATTCCTGTCTCTGTGGCGTTATCACGTTTGTTACTATGGTTACGGCAGCCCGGGTCCCATGAGCACTGATGTAGGCAGTGGCTTTATTGTGTCGTCATGAGACATTACCTCTGTGTCGGGCCGGGCCAGCAGCAGGGAGAAGTTGATGCTGTCCTCTCGGGTCAGAATGGCCACAGCTTCCTGTTGGTTCTGAATGTCCACTCCATTGATCTAATGGTGATGAGGAGCAGATGGATTCCTTCAGTACGACTTTAGTCACATCATGCAACAGTCACCAGTACAGGTACAAATAATAGAGCTCTGACATCGAGCCACCTGAAGGACACCTGCATTGAGGAGTCAGATAGAGATGAATGTATAGTGTGACAGGTGCTGGGAGACTCCATTGGTCCCAAATCTCTGTGGTGACTGCTGTCATGGCAATCATCTCTGTAACCATGGCAACGCCAGGTGCTTCAGCCCCCCACTACATCCCTGACACTGGGGTCAGTGTATAATTATTCAAAAAAGGAAACCTTCTGTATTCTCACTTTTAATGAGGCTATTTTTAGAGCAGCACCGACTGGAGAAGGTTAAAGTCTTAATCAAACTCTCACTGATGGCCAGCAGTGATGTGACTGGTTGGTGCTTTAACATAACTGTAAACTGAAAACCTTTGGATTTTAGACTTGCTGTACACGATGGCTCTGTCTGTCGGCTCCTGCTCTGAAAAGTCAGAATGTGCTGTTATAGATTTATTTTACAATAAAAAAAAGAAAAAACAGATGAATTCAATGAGTCATTGGAAATAGCCAGAATCCTTGATGTCGTCTTGAAGCAGTATTTCTGTAACTGGACGGGATCGTCTGGGTTTCATGCAAATGTCCAAAGCTTGATTTAATCTGCACATTCAGTTAATTTGTTGAACGTATTTGCATTTGTCCGCTTGGAGAAAAGCGCCTGAAGGTCAATGTTTGACATTTATGAATGCACACGTTTCACTTTACATCATTCTGTTGTCTTCAAAGTAAAGGATCCAGCCCCTGGTGAGGAGCTGGCAAAATGCTAATGACCAGACCCGTGAAGGCTCGAAGGTGCTGCCTGGTTCCAGTTCTTCTGTAGATGAGTCTGAACTAGTACCTGTAGTATCCGGTCGCCTTCTCTGATTCGTCCGTTTTTGGCTGCTATGCTGTTTGGATTCACCTAAAATAGTAACGAGATGAAGGTTGTGTTTATGAATGTAGAAGGAGAATCATTGTCTGATTGATGCAGCGTCCTTACCTCTCCAACGTAGATGCCCAGATCCTCTTCATCGTCCGTCCTGTAGCAAACCGTCAGACCCAGCTTCTCCTGCTGACTGGACTTGTACAGCTCCACCTCCTGAAAGAGGAACGTTTGGTCTGAGGTCCAGCTCACAGCAGGAACTGGCACAGTGAACGCGAGAGTCAACACGAACTAAGACGGGACAGTGTGTTTCAACTTTGACCTCTGCAGTGATCAAACCGAGTTGGTTCAGGAATCAGCAGAGCAAAAAGAAGAAGGTCCAAAATGAGTCGAGCCGCTTTTACAAGGACTTCGGTCAGTCTGACGTCTCTCAACAGACTGTAATCCTATAATAATGTTTCACTTTCAGTGTTCTGCTGGCGGTAAAGTAAAGTAAAGTGTCTTCACTGTTGCTGTTAAAATAAATACGTAAAGTGAAATGTTTCCATTACAATGTTTTCAGTCAGAGCGCAGGGTTGAGTTTGCGGTACCTCGTACTCCAGGTCGTCCTGTCTGTCCACCTGATGATTGGATACGTCAAAGTAGTCGTTGGGGTCGTTGTACTCAAACACACAGCTGCAGACAAAACAATCACTGTCAGCATTGGTTGTCTGATGTGCAGAGAATTAAATGTTATTAGAAGATGAATGTCATACAACTCATTGATCCCATACGGTCCCGTGGCATCAGGAAGGGGGGGTGAGGCGGGCGGTGGGGACGAGGAGCCTCCTCGCCCTTGGTGATGATGGTGGTGGTGGTGGTGACCTCGGCTCCTCCCCAGCGTCACGATGTTCTGGAAGCTGATGTCCGTCTGCGTGGCGTTGTCCACGCAGTCTGGGACGGCCACCATGGCAACAGAGGCGAGGGAGGAGCTGCCCGTACCAATGCTGCTGCACATTAACGTACCTGAGGGCAGGAGGAGGAGGAGGCTTATGTACAGGTTATGTACAGGTACACTTCACTCACTGTGACGTGGACGCGTTTAGGTTGAATGTGTTTTTGTCAAATAGTTTTCAAATATTTCCCAAACTTGATGAACTGAAGCTAATAAATGTAAAAAGATGTAAATTGTGTCTTTTCAGGTCTGTCTGTGATGAACCGGTGACTTGTCCAAGGTGAACCTCACAACCCCAACGACAACAAAGCGATTGGAGAGGAGTAATTTCATACATCGGTAGGTAAAGTAAGTTAAGTTAAGAAGAATAAACAAAGCAAAGTGGGTTTAAGCTCTAAAGCTGCAGAATCTAAATCTACTGCGTCCACAGAATGAATTCTTTCTTAGCGGGGGAGACGAAACCTATCGGTACAGAGACTACAACACAGCGTTAACATCTTTTCTGATGTAATTGCAGAGTGATAACAGAATTACTTGATATTTAAGTTTAATGTCTGCAGATATGAGGAGGAGGGAGCAAGATCAAAGATGAGACTGTGCCGAGACAACGGATGACAAGATCTGAAGGGATGTAACGAGGGAAAAACATGTGAAAGAAGAGATGAGTGGCAGCAAAATGATGCTGAAGCAGCAGATGAAAAGGAAAAGAGGCAGAAACACCTGCTGGTTCACCTTTCCTTCTGTGACTCTTGCGGATAGAGCTGCTTTGGTGTAAAGGCTCCTGGGAGGCTTGTGCTCGGTCCAGTGGGAGCTGGGAGGGTCGTCTCCCTCTGACCTGCAGTGAAGTGAAGACGTGCATTTATTAATAAAATGAACCTGCACGAAAGCCGGTGAAGAGGACAGGAAGTCGGTGATGGAGCAACAATTAATGATGGGTGGCAGCTTCCTGGAGCTTTACCTTAATGTTTCCGTGTCTCTCCATCGGCCTCAGGGAGTCACTCCAGCCTTTCTGCTAATGAGGGAGACAGCGATGGACGTTACTGAGGTCAGGTGGAGTCCAGATCTAAAGTGTTGTAGACTTCAGTCACAGTGCAGCTACAGAACACTTTAAATGGAAATGTGGACGCTGCGAGGTGTCTTTCATCAGCTGTGACTGGACGGGTGTTATGCGCTTGTACTATAATACACATGAAGAAATGTGGTCAAAGTTCAGATCAGAATTAATGATAATAATACGACTGCGTCTCTGTTACTGGGGTTCAGTGAACGTCTGCAGACACGTGATGGCTGAAGATGCTGCCTCCAGGTGACACACACACCAGCTCATGAATACTTGCATGTGTGCACACAGACACACACCTCTGCCCCCGCTGCCTTTGTTTTAGAGCTGATTTATGCATTGCCCAGCCTCTGGTGTGTGTGTCAGTGAAGATAAGGCCTGAGCCACTCGGCACCACAGTCATCTGTCAGGCCGCTGAGCGTGTGTGTGTTTCAGATGCCATTAAATGGGTCAGCCTGGAATATTCACCCTGACAATCCTCATTTCTGTGGCAGACGCCGTGTGTGTGCTTACACGTAACCAGTGGTTCTTGCTCATGGAGAATCATCCTGGTTTAATTACATCTGAGGTCGGCACCTTTTCTCTGTGGTTGAAGCTCCAGCTGTATGTTAATTCATAATAATTCATGCAACTAAAAACAGTACTTGGTAGCAACTACACGGTCAGTGTGTCCTTAAACTGGGGCTGATATAAATAAAATGTGAATTCATTGGTCTGAAATAAACACTTCACTGGTCTACAAACTGAAACTACAGAAATCCAGGCTTCTGTAACAACCGAAGGTCCGACAGTAAGAAGTAGCTCTAGCCGAGATTAGCAGGAGAGTGACGTGTCCCCTTCAGAGCAACGTGGCTGTCAGTCGATCACCTCCTGTTCTAGAGAAACGCTCCTACACACAGATGGGTTCCGTTCCTTCAGCCTCCTCGTGTGTTGGTCGGTTCCTCCGTGTTCAGAAACTCCTCCAGCGCGGCCTCGTCTGTTGGCTTTTTATTTCTCCTCCAGTGATGATCACGTCTCCCTGCTGCTCTCGTGCTCATTGTCCTGAACGGGCTCCGCCACAAACCACAGCTAAGTGAAGTGTGAAATGAATAAGCCACACGTGAACTGGCTTTAACTAATGGAGGTTTCAGTTCGGTTGGACCGGGTGAAGCGCGGTAGCTCTGAATCTGAATCTGTCCCTCAAATCCTGCTGTATCTTAGTGAAGTCAGATGGTTTGAAGAGTTTAAGCCTAAAACAGCTACGTCCAAATTTACAAGACAAATCATCACGTGAATGTTCATGTCACTGGACAGGCTGAGACGTGTTGCATTAGCTGTGAGACGGCGAGCGACGCGTGAACATGCAGCTGACGGTGGCTGTGCTTATCGTTCTGTGTGTGGAGGTCTGCGTCAGTATCGCGTCCTGGAGCTTCAACCTGTTTTCCCTCCCTGCTCATTAACTATTTACTGATTCCATCAACGCACACGTTCTCTCTCTCCTCTGACATTCCACTAACAAACACACACACAAGAAAGAGATGAAGAGGGATTCATTTTCATTCCCAGCAGGCTGAGGAAAGGGGAGACGCTATAATAAAGCCTGTGGGAGGAGGCGGTGAGCGAAAGAGGAAGGCAGAGAGGATGAAAGTGAGGGAAGGAGGCTCAATGTGACTTCCAGTATTTCTCTCCGTTCACCTCTGACCTCTGTGAAACTGTGGATTTAATGGCTAATGGAAGTCGAGACGAGACCAGAGCTGAGGATCACAGGAAGCCCCAGCTGATGAAAACTCGATGGCTGCTGAGACCTGATCTACTGGTCGTGTTCCCACATTGTGAAAGAAACAACTGAAAGCAGAAAGTGGGGTTGTCGTGTTTTTTCCAAACTAATCTGCAAACATGAGTTTTCCAGCCTGAAGGAAGAGGAAGCAGACACACGTGACTGTGGAGCAGACGCTGTCGATTCTCCTTTAATTGAGACTCCAAATTCAAACAGGTCTACATTTTAGCTTCAGGCCTTTCACTGAGACGTCTGTCAGAGCTGTTTTTAATCTGCTCCGGGTTCTCATCACCGATCACACCGTGGACCTGTCTGCTCTGTGACAACGTTTAGTTCCTGTCTTCTACAAACTAATGGAGCAGTAGAGAATCCAGACTTTAGACAGACCCACAGCTTTGAGCCTATGAGACGTCTTCCTTCAACGTGGGGGCGTTAAACGATCGACCAGTTTAGAAAACTGAAAGTCACCCACAGTCTGTACACGCACGGTTCACACCTTCACTTCTGAGGTCAAGGCTCCTTTTCCCCTCATTGAGCTTCTGTGTTGTTCAGATTCAGCTCATTTAAATTATGAGCCTTCAGCTCTGCCAGACATTACAGAACACGCTTCACCGTCATTGGTCTCGTATGTAAATCTGCACAACTCGCTGTTAGCATTCACGGCATAACAACCATTATTTTCATTTCTACCGTCGCGCCGTCGTCTCTGTGAATAATGAACCTTCAGAAGCAAAAAGCTGCTGTGACATATTCGAAATGTTGCTGTTTGTTTATTTCAGTTCAAGTATGAAAAGTCACATCGACTTGAAATATTCTTTAAAGTGACGCTTTCATGAAATCGTGTTCTGGTAATTCATGCTCCTCCAGCGAGAAGCCAGAGACGAGCAGGTGACTAACGTCAGATTATCTGCATCACGTGTGTTTAAGATTCATAACTGCTCAGCAATCCTGCTCCGTGGCATCATTTCCCTCCTGAGGCTGCCTGATGATGTGGTCCCCTCCTCATTTTCATGCAAATGCTCCGCTTTACATCAAACTGTGGAGATGTTTACTCCCTCTCTCCTTATGTTGTGTTACTTCTGATGAGGTTTGTGGCTTCTCTCTACGGTTTGTGTTGGTCATTTGACCGTCCAGCCTTCCAGCTTCTGACCCTGCTGTGGCTTGGTAGCAACATGTTACCACCTGGTGGTCGGCTCTGATCCACAGCTGCATACCAACGAGCTGACTCTGCCTCTGGGGAGCTTGTCTCCACCGCCGACGCCTAATGATCCGGCAGCTCATTAAGACTAATGTAGTTTTGACGAGTCTCCGATAGCTCAGGTCCTTAAAGAATAACAAGCAAAGGATGTGTCAGATAATGGGACAGGATGGATTTCTCTCAGCGTTCTCACAGTTTTTCCACCTCGTTTTCCTAAAACTGTATTTGTGGAACTGGGTCTCAGATGAGTCTCCTTGGAGTCAGGCTCGGAGGGTTTGTTGCATAAAGTGGCCTTTTGACACGTTTCCACTTTTGCGTCCCCGGAATGAAATCTAAACTACGTGAGGCCTCGTGTGGATTAGCATTAGCGTAGCTTTGTGCTTCTAGCCTCTTGTAAATTTCACTTCCATGTAACCCGGTTGTTTCGTGAAGGACCCAGAAACAACAGCAGCTCTGTTCTTCGCATGTCGCTGAACAGACGGACGTCAAATGAATCATGATGGATGCTGAAATTCTGCTTTACCCGGTTATGTCACTTTTCTGCTGCACTGGAGCAGATTCTTTCATGATCTGGGATAACTGTGCTCTCTGAGGCTGCATCAACACTCCCAACCATCTTCAGCTGGAGGTTGACTAGTAAAAATTGAATTTACAGGCGTAGGATGAGTGAATCTAATCTTCTGCTTTATGGAGAAACGTGGAAACAAGCAGATTAGGTCGATTTTCACGATTGATGTTCAGCATGAGTTGTTTTCCTGTACATTTTTACTAAATGAAGCTTTTAGTCCTGAGTCAAGCTTTTACTTTTTTTTTTGTTACTTTCACTTCAGTTTTCTTTGTTTAACTCGTTTTTCTCAGCTGAAGGCAACTCAGATGTTGAACAAATCTTTTACTTAATGATACATATGTGGAGTCTGTCATTCATCCGTCTTTCTCTCTGAAATGATACCAGCGACAGTAAAGTGTGTGTGCGTGTGCGCTCGTTACTGCAGATCTGCCATCTCCAGTGTGAGAAAGCATAAATACAGCTTCCCTAATGACCCCAGTTACTGTGGCAACAGTATCCCATCGAGACAAATCTGACAGGAAAGAGAGGAGATGGAGGGTGCAGGGAGGGAGGAGAACCAAGAGGGGGAAAGAGATGGTGGGATGGATTCAGGGCGAATAAGAGGCTGAGTCTCGTGTTGCTTCCTTATTAGATCCAGACCTTGAAATATCCAGAACCTGTGAAGGATTTTTCAGGCCAAGGTCTGTGCAGGTGGGGGAAGGTGAGAGCCTGTGTCCATTACGCTGCATTTAAACTACCTCAGCTCAATGTTCGGGGCAAAATCCAGGAGGTCCTGCAAGAACGGCTACAAAATAAAACCAGTTGTCTTCAATTAGCAACGAAGTGTTTAGTTATGGGTCCGTTCATATCAGGCGATATATGAATGAACGTTAATACACGAGTCAACGCCTGCAGCCAAGGCTTCTCCAGCCCTGCTGCTGTCTGTGTGTGTATAATATTTGATAACTTTAATTATAAAGACATCTAAAGGAATAGCAAAAACAAAAAATGCAATTGCTATACGAAAATAATTCATTTCCTTCTCATTATAAGATAAAATACTGGAGCGATAAAGAAGAAGAGTTAACGAAAGAGTCAAAGGCGATAGAAGAGGTAGAAGATTAAAAATGGGACGGGAAAGATGGTTTATTGAAAAGAGTCAGAGGTTCTGTATCAGGTGGAAGGAAATGAGAGCGGAGGGGAGTTAAAGAAGAGATGAAGGAGATAAACAAGTGTCTGCGTTTTGTGTTTGTCTGCTGTGTTCCTTCAGACGAGGCGACGAGGCGGAAGAAGCCTCTACACACAGCTCACGCTTACTCTGCTGATCCTCCGGCACCACGAAGCGCTTTGATTTCAAGAAAACCTCAGTCGGACAGATGGAGCCTGAAGCCGTCACAGAGGCGTTTACATGCTCTGAGGCAGCCATCTGTGAATTCACTGTAAAAGTTTAATTCATTCACTAAAGGCAGTGACGACAAACCAAGTAAATCACGAACGGAACGAGTCTGAGGAAAGAGTCGGGCAATGAATGACACCCGTCTCCTTCTTCCTCTTGTTTTGGTCTCGCACTTACTTGCACACAGACTAAACACTGTTTTCATGTGCATCTGCTGCAAACATCAGCGTTTTTCTGGGTATCCTTGACTTTTCCTACTCGTCCTAGTGTTCCCATCTATCATTGACTTTATAAATGAGCTTCACACTCAGAATGAACCTGCATCCCCGTCTCCTCAAATCACATGAAGTCATCAGAATCCATTACAGACCTCATTAATCACGCGCGTGTACACACACGGACGCGGCGGCGCCGTCTCACACTCACCAAGGTGACGGGGTCGCGTGTTGGTGAGACAGGTTGGCATAATGAGGCGGTGACGGTTGCTAGGGCAGAGAGGGAGACAGAAGGATGCTTCTGTGTGACAAACTTTAAGCCGACTGATCTGAGGTTAAAATGCTTCTTCAGCCTGTTTACACGTAGTTAATACGTCGTGGAAACGAGCAGAGATGTTCTGCTCAAAGATGTATTTTAGGTTCAGAAGTGTTTGTGACAGAAGAGGTTTGACTTTGCATTTCAGCTGTTGCACCTGGAAATAACTCCACAAGGAAACGTGTGACTGTTTTCATATTCCTGCAACGGAGAGATGGACTCATGTGTAACAGCCTGGCCCTCATAAATAAACATGAGTGTTGGAGTGGAAAGCTTCACTCCCACGGTTTCTCCAGCCCAAACCCGCAGCGGAGGAGCAGGAAGACGTTGGGTGGGAAGTAGAGTCCTACCAAGCTTCCACTTTGGTTCACACTGCAGCTTTATTTCTATCTGTTGAAGAGGACGGACGAGTCAACAACTGGCCTAAAGGCCTAAAGGTTTATTCACCACACAACAATCAACCAGAGGTTATGATCCATGTTCTACTAAAGAGTAACAGCGGCTCAGAGCCAGAGACCTTTTCATCAGTGTCTAGATCAGAGATCACACCGTTCTCTTCATGTGCAACAGGAACTGAATGTGTTCAGCACCGTGGACCTCAGTCAGTCTGAACGTCACATACCAGAGAACCGTCGAAAGCATGTTTCAGCACCTAAATGTCAACCTTCACAGGCCTCGTGTCATAAAACTCTGCTTTTACTGAGCTTCACTAGTTTCACGAATCAGGTCGTCATTCTGGTGACGCACCAACATTCCAGTCAGACGTAAACTTAAAGAGCTTTGACTCTGTCCTCACAGTTTTTCATGCGGGCTGGTTGGCAAATTAAAGCGTTTCCTCTGAACTGAAGCGTGGAAGCGTGAGCGAGGCGGAGAGAGTCCGCTTTGACTTTCTGCTGCCAGACCAGAAAAAATCAACACGATGTCAGCGACGACCTTTGAGCAGAGAAGAGAACCAGCTGCAGTGATTAGTGGCCTCGTAGTGTCACACACACACGTACTACGACCCAGCAAAATACTGATCAAATCCACTGAACTGTGCCTGTTTCCTAAAGTCCAAATGTGAAGAACACGTGTTGTTCAAACATCTCATTTGATGAAACAGCCAGTTGTTGTTCCTTCTTACCTGGAACATGACCCGGTACTGCTCCTCTGGACGTTTGACCACACACATGTTGCAGCCCATGATGACGCCTTATCTCCTTCCTCTCTCCAGCTCGTCTGTGTGACCTTTCACCTGCGGGTCCGATGTCAGGTCAGTCCTCGACGTCCGCTTCCTCAGTAGTTTAGAGAGATTCTCAGAGATGTATTGTCTAAGATGAACTCAGCTGAATGACGCTGAGCCTTGGTGAGAGTTGGAATCACTGCTGTAAGATCCTTTATGGAGGAAGACATGAGTCTTCTGATCAGGTTCCCATGAGATTTAAATGTTTTGTGCTGTTTGTATAAATACAGAAAACCTGCTTTTATTCAAGCATCCTCATTAAAGCCAGTTACTTAAAAAATCTGTGATATCTGCCGTCTTAGCTTCTCCAGCCTGCTTCACTTCGCAGATGCTTCGCTCTGTCAGACGTCACCTCCTCAACAGAAGCATCTGTGTCTTCACAAAGTCTCGCTCCTGATTAAAAACCCGGGTTCACTTCCTGCCGTCTTTCTTTTCTCCTCCGCTCCATCACTGAAGACACAAAGATGAAGCGAGACAACGGGGCAGGACCTCGTTTCATGTGCCGTCCTGCGGGTGGCGACGTCGCGTCCTCTCATGAGGGTGAAATGTTCATTTTTATTCAGACAGATTGGTCCAGCTCTGCAGGGGAGGAAGAGAGACGAAGAGCTCAAAGCTGCTCAGAT
The DNA here is from genome assembly GCA_030770545.1 of Macropodus opercularis. NCBI lineage: Eukaryota > Metazoa > Chordata > Actinopteri > Anabantiformes > Osphronemidae > Macropodus > Macropodus opercularis. The sequence continues at coordinate 17,295,582 of CM061095.1, forward strand.
TGTGCTTCAAAGTGCAGAAAATCTCAGTTTGTGGGCGTAAAGACAAACAGTTGAACTGTTCCTGATGAAGGTGATGGAGGGAGGAAGAGGACGCGTGTAACGCCTGGGGCGATGGAGGCGTTGTTTTATCAGTCAGAACCGAACAGCAGCAATATTTAATATGTGAAGCTGTCTTCACTTCTGATGTTTGTCATCAGCTTCTTATTTCTTCTGGTGTGATTAATAAGACATGAAGGAGAAAAGGGAAGAAATAACAAACTCCTGGGGCTGAGAACTGTTCAGTGATGAGTCGGTTCAATAATTCATCTGGAACTCAGCGGGTCTTTAAAGCGTCTCTTCTCCTCACATCGACAACAGCAAACAGAGCCAGATATTAAATATGATCAATAATGAACCAGAACAGAGAGATTTCACTGAGTGCGAGTCAAATGGTGAGTTTTATCAGAAATGGGCTGATTCAATCATTTATCTAAACATAACTGGGTTAAAGATGTTAAGGCCTGAACGCGTCCAGTGTAACTTTGCTCTGACGTCACAGTGATTCAGTTTAGTTCATGTTTGGTGTTGTTTAGAGTGGAATTAATATAAAAGACGCATTTAATGTTGCCTCCGTTAAACCCGAATCCCAGTTGAGGGGAAGATTTGTCTTCTGTGCTTTAACTGTTAGATTGTTGGAGCCAGTTCAGTTTTTTGTGCTTCAACGTGGATCTGTGGGGGTAAAATCTGCAGATTTGAGACCAAAGTCAGGCTTTGCTCACTCAGTACAACTAAAGATTTACTGAACCCTCCAGCAGCTCAACCTGTTTGGAAAGGATCGTTTCTACCCACGTCCGTGTGACTGTCCCACTCAGGTGGTAAAGCTGCAGCGTCTTCAGCTTCTGATCTGAGGCCTGTTTGTTCGCTCTACGGCTGCTCGGGTTCAGGGCGTCTGTCCTGCTTCTATTCCCGTTGTGCTTTTGTTCCTGGAGAAACAGACTCTGGTGCATTAACAGATCTGACTTTTCAGATCCTGGTGCTGTTTGCAGACGATTACTTTCATTTTCCTTCACTCTCCTCACTGAGGCTCTGCAGAGATGAAACACCTGTCTCACTCGCGTCCACCACAGATGGTCCTCGAGATGGAATTAGCCCTCAGAAACATGACGGACGACGGCACGCGACGCTCTGCCCGGATTACCTGCTGCTCCTGTCACTGAACATCACTTATCTGCTTTTATCAGTCGACCTCTGCCTCCTGCAGCCGTTATCTGTCATCCACACCGGCTTCGTACGACTCAATCCTCCCGCAGGTGGGAAAAGCCGCTTAGCAACATGTGACAGAGGAGGAGAGTAGAAGTCAGGAAAACGATGTCCTGGAAAGATCTTGTTTTAAGAAACATCTACTGCGTCTCACATCGGACTTAAGGAATCGCTTTCCTTGGTCGGTTTCAAAAGTAAAATACAAAAGTTGTGCTGAACCCAGAATAATCCAGTGAGGTGAAGACCAGCTGCAATGAAATCTGGCTTATTCTCATGGGGTTTTCTTCTAAAATCCTCCTCCAGCACCAGGACTCAGGATGAGGCTGTTCTGACATCGGCCTCTCCTCGTTCCCTTCATCCTTTGTTTTTCTCGACTGCTCCGATGTTTCTCCACGAACGTGAAATCCAGCTTAGTTTCGCTCCTGGACACACAGACAGAGAAATGAGACTCTCGCTGGTTTAACACGCTGCCATGACCAGACACAGGCGGGTTTCTACTGACCTTTATGAATAATGACCTGTCTTACATTTCAGGTTTAGTTCAGCCTGTGATGTGTGATGCATAAAATCCAACATCTGCATTTTATCAAATCATTTTCTAACCCTGCAGATGCTTTTTTAGGCAGAAACATCATCAGGTTGATTCCTTCACAGCTGAACTCGTTGGAACGTTTAGAACAGTTAGAGTTAGGACACTCAGCTAATGTCAGTCAGTCCCAGCTTTACACATCATTAATGACATCATTGGTATTAATGTTACGAGTCATTGGTTGAGTCAACTTTTTAGTTTGCTCATTTTCTTCCTGCACTGGCATAATTCAGACAGAACGTGAAGTAGAAATAAATATAAATCATCAGTCAGTAGCACCTTCCCAGATGCGTTGGCATCCGTCCACTCCGTTGTTTCCCAGCGGACTCAGCCTCCGAGTCCTCCCATCGAAGGTGGTACTGGCCTGGACCACGGTTCTGCACCGGATTCTCCTGCTTTCCCTCAGAGTCCTGCAACGTGTCCAGTGCGTCCGACCCGGTGATGAGATGTTAAATCCAGGCTGTAGTGGATCAGGACTGAGCCGGCAGATCTGCAGCGCTCTGCTCGCTGCTCTCTCTCCTTCTGCAGCATCCTCCCCACGCTGGAAGAGCAGCAGCCTCCTCGGCAGCACAGACAGCCAATAACCTGCAGCCGGCAATTAATTTTCCTCCCAGCGCTGGTTTTCCCTCCTCCTCCCGCTCTGCCTCTCCCTGCCCTCCCCTCCTTCCTCTTCCCTTTTGCTCTCAGCCTCTTCTTATTGTTCTGTACCTGTTCATTTATCTCTGACATTCACATGTTCCTCAGCACACACATGTAAACGTGTTTTTGTTCCTCCTCCTCGGTTTCAGACTCATATCCATCAGGGGAGTCCTCTCATCTGAGGTTCCTCCTTCCAGAGACGAGGTGGACGCGTCACCCTTAGACGACAATAAAGACGATGTAGTTTCAATCGCTGGTACAGGCAGCTACAGCTTCTTAACATTCATAACAGACGTCGCCTCTAGTCCAGCAGACGTTAGAACTTAAGTCCAGGCACTTCCCACTGGAGACGATGATGATTTTGTGGCCTGAACCGGCTGAACAGCTGCCAGCGTGATCGTCGGCCGTTTCACGAACCCGCACCACGTTCATTCTGGACCTAAACCAACCAGGTTTACGCCTGCGTCACGTGGCGGCGCTCGTTGTTTTATGTTAAAGCAGGAGGTTGGAGAAGCCAGCTACTGCCTGGAGCTGCGCCGTTGAGCAAGGCCTTCAACCCATCGGCTCATCTTCAGCTTTTAGCTGCATATGTGACTTGACAACAGGATCATCTGTCCTCAATGGGAGGGAGGAGCAGGGTGTGTGTGTTCACTGACATTTTAGCTGGACCTCAGCTTCAGAGTAGGTTTAGCCACGTTACATCACTCGATGTTCCCACTAGTAGAGTAGGACAGTTAATGACTCCAAGCGTGTGTGAACACGGAGCAGCTCACCCCCAACCCATCGGAACCGCTCAGTGGTTCGATCTTCTTACGAGCTGCAACGGCAAACATTGATTTTTGATTAATGTGATGAGAGGTTGAAGCTGCACAGGCCACAGACGCAGGACGCATCATCCTGCTTGTTGCTAGGCAACTCCAAAAATAGATGATGCCCATGACGGTGCCAGCATCGCTAGCTAATAGATGTAGATAGCTGAGGAATAATAACTCAGACAGACGGGAGCTGCTGGTCCTGTGGTCCGCTCCTACTCTGCTCCTTCCTTCAGATAGAGGTCAGAGTCCTGTCTGCATGTTATCCCCACGTATTTACTGTCATGGAACCTCTGCAGGGTCTGGAGAGGTTCAGTCACAGGTGCTAATTATCCATTTGACTCCGTCTGCTGATCACAGGAGACGCGTCTTATGGCGCATTTTGTGGCTGCGCTCGCACGGGTCGTCGGTGCAACCTGTGACCTGGCGTTTGTCTCGACCGTTGGACGTGTGTCCCGACCCTCAGGACGCACATCAGCTGTACGCTTTGTAAATGTCTCGTGTTAGCCGGGCCGTGGAGGGTTTAACCACGTTGTAGAGGACCAGCGCTCTGTCACAGGAGGAGGCGGGGGAGGGTAGATGAGAGGACAGGTGTAAAGCAGCACAGCTGAATTCCCAGCGCGCTCAGTCGCCTCTTCTGTAGTAAAACCTCAAGCTGCTCCAAACCACGCGTTAGCTTCCCTGATACCTGCTAGAACTGTTGCAACAAACCAAAACAGATCGAACTGGAAGATGAAGGAAAGTGTTAATGTATCGTTTCATTTCGTGCTGGGGTTCGCGTTTGCCGTCGTAACCGCGTTGGCGTCTTTATGGTTCTTCTGACTTCCTTTGCTGGATGTAGTGACAAACGGAAAGGCGGTTGTTATGGCAACCACCAGCAGATGTTCCAGGCCCGGCTGAACCTGGCTTCAGAGCAGGGTCAGAGGCTGTAGCGCGTCAGCGTTAATCAGCAGGCCGCCCCTCCTTCGTCCTCATCCTCACCTCCCTCTTCATCATCACTCCTCCCCATCCTCCCTTTGCCATCCTTTCCTCATCATTTCGTCTCCTCCCCACCAACCCTTCTCTTCCTTCGGCTCTTCTTTCCTCCTCCCGTCTTCCTCTCCTCCTCCTCCTCCCTGCTGACAGTGAGTCCTGTGAGAGCAGTTTATCAGCTCAACACAGTAATTACATCGACACAGGGAGAGGAGACGCTCTGCAGTGTCAACACTCTGCTGCCACAGACACACACAAATACAAATATAGATAAAGACACACAACAGAGAGGCAGACAAGCGCACACACAGTTCTAGACGCTCACACAAACACTGGTGTGTAACATGTACATGGACTCACACTCTTGTTTGTGCACCTTTGCTTCCTGTTGACGTGTGTGTTGAAGCGAATCTGTAGCCGAGGCATCGATTTGTCTCTGTCACTGTAGCGTTTACACTGTGTGTGTGATTTATTTGATATCTGTCGTGTTTATTAATCTCAATTTGATTTTGCAGGATTTGCAGTTTTAGGTTAGTGAAATGATGCTTTCAAGGACCAAACTCAAAATGTGTAAAGACACAAAAAACAGTTAACGCGCTCACTGCGGGCCGTAGCAAACACAACGTCTCTCACGCACCAGATCACGTGGTTTAATAATTTAGTGCGGACGGAGGTGAACAGACGTCACCAGCATCTTATGTCTAATATAATCTGAGTATCAAGAACTAAATAGGTGTAAATTCACCTTTTCTCAGGTTCTAAGGACATGGACTGATTTTTAAGACAGTTCTAAGTCTGTTCCAGGACCAGCTGCCAGTAGCGGCTCCCTGGGTTTCATTCTGCAGACGTTAATGAACGAACTTTATTATGGATATTTATTACGGATTATGTCACTGGCAGACGAAGAGAATAACTAAATGATCTGTTCCACTATTCAAACAGCTGGACCTGCTCTTCTCAGATCAACAACCAGTGTTTTCATGTGTCAAAATCCATTTTCTCAAAGAGCCTGATGGCGGAGTGAGAGCGGAACCACTGGAACGTCCACAGGCTGTAATCTTCACACGCTCCGCGGGTTAAAGGCTCCACAGGCGTCATCATCACGAAGCGGCAGACGGGCGACCTGACGTTCCGTCACACAGGTTGTGGGTTATAGTGAGATGACGAAAGAGCAGCAGCATCTTCCACTTACAGTGTCTGAAGCGTCTTCGATCGACCAGAACCCAAACACAGACGCTGGATCCCCCTCCTGCTTAATTCACTGTTTCTGGTGGAACTATGTCATTATCTCAGGGAAATAATGTTCAGTGATTAATTAATATAGATGATCGATAACAACATAACAGATAAAGACGTTTTAAGTTCAGTTCAGGAGAAAACTCGTTTCCCAAACGTGCTGAGATCCTAGAGACACGAGAAGAGCAGCAGGGACGAAGCGTCTTTTTCACCTCGTCTGCTTCGTGTGTAACTTTCATGGTTCGTGTTAACCACATTCCTCCTGCTCGTTTTTCCTGTTTCTGATTTATCTGTGTTGGTTCCGTCACAGCCGTCGTCTTTCTGGCTGCTGTGACGTCACGCTGTCCTTTCTGCATCGCGTGACCTCGCTGTGACCTTATGGCTACTCAGACTGACGACGCTGGATGCCTGACATTTGTCATGTGCTGACTTCTCCATCGTGTTCTTCTCTTGGCGTCGATCGAGGCCGGATTTGTTTGCCACAGATAGATTTAGTGCCGCAGAGGGAAGGATGGAGCGAACGGCGGCAACAAGTCTCCATGTCTGTACTAGTTTTGTTCCATTGTCAGCATTTGTGGCTTGGAGCCATAGGAGCCTCGTGAGGAATCGTTGCTGCCACCTTGTGTACGAAGGCAGCTACTGTCGAATGTCACAGCTTTAAGGCGGAGCTGCAGGTCCACGTGTTCTCCGCTGGGCGGCAGCACAGAACCAGTGTGATGTCAGCGGTTGGTCAAACCCGAGCGCGTTCGCAACAGGAGGATTGTGGGAAACCGCCAGCGAGTGATGTGGGAGCAGGTCGTCTCTCTGCACCAGGCTCCTTCCTTTCGTCTGTGTCTCCTCATTTTAGCTGCTGCCTTCTGTTGTGTTGTGTAGCGTCTTCTGTAAAGACTCCCACGCAGCTCGCAGCTCTGCATCCCACTCGCTGACCCGAGGTCAGAGGTGACGAACCAGAAACCGAGCCCAGCAGGAGGCAGGACACTGGTGACAAACACACTCGTCACAACATGGGACCACGTCAGACGCCTGCGCACACAAATCACGGCATCGCTCGCGCCCCTCGTCCTCCTACTGATGCTCTGGCTAATTATACCTTCTCCAAGTCGCTGCTGTTCTAATAGGAGCAGAGGAGTTTGAGAATGATTCTGAAGCTTCTGTGAGCTCATACTACTCAGCGCTTACATGCGTTTATTACAACGCAACGGCTCAATCGGACCATCTTCTAATGACTCTGGGGCTAAAAGGATTCCTGCTGAACACACTTGTCCCTTCTCTGACCAGAACCAGAACCTCTTTGCCTTTCCACACCCTCTTGGTTTTCTTCTTGTCTGTCCTTCAGCTTCACATCCTTCTTCTTCCTGATCCTGATGTTGAGCTGGATAAAAGCCTCTGATGCCCGTTTGGTGCCGTAGACTCTGCTGATGTTCTGCTCGGTGCCGTTGTGGTACCAGTATGTTCAGAGTGTGTAGCTCAGCTTGTGCACACAGAAACTATTTAGCATTTCGATTTTATTGATTTGTGTGGAGAAATCTTCTCTTAGTAATCAGCCTCTATAGAGAGAGAGTAGGAGGGAGTCAGAGAACCGAGAGGGAGGAGAATGTGAAAAGAAAAGGAGCAGCGATACCGAGCCGAGCGGCTGCTTCCACACCCGGCACACAAATCACCGACGTGGCCGCTGAAGATGAAACGATAAGCTGCCAGTCATTGGGTCCCAGCAGCCAGAGTCACGCGCCACATACGTGTGGATGGACTGAGCATAAAAGGTCTCAGCCACAGCGTTTGGACTGTAGAGCTACTGGATAAAGTCACGTCTGGTCAAACCAACTACATCAACTCTGACCGTGCTGCCGCTCATGGACCGAAGGTGGAGGCTTGGGGGGCAGCTGGCCTCAGAGCTGTAGTTACACATTTGATGGCATCTTCACTGGTTCACTAATGATCTGATGACAAAGTTTCTCTCACTCCCTTCTTTATATTGACTCCAAAATGGCCGTCAGTGGGATCCTGGTTTCCTGGTGTGACGTCATCTTTATGCCGAGCTTCTGCCGACGTCAGAGGAGAAACTAGAGCAGCCTCTGGAACTAAAACCTCCTTTGTTTCTCCTTCTCACTCCCCCTCATCATTAACCTCCTTTTATCTTTATCGTCTCTGGACCAACTGCAGCTAACCTGTACCTGTAGAGATGGAAGGATGCTAAATGGTAAAAGCAGGTGAAGAAACAAACTAAAGGTGAACGGGCAGAAGACTACGAACACGGGGAGAGGAAAGAACTGAGAGATTTGAAATTAGGATGTAGGATAAAGACGGAGCAGGAAGCTGCTAACGTACGAAGGTGTGAAGAGGGAGAGAAGCTGAAGGGGGAGGGGGCAGGAGGTGGAGGTAGTGAAGCAGCAGGAGGAGGAGGCTTGCAGGATACTGATGAACAGGGCCGGAGAGGAGAGAAAACGACGAGCGCTCACTCCGCTGCTGTTTGAGCCTCCGCTCATAAACAGCTCAGCGTGGCTGTTTCCTAGAAACACGTTTCGCTGCATAGTTGGCGTCAGCACGTGACCTGCTCCAAGACGCACGAGGCAGTTTATCACACAGGTTCACTCTTTTTTCGAGGATGCGTCTCCACTTTGGTCAAACCTGTTTATGGTGCAGATTCATGGGTTTGGACACCGTCTGCTCCTGCAGCTCTGGCTGCTGAAACGTCCGTTTCTATCAAACTAAAGCGGAGCAAACGTTTTGTTTCAGTCGTGTGCGAAGTGACTTTTTTAGTCATTAGGCCAAACCACTGGCTCGTGGTAAAGTGGACCTTGGGCTGTATTCGGGCTCACACGTCTTTTAGTTGAGTTCGTGAGTGTGGTTCGTCCTCGCAGGTCTTGGTTCTACCGCCAGCGGCAGTGTCCCAACGGCTGTGCGACCCAAACCAGGTCATTTTACGCCTGGTTCTGGAAATCCAGTCCCTGTGTGAGTCCTGTTGACCGGAGAAGATCTTGGTGCCTGCGGCCGCAGCAGCGGAGGCAGAGACGCTGTGATGGGGACCGTCGGCGTCTCGCAGCAGAGGACAGCGGGCGAGCTCCGGCCGCAGGTGAGTGGGCTTCGAGCCGCACCGGCTTCTTAAGACGCACGTCCGCAGGCTCCAGAACAGACCAGCTCGGGCTCTGCAGTTTAAGTGCGCTGCCTTGTCGCGGATGCCGCGTCCGCGCGCTCGTGCGGTCCGTCGCCGTTAATTGGGCTTCCTATCACGTGACGCCAAAACCAAGCATATTCCCACGACGTCCCCGCGGACGCGCAGAGATCAGCTGGTTGTGGGGCTTTGTCACAGTTTGAGTGGAGCTCGTCCCTCAGCTGCAGGCTGTTCGTCTCTAGCGTCCCCGTCAGGTCTGTGTGATCCAGGCCTGGAGACCGAAGCCAGCACGAGGCTTTACTGTGGTCGCCCAGAGGCCACTTTATTAGGAACAGCTGCGCAGTGCCATTGATTCTACGTGGTTTCTAGGTTAAGCGGGGTGGGCGGCCATCTGCTGCCGCTGGTCGCGTGAGGCGAGAGAGTGCAGACCTGCGGGCGCGTGCTCAAAAAAACGTTTCATCTGCAGCCTCGCGAGCCTGTAGCTGTTAATTTGACAAATTATGTGTAAAATATTCCCTGATGAAGTTTCATCTGGTTTATGGGTCTAAAACGCGGAGCTGCGTTCGAACGCAGCCTCCTAACATGGCAGCTGTCATTCGAACGCTCCACGCGGCTTCTGGCACTTGTGCGTGATGTTGCTGGTTGTGCGCGAACCGGTGCGCGCGCACACTTACACACTACGCACTTCCCTCCTTCCCGCCTCCTTCGTCCATCCCTCCATCCGTTTTGGCAGCTCGTCTGGAGTCGACACCTCCTCCGTCCGCGATCCGAACTGTGGTACCAGCGCGTCGTCAGAGAGACGGGAAGCGGGTCAGGCGCTGCGGCAGATCGCTGCTTCGTCGGGCGCAGAGGAATGATAATTAGAAAGATATTGACTCGGCACCAAGAAGAGAAAGAGGAGAAGCTGGTCTGCAGCAGCAGCGGCAGCATCGAGGGGGAGAAAACGGCGAGAAGGGGCTGGACTGAGCCGAGACACTGACAGCAGGAGGAGAGACGGACGAGCGGGGACCGACGGTCCTCCCTCCGCCTGAGAGTCTCCGCTCTTCTCTTTGATCCCTTCCCTGGATGCGAAGTCGTGTCAGTGCGCGCGAGACGCTGTATAGGCCGTGACACGTGAGTGAACGTGAGTATACGAGCACGGTCACTTGTGATGCGGTTAATGTGTGCGCGTGCGTGTGAACTTTGTGATAATGTCACTGTAAAACCGTCCAATTAAAATGTCCCTGCTTCTGTCGAAGTGGGAGAAAAGGTGCGTTCAGGGTGACGGGTTCTCTGGCAGATGAACCCACAACCCGGTGGTTACTTCACACACTCAACGTCTCGGGGCTCATTTCTGCAGAGGCAGCGTTTCAAAGCGCGGTGACACCAACGGCTTCTCTTTACTGATAATAAACGACAAACACTTGTCCAAAGTCCACTTTCCCTCTTTGGCAGAACCAGAAACCTGCTGTTTTCCGCCCCGGGTCTTGGACTGGGATGGTGTTTGATTCCAGGCCCTACTGACACGTTGCACCCACCCAGGAACAGATCACGGGTCTGGCAGTGGGTCGGGTCCCTCAGGGTTAGGTGGCGCCGTGTTGGATGTTTGGACTTGGCGTAACTAGCGGGTCACAGTAAGAGCCGCAGTCCGGACTCTGACTGTTCGGTTGACGCCTCCACTCACCCCGACCTGCTCCCGAGTGGCTCTGGGTCTGTGTGGACAGCAGCTGTTCAACGACTCGATTTTGTTTCTGGGATAAATGTCTGCAGTCGGGATAAATGTCTGCAGTTGCTGGTTTTCTGAGCAGGATGCGAAGTGTTGCAGCGGGGTAACAGTCTATGACCAAAAGTCCCTAAAGAATGACAAGTAACCAGAAACGTTTCTATGGCTGTGATTCTTTTACACCGTTAGTTGATTAGCAGGTTGGTATATGAGGCGATATTTTACTAAAGGTTACTTTCATTTGCTGGTTGTTTATGTCCATTGAGTAACTGACCTCTGACCTTCCTGGAAAGCCACTGCAAACAAACTTGCAGCGGCTTTTTATTCCTCCTGCAGGAAGAACTGACAAGTGCACATTTTTCCTGTCAACTGAAAATCAAGATCGTTGCTGTCAGAAATCTGCTGCAGTTCAAGTCTGATGACTGACATGTGACCAGTGAAGACTCCACTGAATGCTTGGTTTCTCCCTCCCTTCATTTACAACCTATCAGGCGTCCGATTGTTATGTAACGTACAACAAAAACGACTAAACCTGAGTTCTGGTTTGGGTTTGCTCAACTTCTCCCTCGTGATTTTTGGGAAAGCGGCAGAGAAGGATGGTGGGCGGTTAGCGGGTCATGAATAATTGAAGGTGCTTAATGAGAAAAGATATAAAAGCTGAATCGGTTTGGCCACTTTGCCGTGGAGACCAAAGGGACCAGACTGTGATGCTGCTGGTGGCCCTGTTAAAACATGGGACGACCTGATGCTAATGCTGCCAGGCCAGAGTTGGATGATGATTCTGGGTAAAGTTCTACACTAACTCTCGCGGAGCCAATGTGACTAATTAAGCGCTTTCATAAATCTGCAGGTATCGACGCCGTTGGTCTCTTGCGTTGCGTCGTCCTGACTTTGATTTTGCATTGGAACGTTGAAGTGCAGTGTTAGCATAGAACTCTGTGACTAAATGACTGAAATGAAGAAAGGCAGAAAGACAGACGAGGGAGAGTGATAGTGTGGGAGGAGAGGCTGATGGTGTGTGATGATTTTTCTTGTCTCTGATGGAGCATGTCATTGGTATTTATGGGCTGAGAGACCAAACACTCATAGCAACTACAGAGAACGGGAGACAAATGAAAGGGATGGAGATGTAGCAGGAAAAGAGAGGAGCACAGTACATGGAGGGTGACTAGAACCCATGGGAAGAGTCCAAGAGAGATCAGAACAATCAGGATGAGGCCAGAGAAAGCTGGCGAGTAGAAACAGGGTAAAGATGCAGAAGCTAAATGAAATGAAAAACGAAGTAGGTCTGCTGTGGGAAAAGAAGAAGAAGACCTCTGTTTTAGCTTCCCCTCTCATCTGTCTTTCCTTCTCTTCTTTTTCATGTTACACGTAGATGAACATCCAGAAGGATCCGGAGATGCCATTGAATGTGATGTTAACGACAGCGAATCCCAAGATGCACGTGGAATTCACGAAGAAGACAAACTGAGATGAGATTGAACCTTTGGCTTCCACTTCTTGCGACAGACCGACCGCAGGAGGAGTGGCTGAGTCCTGTCGTAGACCAGGGAGAGGAAAACCGGGCCTCTTCCACATTTGTCATAAGATGATCCTCAACCGACCCAACGTTTCTAACTCGTGGAGCTTTGTGTGGTGCTAATTTCCGAACGTTTGGTCCTGGACTGTTCTGAGGACGCAGAGGGTCTGAACTGAGCGGACTTTCTCTCTCCCTGCTCCGTAATCTTTCCAGATGTTTGGATCTGGAGAGATACCAAAGGGATTTTATTAGCATGCACAGCAGGGAAGAGGGACACTAGTGAACTAGCGTGTTCATACATGGTGGCTCAGACTGCAGCACAGGAAAAAAAAAACTTGTATTGGATGCTGGCAGCAAAACGGAACGTTTGTACAGTGGGCAGTTACTCGACAATGACAAAGTGCAACAAGTCTGATGAACAGGGACAAAGGAAGTGACTGCGGATACTTGCTGGACAGCAGTTCAGTGATTGTGTGCATGGAGAGCGCAGACTCACCAGCGATCACAGCCACCAACAGCCTGTTCTGACTTTAGAGGGGAAGAAGAAAACTTCTGTCTCCTCCACACGTTTGTGGGGTTTGTAACCATCATGGGTTCAAAGCCCAACAGGAACACCTGACTGAACCGGGGGATGGTGAGCGACTCCCTACACCTCTCCATTTGCTGGCCGCGAGGTCGAGGTCCATCTTGATCTTCAAATCAGAACTCAAAGACGAAGAAGTCCTCTCCCCCCCACTTACCTCTGGTGGGGGGGAGGGTGAAGGGTCCTTCATATCGTAGGCTGTAGTCTTAGGGCTGTAGGGGCTAGTTTTGGAGTCCGGTTGCAGACAGGGCTCTTACTCACTTTTACTGCCAGAGGTTTTCTCTCTGAGTTTAATCAGCTGTGCTAGTCTTAACCCTCGAGCTGTTGGCTTATTTCCTGGATCGCCACTCGACTCTTCTGGTAACTACCACTCAGCGAGTTAGACTCAGCTACGTCACTTTGCATTGCTCTGGCTGTTATTTAGCCCAAGGTTTCCATTAATCTTTGTGCCAGCTAGTCATGGATGCTAACCAAGGCCCAGGACAGGGCAGCCCAGAAAGCCCGAACCGGGCTGTGGAGTACCTTCTCGAACTCAACAACATCATAGAGAGTCAGCAGAAGCTTCTAGAAACCCAGCGGCGCCGAATCGAGGAGCTAGAAGTCCAACTAGACAGGCTCAGCCAGGAGAACAAGGACCTGCGTTTGGACCGACAGCCCGTTGCTCCTGCTCCACCTCCTCCTCCTGTACCACCTCCTCCTCCTCCACCACCACCAACTCAGAGCACATCACCATCTGTTTCTTCTGAGAATCATCACCACCACCACAATAGCCAACACCAAGCTCCTCCCCAGCCTCCCTCCTCCATCTCTTTCCATCACAGCCACCACTACCAACATCACCATCAGCAGCACCACCACGCCTCTACCCACCACTCCTACAACAGCACCAACAGCACCAGTACGAGTGCGACAACAGTTCCTCCTCCAGCTTCAGCTCCAGCTCCAGTGTCCATCTCAGTCCCGACTCAGATCCCAGCCCCGATCTCCTCCCCAGCCCCAGCTCCACCTCCTCCTCCTCTTCCACCCAGGGATCAGCCACGGGCCCATAGCCGTCTGACTCGGGCCCCCTCTACCAGCACAGGCACCAACACCAACTTCGTAGAGAAGGAGAAAGAGAGGCTCGAGCGCCTGCACAGATCCAACGCCTCCAACAACCACCACGCCCACACGCTTCACCATCACAAATCGTAAGTTCAACTTTAAGGTGTACTTACTACAACCAAAGCCAAAGGCAACACAAGAGAGCGTCAAACCAGGTCTTATGGATATGTGAGCTTTTTTAGGTTAATAACATAGGATGTCTTGGGGATCCAAACACTGGATAAACCCTTGTTGTCTGTCAAAGGCGTTAACACGACATCCTTTCGCTAAATTGCTAAAAGCCGGCCTGACGTCCTACTGCCTGGTTTGCCAAACCTTGTGTTGACTTCGATCGCTACTAATTTGGCAGCTTCTCTCGTACAGGTTTTGCGAACAACACAAACACAGAAGCCTTTCAGGGTTTTGGACTCACACGAGCGAGGTCTTGGGGCAGCTGATGCCCTGTTTATCCCCTTTCTACTGGGCTGATACATATTCATCCTTTTATCAGTTAATGGGGCAGCAAAGTGGAATCTACATCTACACTCAGCAGACGAATTCATCAACTGCAGCTTCTGGTGTAGCAGAGACTGTGTTATGTAACAGGTATTTTTGCTAAGCGCTTGGATTGACTGTTCTCTGCGACATCTCTGAGAAAACCCTCTGCTTTATGTAAAAGTGAGGCTGCTTGCTGTACTAATCACCGTGGTAACTACTTACCAGGTTGCTCTGCAGCTTCCTGTTTTGGTTTGGTTTTATTTCGTTGTAGTTTTGCTGAATAAATTTCCAGTTTGTTTACTAGCTGGAATCGGCTTTGTTGCCTGGCAACACTATCTTAGGAGCATCCTACCAGGAAGTGTAGAGAAACATGGAGCCCCTGTCGTCTGTGGCTTTTTGCCGTGTGCCCAAGGCTGATCGGTGCCTTGGGCAACAGGATGCAATGTTGCACTTGTCCCATGTGTCTACCAAGCACTTCCTTTGGAATGGGTAACACCGCGCTGCCGCCTGTGGTATCTGCTGGTCATGCCGTCTGCTGTTGCTATGCAACTGTAGAAACCTGTTTGAAGGAACACTCTCACAAACAGTTGACGTTTTTAACTGGACCTGGAGCTCGAGCCGTTGATGGAAGCAGATCATTGCCCCCTTTCCACCTCATTCACAGAGAGCAGTAGCAAAGAAGACCTGCAGAAAAGAAAGCTGGGGAAACGCAGCGATGACTCATAGACAGAATTAATAGTACTGTTGCTTTGTCTTATAAGCGCTGATACGTACAGCCAAGAAGTCGAACCCACTGCACACAGAGGGACATAGAGTGACTCAGACTGAAGCATCTTGAGGAATCAGAGTACAGGAAAAAGATCCCCAAATCAGTGAGTCATGGGCCGTTCAGGTACAGCTGATATCGTGAGAAAAAGCTGACCTCAGGCCGCAAATGCAAAATGACGTAACAGGCAGAGAACAATGATGAAGTCTGACAGCAGCGAAGATAAGGCTGATTCCTTCTGAAATCACAGCGTACAATCAGCTGCCTGCTGCCTCTTCAAGCGACTGAGTGTCATCCAACAAATCCCCACCACACTGACGCAGATTATGGCACGGAGGCCTGACGGCGTGTTGCGGAGCTGCCCGCTGGTTTCTGAGCTGTTCTATAGAGGCTGTGATGCAGCAAAATGCAAAACACCCTGACTCCCATGCGTCTGGCAGCACCTTGCAGCATCTCAGGCTCGAGCACTAAATGCTGTAAAGACACCACGGAGCAGTGTTTCTGCATCGTGTGGAGTTTGTTCCTATGGTTTGATGGACCATGATCGTTTTCTGTTTAACAAATTCCAACTGTTCTAGCTGAATCTAACTTTGTCATCACCATGTTCCAAACGCATCAGGTGTAAGGCGGCTGCGATGACGTCTACATTCAGGCTCAACAACTCCGTAAACTTAGGACTAGTGCTGCTAGTGGCCATCTTGCAGCTTTCTGCTCACGTGACCTCACCACAGCGCAGCGAGTGCTCCCTCACCACGAGGAGCCTGAAGTGTAGTAAATAGAATAAAAAATGCACAACTCAACGCTGTTGTGAAAGATTGAAGACAGAAGCTGAGGAAACTCACCGTCCTGCAGCATATCTGTTTCTCCTAACAGCTTAGTGGAGATGTCGGGTCAGGCAGTCGTCACATTTGGCGAAAACACAGCAGTTTGTATTTGACACTTGCAATTTGTGACTTTTTATTTTACCCCAGAGGATGATACGATTCTAACAACACCGCTTATAATGGGCCTGACCTTTTTACTGCACGTTCTAGAAACCTGTGAGTCATCAGAGCTCACATGAAATGATCACACGTGACCATGAGGAGGCCACAGCCATCATTAGACATCGTGCTCCTACAAGCTCCTGATGTGATGGAGAACAGTTATGGTAATGAACACTGAGAGAGCTGTGGTTGAGCAGTGTGGGTGTGGAGGAGTCAGATCTGTAGGATTCAAACTGCTGAAGTGAGGCAGAAATTGAGAGGACATATTTCTTTTACTCCGTTACACACACGTGCATATTGTTGCTTTGGCTTTTAGTGGTTGACGTGTCGCAGTGTGTTCATGGTGTTTGGCTGCACAAAATCAAACATCTGAAGATGGAAAAGTAGAACCAGCTGAGGAAATAATTGCTCTGTACTGAGACGCAAACGCTTGGACAAGGGCTGCGCCTGTTTGCTTAGCCCTGATTATGGTCCACAGTCTGACTGCAGCGTCAGATTAAACCCAGGGACAGATCCTGGATAAATCAGTGAAGCCTCCGCTGCTGACGCCTCGTCCTGCTCCACCAGCGCTGGTGTATGTCGGTGTGTTTCTGCCCTTTAAGCCTGGTGTCCTGGAAACCTGCTCCACCTCAGTAGGATGAAATCATCGCTGACAGGATCTTTGAGAGAACATCAGGGTTTTAATTCTGCCTGATTGTTGCTTGTTGGACTGATGGATTCTCATGTGTCACAGAAAATGTGTCCTCAGTGCAGGACACATAAACCTGTTAAACCAGGAGTAACGGTTAGAGTAGGCATGGTGTCAGCGGCGAGTGAAGTTGATGTGAGTTCCTGACAGGAGTCGGATGGGTGTGGTAATCATCATGTCTCTGTCCCTCTGTCGGTCGGTGTCTGTTATATTTGGCAACGTAAATGAGACACAGATCCGGCTGCTGGTGGTGATGATGATGGCAGCAGAAGGAGGTCCTGGAGGAGGGATGAATGCAGGGTTGTCATGGCAACAGCACAGTAGGCCGAGGCCGAGGTGGGAAGTGGAGAAATTGCCGGTGGTTTCGTAACAGCGGACTCTCACTCGGCTCCTCTGCAGCGTTTTCTTCACGCGCTCGCTCACACATTTCCATTTCCAGCGGAGTCGCTCTGCGCTGCAGTGACGTCACTGTGACCGAGCAGGAGCGTAAACGCAACGAGGTCTGGTCTGGCTGCGGACCTCACGCCTGCAGGAGGCTCCCGTACGTCCCCCTACCCTGTCCCCTCACCTGACCAGTCTGTTCTGTAGTTTGTTCCATTACATACCACATTAAGGTGTTACCAATACAACCTGAGCAAAAACTGGAAACCAGGTGAAGGTGTTTGGTTCCCACTGAGTCTCGTCTGTGTTCGCCCGACGCTGAATTATTTTAATACATTCATTTGTAAATGTTTAGTTACATAAAAGCACATTAATCGGCCTGTTGTAAAGCTGATATTTGGCAGCACGTCTCACCGCTCACAGATGGCTCAGAGAATATTCTGGCAGTCAGCTGATGTGACTTTTATTTCACGGTGCATCTGTCCAGCTCTGTACCGAACCGCAGACTTTAGGTGGAAGCTGCAGAACCAAATGCACAAGAGATGTAATTATTATGGTAATTATTGTATGACTTTTACCAGACAGTTGGAACCAGACGGATGTTACTCTTGGACCTTTACTCTGAAATACAGATTCATCACGAAGCTGAGTTTTGAAAGAAACTTTTCCACATCTGGTGTCCTGGTTCAGTCGGGTCCGTTTGTTCTCACTGGCCAGTTCTCCTTAGATTTAACTTGCACATGTCTAAGCAGTTTTTTCTGTGTCAGTTCACATCATCGTGCCTGTGCTGAACACACAGGCTTTTAGATGCTAGGATGGTCTTCTTCGCCATTCAGCCTGAGAGCAGTAGGTCATTTCAGAGCACCACCTGCTGCCACCAGTTGACTGTTGCTGAGTCAAATAAATGTTATTCTAGTTTCAGACACGACCCAGCAATCGCCAGCTTTTATCGTCACGAGGGTCGCGACCACACACCTGCTCATGAAAAGCGCTGCCCCAAGCTTGATGTCAGACGCAGATGACTGCACCTCTGCTACAGTGGCTGTTTGCCAAGCGGCCATGTTGTTGGCAGGTGTTGGAGAGAGAGGACGTCAGCAACAAAGTGGTTTTGAAAGAAAAACGTGAGCTTCAAACACACTGACTAAGTAACGAGTAGTCAGGTAATAGTTAGGAAAATATGGCTGAATGCAAAGAAAGCGTCTGCTTTAGCGCTAGTGTGGGAGGACGTCCTGTGGGTCGCGTCACATAGGAGTTCACGCATTTAGCAAAAGGATGGAACCAAAGCTAATTCCCATTGTTCCTCTGACCTGCTCTGACCACACTGTACCTTCTGACCTGCTTGTTACGTTCCTGGACAACGGTAACGATGCGACAGAGAGTCGCCAGAGAGCAGATACAAGCTGGGCATCAACGTGACGGCTCTCGGGACGGTTCTGGTGCTTGCAGACAGCATGTGCAGTACAGTATGTCCTCTGTTACTGGAGGAAAATGTCCACGACTGCACGTCTCTGTCTGATGACATCGCTCGTAATCCTTCCACGCTACTGCAAAACACAAGAGTACAGTCACACTGCATGCTGGGAAAGTGCGAAGGGAAAAACTGTTCAGCTGTCCCATGTCATCGAGAATATGCAGCACAGTTACTGAGTGGGTTCTGTACAGATCTCAATGTTCCCCTTCTGCCCTTTCGCTGGTTTCCTACATTCCCCATAATGCCTGTCAACTTCTCCTGGCGAGTGGGCCTGAACTTGTTGTGGAGGCAGAGAGTGATGTAGGAGAGCTGTTTGAGAATCATAGTGAGAGTCATACTCCACCCTGTCGATCAGCTCCAGCGCCTGTCCTGGTCTTTCAGCTCTGCCTCTGCTACACGTCTCACTGCATCATTATCAGCAAGAATTTCAAAATAAGCCTTCGAAGAAGGCGCCAAAGTGCGATTTGTACTTTTGCCGTTTTAGATTCGTTCCCTGCTGTCAAGTACCATCTACTGTGATTTAGTGCTGGAGGTTTTTCAGAGGTTATTTGGCTTCCCAGAGAAAAGGACGTTTGGTTGTCTTGGTGTTACGCTGCAAACAAACCATGACCCGAAGCTACGAACACGTCCGTCGGTGAAGGAGACTGGAAGCACCTGTCCTACAAGTAACACTGCAGTTAGGGTAGATTACTGCGCAACGCAAGCGAGAGCAGGTCAAATACAGTGTTTAAATACAAATAATAGGAGGGTTCAGCAGGGAAAGGCGAGTCAAACCTTCCGCCTTTTGCTTATACTGCGCAGCACGTGAGCGACACAACGGTTGCAGCGACATCCAGGCCCCACGTCCGTCCGACATCCCGGTGAGTTGATATGTGGTGTTTCACGCAGTGTTCACTGCAGCGAGTGGGTGAGTGTGTTGATCATGTACAGATACGTATTTTTCAGAGGTAATGGAGAGATAATGCAAGCGGGTGATGTTTGTTTGAAAGCTGCATGTGTGAGCTAACGACTCACAACGTCTGGATCCAATGGACTCGAACTTGAAGCGGAAGTCGCTTCTACTGTGGTTTTATTGGGCTTCACAAGCAGCGTACAAGCAGTAATGAGGCAACCAGCCTTACCTCAGTGCTGAGGTCCCACAGCCTGGATTAGCTCTCCAAGCTAGTCGGCACACGGTGGCTGCCACGATTCACAGGCTCGAACCTGCAGCGAATCAAAAGGTGCGAGTGCAGCATCAAAGCCATTGATCCAAGTGATTATTGGTCAAGCAGCTGCAGAACGGAGCGTAGCAGAACCTCTGGAGGTCCTCCAGTGGCTGAGGTCTGAAGGAAGGCTGGCGACGGGCAGAGACAGGTTTAGTGTCTGAGTGTGACAGCAGGACCGGACGCGACACGTCACCCAGTGTGTGTGTGTGTGTGTGTGTGTGCGTCTGCGGCAGCGCCGAGTGCCGCAGGCTTGTTGAGCAGAGCTGCACTGTAGTTAAATATCAGCAGCCGGGCCTGCACCTGTCTGTGTGTGTTTGCATGCACATGCTGCAGTGTGTGTGTACGTGTGCGCTGCAGGGGAATCTAGGCTAGCTCATATGAATAGAGAGGACGAATTACCTCTCACAGCCGAGCCGCAGGACAACACCTCGGAGTCCAACCCTGCCTAGCAGGGTGGGTTGTGTGGAGGTCAGCGGACAGACGGCTGGATTAGCTGATGAAGTCTAAAGTTCCAGACGTTAACAATAGAAACCTGTTTGAACTGTGGCTGCACGTCATGAACACACTGATCTAA
Organism: Macropodus opercularis; assembly: GCA_030770545.1. Classification (NCBI taxonomy): domain Eukaryota; kingdom Metazoa; phylum Chordata; class Actinopteri; order Anabantiformes; family Osphronemidae; genus Macropodus; species Macropodus opercularis. The sequence continues at coordinate 17,315,631 of CM061095.1, forward strand.
TGGTGCGTGCGTGTCCAGATGTAACCGACTGGAAGCAGTACATCACCGTGAGCAGCAGCAGCGGTGGAGGATCTATTTAAAACACCCACAGAACACGCTTACACGCTCACACACAGGCCTTGTTACCGTGACAACATGTTTCTTCATTTGCAATGGTTGCCCTTAACAACACTGTTGGCACGGCCTCCTTTCTGGAGCTGCAGCAACTCTCACTGTTGATTCCTGACTCTTTGTGCTCGTCCTGCTCTGACCCATCTCTGTTTCGCTCTTTCTCTCGTTCTCGGTTCCATTTGGATCTTACATACTGAAGATAAAAGTTCAGACAAAGTGCAAGAGCCTGCAGACGCTAATTACGTTAGCAGGTCAGCAACGCTAACAGAGGATGTTTGAATGTGTCATGACTGGGAGACGTTACCTGCAAAACCTGAATTCTCCTCTCGGGTCAAACTCTGCTGGGCCCAGTGTGGTTCACGGTTTCTTTGTGGCCGACAACTGATTAACTGATGTCAAGTAACGTCAGCCCTGATAACCAACGTTAATTCCCATCAGCTTGTCACTGACTCGTCTTTCACAGCCGCCGCTTATGTTCCTTCTCCATTACTTGCAGTTTTAATCCATTTCGCCCATTAAAGTTTTAGACATTGTCATTGTGAATGAAATTGATGAATGAATGTTAAAAATCATTATTAGTCCATTACTGTCAGTAACAGCAGCACTGAGTCTGTGTCTTACTTCAGCTCTAAAGCTCCAGAGAATAAGCAGGTCAGTAACTTGTTTTCTCTTTTAAATTGAAAGGTTAAAGGTCACAAATCCATTAGAGTAAACAAAACAACATGTGATGTGGAGGTTTGTCTTTAAAGACATGCATCTACCAGTTCCTTGTGTTGATTAGCAGACAGATGCAGTGACACTGTGCGTGATGTGTTGCGACAGGCGGCCGTTGGATCAACTAAGACTGAGACGAGACTGTAATCAGATTAGAGCAGCCTGTAATCAGACTGGGCCTGGCTGACAAGGGATGATGGGTAACGAAGGGACGGGTGTGCTCCCACTCACTGTGCCTAGTGTGGCCACACATCGGCTTCAGCAAAAGACCACAAACACTTTCAACCCCAAACAACTGGTTTGGCTCACTAATAAATCTTGAAGATCTGTCACCGGTGAAATTCACCTGAACCTCCAGCCTTTCGAGCTAACCGCAGGTTCATTGACAACACGTTGTAAAGGCAGACGCTCGTAGACATGATCTGGTCGAGTAATGAGAGGAAGAGAGCGAGCGAGGCCGTCAAGGTCACAGAGAGAGCTACCGCTGTGAGGAGACGCGCTGGCTGAAGGCTCAGTGCAGCACAGCTCAGCTGTTCGTCCACTGATGGGTCAGAGACGCAGCTGAGCTTGTGATGTTGAAGTGATGCAGTAAAATGACGAGAAAGCTGCATGTTTTCTCCAAATCAAATCTGGGCTTGAGGCAGAAGAAGTGGTTTAGTAATGAATGGGAATATTAATATTCTCTGACAGTCGGGTTTTCATTCTGATATGTGCTGTAACGGTGAAGGTGGTCAGGAACCCACTGGGGTCGCGTGGCTCCGTGTTGGTCCATCGGTCACTTACAGTCAAATGTGACGTCGCTCTCTTCAGCAGCACAACAAGAAATCATCTCTGTCACACACACACACACACACACACACACAGGTGGCCTATTCCCAGCTTACAAAACCCTTTGACATTTTGAAATTGTGCACTGTGGTTATACTCACTCCAGCACTCATGCTCTGAATATAATTATTCCTATTTGTAGGTTATGTAACAGCCTCCATCTCCATCTGAGCAACAGAACCGCAACAAGTCACTTCATGTACCAGCAGACGCTGAGTGAGGAGTGATTTATTTATCAAGATGATTTTTGTACTTGATGCCCGTGATGCCACAGTTTGACCGAAGTGTCGTGTTTTCGTGAGGTTCTACTTCTCTCGTCGTGTTGAACAGACGCGAACCTGTGGAAATGAGGAAGAACCAACTGGGTCATGAAATAAAACATGACATTAAAAGCTCCATATATGCAAAGGCCCTGTTTTTAAGTCACGTCTTACCAAGCTAGCCGGCTAACCTGTAGCTCTGTGGTACATTAAAGAAGCAAACCATGGCTTGTTAGCAATAGTGTTAAATAAAGAGAAGCTAATGGTTGTTTTGTAAAATGAGGTTTCTTAACTTTACAGAGAGACATCGTGGTCTGAACATGTTCGCATTTAAATGGAAGGAGACATGTTTTGTGAGTCACTGACTAAACTAAGACCGTTCTCCCAGATGTGATGTCGCAGCATGTGTTTAATGACCTGGATGATAAGTGAAACCGGTTCCTGCTGAAACATTATTTCAGTGCTTGCTCTGCGTTCGGTCAAAGAACGATGGCTGCAGCCTTAATGCGATGAGAGGATGGATTCGAAAATGCAGGAGGCAAAGGAAAGAAGAGCATCCGCCAGGGATGAATGTGAAACATCTGGGAGCAGTGTGTACTGTACGGTGCCACTGGCTAAAGTTTGGTTCATGTCTATCTGGAAACCACGTCCTGTTTGTGGAGCAGCTTTACTTTGATAGATGAGATGGAAGAAACCTGGACAGTGGCTTTCAGCTCACTTGTGCCTGGGCCTGGTGCTGTTGGACTCTGTCAGGATGACTTGTTGGCAAAGGATATTGATTTGTTTTCTAAGTTCCTCAAACATTTGACCAGATTGCTTTGTCCTGCAATGAACAGACTTCTAGGTTTTCAGTCTGGCGTGGTCAGACTAATAAGCAGCGTGTCAGCTCTTTGAGCCTGATCTAGTTCCTGTGTTTTGAAAGCTTTCCTTTCCGCTTCCAGTACTGGCCGACCTGCATGAGATGCTGCTGTCATCTAGAAACTATTCAGATTTTCCTGCAGGTATTATTATTTCACCGCAAAAGAGCAAGTAAGAATAACTTTCACGTGCTGTTGTCCTTCCTGTAAATCGTTGTAGCCACCACAGTTACCAGTTGAGTTGAGAAGCAGTGAGTCAGTCCCCACATCCATCTGCTCAGTGTTGACTGTGTGACTGGAACATGAAAGTGAACTGAGTGTAACGCGGTGCATCTGTATGTGATGCTAACGGATCCACACCCTACGCACACATCACGTCTGCAGGACCACCGAGCGACAGCGAGTGGGATGAAATGTGAGCAATAAGGCCTCTGCGTAGTGAAGCCAGCATGTGGCTTTGGAGGCTGCTCTTCAGTGAACTGCACCAGGATCTTTGTAGAAACATTACAGATGTCACATCGCAACAAATGCTGGAGTTTTTACAGTCGGACAACCAGACACAGACTCTGAGCCCTGGCACAGCGTGGCAGACATACATTTAGTTATGAAAACCTTGGTTTGGATGCTCGGTTATTATTGCTACATATGTGTGTTATATATCCCCGTCACCTTAAAGGCTGCTACAAAGACTAGGAAAGGGGCCGCTCTAAACTCTAAACACAGTTGTGTACCGAGTCCAGGGATAATCCGCATCCGACCCACGCGCCAAACCGGCTCCAGACCTTCGGCGGCATTTGTTCAGGACTTGGTTAACCGGGGTGAGCTAGGTTAGCGGCCGGGCCCGCACCCACGAGGAGCCGATCAATCTATATCTGTGCACCATCCTCCCTCCCTGACCCACTGTACTATACGTGTACCGCTGTGGTGCTAACTGCTAAGCTAACACTTGTGATGGTTTGTTATCGTTGTTTGCTGGTTTGAACCGTTAAGAATGTAAACTAACAGCTGTGTGCTAAGGTAATGCTAACATGTGAACAGATGTTGGTTGTGTGTGCTAATGCTATGCTGCTGTTATTTATTGTGTGCTAAGCTAATGCTGGTGAACTTAAGTGTGCTTTTTGCTTCAACACTGCTAGCCTTAGCTTTTGCTTGCTAATGCTGCTATTAATACTGTGTGCTAAGCTATTGCTGATTTGTGCTGTAATGCTAACTGTGCTAATAGTGTTTGTTTCTGTGTGCCTGTCTGTTTTTGTTGTTGTCCACCTTTCTCTGTTTCTCTCTTGACTTTATTTTTCTCTCTTTTTTTCTCCCTCTCCCCGACTCTATCTTTCTATCTCTCCTTCTATCTCCCCCTGTCAGGTCTTTCTCCTCCTCCACCTGTTCTGCTACCACCACCTCTTGTCGTCCCTCCAACAACCCTCCTAGCATCGCCACTCCTTCCTCCACCTCCTCCTCCTCCTCTCTCTACTCCTCCAGCCTACCTCCTAACAGCCACGCCACCTACCATCAGTACTGCTGTCCCGCGCGCCTCCGCCTGCCCAAGCCTCCCTGCGCCCTGCCCCCAGCCAAGCACCACGAGCAGGCAAGGTAAGGGCCAGTGTCCCCCTTCCTCAGCAGCTGTCCCTCGCCCACCTCCACCCACGGCCCTCAAAGCCTCCCAGCAGCCTCTGTCTGCAGCAGGAACCCGAATGCGCTGAGAGCAATGTGAAGCTTTATCAGATGGTTTTACATCAGCTACCTGACATTTAGATCTTTGTGTGGGGGAGAGATGAAGCTACCAGCAGTGATTACGCTGAGGTCATGCGAAAACGTTTGAATACATTGACTGCAAATGATATTAGTGAGTTCACACCCTGTATAAACTGTGGGAAGTTATCCAATAATTAATGGCTTTATAAGGACGATGGCCTGTTAAGAGAAGCAGCCAACATTTGCAGTGTTACAGTAACTATGAGATTTGTATTAATTAATGCAGATTCTTGTCTTGTAGTCATTTCTGTGTAATTGTCTGAAATCCAAATTTAAACTTTTAAAAATCAGACTTCTTTTCATTCCAACCCAGCTTTTCTTACTGTGTTGCAGTGCTTTCACTCATATTACATGGTCTTCATCAGCAGATGGACTTGACCTGGTGACGTGATCTCAGTAATTTATGTCATGTGCTGTAACTACACCGACAACGATCCGCTGATGAAGAGCATGAGCTGTGGTTGAACGTGCTGCAATGCCGGTGAATTAGTCTCAATCATCTAAGTAAAAGATTTGCTCTTAATGCATTTTGGCAGCCTCCCTGTCCCCCCATATTGATTTGGTAACACACAGGATACAGGATGTTCAAAACAAGGTGAAGCAGCTTTTTCAGTCGCTCCTTCTCTCGTCCGCTCTCCCCCAGTCGTCACCATGTCCTCCCCCTCCTCCATCTTCATCCCTTTTCTTTCTCCTCCACTGTTAAAAAGCAAGTCCCCTGGCAGCCGAGCGCCATCAACAGCCGCTTGATCGGAGTCAAATATTTTATTAGCGTAATTCATTTACTTGATAATATTTTGTATTTTGAGTGTGTTTGCTTCAGCTGTAGTTTTGCGGCCGATTCACACAGTAACTACAGCTGTAGTCAAGTACTGTCAACCCAAATATTTAATGCCCATAACTAAAACCAAAGCTGTGTGGCTAAACCTGCTTTTAGAAAGATGCAGTGTAAAATAAGAAAAAGTTGAAATGATTTTAACAGTTTAATGCTCTGGCTCCTGTCTTTGTCTTTTCGCTCTTTAGCATCGATGTGTGACGACAGCGAGTCTACAGGATGAGATGCGACACTAGATTTCTCAGTGCCGCCAGTCCAGTGTTACTGGTGACTGGAATATATGTGGACACTGAAATGTAATATTAAAAACATGTTTCCACCTGCTCTGCGGGATTAATTAGGCTTCGATTAGTTAGGTCTCTCACCTGGAACCATGAGCCGTATTAGCTGAAGCGTCAGCTTTGGATTATCAAAGGGAGCCAAGGCCCAGGCCCAGCAGTCTGTAAAGTCTGAAAATCAGGGAGCGGTAGCTAACAGGGTCTGGTTGGTCGGTGCCTTAATTAGTGTTTCATCCAACAGCTTATGAGACTAAAGGTCCCACACACAGATGTGTGTCCAGGTGAAACGCTGCTGCTTGTCCATGAGTCCAGTGTCGCTATTTCAGGTTATCCAGTGTCTGAGGACTGTTATTTGACTGTTTCTGTGCAGTTCAGGAGACTGCGGAGCTTCTGCTTCTGCCGGTTGGACCACAGGCGTTTCGTAAACACAGACGCAGGTTGCAGGTAACTCTGCAGTCAGACACAAGACCTGTTGCTTTGACCACAGTCAGGCTGAAACACATTAAGGATCCAGTGATGTGAGGGGTTTGTGCGTGTGAGGGCTGAGAGATGATGATGATGATGCGTCACCAGCGGAGGAGGGAGATTTTTGGAGGTAGTACATAAATACACGCGGAGCTGAGCGAGGGATTCACCAGATGACTAACACGCTGCTGATGACAGGGTGAGGTAATCTGACCTCGATCAGCTCCTCAGCGGCATCACTTTAAACCGTTTACATGCAGCAACGCGAGTTAACACTTAACCAAATCCTCTTTAACACTGAATGTTCTAACAACATTCAGACATCTGCACAATTTATTCATTTCACTCTCACACGTACATCACACGTCAGCAGCCTTAAAAAAATGAACCTCACTTAAATGAACCTTAGGAAAGTAAGTCGGAAACAGAGCATGAAGCACAAAGTAGCACGTTCAGCACGATGCGGCAGAGGAACGCAGATGGAAGACGTACAGGACGGCGACATGAGGTTTACACTGAACCACGTTTAGAGCCACGTCTGGCGTCACCCACAAAACGAAGTGGAAACTGCAGAGTGTCGTTCTAGAAACCATGCGTCCTGTCTGATGGTAGACTTAGATAATGCAGAGTTTCCTCTCCAGGGGCTACTTCAACAAAATAAAACTGGATGTGGAGTCAATAAGCCGTGTTTCAGTGCCACTTACTGGTGACGGATTTGCCACAAGCCTTTTTCCCTACGCCACACTTTGTGGTAAATAAGTTACTGAACAAGCAAAGGAAGCTTGGGTCCTGTTTAGCGAGCAGCTAAATGTCTCTGCACATGGTTGGACTCATGATGAGGAACTAAACCTTCACAACCCAAAACAGAGCAGTGAGCATGTGATTTCTCAAGGAGCCAGATATGAGCCAGAAGCTCAGCTAACGCTGAGCTACTTTCTTCTTCCAGTTGCACAGTGAGTGGGTGCAACCCGTCAGAGGCGCATATATATATATATATATATATATATATATATATATATATATAAGAACAGCTGAGAAAATCTAAATCACATCAGTATTTGCTGTGACCACCCTTTGCCTTCAAACAGCAGCAGTTCTTCTCACAGTGTATCCATGATGCTGGGATCAGGGCTCTGTCGGGGCCGTGCATCACTTCCAGTACTTCAGAACTCACGTAGTGACATATGGACTTGATTTCGATTTTTCTTTTGTTCGCTCACTTTGCATTTTGTAAATTGACAAAAATAAACAATCATCATTTATATTTCTGAAAGCTTTCTTTGTTTACAGCATTTCTTACACCTGCCTAAAACTTTTGCACAGCCCTGTATATATAATAATATACATACGTTTTAGTTTCCACTTTCGTCCACCTCTGAACTCCAAACCGCTCAGTTCGTGATTTTAAAACAAGCTAAGCTAAAACTGCTGAATAGGATCGAAGTGATTGATTACGGCCCAGTTTCACAGCCACAGTGATTATTGCACTAATTTGCACTTTTTTCTTGCATCACATTTGCATTAATGCGGCTTAGACTTAGCAGAGGCCTGGCTTCCTTGTCACCCCATCCCGTTACTTGCATCCTTCATCCATCCCTCCCTCCCTCCTTGCGTATCCTCTCCCTTTAAGGCCATTCAGACTCAGAGTTCGGTCACCTCTTGACCTTTTGGTAATTTTGGAGATTAACTGACTGAAGCGACGAGCAAACACTGCTTCACCTGACACTTAAACTCCCACAGCCTCTACCGCAGTTGGCGATGTGTGAACAGTGACACCTGGTGGTAGAATGCGGGAATGCAACCAGCTCTGCTCTTCTTTTCTTACTTTCTGTCTGCCTTCCATCTCTTCTTCCTCTGCTTCCTCTCTTTCTTTGTTTCTCTTGACCTTTTGTCTGTGTATCTCTCAGAGAGGAGGAAGATGACGACATCGCCCATCAGTTTTGTTGCCCCGCCTCCGAGTGCAGTAGCCCCTCCTCTAGGTAACCAGGGGTGCCCGTGAGACACCACCCTATCCGACTCCTGAGGGTGATTCTTACCCCGGGTTCCTCCTCCTTCGTGGCCGTCTCTTTGTTTGCCCGCTGATCACGAATCTGCTACAAACTCTCAAAACCACATGTCGGGTGCAAAGGAAAATTTCTTCATAAACAAGATTCTCAGAGAAATGCTTGTTTGCTGCAAAGCTCAGAGGCTCATAGCAAAATGGACAACTTCAAATTATTGTGCAAAATATCAGAAACGTTTACAGTAAGATTCTGAAGCTGGCTTTGCAACTCTGCTGCTGATCCGTGGTTTTTCTCAGTTCCTTTAATCCTGGTAACAGATAGGCTAGAAAACGACACAGTGTGTTCGGACAGTAAAGGCTGCGTTGCAGCTTTCAACCAACAGGACCGATTATCACCACTGCAGTCTGATCCACCTGGAGCCTTCTCGCCTGCTTCGACCGGTTCCCTCAGCAGCACGTGGTGACTCGGCTGCATTCTTGTGCAGAATTCCAACGTACTGGACAGTCTTTGACCTCTGAGAACAAATTCAGAGCTGATCTTAGTTTGGGTCAGAGGAGGGACTTTGGACCTTTATCCTCCCTGTGCGAGCATGAAACTGCGACCTTCCAGTTTCCTGACGACGCTGTGGCCAGAGCCTGAAGTGGACAGAGTTCGGCCGGGGTTGGAACGTCCGCTCATCAGCACTTCGTGCGCGTGAGGTGTCCGAACTCTGTTTGCCTAGCGCTCTGGTTTGTACATCGTGTCTCCACCACATGTCACCGAACTGGAACAGTGGACTGAAGACTCCTCCAGTTGGGCTTGGACAGAGGTTCTAGCTGATTATGAACTACACAGGCTGACACGGAGGGGCTCTTCTTAAACAGCCTGGTTGAGTCATGAATCCAGTCTCCTCCTCTGTGTTAATAGTCACCACTCATAAATTGTGCAACCAGGGTTCTTCCTCTAACTGGTTCTTTTTCTTAATTCATCATTCTCATTGTTCCCAAATGCAGCAGTGCAACAGCCAAAACGAAAACATGACCAGGGTTCTATGTTCAGAAAGCCAGAAATGTCACAAGCAGCACAATATATGGAAACGGCATTAAGCTGCATGTTGTGCCAACCATGTTTTACTAAATAGCCTGGTGCTACGTTGAGGCTGATTCCCTTTTCTCCAACGCCGTTACCTGCATATGAGGCCGCTGTCAGGCCTTCAGAGCCTGTTTTCTAACAGCAACGCAGCTCAAAGTAACTGAAACACGCTTGAAGTGCTTCCCCCGCAGGCAGTTTTAGGGAGAACCCTGGTGCCTGTAAAGTACACAGAGAGTCCTCAGAGTGAAACGGGAGCGATTCCTGGATGACATCCAGCGGGAGTGTGTCTACGTTCAGTGCTGTGATCGGCTTAACGGGAGTCCATCCGTTCGTTGCATCATCGTACACGCAGACCAAGCAAGCAGAGACTGTAGGGAGGCGTGTGGCAGGCTTCCCTGGGTTTTCTGTGGCATGTCACAGACACACCAGCGTATCATCACATCTTATAGTTTAATTCGACTGATTGTTAGGATCGTTTGGACTTTGAGTCTTGGTAGTTTAGAGAAGTGCCATCGCACCACGGAGCAGCGCTTGGTCTGCGTGTACGATCGTGTCAGGGTCACAGCACTGCATGCAAACCCACTCTGCAGCCCGTTTCATAAAAATAACACGTACAACTGCAAACAAACGCTTTGGGTTTCTTTGCCACACACTGGACTAGAGTCGACCTCGGCCTGTGCCGTGACTTTACACCAACCACCTACTTGCAGGCTACACTGCATCATGTTTGCAGTTCAGTTACATAGAAACATTGCTTTTAGGAGACTGGCTGCTTTGTGACGTCTCCTCTGAGAGAGAAGCTGGTGGAGGTGGTGACGAAGGGAACGCCAGGGGTCAAGCGGTGGAGCCCTTTGTCTTTTCCCATCCTGTAGATCGGATTCCTTTCTGCTGCCTGTCTCTTCTTTGTCTGTAGCTGTAACTTTCTCTTTGCCCTCCTTCCTTTGCCAAACAAAGAAAGAAAATGTCCCTCTGATTCAATGCCAAGTAAATCAAAAGAAAGATGAAAAAGAAATATTTGTCTCATTGCCAAGTAAGATAGATGGAGATTCCACCCTTCTGTCGCTGCGCCAAGAAAGAAGAATTCTCACCCAAACTCAAGCAAGTGTAATGTTTTGTGAGCAGAAAACACCGTATGCTGTATGAGCAAATCTATGACCAGTTCATCCCATCCATCCTCCTCTAGCTGTGCAAACCTGCTGTACCTTTAACATGTCTTCTAGTGGGCAGTGTCCATTCAACCATTTGAAAAGCAATACACGTGTTTCCAAATCTGGTACGAGAACCTGCCTGCGTATGTCAACTCATATTGAGTGGAGGGTTTAACGTGTAGTTTAGCTGCGAGTGAAGACGAGGCTGATTACCTGCAGTTCGCAGTTAGCGAACGCAGCGTCAAACACGCTACGAGCCAAAGTTTTATATGCAGCACGATGACACGCTGAAGGTTTACAACTCAACTCAAGTGTTTCCCACATTTAAAGAAATAAACACAATACGTTCACAGTGGTCACGCGTCAAAGACGTTGGTGCAGATTACTGCCCCGAGCGAACAGGTCTCCGAATCTCCTGGTTTCTCATTCATGCCAACATTTTGAAAGCAATTCTTCTCCATATGCTTGTTTGGTGTCGTGGTGGTGACGTGCTCACGTTACTGGAGGACGTTGTTCCCTGGCAGCGGTTGGTGGATCACTCGTGTTCCAGTCACTAGTTGAACATGCTGTCAGAAATCTGCAGTGTAGAAATAAAAAGGAAATTATTAACAATGTTTACAAAGCTGAGTGCACCAAATTACGCTGGCTTACAGAGTTCTGTCATGACACATACAGTCACTGGAGGTTTGTGACGCTCGTTGATCTACTGTGGCTGCTGTGCTGTATGAAATCACTCCAGACGGTTTGTTTCCTGGTACATTTACTCACGACGGCCAGCAGGTATTTCCTGAGTGTTATGACAAATGTTGTAGAACAAAAGGAACAGGCTGTTTCTCACATCCTCCGGTTAAAGGTCCGACAGAAGATCCAACAGTAGATCCGACGGTAGATCCAACGGTAGAGCAGACAGTAGAGCCAACAGTAGATCCAACGGTAGATCCAACGGTAGAGCAGACAGTAGAGCCAACAGTAGAGCCAACAGTAGATCCAACGGTAGATCCAACGGTAGATCAGACAGTAGAGCCAACAGTAGATCCAACGGTAGAGTCGACAGTAGATCCAACGGTAGATCAGACAGTAGATCCAACGGTAGAGCAGACAGTAGAGCCAACAGTAGATCAAACAGTAGATCCAACGGTAGATCAGACAGTAGATTCAACGGTAGATCCAACGGTAGAGCCGACGGTAGAGCAGACAGTAGATCCGACGGTAGAGCCGACAGTAGAGCCAACAGTAGATCCAACGGTAGAGCCGACAGTAGATCCAACAGTAGATCAGACAGTAGATCCAACAGTAGATCCAACGGTAGAGCCAACGGTAGATCAGACAGTAGAGCCGACAGTAGATCCGACGGTAGAGCCAACGGTAGATCCAACGGTAGATCAGACAGTAGAGCCAACAGTAGATCCGACGGTAGATCCAACAGTAGATCAGACAGTAGATCCAACGGTAGAGCAGACAGTAGAGCCGACGGTAGAGCAGACAGTAGAGCCAACAGTAGATCCAACGGTAGAGCCGACAGTAGATCCAACAGTAGATCAGACAGTAGATCCAACAGTAGATCCAACGGTAGAGCCGACAGTAGATCCGACGGTAGAGCCGACAGTAGATCCAACAGTAGATCAGACAGTAGATCCAACAGTAGATCCAACGGTAGAGCCGACAGTAGATCCGACGGTAGATCCGACGGTAGATCCGACGGTAGATCCAACGGTAGACCAGACAGTAGATCAGACAGTAGAGCCAACAGTAGATCAGACAGTAGATCCAACGGTAGATCAGACAGTAGAGCCGACGGTAGAGCAGACAGTAGATCCGATGGTAGAGCAGACAGTAGAGCCGACAGTAGAGCCAACAGTAGATCAGACAGTAGATCAGACAGTAGATCCAACAGTAGAACCGTAGCCTGGGATTTGAACTGTGTGGCTGTAAGTGTGTAGACGGAACGTGACGCCCGTTGTGGTGCGTAAATATTATGATCGTAGATGAATTAATATGTGAGTTGTGATGATACCGGCTGTGGCAAAGTCTCAGGGTTCAGCATTGTCATGTTGCATTACAGGTTAGAAGTACTGTGTTAAAAAGTATAAATAAAGTTATTTATTATAATTGAACCTTTGACCACGTCTGTGTAAATGGATTATACACATTAAACCAGGGGGTGATTTCATGCACAGTCCATGGCTTCTTAATTAAAGTGTCTTAACGTGTTCTGCCCTGCTTTAGAAATGAAATAATCGGTTCCCAGTGTGCTTGGAACAGTAAAGGCCGTTCCTTCGTCACACTTGAACGAAGGTCGTCAGATCGCGAGCTTCGTCTGCGGTAGTTTCAGGTCTGGACGACCTGTTCGTCCTGATTAAGAGACCGTTTCCATGAGATCAGATCAAAGTTCACCCGTCGGCGTTTGATTCGCCGACTCGAACGTGCCATACCTCCCTGTCACTATACGCCAGGTGACATGCTGCAATTCATCAGATTAGTGCTAGTTAGCAACGGTGTTAGCGGAACGTAGCTGTGTTTGGATAGAAATAAAGACGTACTGACTATTTTAGCCACTTTACGGTTCTACAGTAACAAAACTATCAGGTCACCTATTCAGAGGCTGCTATTTACCTGATGAAATATTCATTAAGCACTTTGAATATGTTTGAATCTGAATAACTATGTCATGGACACGTTTAAAAGAGGAACTTGAAAGTGATGTGACAATCAACGCATTGACTAAAAGCCTTTTAGAAGACGACTACAATTAAATTGGTAGAATTTCACCCAGAACGAGATGTTTAGCCACTAAAAAGTGGAATTGTTGTTTTGTTTATTTTTATTTTTGATTGTTTTGCTCTGATACTACACAGCATCAAATGTTAGCAGCAGACTCTAAGTTAGCATTTGTTTAGCATGGCTAATCGGCTAATCGGCTTGTAAGGCTTCACATTGTGTGCGTGGCTGTAAATGAAATGGTTTCTTATTTCGACATCTAGTGCTAGGGTAGCAAACGTCATTGTTTTTGTTGATGTTTGTAGTAGAGTAGCTGTATCGAGTCGTGTTGCGTAGAATACTATTCCTAGCTGCAGTGATCCATAGGTTCCTCGCGAACGCGCGACTACTCCTGGCCGAACGCTCAGCGCCGTGAGTTGCAGTCAGCGTGATGTCAGCTTTGTTCTGTGGAAATCAGCTGTTTTCCTTCCGCTGTTAAGTTAGTCACGCACTGAGGAAACCTTTTATTTATCTGTAGGTTTGGAGATGATTCTTGGACTGTTACATAGAGGTGGTTATACATCGTATTCAAATCTGCACAAACACAAAGTTACGTGATGAAGACAAACCGTTGTGGATTTGGTTTATTGGCTTGTTTTAGTTCTTACTAGCTTGTTCCATTTTATTATGTTTTATTTAAGCAGATGTGACACATGTGTTTGGTGTGAGATCTTTGCCTCCTGAAAGACAGACAGACAAAATAACAAACAGACAGTTTGACAGACAGACAGAATGACAGACAGACAAACATACAGAATAAAAGACAGAATGACAGACAAACAGACAGAATGACAAACAGACAGACAGACAGACAAACATACAGAATAACAGACAGACAAACAGACAGACAGACAAACAGACAGAATGACAGACAGAATAACAGACAGAATAACAGACAGAATGACAGACAAACAGACAGAATGACAAACAGACAGACAGACAAACAGACAGAATAACAGACAGACAGACAGAATGACAGACAGAATGACAGACAGACAGACAAACAGACAGACAGACAGAATGACAAACAGACGGAATGACGGACAGACAAACATACAGAATAACAGACAGAATGACAGACAGAATGACAGACAGACAAACATAGAGACAGACAAACAGACAGAATGACAGACAGACAGAATGACGGACAGACAGACAGAATGACAGACAGACAGACAGAATGACAGACAAACATACAGAATGACAGACAAACAGACAGAATGACAGACAGACAGAATGACGGACAGACAGACAGAATGACAGACAGACAGACAGAATGACAGACAAACATACAGAATGACAGACAGACAGAATGACGGACAGACAGACAGAATGACAGACAGACAGACAGAATGACAGACAAACATACAGAATGACAGACAAACAGACAGAATGACAGACAGAATGACAGACAAACAGACAGAATGACAGACAGACAGACAGAATGACAGACAGAATGACAGACAAACAGACAGAATAACAAACAGAATGACAGACAGAATAACAAACAGAATGACAAACAGACAGACAGACAGACAAACATACAGAATAACAGAGAGACAAACAGAGAGACAAACAGACAGACAGAATGACAGACAGACAGAATGACAGACAGACAAACATACAGAATAACAGACAGACAAACATACAGAATGACAAACAGACAGAATGACAGACAGACAGACAGAATGAATGACAGACAGACAAACATACAGAATGACAAACAGACAGAATGACAGACAGACAGACAGAATGAATGACAGACAGACAAACATACAGAATGACAAACAGACAGAATGACAGACAGACAGACAGACAGACAGAATGAATGACAGACAGACAAACATACAGAATGACAGACAGACAGAATGACAAACATACAGAATGACAGACAGACAGAATGACAAACATACAGAATGACAAACAGACAGAATGACAGACAGACAGACAGACAGAATGACAGACAGACAGAATGACAGACAGACAGAATGACAGACAGACAAACATACAGAATGACAAACAGACAGAATGACAGACAGACAGACAGAATGAATGACAGACAGACAAACATACAGAATGACAAACAGACAGACAGACAGACAGAATGAATGACAGACAGACAGACAGAATGAATGACAGACAGACAGAATGACAGACAGGCTGTGCTCGTCTCTGCTGATTATATAACTGCTCCACACTGGATGTTAGATGAGTCATGTTGTGCAGCCAGAATCTTTGGAAATCGAAGTTCATCTGTTCGTCCTCATGGTGAAATCCAGCTTGATTCTTACAGCAACTAACTTTTGGTTGGACTGGTCCACAAATGAGAGACAGTTTGTCATTTTTTGATGTAGAAGGGATGAGAGTATAATTATAATTCTTTTCAAATTGAAATGAAATGCTTTAAAACGTGCAGTTTGTCTCTGTGTGTCTCTGACAGACGGGCAGCCGTCGGAGTAGTGTGGCCTCTGGGACTGTTTCTCTTCCACCGACCCTTTCTTCAAGTTTCTCTTCTTTCCTCTTTCTCAGTAAATACGTCAGTGTTGATAGAGGCTTTTTCCAGTGGACACCGTTCTCTGACGATCTAATTCTGCTTATGATGTCACATTGGCTGGAGATACGGTACCGGCGTGTGATCGTGTGATTGTCGTGGGCGAGTTCTGGAGGTGGCGTGTTCTTCTTGTGCCTGTGTGGGTTCAGTCCCACAGATGTCTTCAAACGTGAATGTGAGCCCAGATTATTGTTTCTCTGTGTGTTTTCTTTTTGGCACAGTACACATTGAACAGGCTAATATAAATTTTCCAGATATTTTCTTTTTGTTTTGATTCATCACATTATCAAGTTTTGTACATTTTGGGACTGTCTCAGTCCTCACAGCAGTCAGTGACAGGTAGGGAAACGCTCCGACCACAGGATCCGCCCTCAGGCCTCCAGTCTGAACGCTCACTATCCATTCATATGTGCAGTACGTCATACATGAAAAATACAAGATAACTCCTCTGAACCGGTTTGCTTGTTGTTCCTGTCGTGCTGTTCAGTGTCTGCTCATAGCAACTAAAGCATTATGAGATGTTTAGTTAATGTTAGTGGACTCATTTACTGCTGTTTTCTAATGAAGGGACCAGATGTTAAGGCAAGTTTTAGCTTTGGTAGCAAGTAGCTTTTAGGTTTTAAGTGTTTCTCCGTTTATTGGACCTTTCAGGAATGAGGAGTTAAATCATCACCTGATCAGGAAACACAGGAGCATCTTCCGCTTCAGTATGGTTCCTCAAACCCTCAGATTAGACATCTAAATTAAGGCAGATTATGAATGGCTCCGGGCGGCTGTTTCCATGGCAACAGTTGGAGAGTTGTAATCTGTTGCTATGGTGATGGAACAGAGGACCTGGCAGCTCATTAGCTTCATTCAACCTCATTATGATACTCAGTGAGCGGTAACGTGTTATACACACACGGAGGCTTCCCTGTCAATCACCCTCACTCCTCCTCCTCCTCGTGGGGTTGCTTTCCACTCATTTGTTGTTTTCTTCCTGATTCTCTCTTTTTGTGTGTCTCATTATGTAAATATACAGATCATCATTCTTCAGTATGTTGACTTTATTCGTATGTACATTATTTAAAAAAAGAGATCGACCATGGATGAAATACAATATATTATAAAACGTATGACATTCAAAAGAAATCTATTATCCACTGAAAACGATGAGAATGTACCTGATGATGATGATGATGATGATGTGACGATGGACGTGACGATTGTTTCTCTGCAATGATTAACAACTGTGATGATGTCATGAAGATGACTGTGACAGTTGTTGGTGCGGATGACGATGGCGATTGATGAAGGTGATTACGATTAAAAACGCTTATGACTCTAATGAAGCCGTTTATTCCTGGTCATTCTTTTGGTTCCAAACGTGTCAGTGTGCGGTGGCAGGAACCTGGAAGCACCGTGGGTTTGTTACTGTAAAACTCAACAAATCATTGTTTTTGAAAATCCATTTGTTTGACATCATGTTCTAAATTAGTCTCTTTAATGAAAGCTGCTTCTGGCACTAAGTAGCTGGAGGAGAGGAGCAGCTGTACGTCGGTGGCCTGATAACGTCTGGTAAGTAGAGTTTCATGCCAAAGCGCTGTTTCAAGCTGGAAAGAGTCACGTAGCTGCAGCAGAGCAGTTCCATGTGGAAGGCAGTGACGTAAACCTCAAGCTAATTTAGCTGTTCGCTTCTCTGAGCGCTTGACTCCAGCGGCTAACAACCGCTGTACTAACCAGCGCGTGGTGAAGGAGGCGGGGCCACGTCCTCGGCTTCAGCCGAGGTCAAGGGCAGCCTGAGCGGGCGAGCGAGGGATAATTCAATTAAGGTCTTAGTGAGTGAGAACAGGAGCAGGCGGCTGCAGGAGACGCACGGATCCGAAGGAAAACGCGTCAGCACTTTGTTCTCTCTCACTGGAAAAACAGGACTTTACCCAAGACGACAGGAATCCAAAGGCAGAACAGGACGCAGGAAGTAGCTTTGAGACAGGAGGGTCAACGCCAGGCCCGGCCGACTGCTCGTGTCTTATTTTGCCTGATCACGCTCACTAGTTTGGTGTTAGCTTAATGCGCAGTTTCGAAGGGACGAACAGAAGCAGAAGCAAGACTGTGGATTAAAAATAGATCTGAGCAGATCCTTCTGGCTTTATGTCGCTTTAAAGAGGCCTGTCATGAGGGTTTCACCTGCAAACGATGCAGCTAATCTGTAGCCAGCAGCTAATCAAGAGGATGGATGAGGCTGAAATGGGCCATAAATAGTCTGATTTAGTGTCTGTCTGCTTGTGCTTCCAGACTTGTTCTTTGAGTCGGTTTAAACAAACAAGGCTCCCGTCAGAGTTGATCTGCTAGCGAGGGAGCTAATCTGCAGCCAGGAGCTACCGTCGGTGGAACTTTCAGCTCGTTATCCTGCTGACTTACAGGCGTCTGCTGCCACGTTTGGTCTTTTATCGGTTTTAATTAGACGCTGAGCCTCAGACGTTTTTCTGTCTGTGTGAGGTGACAACGTGCGTCTACTCCAGCATCTGGTTGTTTTATTGCCATTCAGTTGTTTAACGCTTCAGTTTCTGCAGATCAAGGTTTGAACATTGCAGCGATTCTTCCAGCGAAGCAATTTTAATAGAGTATTGTACATTTGCCACCATCCGCTGTGTGAAAACATCATTACAACCTTGCATCTGCAGATTTAGTCACTGAAAAATATCCATTCAACCAATTCCTTTTCTGTCTGAAACAATTATCAGAATACCCTGAAAGTGTTATCACTTGTTTTTTAAATAATTATAAAACTATTTTTGTAATTATTTAATTACTGTGACATTCTTAAATTAGTCTTAATCTTTCTCTCTGGTAATACGTGTTCAATCAGTGCAACATCATGAAACAAACTTTTCCTGGGGCTCATGGAAATTTCATTAAATATTAAATTATACATTTTTTCGAACCAACAGATGTCAATCAACCAACCACCAAAAAAGATCCACAAAGTTGAATGTAAAGCTCATGGAGAGCGTGGACCCACTAAACATTTCTGACATAAATGAGCCATTGAAACGTACTTATTACAGACGCACACGCACTTGAGAGGTTGCTGTGAGGTTTTCTCTCTGTGAAACCAGGTGCAGCGTGAGAGAGTCAGTGTTTTCTGGTGGTTTGTCTCCTTCAGTGTAGTTACAGATAATGGTCCTTGCTGAACGCTGCAACCAGCCCAGTCTTCGTTGAAGGTTTGTGAGGGATGTCTGAAGCCTCAGTGTTTTCCTAATCACATACGGACTGACTTCCTGAAGCTGCTGGAAAACATCCATCCTCAGTATTCAAGGACACGCAGGGAGAGACGCGTCACCTGCAGCCTTCACTTCCAGGCAAACCACGGAAACAAATTGGTTTCTGCAGCACCTGTCAGTTGCGCTGCCACCTCATGAAAGTGGGAAGTGCATTTGAAAAGTGGAGGCCTGTGGACTGGAGGGGCCTGCCCCAGGTGTCACTCGACTCATTGTCTTTTTAAGGACGTTAGGTGCTGATGACTGACAGGTGGGCGGGGCGACGGGGACTGAATCCCAGCTCTTTGCAGTGTGTCACTAAAGCTTTATGAAACGACGCCAGCTCATGTTGAATCACAGGATCTCTGGCATGTTTGGTGTGCCGGGCGTCTGTGACCTTTGCCCTTTGTTTTGCCTGCGCTCCTCTGGGACCTGGTCACCTCTCCGCAGGTAGGAGCACCTGACTGAACGATGACCCTGAGTTCCAGCTGTGACCTCAGGGACTGTCCTGCTCCTGGTCTGAGTCTAATTTGCTTCTTCCCCCAAATGTAGAGCCTGCGTGAAGCCAGGGAATAAGGGATGTGTTTGGATTGTTTTATTCATGTTACAAGGCCATCTCCTTAGATTAGAGAACAACGAATTAAGGAAGAGAGAAGTAAAAATTGAGGGACTTGCCCATGGCTCCAGGAGAATGAGGAGCCAAGGACAAATTAAAAGTGAAAGGGATGTGAAAGATGGGATAAGGGGACAAGAGGAGGTTTAGAGCAAGCAGGAGTAAAAAGGTTTAGGAAGGCAAAATGGAAACAAAAGCTGTGAAAATGGGGGAGTTACAGTACAATACCAAACGCAGATGTGAAGGAGTAAATACAGGGAGGAGGAGGATAAAAATACTGAGCCAAGGAAGAGAGAAGGAAGCTGTGAGGAAGAGAAGCAAATGGACAAAGATAAAGAGGACAAAATAAAGGAGAGAGAGAAGGAGGCACGAAGGAGAAGACACGGGAAGAGGAAAGGTGAAAGAAAAGGAACATAGGATGAAGGGAAGGGAAATAGCCTCTAGCAAAAGGAAACAGAGCAGGAAAGGAGACAACGTAACGTGGAAGGAAACACAGAAGGAAGCAAGTGCAGGAAGAGAGGCCTGCGGCTCCACCACACCTGCCGCGTCTCGGTGACTGCATGCTAATGTAGCACGTGAGTGTGTGTGTGTGTCGCTGCTGGAAATGTGAAATTGCGAGGCTTCCAGCTGTGGAGATGTGGGGGATGAGGAAAAGTGTGTAAAGAGACAGAGCAGAGGATGTGAGTGTGTGTAGAAGAGAGAGAGAAGGATGGAGATGGGGCGAGCGAGCAGCAGACGTGTGTCAACGAAGATGAGCGCACAGCAGAGGAACGTGTGTGTGTGTGTGAGTGACAAGCCGAGTGTGTGCGCTGAGTGAAGACACACACACACATTCGCACAAGCAGACACGTGGAGGGGAGGCTGTCAAGAAAGCGACGATGCGTCTCCGTAGAGAATACACCCAGAGAGGAGAGCGAGGGGGGAAGGAGGACAGAGGTTAAAGCGAAGAAAGGAGGTGCGGGAGGAGGAGTGGGGGGAGTGGCTGGGCGAGAGACAAAGCCAGGGAGGAGGTGAGAAGAAGGGAGAGAGCCGGAGGAAGGAAGGAGCGAAGGGAGGGCGGGCTCAGGAAGGAGGAGCAGGAGGAGGAGGAAACGGGGCGAGCGAGGGACAGTGAGAGAGTGAAGGAGGTGTGTGAAGGTGTGCGGTGCTCTCTCCAGTGGAATGAGTGGAAGGCGTCTCCATTGTCTTCACTACGGTAAGAAGCTGCTGCTGCAGCATCTGGAGGCTAACAAAAGAACGCTGTGTGTGTCTGTGTGTGTCTGTGTGTGTCTGTGTGTGTCTGTGTGTGTCTGTGTGTGTCTGTGTGTGTCTGTGTGTGTCTGTGTTCATTGTGTGTGTGTGTGTGTGTGTGTGTTCATGGTGTGTGTGTGTGTGTGTTCATGGTGTGTGTGTGTGTCTGTGTTCATGGTGTGTGTGTGTGTCTGTGTTCATAGTGTGTGTGTGTGTGTGTGTGTGTTCATAGTGTGTGTGTGTGTGTGTGTTCATGGTGTGTGTGTGTGTGTGTTCATGGTGTGTGTGTGTGTCTGTGTTCATGGTGTGTGTGTGTGTCTGTGTTCATAGTGTGTGTGTGTGTGTCTGTGTTCATGGTGTGTGTGTGTGTGTCTGTGTTCATAGTGTGTGTGTGTGTGTGTGTGTGTGTGTGTGTGTTCATAGTGTGTGTGTCTGTGTTCATAGTGTGTGTGTGTGTGTGTGTGTGTGTTCATAGTGTGTGTGTCTGTGTTCATGGTGTGTGTGCGTGTGTGTGTGTTCATAGTGTGTGTGTGTGTGTCTGTGTTCATGGTGTGTGTGTGTGTGTCTGTGTTCATAGTGTGTGTGTGTGTGTGTGTGTGTTCATGGTGTGTCTGTGTGTGTGTGTGTGTTCATAGTGTGTGTGTCTGTGTTCATAGTGTGTGTGTGTGTGTGTGTGTGTGTGTGTGTTCATAGTGTGTGTGTCTGTGTTCATGGTGTGTGTGCGTGTGTGTGTGTTCATAGTGTGTGTGTGTGTGTCTGTGTTCATGGTGTGTGTGTGTGTGTCTGTGTTCATAGTGTGTGTGTGTGTGTGTGTGTTCATGGTGTGTGTGCGTGTGTCTGTGTTCATAGTGTGTGTGTGTGTTCATGGTGTGTGTGTGTTCATAGTGTGTGTGTGTGTGTTCATGGTGTGTGTGTGTGTGTGTGTGTGTTCATAGTGTGTGTGTCTGTGTTCATGGTGTGTGTGTGTGTGTTCATGGTGTGTGTGCGTGTGTCTGTGTTCATAGTGTGTGTGTGTGTTCATAGTGTGTGTGTCTGTGTTCATGGTGTGTGTGTGTGTCTGTCTTCATCCAGCCAGATGCTGCAGTGTGAACGTGTGGAACTTTTACTACATCTGTCTTTGTGTGTGTTTTGCGTGGACACATTGTGTTTCTGTGTTGTGCTGGCGAGGACATTTGTGCTTCACTGCTGTGTGGGTCACTTGAAGGGCTGCCGCTCGTTCCAGGTTAGCGAGGGTCGTTCCTGTAGCGGTCGGAGCCTCTCTCTCCTCATCGAGCAGACAGGCTGAATATATTTGCAACTCATTCTAAATCAAACACGAATTTATGTTAAATACTGCAAACGCTCCTTCTCCAGCGGAGGAAGGTCGAGCTGAGCAGACCAGTAGCAGCAGAACACTGGAGCAGCTGGGGCATAAACGGGTCACGTGTTTGTTCCAGCGCCTGAATCCTTTATGTTTTCTTAGGACGCTTTGGACGGACGGACAAAGAAGCAGAGCAAACAGGCCGGAAGTAGTGTGGCACAAAAAAACCAACTGTCAGAAGCAGCGTGTGTTGATCTAAAAGCGTGTTTTTATGAGGATAAGCCGGGCAGACAAAAACACACCTGAATAGGTCGGAACTAAGCAGCGTCTGCTCAGGCTCTGGCCTCGCGTCACTGCCCAGTTCAGGAGAAGCACATTCACCTTTAATTCCAGGGTCATTACGCCTCATTCTGAGAAGAACTTCTGCCGGAGACATTTTTATGCAGTGGTTCAGGAATAGTTGGTTTCAGAGGTCATGTACTTAGATTGTAAAGATCTCTGGTTGGATTCTGGCAACAAAGACGCTTTGGTTGAGTTCAGGGAGAGGCGGTGGTTTGGGTTTCTCAACCATACAACTACGTTAATAATGCAGTGGTTGGGTGGATTCATTGTCCTGCAGGACCGACACACAACAAAAACTCTCTGAAAATGTTGTCATGTTATCGCCGCGTGTTTCCATGTTGCATCCAGAGGCGTGAGGATAACGCCCTGCTGCCTCCGTCACCGTCTGACAGCCTGCGTACGACCCCTCTGTAGTTTCTTAAGCAGACGTCAGTGTGCAGCAGTCCATCACCGTGGACTCTGAGGCTGGAGCTTCGTGGAGGAGGCAGCAGCCCCAAATAAACTGCTCCCGTTGGGCCGCGGTGAAGTGAAGTGTTAAGACACTCAAATGCATTACCGCTCAATTATTTAGCGAGTGAGCTGCTGGGGCGTCTGCTAGCCGGTGGCTCACGGCAGAAACGGAGAAGAGGTTTGCTCTTGAACCTCATGTGTTGGCATTTTGCTTTTGGTCACGTATCAGAAAGTGGAGCTTGGTGAAAGTACTGCTGGTTCCTGGTTCTGCTAGCTTCTGCTGGGAGTCCTGCTCTGCTTTGCACTGCCATGTGCACATTATGGCAAAGGCCTTACAGTGACAGCATTGGTTGTGGCGGTTGTTTGCTGGAAGCTTCGCGTTCTGGTTCCGACTCGTCTCCATTTGACGGTTCTGTAAATAAAACCTGCTTCAACCCTCCCTAAAGGCTGTTGACGTGCTGGTAATGGACTGGGTGCGATGTACGTCCAGGCCGTCCCATAAGGATCGACTGTGAAGGCTGCTGAGGTTTGTAGTCTTGCATCCTTGACCCCGTTGGGATCATTTACACCATGAAAACGAAACTGTACACAAACCCTGACACTGCACATCTGATGTCTGGGAAGTGACGGGCAGAGCGAGAGGCGACAGAAAGAGAGACTCAAACGGATGAAAGGGGGAAATACGATCCGACGAAGCCACTTCAGTACACGGAGGTGCTGTGTGATGCATTTAAGGCCCAGTGTGTCTTGGCCACTAAGATGCTGCCTTGACATCAGGACCGAACACAAACAGGAGCTTGATGGAGGGATTTTCCTTCCCACTCATTAGATCAGCTTCATTGATTTTCTTTCTGATTCTTCGGTTGGTGTGGACTCTGCAGAGGTCAAAGGCCGTGGGAGTATTAAATGGGTACATGGAACATTAATAGTATACATTAGTGAGGGAATCTTGTAAATCTTAACTGTACAATCTCGTATGAGCACCTTTAACCAGCGAGTCTTAATCTTTCCTTTAAGGATTATTACGCAGAACAAGTCCACAGCGTTTAAAGTGGCACTTAGTTCAAAGCCACTAACTAATTCACTGGGCCGTACAAAGAAACAGAAGCAGGTGCAGAACTAGATCAGTAAAAGCGAAGACGGTAAACAAGGACACGTGGAGAAACCTGTAACTTTGGAAAACGAAGACGAGGAGAGGAAGGAAACAAGGAAGTAGAGGAGAATGGGAAGAAGATGAAAGAGCCGCAAACGAGGGCGAGACAAGTCTCCCGTCGCTTCCAATCCTCTCAGGTTTACACGAAGGCGGTAATTACAGAGGAACGGGAGGAGAGAGGGAGGAAGATGGAGAGGAAGCAGAAGGAAGAGCTAGGTGGAGGAGAAACAGTGGTAGAGAAGGCTCAGACAGGAAGGGAAACGAAGGCAAGGAAGGAAGGAAAGGACCCCATTCAGACAGAGCTTCCAGGAGGATCAACGCTGATGGGTCGTCCCAGCAGGCGTCCACATACCTGTTAAAGGTTCAAAGGACGCTTGGAGATAAAGAAAGGTGGAGACAGAGGAGCAGAGAGAATCATGACAGAAAGAGCAGAAGGGGGCGTGAAGTCAGCGTTTCTGCCTCGGTCCTGCAGGTGGTGCTGTGGCGTCTCCTCGTATCACGAGCGGCAGCTTCTACTTCAGCTTTTGTTCTGTGTCCATGGACCCAGCATTTCATCATGTGTGTCATGTGTTCAGATCAGTGTCGTGCTCTCTGTTACAACATACTTAGATTATCCTTAGCAGCCACCAGCCTTAGACTCACCTTCCTGTCAGTCGTGCAGCGAGTAGGAGGCTGTTGTTGTCGAAGGCCGTGATACGTTTTGTTTTCCTGCATTTGAGGCCTGTCGTGTTTTTAGAGTCCTTCCTCGGCTCCACCTCCTTCTGCAGGAGGTCACGGAGACCTTGGGCTCGTTGGACGTTTTGTTGTGCTCATTTACACCAAGACGCTTCTGTTCAGCTCGTACTTCTCCTAGTTGTGCATGTAAGGGCAAGGCAGCATGCGTCCATTCCCACTGTGCTCTGCGAGCCGAAGGAGCCGGAGGTGTGGGCAGCCTGCTCGCGCAGGAAGCCGCTGGTGGCATCAGCCTCTGTTTGTGCCTTTTCTTAGTCTCCGTGTCAAACGTCACTGAATCTCTGTGATTCTCTCCTTGTGTGGTTGTCGTTCAGCTGTGTCGGTCTTGACTCGTCTCTTTCTTAGATCCTGGAAGACGGGGCCAGTCGGTGACATCAGGGACTGAGCTGAGACCAAAGCTTCTCCTCAGAGACTGTTTGTTCAACACATTTACTATTTTCTCTTAAAAGCTTTGTTTTTATTTCTTTTCCTACCGTTTTTAACCGTTTCCTGCTTCGGCTGCTGCTCGTTACTGATTTTAAAAACCATTTCCTGTATTTCCTGATTATGGGAAAGGCGCGAGATGACAGTGTAGTGAATTCGGAAGTTCAGCTCCTTGTCAGGGCTGCTGCAGTGCCCTTGAGCAACGCACAGAGAGTCAGGGGACAGTTAACTGAACAGAAACGAGCTCCGGCGTCAGCCGGGACACTTTAAGTGGTTTTTAATGGGTTCGGCTCCAGGATAAAAACAACTTGGTGGCAAATGGGACAAATTAAAGGGAAAATCCCACCAACGGTTAAAATGCAGTTTGACCCAGGTTCGTATTGAGCACAAAGTTGGAAACGGGTCACGTTCACATTAATAGAAACCGAATCCTTCAGGTGACATCAAACATTATGATTCCTGTCATATGTGCATGTCAGTGTGGTTGTTGGCTACTTTACCTGAAACACGGTCTGAAATGATGATGCCACAACATGAGAGCGTCTAGTTCACCTGATCAGCTGAGGCTGCAGACTCACCAAGCAGCTGCTCTGTGACGCTGTGGAGCATTTAGCAGCTAAAGAGCCACAGTTTTCCCTCAGCAGTCGGGTTAATAAGCTAAAAGACAGTGAAGAAATGAGCATGAGTACAACGCTCAGTGAATCAGTGGGTGGAAATGCAGGGTTTTATTCATTCGATGGCGATTAGCTGTTGTCAACATACTTAGATGTTCTGATGCACAAATGGGACTGGGATCATGACGTCCACA
Source organism: Macropodus opercularis (assembly GCA_030770545.1). Taxonomy (NCBI): domain Eukaryota; kingdom Metazoa; phylum Chordata; class Actinopteri; order Anabantiformes; family Osphronemidae; genus Macropodus; species Macropodus opercularis. Next base: position 17,341,545 of record CM061095.1, read on the forward strand.
CTGGAAACCCGGCTTCATCATTTGTGACCTCAGTCGAATGCGTCCAGTTCCTGTTGTGGCTGTGTCTCCTCCAATCGTGCCTCCTGCAGAGAAACGGACCCGACCAGGTCTTTGTACAGCTGCTCTGCACCTTCAGGCTTTAAATCCCCAGAATTGACCGAGGAAATGTTGAAATGTGGTAGAACGGTGCTGATCAGTGGCCTGAGATGACCCTGACGACCCTGAACACCTTTACACCCTGAGCTGCTCTGTGCATGTGGTGCTGTGGAGAATAAATCTACTTCTGTTGGTTTATGTCAATAATGAGTCGACTCTCAGGAGCAAACACTGAAGTAGCATAATGTAATAAAGCCATAAATCCACTTAGGGAGGAGTCTGAAAAAGCAACAGGTGACAACAACGTGTCGCGACAGCGGCATCAATAAACCTGCAAACAGTAACAAGTACACAAAGTTTCCTTGTCCAGATTAAACCACGTCAGCTGCAGTAGATTGTGCAAACAGTTACTTTAATAGATGCAGGAGCCTGCAGTATTAGTGCTGATTTGAATTTCCACTGATGCTGTGCTGTGGTCCTCCTCCTCTCTGCCAGTAAAAGGTCACACAAGTTAAATTCCAGTCATTATGCAGCCGGTGTAGATGTTAAACCATCAGTTAGCGCGTAACTATAAATTGTGCACGAGCGCCGAGGCCAGATGAGATATGTCCCGCGAGGCCTGGCACAGGAGCCGAGGCTCCACCGCACGGCCCTTCAGGCTGGATCCGACCCCTGATCCCTGATCACACTCACTCCCCAGTCTGCACATTTAGTTCAGTCACGTGGTCTGAAACGCCAGTCAGCGCAGCGGCCTCCCGCCTCTGCTGCCCTGCGGCGTTTAGGAACACACTGTAGTTGTCATTCAGGGATGGACATGTTGAGGCTGTGGTCTTGTGTACCATAAAATGGAAACGTGTGTAGCCGTTCATTCAAACCAAGTCCTGCTGCTCTGCCAGAAATATTGCAGCTACTTTGCGTTTCTTGCGTGTGCGTCGTGGGTGCATGAGATTGTGTTGACTGAAGTACATCCAGTACCATAGTTGTGCGTCTTTGAGGCTGAACTTGCTCTTCAGCTTTGGTTGATGTTACCAGGGAGTCGGTGAGCGTCTTCCTCCCCATATGCTTCTGATCGCAAGCCCCTCCCACTCCTGTGCTGACATCAGCAACACACACAGAGTGACAGCGTGAAACCTGCGTTGTCATGGCAACATTTCACTTGACTTCTGCGACCATCCCTCCTCCCTGCATTCTGCCCCTCCCCTCTTGTTACACGGCAACCGTCTCCAAGCAACTCGTCCTTTTCTTTCTCTCTCTAATTGTTGGAGCAAAAGTTGATTATGAAAAGCATGAGTGAGAGAAGGAAACAGAGGATGGACGAAGGAGAGGAAAAATCATGACAAGAGTGTAAGAAAATGAAAGGAGAGGAGAAAGAATATGAAAAGAGAGGAAAGGTGCATGAAAGGGGGAAATGAAGAAGAGAAAGAGGAACCAGGAGGATGAAATGAACTAAAAAGGAGCAGGAAATAAACAATTAAGGAAAAGATGAACAAAGGGAATAATACGAGCAAATTGAATTACAAAGGGAACAAGTGAGAGATACAATGAAACGATGGAGGGATCAATAAATAATATGATGAAAGGGAGGCTTGTTTACCTGAATCAGACTTCTTTTACTTTCGTTATGTCCCTTTCTTTCGTCTTCCTGGTCTTATTTTCCTACTTTTCTTTTTTCTACTCTCCGTTCAGCTTCCTTCCTTCTCTTCCTCCTCCCTCCTTCACCATTTCCACTCCTCACTTTTCATGTCTCCCTCGTTTTTCTTCTTTTTCTTTTTCTTTCCTTCCTGGACAACAACAATAATAACTGTCCTTTAAAACACTGACCTTCAAAGACTGATTGACACTCGAGTTGAATTTGATCGAGTCTTGATTTGCTCCTCTCCTCGTGTTCAGTTGTGTCTAAAACATGAATCAAAGCCACAGTAAGAACTCGACTGTTGGTGTGAAGGACTGAAGCCTCTTTCTCAACCATATAATAGATGGATAATAGACGAATGGAAAGATTAGACTTATTAATAGTTGTGTTTGCATATTGCATGTGTCTTGTCGCTGGCTGTTGTGGGATCTGATTTCTGCTGTGGTCAAAACTATGAAACAAATGAGTGATACACAGAAGCAGCTGTTCAGACCGAGCCCACCGTGATTCCTGCACTTCTGCCTGAACTGAGACTGATTCGGTTTTACAGTGGAGGAGCCTAAAAAACTTTTCTCCTTTGTCTTTATTTTTATTCCAAAATCTCAGAGTTGAATGATTCGATGAGGGAACAGATGAAGGAAAGAGGATAGAGAGTGAAGAATAGCAGGGGGCAGCCGGAGAGGAGTGATGATAAATTATAGACGCTTGTCCCCAGGCTGGAGTTACTGTGGATGGATGAATGGAAGGAGAGAGGCAACAGCGAGAAAGAGAAGGAGGGAGACACATGAAACGGAAGAAGTAGGCCAGAGCTGAATGAAAGAGAGGCAAGGATGTGTGGGTCAATACATTTTGTCACCGAGCAGAGCAGAAAATTATGAAATGCCCCAGCTCCCGTTGCCGTGGAAACCAAGGGGAAGCTCTTTCATGTGTCAAGCTTTGCTGCCCACGGTAACTGTCCTGAGATTGAGGGATGGATACAGAGACGGAGACGGAGATGATGCTGTGACGATAAGAAAGCAATCCAGCAATAATAATAATCAATAATCAGGAACTTGGGAGGTGGTCACAGTTTTCACCTCAGTGTGTGAATGTGTTCATGTGAGTCTGTTATAAGTCTCTTCATGATCCATTTGAGCTGGTGTCTTTCAGGCTCCGCCCCCTCCTCCCACCTCTACTCTGATTGGCCAGCTTGTCAGGGTCTGTTGTTGTTAGTGCTTCACAAATCAGTTGGTTTTCATTCGTCTGACGCCTGTGACTCTAACGTTGGAGTAAACCAGGCTGTACCTTCACATAGTCTGAGACGCTCCATGTGCCGTCAAGCTGTTTAATCGCTGAGGCACCAGGTGGAGCCGTGTCGCTGCAGAGCTAAACTCCCAGACGCGAAACCTCTGCCTACACACGTAGCAGCGTCTCTGTCCTGCCAAGCTGAATCCTGCAGGTTCGCACCTCCACGGAGGATGAATAGCTGCTGGTCGTCCCTCCTCCGCCGCTGTTCTCTACCTCCCCCTCCCGATATTTATACAGCTCCAGTGCATGTTGCCAACGAATCAATACGCACAAAACGGCGCTGATGAAGTCTGTTGCTCTGGTTTTCATTCCCCTCATCGTGTCTCAGGCCGGAGCCCAGCACCAGGTTCAGAAGCAGCACAGCCACGGTCGTAGCTCGTGTTGGACTCGCTCTGTACCTGAAAGATCATCGTCACCTGCACTTCACAAACTTATCCTCAGCCTCCATCACTGCTCCTACACCTCACGCTGCCTCTGGTGGATCGTGTGAACAGACGTGAACAGCTGACTCGCACAAAACCAGAAACATGCAGTCCAGTCTTAAATTTCCTTTTGATGTCTGCATAACATGAGACCCTGCTAATTCAGCACCAAGTCACTGAATCAGACCTGAGGCTCAAAGCAAAAAAGAAAAAGCCAAAGGTTGGAGTTATACGCGACTGGAAAGAGCTTTGAGGATTAACATGACAAACTGCTCAGAGGTTTGAATCTGCCGCTAAAAAGCCGTTTAGATATCAGAGGCCACATTTTCACTATCGTACTGACTAATTCTCCTGTCATAGTGTTTCACCTTAAACGTGCACGTGCAGACGATGCTGCACATTCACCGTTCACAACACAACGTTTATTAACTGAGGTGCAGCATCTGCTCGTTAGCCGAGATGCTGCGAGACGACACTCAGAGCTGATGAAGCAGCCACACAAAGATTTATTTCACATAATTAGAGAAACCAGCACAAAAGTGAGACCTGCGGGAGTTTGTTGTGTTCGCTGGCGTGGAAAGCTCCGTGAAATCAGGACGTCGTGGACTGTCACGCTATCAAGACAGAGAGCGTCTGATTTTGAGATGACGCTGATTGGCTGCAGAGAGCAGCTCCCATGACTGACAGCTGACGGCTTCGTGCGTTGCAGGCGAAGCGAGTACAAGCAAGTCGACCCAGACATGCAAACGCCGCTCGGCCTGAGAGACGCGATGCGGCCTGGTCCTCCTGCCGGCAGAGCATCGTGGTGGCAGAGCTGGGTTGAATCGTGGGTAATGTAGGAGTTTGAAGCATAACAATCCAGGACCATGGACCCTGGCGCATAGACCTGGACGCCTCAGGTCTCCTACCTACGTTTGACACATGCTGCACCTGGATCAGCTTTTACGCCATTATCACCTCCTGTTGACCTCGTAGCCTCCAACCCAGTCAAGCCTCCCTGGCTGCAGTACTTAAATACGGGATATTTTGTGCTTCTGTTACAGGAGAAAAGCTGGATTTTTCGTCAAGGTAATTTAGTCGATGTGTATTTGTTTAATCATAAAAGAGCGAGTTTAAGACTTGAGGGAAAAGAGAACAGAGTGTAAACACCTACACTGAAGAGAGAGAGAGAAGAAGAGAGGGGAAGGTGGGATGATGATGCGTCTCTGACGAAGAGCGAGGAAAGGAGTGAGGCAGCACTGGATGCCTGTCTCCTTCCCTCCCTTGCTCTCTTCTCCCCCTCCCTCTCTTTGCTTCGCTCTCTCCCTCTCTCTCCCTGCATCTCCCTCCCTCCCTCCCTCGGCTTCTCTCTGTTCTCTCTCTCGCCATCCCTCTCTCTCTCGCTGCTTCTCTCTCTCTCTCTCTCTCTCTCTCCCTCCCTCGGCTTCTCTCTGTTCTCTCTCTCTCCATCCCTCTCTCTCTCTCGCTGCTTCTCTCTCTCCCTCCCTCCCTCCCTCCCTCGGCTTCTCTCTGTTCTCTCTCTCGCCATCCCTCTCTCTCTCTCGCTGCTTCTCTCTCTCTCTCTCTCCCTCCCTCCCTCGGCTTCTCTCTGTTCTCTCTCTTGCCATCCCTCTCTCTCTCGCTGCTTCTCTCTCTCTCTCCCTGCATCTCCCTCCCTCCCTCCCTCGGCTTCTCTCTGTTCTCTCTCTCGCCATCCCTCTCTCTCTCGCTGCTTCTCTCTCTCTCTCCCTCCCTCCCTCCCTCGGCTCCTTTCTGTTCTCTCTCCTCCTGCTGGTCGTTGAAGCGGCAGCGGCGTTGATCAGCAGCAACAATGTGGTGCATCAACTGCGCCTCGGACAAAACGCCCGCGATCCTGCACAACAAGCTGCTTTACTGGTAAGAGAGCCAGCAAACGCGTTTCCTGCCTGCGACTCTCCGGCGTCGCTCCGTTGCGCTCGACGCGTGTTGTGGATGTGGATGAAATGCGTCACGTCTTGTGCTGGTTCTCAGTGTGAAAATGCTGATGCGCCTCGTGTTGTGCTGGTTTTGGTAACGGAGCTGTTTGTGCGGCGCTTGTGCGCAGAGGAGATTGGTTCGGTTCTTTACCTGCTTCTCTCTCCTGTCTCTCTGCCTTTGTGACAGAGACGCCACCAGAAACTTTTACAGCCTGAGGAACAGAGTGAGGGCTCACCAGTGCGTGAATCCCTTCCAGACCCTCTGTGCTGTCACCAATCAGTGTGTCCTGAAATGAAGCAGGATGGAGTTGACAGGTTGTTCACAGAGCAGCTCAGGCCAGGACAGAGGCCCCGTCCCAGGCTCGGCTGAGGCTGCAGCCACGCCGTTCATCGGGCTTCCAGGGTCCGAGCCAGATCTCACACTGACGATGGCGTCTGGGCTGCATTAATGCCACTAAAGCAGCATTGGACTGGATTTAGTGAATGCAGTTATTTCTCTGACCATGTTCAGTTTCACCTGGTTGTCACAGTATGTTAATTCCGAAGCTTAGGAAGCAAAAAACACGTTCGTGTAGAGAAAAGCGTGCAGCAAACCTGTTACGTCAGCTTCCTCCTGCGTCCGTGCTGGACCAGTCCATCCACTGCATGGTTTTCGGTGGAAGCGATGGCGCTGTGAATGTGGTCACGCTTGCTCAGGTGAGACTGACCAGCAGCTGCACCGCTGGAGAGGAGACGTGTTCATCCAGAGCAGGTGAAGGATGCTGGGAGCGCGGGAATGAAGAACAAAAGCTACTTTCATTCTGTGAGTCTTCCAGCGAACATGGGGCTAGTTATCAGTTTGGTTTGTCACCCGATCTCACCGAAGGCTCAGCCAGTCTCTTTCACAACTGACCCAGCAGAGCAAAAACAGGCCGGTTTCACAGCTTTGATCGTGACAGTCAGGGTGCAAACGCGAATCAGCTGTTTGAGCCTCGTACTGACAGAAGTTCAACTACGTTCTGCTCTCAGACAGTATCGCTGAGCTGCTAAAACGAAGAGTCGTGACCCGTCGTGTCTTATTCACAGACTCACTGGTTGACGGCGTTTTGATGCTTCCTGCCTGTTGAAAGAGGTCGGAAGCTACCGATCAGCCGTTAAATGACGGCTTCAGAACACGAAGCATTTCCAGCCTGGCGGTCCAGGTGGGAATCCGGCCTCCAGCCCCAGCAGTGAGCTAGTTCATTGGGGAGGGATGTGGGAGTGATGAGGAGGAAAAGACACGGCCTGAGTCATGCAGGCTGTTTGAGAAGCGCTGCCGAAGGAGTTGACTCAGCAGCATTGTTGCTTTAATCCCAGAGGAGGCTGTTGCCTGGAAACCTCCGAGCTGAGGCTCCGTGGGGCAGATTCAGCCTGAGAGGTCTGCTGGCGCTGAGCAGGACCCTGATCACCAACGTACGGACGGGTTCATCCTCTGGGGAGCAGGGATGTGACCAGGCCACGGTTGATCTGCAGATGTTTGGAGAAACCCACAGATTCTCATGGCCAGTCTGCGTTTATGACGCGACTGCGACCTGGCTCTGACTCTGAGCTGTACCGTCATCGCCGCCGTCAGAGCTCTGCAATAATTCAGTTTTCAAATCAAAGCTCATTTCGTTTTTTCGCTGCTTCTGTTTTTCTCCCTGATCTCACGTCTCCTTTAATCTGTTTTCATTTCACACCTTGACTCAGGTGGAAGCCAAGTGTTAGAGAGGTGGGTGTAGCTGTTTGACAGTGACTTGTGCGTCAGCGCGGCCACGTCACGTCCAGGACAGATGGTCAGAGCAGAAGTCGCTATTAAAGGTTTGAAAAACTGCCATCTTGGTAAAGTGTCCACTTACAAAATGGCTCCTAGCTACAAAGCAAAGCCCTTGAATTAGTGCTGAGGATGGTTCTTCTTGACTGCAGCAGGACCCTCCAAGTTTATACTGGAGGTTTAACTTGGTGTCGTTCGTCTGCTGCAGGTCAGTGAAAAGCTGAACAGGCTCTGGTTTCTACGTCTTATATGAAACAAGGAACTGGCTGGTGTTCAACCTGCAGAACTGAACCTGGACACAGTGTTTCCTAGGAGAACCAGTAGCTGTGCTGGGAACCTGAGCAGCACCACAGCAGACCTACACAGTTGCTTTTTAAAGAACTGCATGATGGGAAATGGTCTTTAAATATTTTGAGGTGCCATTTAAGTACATCCCAGTGTTCAAAGTCCTCAGCGCTCCCTCGAGGAACCTTTCTCCTAAAGGTTTCTTCTAACCACACTGACAGGACAGGAAGCGTCTGGTGCAGATTCACTGTTCGCTGCTTCCTCAGGTCGAGTGAGCCGTGATGCAGCAGAATGCTAACAGCCTGCGCTATAGTGTGTGTGTGTGTGTGTGTGCAGGGCTGTGGGTGGATGATCACAGCTTATTATGTCTGCTGAGCTCAGATCCAAGCCCACTGCAGCAGGGAGAGAACCCGGCTCCTAGAAACAGCCTGACTGTGACGTGTGTGTGTGAAATTAATCAGTGTTTTGTGTTCTGCAGTATTTCGTGGGCTTCAAACTCCCACAAAAGAGCAGCTGAAGCAGAAGGAGCCGAGATGTGTGTGTAGACGCTCCCCTCTTAATGCGCAGGGCACAGGCTGATGGCGAAGTTCTGACGCCTCAAACGTCCAAGGTGTGAGCTGAAACGTCTGCTGGGATCCACACATACATGCAGGTGGTCGCCGCTGCCCAAACGCTGCCTCTTCCTCTCCTTCTGTTTCTGAGAAACAGGTGTGTGTGACTGTTGAGTGAAAACTGCTTGGAAGGGAAACCAGTAGAGCAACGTCCTGCTCTGCTAATTGTCACCGTGTGTGACCTACTTTCCAGTTTGGTGGAACTGCCCAGGATCTGTACCGGGATCAGTTGGCCAAAGCTTCAAACACTGACAGGAAACGTTTCCAGAAAAACTGTAAAATCAGGTCAGGTTCAGTAACTGTGGCTGCATCGTCTTCTGGCTGGATTCATGCTGTTTAATTATCGACTGCTGCTCAGCTGATTGGACCAACTTCAGGTCTGAGTAAATCTGTTCATCATCACTTTCTGTGATTTCATCTGAGCTACTGGGAGAAAGAAGAAGCTCATCCAGCCATTTCACAGGTCAAGAGGTCATGATGAGTTCTGCTACGGTCACAGCCTGTATCAGCTGACACTGGCTGGTGACGCATTCAGGGACCGTAGGTCATGAAGTACGAGCCCAGTGACCCGGACACCGTGGGGTTGCTTCATGTGCTTGTTGCTGAACCTAGAGCAGGATGATGTGGGATCAGATCTGCTCTAGATTGGCTGTAGAAGCGTCTCAGGTGAGGCCGTGATGAACTTGTGTTACTTTGTGTGTTGTTCATCATTAGTCGCATTAACAACAGTAACTACATCGGCTGCGAATCCTTCTTGGTGCGAACGGTCCAGTCGGCAGCAGAAGCTCTGAACCGAGAATGAAGCCATGTTTGCTGGTAGCGCGTTTCGCGGTCGGCTGGCGAACGGAGCCTGTCGCTCATCACCGGCTTTACTTTGCTGTTGGAGATAATCAGCCGAGAGTCGCAGCAGTTTGAGAGACCAGCGGTTTGTCGCAGTTAAAACAGCTTCGCTCTCCTGCAACCGCCGGCTCAGAAATAGACGTGAGAAAGCTGACGCGCTGAAGCATGTGATGGAGCCGACACAGGTGTAGCTACCGTCGCCTCCTCCTCTTCCTGATGATCAGCTCCTGTCGTCCGTCACGCTCGCCTGCAGTTCGTCCTTTTGTTTATCATCGTACCCAGCCTGGGTTAGGGGTTAGGGGGTTAGGGTTAGGGGGTTAGGGTTAGGGGGTTAGGGTTAGGGGGTTAGGGTTAGGGGGTTAGGGGGTTAGGGTTAGGGGGTTAGGGTTAGGGGGTTAGGGGGTTAGGGTTAGGGGGTTAGGGTTAGGGGGTTAGGGTTAGGGGGTTAGGGGGTTAGGGTTAGGGGGTTAGGGTTAGGGGGTTAGGGTTAGGGGGTTAGGGGGTTAGGGTTAGGGGGTTAGGGTTAGGGGGTTAGGGGGTTAGGGTTAGGGGGTTAGGGTTAGGGTTAGGGGTTAGGGTTAGGGGTTAGGGTTCCTTCCTTCGCCTCCTTACGTCCTTTGACCTTCTGTCATCCTCCTCCTCTACTTGTCCCCATCATTAGCTAGTTTGAACGTTTCAGCAGCATCAGGTATATCTCTCCCTTCTCCTCCCCCTCATTTGTCCTGCCACCTCCGTCCTTCTCCTTTATTGTTGCTTCTGTTGCACCTCATTCATTTTATCATCGCCATTTAACCTCCTGCGTTGCTCCTTCTGTCCTCCTGTCCTTGTCCTAACAACCCACCTTCCTCTCCACTTGTCTTTGGGTTTCTGCCATAGCTAATTCTCCTCTCCCCTTTAGACCTGAGTCCTTTCTTCCTCCTCCCCCCCTTCCTCTCCTCCCTCTCCTCCCTCTCCTCCCTGTCCTTCCTTTCCTCCCCCTCCTCCATCTCCCTTCTCTCCTTCCTCTCCTCCCTCTCCTTCCTCTCCTTCCTTTCCTCCCCCTCCTCCATCTCCCTTCTCTCCTTCCTCTCCTCCCTCTCCTCCCCCTCCTCCATCTCCCTTCTCTCCTTCCTCTCCTCCCCCCCCCCTCCTCCCTCTCCTTCCTTTCCTCCATCTCCCTTCTCTCCTTCCTCTCCTCCCTCTCCTCCCTCTCCTCCCCCTCCTTCCTCTCCTTCCTCTCCTCCCCCTCCTCCCTCTCCTTCCTTTCCTCCCCCTCCTCCATCTCCCTTCTCTCCTTCCTCTCCTCCCTCTCCTCCCTCTCCTTCCTCTCCTCCCCCTCCTCCCTCTCCTCCCTCTCCTCCCTCCTGGCCAACGCCCCTTCGTCAGCTCGTACAGTGGACCTGTTCGGCCTGTTTTGCGGCTCAGCCGTCTCCTCGCTGACCTGCTGGCTCTGCTGAACGGATGGCGACTGTGCTGCAGGTAGCGTTTTGGCGACAGCGCAGCCTGCGACAGAAGCCACCGGGTTTATTTATAGAAACAGCCGGGATCAGTCGAAATAAGCAGCCAAGACTACATCGACGCCGCAGAGAAGCGTTTTAGAAAATCACAACTCGAGCACAAAAGCACGGCAGCTTCTCCTGTCTCATACGGTGCAGCCACCAAAGAGGAGAAGTTTAAAATATGCAGAGTGACAAATAATGAATGCAGCAGTCATTTGGTTTGACATTTATGGAAATGATTTGTAATGACCTTCATGGTCTCTGAGCAACGTGTTTAAAGAGGCCCATTCCATTTGTGTGGAACATGATGCTGAGCAGGTTATAAGCTGATGGAAGCAGCTCTGACTGTCATCACATCGCTGAGGTGACGCCAGAAGCCTGATCCAGGCTCGTAGCAGCTCGTCCTACCACACGCTAAGAGAAGCCGGTCAGAGCTGATGCTCGGTGCTTTCATGCTGCATCACGCACCTTTCCAGGCTTTTTAGTGTGGCCAGTTTCTCTTCACCAGCTGCTCTGTCTGCCATTTCGTGCTGCCCAGGTAGCATCACACTCACCTTGCGAGTCTAGTGCTGCGGTTGCCATGGCCACGGGATCAGTTCCACATCTGTCTCCCCACTTGGCTCTGGAACGCAGCCTTTCCTTCATTCTTCTTGTGCCTTTAGCTGTTGTTTGCTTCCTCAGTCGGCGCTGACCCTTTGACCTTTATCTCGTGGTAACCGTGACGTGAAACTGAAGCGTCGAGGGTTTTTTCTTGTTCACCTCTGGCTTTTGTCTCCAGGCAGCTGTGCAGCAGGAGGTCGCACGTCAGTCTCCTGTCAGACGTTTACTACACACAGGGGCCTAATTCAGAACCACAGCATCGTCTGATGAGATTTCTAGGGCAGTCATGGTTTTTACGATCATGATGGATGAGTCGTCTTTATTGTTTTATCTCTAAAACCCTGGAGAAGTGGGATAAATGACAGCACAGCTTCCTGTTTAGTAGGTAGTGATCAGTGACTCTGGTTCATTCATGGTCCAGTTGTTCGTACGTTAGGTGACATAGTGTTTATCTGAAAGCAGGTTGCATCACTCGCTCTACATTCAACAGGCTTTTCATGGTGGATGTTTGTACTTAGTGTCTCACCTGAATCGAGCTGTGACAAACGTGAGTCGTGCTTTCAGCAGCAGTTTATTATGGTGGTGACTACACGTTTCAGCTCTCTACAAGTGAACCTCTTACCTTGTTTTAATAAGACGCTGTGTTGATCTAAACCCTCACAGTTAAACTGCACAGAGAGAACAAATGGCTGAACCCACGTATTTGTTTCTAAACACACTCATCGTGGCCTGATGGCTCCTCAGGAGCAGCTGCTGTTCTGTAACACGCCAAGATGCAGTTTCTTCAGTAAACTGTGTGGATTTACGGACCCACAGCGACACAGTAAACGCTACGGCCGCGATTTACTGCCACGCTCTGCAGCCATGATTCATCCTGTGTCAGAGGGAGCGAAGCGCAACAGCACCGGACCAACCCGAGCGGAGCCACTGCCTCCTGAAATAGACTCAGGCGGATCAGCATCATGTGTTTGATTAAATGATGAGACGAGTGGCGGAACCGTCCTGGTGATGCCGCGTGATGGTGAACGAAGGATCGGTTAGTTGCGTGTCAGCCTCCACGCGATGATGACAACTCGAAGCTCTCCCTGACCTGCTGCCGTGTGTCTGCCCGGTGGATTCACTGTGCGCGAGCAGGTTTGGACCTGATGCAGTTGACCTAGTGTAGAAAGCATCTGGTGGCTCTGGACCACTGCGTCAGTTTAGACTGGATGGTTGGTCCAGGTCGGCTGAAGGAGGAGGCAGAGCTTCCACGGTCTCGCTTATTGGGATGGTTTCAGTGTGGTTTCTGCTGTTCATCACCTCTGCAGAGCCTCAGTGGATGAGGTTGGACTCAGAGAAGCAGAGAAGCTGTGGGTTTATCAGCACCCGTGTAAATAGAGCCACAGATCTTGAAGAGCTTTGTTCTTCATTAAACCAACAGCACTTTATGTGGTGTGTTTGTTTTAAGAGTAGCTCTGCGACAATGAAATGTTAATGCTCTGTTTGCTGATCGAGGAACTGCAGAGGAAAAGATAAGTGCTCATAACACAGGGATTAAAACGGGAGCTGGTCTGTTCGCGTCTCATTGTGCAGAGACACCGTTGGCCTGAGCTTCACTTCCAGGCTCTGGAGCTTTTGAACCGGCAGCAGGTTTTACTGGCTCGGCTTAACTTTAAACTCAGCCTCGGGCCTCTGTCTTCAGTTAACTGTGGCGGTGGACACAGCTTCTTTACTACGGCAGACACCCAGGGGAGCAGGTGCTTTCAACCCCAGGATTACAGCAGCACGGTGGGGAACGGAGCAGAGACACACAAGCTTCCAGACTGTGGAAGTGTAAACACCACAGAACACGTGAAATCATTACATATAGTCAAGGATGTTTTAGGCTTTAGGCAGAATCCACGAGGGGTCGACCACGTGGCTCACAATCGGTCGTGGAATCAAGAGCTCGATGGGAAACAGTAGGTAGAGGAGAACAGAGCATCACATTAGACCTGCTGGGTTAACTGCGTTCTGTGGAGGCATCAGCACAAGCACGATTCTCTGGTTTTGGACTTGATGGTATGTGTGTGTCTCACCAAGGTTTGTCCTCTTAAAGTCTAAACAGCTCTAAGTGAAGCTGACGTCAGCTGACGCTGCAGTTCACTCGCTTCACTGTTTACCAGTGTTTATCCCCATATTGTTTCTGGTTGCTGACTGTAGGATCCGTGTATTTGGCCGCAGGGCGAGACTTTCACGCTAATACGCAGTGAGAGCAGCCGATAACGGATAAAACCTCACCATCTGTGGGGGAGCACAAGGCAGAAGACGAGAGAGAGGAGCCTCGGGGAGCGCTGCCATTTGGTGCCACACAAAACACACGCGATGCAACACATCCCGTCACACAAGGCCTAGAGAAGCTGTGCCTCACTGACACACACTTCCCAGAGCGCTGCCAGCCTACAGGCAGGGGAGGACGGTGGTTGCTGGTTCCAGTCCCTGGGACAATTTGGAAATACCCTCCCGGAGTAGAGGGACACAGGCTAGCTGTTTCCCTTCACTTCCAATCTTTGCGCTAAGCTAAGCTAACTTGCATTCAGTGCCCTCTTCCCTGCGTCAGCTTGGGTCTGTGCAATGACCTTGAATGCAAGTGAAACATCTTGACCGGATGAAGGCCTGCGCAGCTGGAAGGAGGAATGAGCCATGAACGCATCAAGTGACATGTCACATCATGGGCACGAGCAACAAACTGTCCCTCCGCATTTTGAAGGTTAACCTCGGCCGCATCACAGACCAGAGCTGCCGCCCGGATCAGTGTCCTCAAGCTTCTGGTCAAACCTTGTGTGACGCAGCCTCTAAGGTCTGAGTTAAGTCGAGGAAGCCTTGAGTTTAGAATCTTCCCAAGGTCGGAGCCGGGTCGTCACCTGTGTGACAGAATCACACGCGCAGGCAGGTGTCGTCCTGTGGAGCATCTGTAATTACGCAGCTCAACAGAATTAATTAGAGCCGGCCGACACGCCGGCCTCCTGCTACGGCTTCAGGTTCTCTGCCAGGCTGGAGGATTGATGTTTTGTCTGTCGGGGCAGATGTTTGGCCTGGACTCTTGTGCTTGCTGCGTTTGGTTCTGCTCAAGGGTTAAGGAAGGGATTCAAGTGGATCAAGTGTTGCATCTTAGAGTAAACTTAAAACGAACAAAACTGCAGATGTTTTTACTGTATCAGCCGATTGTTCCACCATCGTTCACGGGCCCACGGAGCAGAAACAGTTGTTGGTCTGTCAGCAGGAAAACAGTCGGTGAGTCAGTGAACAGTCGGGTCAGTGAATCATCTGGTGTCGGGCTGTGAGACTGACCTCGTCTCGCTGGGAGTCGCTCCCTGTTCCGTCACGCTGCCGAGCCCTCGCTTCCTGTTTGTCCTGGCTGTCGGAGCAAACGTGACGAGATACGACGCTCAAGCATCAAACAGAAGGTTTACCCGACCGCGCGCCTGGTTTGGGTTGGGAGGGTTGGTCTCTGAGTCTGAGCTGATGGATGAGTGATGCTGCTTTCACTCTGGGTCTGAGTCTGTTATTAAGCAGCGTGAGCCCCATTGTTCTGTTTGTGCAGAACCTGACGACATCGCTCGGACGCGGTAACCGACAAAAGGCGCATTTCTGAGCTGTGTGTGTGTTGCTGTGAGTTACCCAGTGTGTTGTTAGTAACTGCCCCACGGAGCGAAGTGTGTGTTAGGTTTACGTCTGACAGGAATGACACCGTGTGAAACTGTCCTGGAGCCGACCGGCACGCGTGTGCTCAGCGTCATGTGGCTTCACCGGAAAAACAAGCTGCCGAGCCGAGCCCGGGTTTACATGTGAGTGCTGCGGGTTTTCTGTCGTCTGTGTCGTGGGCTCGGTTCTGGTCCCGTTGGGTGATGGAGGTTTGCGCGTCTTCGTCTGTGCGTGACCCCAGTACACACTGTTGTTGTTTCCCATCTTCGCTGGGAAGAGTAATGATAATAGAGCATCAGCACTGACCACTGATAGCTTAACGTCAACACTGAGCCACAAGCGTGTGTGACCTCTGCGCGTTCAGCCAAGGAGGATGCCAGCGTGGGGCTCAGTGGCGGCCAGGCCGTAAATCAAACGCACCCCGCCTCAGAGAGGAAGGGAGGATAGAGGGCGGCCAGGCAAGAAGGTGCAGGGAGGCGAGGCGATAAGGAGCAAGAGGAGCAGGAAGAGAAGGACGCGAGAAAGACGAGGAGGAAGCGACTTCACTGTCTTAATTCTCTAGAGTAGCTGCCTCAGTCTTACTGCAGAGCCCGACTGGGATTTATGACTGCGGTCGGTGAGCGTGTGATACATCCGAGGCGAGGGCGCCATCCCAGAAACGTCCCTGCATCTGTGTGAAACCTAAACACCGGCACGTGGTGAGAGGCTTAAACCCAACCGCCACAACTAACATCAGCTGAATTTAAGTCTGGCTCCGTAAAATGAGAACCCGACCCAAACGCTGAAACTGTACTGTTTCCATGAAAACGGTCTGCAGGTACACACATGTTGTCACCCACACACTCATGCTGTGTCTCTCACAAACACAACACACCCACACTCACACACACTCACACACCCACACACACGCAGACACACACTCGTTCGCCGTGACTCACCCTCATGTGACTCAGTGTGTAGCTTGGCAGTGCCCACGTCAGCTTCTCTGCCAGCTTCACGGGTGTCTGAGATTAACGCTGAAGAGCCTCTTTGATGATGAACACACACCTCCTCCTCTCCTCATCTCCTCTCCTCATCTCCTCTCCTCATCTCACATCTTGTCTCATCTCCTCCTCTCCTCATCTCCTCTCCTCATCTCCTCTCCTCATCTCACATCTTGTCTCATCTCCTCCTCTCCTCATTTCCTCTCCTCTCTCGTCTCCTTCTTGGGGCATCTGTTAAGCGACTGATCGTCTGTGTCTCGTAGTTCCACCGTCGTTCGGTTTGTTTTTGGTTGTTTGTCTTTTAATTCTGTTTCTCTGTTCTGGGTTGGACAGGTATAAACGTATAGTGTTAAATCTGGTTGGTTTAGTTGTTTAGTCCATGTTGGTTTGTTTTTTTCATGTTCTCGTATTTGGTGAATTTCTTCCCAGCTCCGTTGGTCCAGGTTCTTCTCCGGGTCCTTTTCTCTCCCTTCAGTTCCACCGCTTTACTCGTCCTGTTCCTTCCTGTGTTGCCCGTCACCCTCGTCCTCTGTCACAGTTAGTTCTACCGCTGCTTAGACCTGATACGTTCGACCGTAACCTTGTCTCCCTGTGTGTTCCCTCAGTGTGGAGGGCGACTCTCAGTGTCCGGAGGCGCTCACGTTTTCTGATTCGTCCTTCGGCCATCCGCCTGCCTTCCATCGCTATAGCAACAGCCCTCTGCCCAGCCCCTGTGACCCCTACGGCTCCCCCTCCACCAGTGGGTCCCTGGGAGCCTCCCACACTCACACACAGGTACCGAACCAGCACACGACAGGTCTGCAGCCATGAAACAGGCCTCGGCCAGATCATCTTGGATCTGCTACGAGGAATCAGATTAGGAGCCACGTGTACAAATGTCAAATGTCAAAGTCTGACGTTCATGTTTCCGTGGATTTTTACAAAAGCTTTGACACTAGAGCTGGAAGCTGAAACCTTCCAGTCGGACAGATGATAGAACAGGTGGATAGAAGCTACGTCTACATACACTACATGGCCAAAAGTATCGGCTCGCCTGCCCTGACTCCATGTGAACTTAGTGATCAGTCCTGATCCACAGGGCTCAACATGACGTCGCTCCTCCCTTTGCAGCTAGAACAGCTTCAGCTCCTCTGGGAAGGTTGTCCACAAGCTCCGCTCGAATTCATCCCAAAGGTGTTGGGTTGAGGTCAAGTCCATCCACACCAGGCTCTGTCATCCATGTCTTCATGGACCTTGCTTTGTGCACTGGTTCCCATTATTTGGATGGGAGAGCCAATACTTTTGGCAACATAGTGTATGTTTGTGGCTCTTATAGCGCATAGTGGATGATAATGAATATATTCCCCCGTTGGAATCTTAGACTGACTGTCTCTCTTGTCGTGTCCTCACCCAGGGCAGCTCTCCCATCTCTCCCCCCAGCCCGGCGAGCCTCACCTGGGCTCAGCGCAGCCGACACCAGCCTGCCAGCCTGGCGCTGCGAAAGCAAGAGGAGGAGGAGAGCAAACGCTGCAAGGCTCTATCTGACAGCTATGAGCTCTCTACTGACCTCCAGGACAAGAAGGTACAAAAACGGCACATAGTTTTATTGCTAACATTAGAACACGCGGTTTCCTGTTGCACAATAACAACCGGCCCTGATTGGTTGTCTGGCTCCTGATAGGTGGAGATGCTGGAGAGGAAGTACGGGGGCCCGTTTGTGTCCCGGCGGGCGGCGAAGACGATTCAGACGGCGTTCAGGCAATACCGCATGAACAAGAACTTTGAGAGGCTTCGTAGCTCTGCGTCTGAGAGCAGGATGACTCGACGCATCATCCTGTCCAACATGAGGCTGCAGGTGCTCGTCGACACCAATGCTAATACCCAGCGCTGCTGCCGGGTTTGTGCTTGGTGGCTCTAGTTTCTCCAGCAGCTGCTAAAACCAGTGGCTTGACTTCCTGATCTCTCTTTGTTGTTCAGTACTCGTTTGATGAGCGTCAGCCTCAGGGTCAGGGGTCAGCGGCTCAGCAGGGGTCAGAGGACGCTGGCGACATGGACGACTCCTTCTCTAAGCAGGTAAACACGTGGCGTTCCTTCCTCTGTAGCAGTGAGTGGAAACCTACAAACCTACAGTATTTGTATTGTCTGTCTGCAGGTGAAGTCCTTGGCCGACTCCATGGACGACTCCCTCACCTGCCAATCAGGTCGCGAAGACTCACAGGAAGCTGGAGGAGAGGGGGAAGAGGACGATGAGGAGGATGAGGAGGAGGGAGACGAAGAAGAAGAAGAGGAAGAGGAGGAGGAGGAAGAAGACGAGGACGATTACAGACAGTGTGCCTGGCGCAACACCAATACGCCCTCGCGCCGCGCCGCAGGCCGTGTGGGAGCCGTGGGAGGAGGTGCCGCCATGCACGAGGACAGCACGGCCACCTCCTTCAGTGACGTCACCCTCTACATGGACGACGGCTGCCTCCCTTCCTCGCCGCTGTCCCGCCCGCCGTCATCGCCGCTCTCCCGCCCTGCCTCCAGCTCTGACACGGAGTACTGGGGTGGAGGGGGTGGAGGAGGCGCAGGGGGGAGAGAGGACAGCAGAGAGACCGAGGGGGGCAGTAGCGCCAGCCGGAGGAGCAGCACCCCCTGCACAGAGTGCCGCGGGGAGTACAGAGGCAGAGCGGCGGGGGGAGGAGGAGGAGGACACCTCCCTGTCCTGACGATCGAACCACCCAGCGACAGCTCTGTGGACATGAGTGACAGGTCAGCACAGCCAATCAGGGAGCTTCTAGAGAACTTACGGTAGAGCGGGAAACAAATCAATCAACAAATATCCTAATCAATCTTCTGGTTCTGTTTTGGTTCCGTCTGTAAAATGATCTGCGTGTGTTGATTTAAAAACGTTGGCACAATCCGCTTGTGCTTTTGTTTGTCTTCAGGTCAGAGAGAGGCTCCATCGGACGCCTGGTGTACGAGCAGGAGCCGCCAGGAGTCGAGCGAGGAGGAGAGAGCGAGAGGAGGGGCGGAGGGGAGGGAGAGAGCGGGGAGGATGAGCGAGGAGGCGCAGGAGGAGGAGCAAGCAGCGAAGCCGATTCGCCGCAGGGAACAATCAAACACAAACCGAACGGCCGCTCGGTGGCCACGGCGCAGGGCCAAACCCGCAGCCCCGCCAACGTCCCCTTACCCATACCGTCAGCCCGGACCCTGCCCGCGCACCCGCTGCCTCACCCGCTGCAGCACCCCCACGCGCACCCTCACCCGTCTCCTATCCCCCATCTTCCCACCATCCTCCACCACCATCCTCAGTACAGCCAGCCACATGTGATGCACATGCACCACGGCGGCAGCCCTTACATGCAGCACGCCCACCACTTCGCCCAGCACCACTACCACCACCTGCACCACCAACACCTCCCCCTCGCTTACCCGGAAGCCCCCCCTTCCCCGCTGCCCTCCCCGGTTCCGCCGCTCACGCCCCTCTCGCCCTTGCCTCCGGCTCTCACGCCGTTGTCTTCCTCCTCTTCCTCTGCTCTACAAAACATGGAGGCGCAGCAGCATCACGTCCACCACGCCCACCTGCACCACCACCTGCTCTGCTCGGACGGAGACAACGAGAGCGTCAACTCCACCACCACCAACTCCAACGACGACACAACGGTCAACAACTGCAGCTCCGGCTCCTCGTCGCGCGACAGTCTGCGGGAGCCAATGGGCGGGGCCGCGCTGGGGAAACAGACCTATCAGAGAGAGAGCCGCCACAGCTGGGACTCGCCCGCGTTCAACAACGACGTGGTGCAGCGACGGCAGTACCGCATCGGACTCAACCTGTTCAATAAGTGAGCACAACATGAGCACAGATCCAGTTGTCGATGTTGTTGGTGCCGGCGCAGCTCGAGCACGACGTCCCTAATATCTGTGGGCAGCTCAGCCGGTTCTGCCAAACTCCAGACCTGCGGACAGTGTGTGGTGCAGCGTCTGTAGCGGTAATCAGAAAACTCCTGGTCACACACAGAGTAGACAGAGAACCTGGAGGTGGAGAGGTAGCTTCAGAAACGTCCGTGCACTGGAAGTCACAAATCCAGGTTCAGACTAAACAGCTTTGACATCTAGCGACGAAAACACGGTCTGAAAACGGCACCAGGCCCTAAAACAGAAATCTCCTCATGCGCCTGCCTCTGTGTGTCTCCTACAGGAAGCCAGAGAAGGGGATCCAGTACCTGATTGAGCGGGGCTTCGTGTCGGACACGCCGATGGGCATCGCCAGGTTCATCCTGGAGAGAAAAGGACTGAGCAGGCAGATGATCGGAGAGTTCCTGGGCAGCCGGCAGCAGTTCAACAAGGACGTGCTAGAGTGAGTAGGACGCTCACGGTGGCCGGACGGAGGCGGGAGTGTTGTCGTGCGTGACGTGCATTGTGTCTCTGCCTGTAGCTGTGTCCTGGATGAGATGGATTTCTCAGGAATGGACCTTGATGATGCTCTGAGGAAGTTCCAGGCTCAGATTAAGGTTCAGGGTGAAGCTCAGCGGGTGGAGCGACTGGTGGAGGCCTTCAGGTACCGCCCTGCTGCGCATGCTTGAAGCGCTGAGCCCGTCGTTCTGTTGTCTTCAGTGGCTCCTTTTCTCTCCGCAGTCAGAGATACTGTGTCTGCAACCCAGCGCTGATCCGGCAGTTCCAGAATCCAGACACCATCTTCATCCTGGCCTTCGCCATCATCCTCCTCAACACGGACATGTACAGTCCCAACGTCAAGCCAGAGAGGAAGATGAAGCTGGAGGATTTCATCAAGAACCTGCGGGGTCAGTCCTGGATCCCATCAGTGACGTCTGGAAAACATTATTTGGCTGGAAAAGAGCAGAGACGCTGCAGGCTGCTGTCACCGCTCATAACAGTCAGAACCGCCTCAAAGCAGATTGAGAAAGATAAAAATATAATAAAACTACACAGCACGTCATGTCAGAAAGATGATTACTGCTGTAGTGGAGCTAACAAACGGGCAGGATGTCACTCACGGTCGTCTGTTACTGATAGTTGATGGTTCGGCCGGTTCGACCTGAAGTTTAAGCCCGTCTGGTGTGTTCCCATCAGGGGTCGACAACGGTCAGGACATCCCCAGGGACCTGCTGGTGGCGATCTACGGGCGGATCCAGAAGTGGGAGTTGAGGACCAACGATGACCACGTGTCCCAGGTTCAGGCAGTGGAGAGGATGGTGGTCGGCAAGAAGCCCGTAAGCAGCCGCCACGCGTGGCTCCACGGATACACAGACATACGAGCCGCTTTCAGGCAGTGGCTTTTTGTTTTGCGTGTTGCAGGTGCTGTCGCTGCCTCATCGCAGGCTGGTTTGCTGCTGTCAGCTGTTCGAGGTTCCCGATCCAAACCGAGCTCAGAGGAGCGGCGTTCACCAGAGAGAGGTCTTCCTGTTCAACGACCTGCTCATGGTATGAATGTGTGATGCAAAGCATGTTGTGAGGCCACACGCGGTCGGGTGACGGCTGAAACGACAGCGATCCTCCACCTCTCTCCTTCTTCTCTTTCTCTGCTTAGGTGACGAAGATCTTCCAAAAGAAGAAGACTTCAGTGACGTACAGTTTCCGACAATCATTTCCTCTGGTGGACATGCAGGTCCACACCTTCCAGAACACCTGTAAGGACTGTTCTCCCTGCTCCGTCGGCCTTTTATTATTTTACATCTCCACTTCGTTTCAGCGCCTGCTCGTCTCTATTTTTACCCCACAGTCACAGATGATGAGATGATGACACAGACACAAAGAAGCAAACACAAGCAGACACGTGCAAACTGCGTGCGATGCTCTGGAGTCGTCTCCAGTTAAGAGCGTTTAACCGGTGGCGGTTTCTGTCCCGCAGGCAGAACAAGCAGCTCCGGCACCGACTGTAACTGTGTTCAGATGCACACACATCTAATATTTTACCAATAACCCTCGTGTTTGTCTCAATAAAAGTACATGGTTGGATCAGTTCACTCCAAGAAGTGTGGATCCTGGCTCGACTCAGAGTAGGAAGCACCCGGAGCCTCCAGGAGTCCGGGGCCGGTGAGGCGTCAGCTTTCAAATGCTGATTCTGTCCCAGTTGGAAATGTTTTCAACACTCACTTGGCAAAACACAGCGTTGCCTCCCTCTGCAGTTACTGAAGTAAAACCGTTTGCCAGTCTTCTAACGAACGGTGGCATCAGCAAAGCCCCGACTCCACCAGCCGCCTGTGCTCGCACATCACAGGATTCCCTAAATATATGTCTGTCAGTCTGCAAACAGGCTTCTGAGCCGCGTTCCTCCAAACGTGACTCATTCAACCGACACATTTCTCAGTAACGATGCTAACGCTGTTGCGTGTGTGCGGCTTCCAGCCTCTATTCCAGCGATGAATTGCTCAGCTCTGTGCGGCAGATTGGAGGCGGTGCCTCAGCAGGAGCACGTCTCCGTGCAGGGGAACGTCGGCCCGTCCACCCAGCAGGACGCTGTGGAATATGACCCGTGGCCTGACAGCTGGGCGCAGTGAAGCTGCAGTGAAGCTGCAGTGGCGGCGTCTTGTTGTTTAGTCGGTCGCTTGTTGTTGTTGTTGATCAGTTGCTGGATCTCCAGAGCTAAATGCGACTTGGCAGAGTGCAGTGATGACTGATCAGGGCAGATTGTCCCATATGATTCATCAGCACAATCTCACATTGACTGCTGGTGTGTGAGCGAGAGAGCGAATCGGGTCCTGAAGAATGAAAGAGTGACAGCTTGAAAAGGATTCTGTGGCCCAGGAGAATCGCTTTGATTGGCTCCATCCAACGTAAAACGCTAAATGATTCCTTGCTGTCCATCCACAGACCCATAAAACTAACGCATTTCCAATCAGTCACACTCGGCTGCAGAGGCTTCCTGATGTGGTAGAAACAGGCGGATTCTAGATCGAGATAGACAGGGATCATCCATCTCTGCTGGAGATGCCAGAACATCATGACGTGTTCGTCCATCTCGTCCTCGGCTGCTTCACTCTAGCTCTGACTGGAGCTGGTTCAGTAGCGTTTACGGTACTTGTGTTGTGTTTGTGCGTCTCCCAGACTACCCTCACGGTATCAGACTGACGTCGGCCAACCCTGGAGGAGAGAGGAAGGTTCTGATCGTCTTCACGGCGCCGAGCCAGCAGGACAGAGCGCGCTTCACCTCCGACCTCCGAGAGAGCATCGCAGAGGTGCAGGAAATGGAGAAGTACCGGGTGGAGTGTAAGTGTCCGGACTGTCAACCCAGAAGCAGCAGTAGCAAAGTAATAGAAGTAGTACCGGTACCAAAGGGACCGGTAGCAGTGCTACTGGTAGTACCGGTACCAAAGAGACCTCTGGTGACCTCCTCCTCTCCTCTGTGCCTGCAGCTGAACTGGAGAAGCAGAAAGGCGTGATGCGACCCGGCATGTTGACGGGCGGAGGCTCTGGAAGTGGGGGGACGTCAGGGGGAGGGTCCAGCACCGGCGGGACCGTAAAGAGCGAGCTGCTCAACGGCACGCTGGGCAGGCCGAGCCTGGACGACACGTACGCCTCGGTGGACGGACTCAAACGCACGGCGCTCAGCTCCTCGCTCAGAGACCTCTCAGAAACAGGTGGGAAAGAGTCGCATTTAACCTGCATCCCTGCTCTTACACAGCTGACGTTAGCTGAAGCTGCTCTGCCTCCGGACGACGTTTGGTGGTTTACTGAACAAAACGCTGTTAATTTACCACCATGAAATAATGAGAGTCACAACATTAATTGACTTTTTAGTGAGTCACTGACTTTGACTTAACTGAAATAACAATGAAAGAGCAGTTCAACTCACAGTGAGCGTTCGGCCTGAACGCTTCACTACACTGCACACACATCGGCCACCAGTGCATATCTCATTATTATGTATAAGAACTAGAAGCTCACTAGAATGAGCAACAAACAAAAACAGCAAAGCAAACGTGGGACAATAAACACTAGAGAGTCGACGCGTCAGCATCTGCATCGGTGAATGTTAACCTGCCTCGTTCTGATTGGGCGACAGGGAAGCGAGGGCGTAGGAACAGTGTTGGGTCGCTGGACAGCACCATCGAAGTAAGTCTGCTCTGAACGTTGCATGTGCTCCAGCATGAAGGCAGCATGTCTCACCTGCATGAACAGCTGAACGGAGATGACGTGTGAAGCTCATTCGAATCAACGCTTCATTGGCTCCTTTTCTGTCTGTCCTGAAATCTCATCCTGCTGCTGTTCGCCAGTGGCTGTAAGATTCATTTCCCATTCCCCATTTTCCAGCCAATGCTTGTCTGTGGATCATCACACTTCATCCAGGTTCAGACTGGAGCTGCTCTGCATAAAACCAAGACGTCGTCGTGATTCTAGAATGAAACTGAATTTTCTTGAACTTTCCACTTAGGATCCACGGGTTTGTGCGTCATTGTCTTCGTTCTCTGTTCTTCCTCCCAGGGTTCCATTATTAGCAGCCCTCGACCTCACCAGCAGCGCCCCCTGCCCGCCGGAGGTCTGTCCTACAGCCCCATGATGGTTCCTTCGTCTCCAGCAGCTTACCGGCCACACCGCCCTACTCAGAGCCCCGGTACGGGGGTGGGGGGTGGGCCGGGGCTCTGTCACAACCAGGGAGGGGTCAACACCTCCCCACTCGCGAGCGGGGGAGGGGGTGGGGGCGTAGGAGGGATGCCAGGTGGGGGAGGCCCGACTGGTGTCGGGATGCTGGGGAATTTCTTCGGCAGCCGCAGAGGGAAGGTTCCTGGTCCCCTGACGATGACGTCTCCGACTCCACAGGGTCCACCGAGTCCCCTGATGATATCATCACCCCCCCACTACCCCGCCCCCGCGCCTCCCATCCCCCACCCATCCTCCCCTTCCCCATGCCCCTCCCCATCAGCAAACCTCGGTCAGTCGGACTCGGGAGGAGTTGGAGGGGGCGGAGGTACGGGAGGGCTGCCGTCCAAGCTGCAAGCTCTGCACGCCCAGTATTGCCACGTCAACAGTGGAGGAGGCGGAGTCAGTGTTCCTGGGCACCAGCAGCAGCAGACGCCGCCCCCACCCTACCACCATCATCACCGCTACCACGTGCAGAGCCTGCCGCAGCACCACGCCCTTTCCCACCGGTTCTCCGCACCCCGGCGGCAGGGTCCGCCCGGCTGCGTTCCCTCTCATACCCAGCAGCTTCAGAGGATGCAACATGGCGGCGTCCAGCACCCAAGCTACAATATGGCCTCGGGCTTCTACACGCCCCCGCCGCTGTCCCCCCACTCCCCCGTTACGCCAACTACCCCGCACGGACTCTACCACTCGCACCCCGCGGCGGGGCGGCCGGGTGGAGGCGCCAAACTCCCGCTAACCATGTCACACTCTCAGCCCCACCCCCACGCTCACACACACTCACACAACCACGCCATGCACACACACTCCCCGCTCAGCCCCTCCCCCTCCGCTTCCCCCTCCACCCACTTCATCTTCTCCACCCCGCCTCCCCAGACGCCTTCAGCACGACTCGTCAGCCAGACGCCCCCACAGCCCTACGCCCCTCAGTATCCGCCCCTCTCCTCCATCCCGCCTCCCCCTCCACACTCCCCCCTGCCTCCCCCATCGACCGCCCCGCTCTCCCCGCACCCGGGGGCGGGGGCAGGACAAGGGGGTGGCCCCAAATCGAAGCCCGTCAGCCGGATCAGCACAGTTGTGTAAGGAAGCAGACGCGTAGGACTGTGGTCCGTCGCCCCAGGAGGGGGAGGCGGAGAGGAGGAGGCCAGATCCAGGTGTATGAAAGTGGCCGCTTGGGAAGGAGAAGAACCCTGATGGCAGGGAGGAGGAAACTACTCAGCCTGTGCTACTTTCACATCCACTTCCCCCGCAGGTAGAAAGACGTTTGTTGGGCCCCTCCTGGAAAACCTGCCTCCTCACCAGTGTCTGCGTTGTCCATCACTGGGAGCTGAAGACGACTCCCGTAGTCCTGCAGTCTAGGTGAAAATGTCCCTAAGTTCAGAGGTGGCCTGGACTGAGAGGACGTGTTTGCGTCATATTGTGAGTCCGAGTTTGTGAGATGCTGTGGCGGACAAAGGTTCAGGGACCAGATGTGAAGGGAACAGTGCCTGAGAATTTCACCGAGTCTGAGTCGTACTCGAACCACGAAGGGACAAAACCTCTCATTGTATCCAAAAAAATCACAGGAGTTTTGCGGCTTTTTGTTTTTCACACAACAAGCACTTGTACCATTGTTTTGGTTGTTGATATATTTACAAGCCATGAGCTGTTACTGAGACGCAGAAGTGGTGAGCAGTGAATATGGTGCAGCTTCTGTTTTAGACAAGCATGCGCGGCCTGGGCAATAGCTAAAGTGTCAGCCTGTCTACGGTTAACGACCCGATCCAGCGTTTATTTGGCCATAAACCACACGACAGCAAGAACCTTCCTTTTTATGTGGACAGAACACTTTTGTAAAACTAAATAAGCCATCTTAACAAAGTACAGCTGCAGGTCTTTCTACCGTTGTGTTTTGCAAACTGTACTAAAAGCCTTCAGTGTCTGTGGATTACAGGGTTTCAGCAGGTTATGGATGACATAATCGTTTATTCTTGGATGGGGTCGACCATTTCTAAAAGCCAGTTTCGTCTTCAGATGTCCCAAGATTTGTGAAACTATTAATGTGAACAGTGTCACTTTTAATTTATTATCAGGTTCTTTTAATGCTCTTTATTGTTTGTCCCACTATGTTGCCACGTGAGGAGATTACGCTGAAAGGTGCCAAACAGGGTGAAGTCTGAACTTCTTCTACAATGAGACATTTGTGTCGACTGATTTGGGTGGGAAATGAAAATCAAAAAGACATTTGTCTTTCGCAGACTCCAGCTGAAAATGTGGCTCTTACAAACCATTAGCACGTACATGAAGGTCAGATAACATTATGTGTATATTTATTCCATATCGATATGGTCTAATCTCATATCTAAGACTAAACATCCTCTTTATCAAGTAACTATCAACACATGTTGTCAACGCTTAAATGCACATTTCTCACCTAAATTATGTTCGTTGCTCGTGGAATCTTCCATAATCACAACTTTTCACTTTCTTGCAGGCTGAGGAACACGGCGCCGTTCAGACGGTTGGTCCGTAAGAAACAAAACCAGTGCATATAGGAAGCATCTGAAACAAAGACGCGTGGCTGCGTTTATGTAGGTGTCATCTGGCTGAAGGACTGAGTCGTTTCCGCCTCAGCCAACAAAAACTAAAAGTAGAGAAGACGACATCTGCCAACATCTCTGTGATAAAACTCGCTGTGGCTCGTTGAGTCAAACCAACCAGTACTGACGCATATTATGTCTTGTTCTCAAGCTGGTAGAACTATTTTACCTTTCAGTGGCAGTTGCTTTCCTGAGGCTGGTTTATTTCTTCAGCCGTATAAATATGTACCAGCGAACTGGTGGGAAATTCCTCTGATGTTCTGAATGCACACACGTTCAGGTTTACCTGTGGGAACATGAATGCACCAACTGTAGATAATAACTGTACAGTGTGTTCTATTTTCAATGGGGCCAACAGCATTGATCTGTAACTGACGTTCAGAAATGCTTGAATTAACAAAACCTACACTCTAAAAACCTAATTTTATCGGGTTCTTCAGGCTGTTTGAGTTTCTTTCCTTGTTAGAAAATGAAAGAAAAAATGTGTGTTTGTGTTCAAGGGCTGTGGTACGAAGGATCTGTTGAGATGATGGAGCTCCTCTAGGAACCATCTTGGGTCCTCTGTGGCTTTCAATCTGAAGAACCCCTTTAACTGTTTAGAGTGTACTTCTGATTATATTATCAATATTGTTGTGTGACGAGCTTCTACTAACATAATGTACTCCTTGGGCTGTTTTGTATTTTTAGCATTTTTAATTTTGCTATGAGCTTACGATTGTGAAATGATTTTTTCTGATTTGGGCATTTTAACGATGTACTAAAACCTTTTTTGAATTTTAATTTGTTTACAACAACTGAGAATTTTCTGTGACTAACATACAACTTGTTCTAATATTTTAATGCAGATTGTGATCATTACTTTCTCGCCTCCCCTGCATGTTCACACAAACACGTGCCCTCACACCTCGGAACCTTCATGAAGCCTCAGTGAAGCCTCTTATCAAGCTTTAAATGGAAACAGCGCATCCACCAGGCTTTTTAGAAACACTCAGAGAAACGAAACATGTTGAGCTGTTGGCCCCCATCACGTATCGACAGGATCTACAGAAACACAGGGGCATTAACGTGAAACCAAGTCTACACGACAAACATACAGGACGACTAAACACACTTGAAATAACCAATTAAGTTGTGTGGATCTGGATCCAACCTACCTCAAGGAATTACACAACATCTCTCCCTGTTCCACTGCTTGACCGACATAAATGAAGCACATCTAAGCTGAAGCTCCCGTTTTAAAGCTCCATACCCAAACTTTTGCATGTGTAGCTTATCCCCTACTAATGATGTGCACTTTACATTACTGACAGCCATTTCCATTTGCATCTGTTTTGGCCAAACGTTAGTTCCGGTGGGCTTGTAGAGATGTCACCCCTGCTGCAGATAGATTATCCATGACTGTAATATAGGAGAACAGACATCACCGGTTACTGGGCGACTAGCGGATGATCTGGCTGCAGCAGCAATAATCAGTCAAATACACCAACCTCAATGCGTACTGCGTTGTTTACAATAATAATTTACAAAATATGCAGTTTAGGAACATGCAAAAACAAAGGTATGGTCCTTTAAATGCTCAGTTTGAATATTGTACTTTTTCCCGGTTTGTTCTCCACTATTGGTTTGCATGTGCTATTTATTACAGTATCTGCACTGAATGAAACTGTATTATAAACATGAATGTACATAACCATCGTTAAATGAAAAACAACAATGTGAAAACCAACTTCGCTCCGTTGTGGGCAGTTTGTCTCTGGCTGCGTTTACATCAGGAACAAAAGATCTGGTCTGATGGTGAACATTTTACAGGGTTAAAGCCGAGCTGATGAGCTGACCACGTTGACTCTTCTGTTCCTGGTTGAAGGTGGTCTGTGTCTGTGTAACTATACAAGGGCAGTGGTCCGGTGGTCCCACAAACATTTCTTGTTTATAATGTAGAACAAAGAGAGACTGGAATAGTCCTTGTAAAATTGTATGAGTACAGTGTCAAATATGTGTCAACAGAGATGACATTATTTTAAAAATCACGTATGGAAGATTTTAGCTGTGTATATAAATATATATTACTTGTACTTTGTTTTTGTTTTTGAAATTGCAGAGCTATGAAACAAGTGGAAATATTTATTGCTCTAAGATATAAAATCTGTTCATGTTGATGGAAACAAGTGTCTTGTTTTGTTTGGGGATTGTACTCGCACTTCACAGCTTTAACACCTTAAACAGAACATCCCACCGCACACGTCTCCGGTTAGATGTACGTAAACGCAGCGAAGGAACATGTAGCTTTTCACACGTTTGCTATAAATGGAACTGACTTCATCTCCGTTTCACTGTTGATGAACACGCGGCTGAAGCCTGGTCCAGGGCCAGATCTGTCCTGACCAGCAGGCGTCGCTGTTCCACATTTAACAGCCCTTCAATTAAAAGGTAACTTTAATCACAAGCAACTGCTGCTGAAGTTTTGTGATTCAATTTACATTTGTACGTGCTTCCTATTTTTTTTAGTTCATTTGAATGTATATTTTCTATTTCTTTATGAAAATAGTTGTAATCCAAGGCTGTCAGGTGCTCGACGTTTCCGCCTGGGCAGGAAGTGGTTCTTCTTCGTCCTTTTTTGAAAGTACGGGTCGTCATTGTGGCGTTGCTCATTGAGAAAGTTCCCAAATGTGGTGAGCTACGTTTATTTTCAGACATGGACTTTTAAATTCCCCAACAGGTGACGTAGTAGTCCACTAACTGGGAGAATATTAATATGTTGCAAAGAAGCAGTTTGCCGTTGAGCTAGCGTCTTTAGCTAGCGGTCCATTCGGGAGCTAATGCTAGCTAACGGTAGCCGGCTGCTGGGGAAGTCGGACAGGTGTCAGTGCAGATCTGGGTCCGGAAACGTGTCCGGTGCTTGAGCTAGCGGTTAATGGGTCACGGAGTCAAGGCTGGACCGAGTGGATAACAATGACACGAACAGCTGCAAACGCAGTGTATTAGTAAAGGTACAAACCAAGTCAGAGTATGTTGTTAACACGTTGAAACCAGAGACGTTCGCTCTAAAGAGGCTCGTTGGTGAAAGGTTCAACTCTGACTGTAAAACTAATGTCTTTTCAATTACAGCGTTTTGTGGTAAAGTCTATCAGTGTCTCACAGGAAACTGCCCTCAAGCAAAGAGGCCTGAAATCTCTTCCTGTGTTCTCTGATTGGCTGGTTGACCGGACAGCGATGGCCAGTCCAGAGCTGCTGCTGGACTCCAGTATTCGGCTGTGGGTGGTTCTGCCCATCGTGTTCATCACCTTCTTCGTTGGGATCATCCGTCACTACGTCACCCAGCTCCTGCACAGCGACAAGAAGGTCGACCTGGAGCAGGTTTCTGACAGGTGACCAGCGCTTCAGTCGCTCTGAAGCTGAACTGTTGCCACCTGCTACGTTGTTGTTAATTAAATCCAAATCACCAAACACAGTTAAATGCCACTAAACTTGTTATGTGTTTGTCATATAAAATTCCACGTTTTATTCTCAAATAGAGAAGACAAGGGACTTTGTCTAAGTAGTTGTGGGTACATGAGTAAGTGGCGTTTCTTGTCTTACGATGATGTGACGATTTCTCAGTAATAATGTTGGTGTTTGTGTTCAGCCAGGTTCTCCTGCGTAGCCGCATCCTCCGAGAAAATGGGAAGTACATTCCTCGGCAGGTAAACAAGCTCAGAGATGTTCATGTTTGGAAAGTTGGCAACAACGTGATGACTCAGTCTTACTGAGGACTTCTGTTCCTCCAAAACCAATTGCTCCGAGATCTGAGCTTTACGTTTTGAAACCGTTCCTTTTGATCATTGTGCCACTGACATCATCCCTTGAATCTTGAATTCTTGTCTCGTTCGTTGTGTCTCGTCTCTCACTTTTTTTTTTACTGTTTCAGTCTTTCGCCATGAGGAAACATTACTTCAACAACGCTGAGACCGGCTTCTTCAAGAAGGTTAAGAGGAAGGTCGTCCCTAAGAACCCTATGACAGGTTTGTGTTCGGATATGTTCAGACCTTGCATGGTTACATTTATCCTTCACGAATCATCACATAAACAGGGGAGAGTGTTGTTTGTTTTTTAGACACCAGCATGTTGACAGACATGATGAAGGGAAACCTGACCAACGTCCTGCCCATGATTCTGATTGGTGGGTGGATCAACTGGGCTTTCTCTGGATTTGTCATAAGTGAGTTCTGTAGCTGTCGGTCACCAGCACATGTGTCTTTTGGTTCACTGCTGGTTCTTTGTTCACCTTCCCTAATATCAGGTTGTTGTTTAAGGTTATTGTAGTGATTCTGCTGGTGTCATTGTTTAAATGAACAGGTCACGTTAGTAAGTTGGGACTGATTTTATTATAGTTTATTGTCCTGAAGTCTTTAACTTGCTCACTTTGAAAAGGCGGAAACCTGCTGAGTCCAAAACTCAAGCAATTTGAATCAGGGCGACACATACAGTGAATGACATTGTTTGACATTTGTTGTGGTGATGCAGCTAAGGTGCCGTTTCCTCTGACGTTGAGGTTCAAACCGATGTTACAGCGAGGAATCGACCTGCTGTCTCTGGACGCTTCCTGGTAACAGTCTGCCACACTGAGAACACCACAAAGAGCTGTGTCAGAAACCTGATCGACTAATGTAAGTCGATGTTTTACAGGGTGAGTTCAGCCTCCTGGTATTTCCTCAATGTGTTTGGACTAAGGAGCATGTACAGCCTCATACTGGGACAGGACAATGGTGAGTGAGTTTTCTTCTGCATGAAACGACCCCATGCCTTGGTTCCGTAGCTTCTGCATCACGTTACATTCGTTTATTTGACTTCAGTTCAGCTGACTTTCACTGAACTGTGTTGTTGACTCGTAGCTGCTGACCAGTCACGGCTCATGCAGGAGCAGATGACGGGCGCTGCTGTGGCGATGCCTCCAGACCCCAACAAGGCTTTTAAGGTGAGATGGTCACATTTTTAGACATTTAACTAAAAGCTTTACATTTATGTCAGATCCTTTATTTCATATACCGGTAATTCCTTTTTTACATAGCGCCAATTCATAAGTCATCTCAACTCGACCTTACAACTATACAGAAAACCCAACAAATGCCATGTTGAGCAACCTTTCAATTTAAAAACTATCAATAAATTGTGAATAAAATATTTATACCTGTAATAATGCCATGTGTCCAGAACCGTTTAAAACGTGTTTTTGTTTTTCCTCTCTCTTTAGAGCGAGTGGGAGGCGCTGGAGATCGTGGAACACAAGTGGGCGCTGGAGAACGTGGAGGAGGAGCTGATGTCCAAAGACCTCAACTTTGGAGGCTTCTTCAGCCAAGATGTCAAGTCCAACATGTCTTAGAACTGAGGGTTCTAAAAGGTTCTGTCCTTACAGAGGAATCTGTTTCTGATTGTAGAACACAGAGCACAGAGGCGAAGCAGGTTCTGCAACTG
Organism: Macropodus opercularis; assembly: GCA_030770545.1. Taxonomy (NCBI): domain Eukaryota; kingdom Metazoa; phylum Chordata; class Actinopteri; order Anabantiformes; family Osphronemidae; genus Macropodus; species Macropodus opercularis. Next base: position 17,373,737 of record CM061095.1, read on the forward strand.
TTCTGGAACAGTTCACACAAATGAAGCCACTTCACCTTTTGCCTTTTTATGAGCCTCCAGACATCAAGTGTAACTTTGATTTTAACTAATGCTCTTCACAAGATGAATGTTAGTGAAGATCAGTAATTAATTATGTGGTTGGTGAATGTTTAACAAACCCCAGACTTTCAGACCAGCAACGGCTTTGGTAAACCAGCAGATTCTGCACCAGCCGTGTTGTAGCAAGTGAATCCTCGCAGGACGTTTCAGGGTCGAACATTCAGAGAAACCATAAAGCCCCTCATCACGCAGGACACGCTGCGTGTACTTTTGTCCTGTGAACCACAGCATGTTGAGGTGAAATCAATAAAAGGTGGCGTCACAGCTAACTGGACGTCTCGTGTGTCGTTCTACGTCTGGGTTTCCTGTCCCTGTTTTACCCATAGATCCGGGAAGCAGAGCTCCCGGGTTCAGTGGTGCTGGGAATTACATGGTGGGAAAAAATTTTAAACTTCATTACCTGGGTAAACATGAGCTGATTTAGTGGGACAGCGATAAAAGTTCATGACTGTTAATTTTAGAAACAAATATGCTTCCAGACCGTAATCAGATGAATTTTATTTTAAAATGTCTGTTAAAAAAGTATCTAAAATCTGGCTTAAAAATCCAAACAAGCAAAACTTACTGTCATTTGTGATAATAATCATCTTTTTATTTATATCAAAAGATTCCAAGTACAATAAAATATTTAATCTGATATTTGACAGGGAAGACCAAAGAGAGAAACCACCCCAAGCATCCCTCCTGCTGGACCCAGGACTGATATTAATATTTCTTACAATACAAAAATACTGTACACAGAGCTGCTTAAAAACAAATGAGAGCCAGAGAGAACTTCTCTGTACAGACGGGAAATAAACGGTTTACCTGCCATCCTGTCAAAGCCTGAATACAAATTGTATCTATAAATATGAAAAATAAACATCTCAGTATCCTGCACTCAGGCGACGCATGTCATTCAAGAGCTGCAATTATTCGATTAAAAAATAAATACAACCATCAAAATATACAGAAAACTAATCTGGTCTCATCCCTGGCAGCTTGAAGTGAGCCGAACCCCTCAGGATGTTCTGTTACTGGGTTCTGTATCTTTCAAGAACTTCAAGTTCAGCTCATGAGTATTAATACTTAGTAAAAAAAGTAGGGTTTTAAACAACTGAACCTGAACTACATTGTTCTGGGAATGTTTGTGTGAAATGAATCTTACTTGTAACTGCAGTCCTTAACGTTTATGTCAAATGAACAGCTGAGTTTTCTTTATTTAACCTGAATCTATCCTTTAGTAGTAGCCTGCTTAAAACACCGGAAACAGTATTGCATAAACACGGAAAGAGCTTATTCTGTTTGTTCTGGCCGTTTTAGTCCAAACTGGATCCAACCCAGTGTTAAACCTCATCCCCGTGTCCCGTCAGGCTACCTGAGATTCACGCTTTCCTAAACTCAACAGATGCGATTTTTACCGGCCAATGTAGCCTAAGAGCTGAGACAAATTGTGGACATGTTGTTTTTAGTAACTGGGAGAAAAATTTATAATTTAAAGAAATTTCAAGTGTTGTAGGAACATTTTTAAAAGAAGACCCGCTGTTCTGAAGAAAAATAAAACTCAATTAGCAGAAAGTAGAATAAAATAAAACCTGTGGGTTTTTTTAGTCTGTTTCCATGGTGAGGTAGGAGGTGGCGCCCAGCTCTGCGTCGGCATCGTCCTTGGATGAAGCGGTCTCACTGGCAGGCTGGGTGGAAGAGGCGGGGCTTGCGGTGGGAGAGGGCAGTGTGGGCTTTCTAATCTTGTCTTGCCGTTGGTAGAACAAGACGTAGGCAGCGTTGGTCTGCAAGAGACGGACCACGAGAAAAGAAAGGCGCAGTGAGACCTGCCTCTAAGACCTCACCAGCGTTTCTACTCCACTAAATATTAAGGTACTGACCACAATCTGGTCCTCACTGGCGTAGGTCACCTTGCTGTCATCGAAGTAATACCACTGACCGTTATCCTTGTTCCTGGCGTAGCTGGTGTCTGGACAAATGCACACGAGAACAAGGTCATATAAAAGCCTGAAAAGGGCAAATGCAAACGACCAATGACGCGCAGGGCCTTACAGTGGCCGTCTCTGAGGCCTCCGTAGTGATTGGATACAGCAATGAGGTCGTAACGGCTCGGAGGCTCCCCGCTGGACAGGCTTTTCCTCAGCAGGCAGCTGGAGAAGTCGAGGTCTCTGCAGCAACACCAACACACCATTAGCACTCAGCCGACATGGTGACGGGCAGGTTCAACCCACACTGGTCTGACACCGGGTGAGGCAACGTGTGTCGTAGCGAACGCCCCGCTCACCTGAGGGGAAACTCCACGATGCTGTCAAGTTTCTCCCTGGTGAACTTTGTGTAAGAGAACCTCTTGAGGTGGATGATGAGAACCTCCGGCAGAGACCAGAGATCCAGCTTCTTGGTCGCCAGCTGGTGCTTCTTACACACCGGACAGTACCTGAAAACACGAGCACACGCCATCACACGCCGTCCTCAGCTGTTGGCCGTGAGCAGAGGCACTGTGTGTTACCATGGGTTCTCCTCCTCCAGTGTTTCCACAGTGGTGAACAGCTCGATGCACTCCTGAAGCTGAACGATCGTCTGCTGCTGAGGAACATCCATGCTGCTGTGTTTCATGTATTTCTGCAGGAGAAAGTGGAAGATATTCAACTGTTAAACCGCTGAGCCTCAGACACTCTGTGATCAGAACCAGCAAAACCACAGACTGACCTCAGCCTCGTTTTCATTGTAGAACCTTTTCTTCATTTCAGGGTCCCAGTCAATGGCCACGTAAGGCTGAGCTGAAAAGACAAAGTAGCTTTGTTACAGTTACATGAAACTACAATAATGTTACTATCGTTAATTAATTAGTTAATTAGTTCTACTCTTGCGCTTTGACTCACAGGTGAAGGACACAGCGCTCCCTCCCTCTCCCGTTCCTCTCTCGGTCGTCCCGTTGGAGTTGACCGCCTGGATGGTGAACAGATTTTTCCTCCTCTTCTGACACACCTTCCTCTTGGCCGACTGCTCATTGGGTGGTGGGCTGGGAGAACACGCCTCCTCCTGCTTGCCTTCTTCACTGTCTTCTGTGTTCTCGCAAGGCTGCTGCATTTGCTCCGTCTCTGAGGTGGTGTCAGTGGTCCTGCTCGAGTCCAAGGAGTTCACGGTGTCGGCGCAGTTGGCATCAGCCGACCGACACGGCTCCGTCTGGTTCTGGGACGTGTCCCTGGTCTCTGCGTCGCTGTGGTCCTGTGATGGCTGCGTGTGGTTGGGATCAGGCTGCGGCTCAGCGCCAGCATCAGCTTGGCTGTTTGCCAACCCGTCACCGCAGCAGAGCCCTGCCTGAGAGGGCTCGGCCCTCTGTGCATCCCCCTGGTCGTCATCTGACAAAACACACAACCAATCAGAGAAGCTGAACTGCATCAGTCCGTCAAACAATATGAAACATCAATAGCACAGCATTCCATTCACTTGAGCCTTTATATAATTTCAGGTCAAACAACGTTACCATCACTGATTCCATTGGTCTGTGTTTTGTTCAGCTCCTCTTCGTCGTCATCTTCCTCCTCCAGCTCCTCTGAGGGGTCAGGAGGTTGCACGTAACGTCTGTTCTCACACAAAAGAAACATGCATTGCAACAGAACTGGGACTTAAAATGTGAATAGGAGTCTATGAGCTGAATAAAACAGTTTGAATCATTTGTGAATGAATTGAATTGTGTGTTGCTCACGCCAGTCTCAGCAGGAACAGGCTGTAGAGCGCCTCCTGGCTGCAGCTGCTGCGTGGCACGCTGAGCAGCAGCGGGTGTCCGAACAGCGACGTGCCGTACGAGCTGCTTCCCGAGCCGTAGTCTCTGTAGTGGGAGCGCTCCCTCAGGTAGAGGGCCAGCAGCACCTGCTCCTCCTGCTGCTCGTCCTGCAGCCTCAGCTCGTATCTGCTCACACAGCAGCAACGATCAGCCGCTGCTGTTGGTGCGGAAGCGCCTCCGCTAATCTAACCCAACCCCACGCGCAGTTTAAACGCTCAAAGGAGAATTAGCTGATGAAAAGTTCCTTACACAAAGATGTCATCTCGGTCCAGAATGCAGCTCAGACACTCATCAGCGTTGTAGATCTTATAGAAACGATGGTTGAACACGTCCGCTACGACCATCTGAAACCCAGAGACGCAGCTGTGATGTCATTGGTTACAGAAGGGAAAGCTCACGCTGAATGAATGAGGTTTACTACTAGTAGGAGTTAAAGAACAATAAAACATCTATTGTAATGTAAAGACATCTAACAGGATAACGAAACCTGAGTTGTTGACCTTTTGTTACAGTATTTAGACTTTGTACCGGTCTAGTGTTCTGGCTTCGGTGCTAAATGACACACACTGACCTGTGCGGGAGGCACGCTGGTCATCTCTGACAGCGCAGAGCAAAGGTCGGACACTTTTCCTGCTTTAGGGACCACAACACGATGCTGCAGATACAGGACACCCATAAAATGTTAAACCACGTTCATCTTGCTTCTCTGCCGATGGCAGGTATGAGCAGCTACCTGCACAGGTTTGGCGTAGGGATCCAGAGACACGAAGAACACCTCCATGATGCGATCTTTGCTGACTGGAAGCGGGACGCTCAGGTAGCAGAAGGGGTCGAAGGTCACAGAGACCTTGTGGCACTCTGGGCAGACAAGCGTGGACTTGAAGAGGCCGTGAAACGTATCGACTATCACAGAGTCGTTCCGCCGCCGGTGGTTCCGCCACGCTTCCTCTGCGACTTCCTGCAGAGAAGAACATTAAACCGATGCTACACCTGTTCTCTGCCATCATGGACCAAGGGGACGGCGGCTGAGCGGCAAACCTGGTCCGGCCGTCCATCAGCGTCTCGTAGCTCGATGTACTCCTTGTTTTTGACTCTGTTCAGGTCCTCGTGCAGCCCGTCCAGGAGGAAGGACAGCAGCTCCTGACTGTCATGCTGCTGGTAACCCAGAAACTGAGACGCGAAGTGACCCACCTTCGTCTGCACACACGCAGGATGAGACGTGTCAGAGAAGCACTGAAGTGGCAGCAGCCCAGTGAGTTGGTCGAGGCGACGTACGGTTAAATCCTAAGTCATTTCTTTCTGTAATTTGCCTGTTGTTGATCACCCTGCTGTCTCCACAATGCTCTTATGTTTCCACACGATGTGAACATCTACTGAAAACCTGGTCATGTATGACCTGCAGTCAAATCTGATCCATGGCTTCAGGCTACACATGCTTTCGATTTATGTAAATGAGAGCTACCACTTAGCGTACAGGACATAAATACAGAGCCAGCAGAGTAGCCAGAGAGGCACCTGAACACAGCCCGACCTCCAAACATCACATCTGAACCGCTTCTGTGTGAAGACAAAGCTTCATCAGCAAGTTCTGGTTTTGTGTCTTTAAGATTGGACACATTTAAAGCTGCTCCTTCTCTGAAACATGAAAACTTCAGGTGCTCCCACAGTAAAATCCTGTTACAAAATCAACCAGTGAGAGTAGAGAGATAATCTGATATTTTCCCTTCAGCATTAACAGAAGCAGTTCTTTATCAGCCTGCTCTCTGTGGTTTGGACTCTGTTCCTGTTCTCAGTTTCATCTGACCTATTGTGTGGAGCAGTGGTCTGAAAGAAAAGCATCGTTCTACCTGCCCCTTGAGCTGAGGACCTGTGATCCACAGATCAGGACACATTTATTTGTGTTCACGGCTGGTGGACATTTTCTTACCTTAAACACACGTGGCACCACAGAGTAGTGCCTCCCAGACCACATCTGTTTGATGACATCAGCGTAGGCCTCAGCGATCTCTCCCTTCATGCCCAGAGGGTTGGTGAAGTTCAGCTCCTCCAGGTAGGAGCTCTGCAGGAAGTACTCCGTCAGGGGAGGAGTGTTGCTCAGACACTGCAGGGACAGGGACCACAAACGGAAGCGAGTTGTACGACATCGAGCACATGTTAATTATGCACCGATGAAGTCTGTCCCTGCTGCTGCTGTGGACAGACGCCTCTGAACTAGCGTAGCTTCGAAATCTGCAGCATTTTATAGAGAACCGACTGAGCCACAGGGGCCTCGGTTTCAGTTCAGCTACGGCATGAAGAATAAGGCACAAGTAGAAAACAAAACTGTGTCACAACACGTTAACAGCAGGAGCTCAAAGCGAGCATTTCATTGAAAGTATATGCAGTTTAGTTCCGACCTCTGGCATGTAGTGACCTACAGAGGAAAGCTCCTCTTGTCAGGCTTAGCTTAGATGAAGTTCAGACCTGCAGAGCAGAGTTCATGAAGCAGGTGTTGCCCAGGTTGGTGAGGCCACAAACTCCCGGCTGTCCTCTGTACGAGTCCTGCTCCTCCACCGAATTCCTCCTGAAAGACCAAGACACATGTCACACGCTAATCCCGACCAGGCCTGGGATCGGGAGGAACCAGGCGAGTGGCAGCTTGTGATGTCAAAAGGAGACACTTTGGTCTGTGAATGACCTGCTTTCTCATTCTACTGCTGAACATTTACGTCTCAGGGACACATTTTCTTTTTACTAGTAAAATTTGACTTCATATACATATATATAGATATATATAAAGAAAGAGAGAGCATAAAATCATGCTTCTGCTGATCTGACATAAAGTCATGAGTTGTTTACTTGTGTTAGTCCATTAATCAGCACGTCCATATTAAATCAAATCAACCAATCCCTGTTTACAGGCTACGTACCACAGGCTTTTAAAGTTGCTGTGGTCAAACCTTTATTGAAAAAACCTACTCTTGACCCTAGAGAACTTGCAAACTATAGGCCTATATCCAATCTGCCCTTTATTTCTAAAGTTCTTGAAAAAACCGTAGCTAAACAACTATGAGACCACCTGCGTAGAAATAACCTGTATGAATATTTTATCAGGATTCAGATTCATCACAGACAGAACCAGCTCTGATTAGAGTCACTAATGATCTTCTCACAGCTTCAGACAATGGTCTAGTTTCTGTCCTTGTCCTGTTAGATCTTAGTTCAGCATTTGATACGATAGATCACAAGATTCTATTGCAGAGACTGGAACATAGTTGGATTAAAGGAAAAGCACTGGATGGTTTAAGTCTCATCTGTTGAACAGATTCCAGTTTGTCCATGTTCATGATCAATCTTCCATCCACACAAGAATTAGCTTTGTTGTTCCACAGGGTTCTGTGCTTGGTCCAATACTTTTCAGTCTTTACATGTCTCCCCTTGGTGATATTATTAGAAAACATTCTATAAATTTTCACTGCTATGCAGATGATACTCAGTTATATTTGTCCATGAAACCAGAAACAAACCAATTAGTCAAACTTCAAACTTGTTTAAATGATATCAAATCCTGGATGTCCCATAACTTTCTACAACTGAATTCAGATAAAACTGAGGTTAATATAATTGCTAAAAACCAGAGAGACCCATTATTGAATCAGATTGTTTCTCTGGATGACATAACGTTAGCTTCAAGTTCTACTGTCAGGAACCTTGGTGTCATTGTTGACCAAGATCTGTCCTTTACACCATATATTAAAGAAATCTCTAGAACCGCCTACTTCCACCTGAGGAATGTTGCTAAAATTAGGAGCATCCTCTCACAGAGTGACGCTGAAACATGAATCTATGCATTTGTTACCTCTAGGCTTGACTACTGTAACTCGCTACTCATAGTTTGTCCCAATAACTCTTTGAAAATCCTCCAGTTAATTCAAAATGCTGCAGCCAGAGTTCTGACTGGACTTAGGAAGAGAGATCACATTTCTCCAACATTAGCTTCTCTGCATTGGCTCCCTGTCAAATCTAGGATAGGATTCAAAATTCTTCTCCTCACCTACAAAGCTCTTCATAATAAAGCTCCATCTTATCTTAAAGACCTCATGGCTCCTTATGCTCCAACAGAACGCTTCGTTCTCAGAGCGCTGGTCTACTTGTGGTTCCTAGAGTTTCTACCTGTAGAACGGGAGGCAGAGCATTTAGCTCCAAGCTTCTCTCCTATGGAACCAGCTTCCAGTCCAGGTTCTAGCTACAGACGCCCTCTCTAGGCTTAAAACCTTTCTTTTTGACAAAGTGTATAGTTAGAGATGGTTCTGGTCACCATGAACCATCTTAGTTCAGCTGCTACAGGCTTAGATGCTGGAACCTCCTTCATTCACTGAGCTCCTCTGGTTTTCTATCTATTCCATCCACTAACATGCCTCCATGTCCACATGCGACTAACTTTGTCTCTGTTCTCTCCTAGTTGTGTTTCTCTCTTTCTGTCTCTCTCTGTCCTGATCTACAGGTATCATCAGACTCAGAGTCGTGTGTCTCCTGTGTTCTGTTGCTGCTTGTTTTGTTGTTGTGGTTGTGTTCTTTTCTCTCTTCTCTATCCCCTCACCCCAACCGGTCAAGGCAGATGGCCGCCCACACTGAGCCTGGGTCTGCTGGAGGCTTCTTCCTCGTTAGAGAGGGAGTTTTTCCTCCACTGTTGCTATTTAAATGTACAGTTTATCAATTGGCTACAATTAAAAGCTGCTCTATGTGGGAATTGTTGGGTTTAGTTGTGTAAGGTCTTAAAACCTTACTTGTAAAGTGCCTCGAGATAACTGATGTTGTGAATTGGCACTATAGAAATAAAGTTGAATTGAATTGAATTAAGTCGGACAGACATTAGCCACTGACTACATCACTTCTAAACACATTGTGGTTCCTGAAGACTGACAGTGGATGCACAAACACAACAGTCCTGCAAACTGCCGAGCTGCTGGTTCACACAGCACTGCTCCTGTTATTTAGCCCTATTTATGCAGATGGAACGGTATAAAGCTCTGCCAGAGTGAAGCTTTCATTTAGATCATTGAAAGCCAGGGTATTTTATCGTTTTATTGGCAACTGAAAGGAGGACAGTGAAGGTGAGTGAAAAAGGTAGAACCCAGGCCAGAGAAGGGAAGAACAGAGGAGGGGATGAAAACAGAAACAAGCTCAAAGGAGGGAGGCGTTCTCTTACATTACTTGTGGTCTGGAACTGGGCCAGGTCCCGTCAGCATTCCTCGTCTCCATAATCACCGTCTGACACACACACACACAGGCATGTTGTAGCTTATCGTGCTATGAGGAAATTAATGTTACAGAGAACAAATCCACCTGCTGCTGTGCTACTGAGTCAGTCTAGGGCCTAATGACGTGTTGGATGTGGTGATGAGTCCGTCCTCACCATCCCTGAGCTCAAACAGGCGTCCAGCACGCTGACGTGGACGTTCCTGAGACGCTCGCAGCTGCTGTCCGAGCTCTTCATCCACAGTCGACACTCTGAGCCCGGAGGCACCGAGAAGGCCTGACACACGGCTCTCTGGATCGACTCTGTCACCAGAAAAGGCCGTCAGCGAGAAGCGAGTCCTCACAAAGCTGCTAATCTCCGATGCTGGCCACCGAGCAAACCCATGTCCAGTCAACCCATTCAAATCTCAGGAACAACCCGTAATAATGACTCATAACAGAGTGAGCCACCAGCCTCGAGGTGAGTTGGTGAAAAATCTCAACATGATCCTGAATTCAATGATCCTGTGTGAACTGCAGCAGTGAACTCACGTATGGTGTCGGTGCGGCTGAACTGTGCAGGGATGACGTTCTCCATGTTGCTATGGAGACAGAGGAAGACCTCAACAGGGTAAACCTCCACCTTCAGAGTGCTGGGCAGGTCCACCACCTGATACAGACAGAGACACACACACCATCAGCTACTCACAGCACAAACGCCACCACACAGCGAGGACATGGCTCATGCTGCGGTTACCTTGCGCTCCAGAGGCGGCTGACCGTCCACCATCCCATACCAGGACAGAAGTTTGTGCCAGGCTTCAGCAGGGACCAACACAAAGTCCTCGTTCTCCACCAGACGATCCTTTAGGTGATACGAGTCCAGATCTGCAAACAGGAGACTCTACTTCAGAGGATGTGGAAACAGAGCGCCCTGCTGACACTTAGCGACGTAGGAACTGACCCTCAAACAGCTCTGTGTTGTCGATCTGCCCTGGGAAAGATGAGGAGTTCTGGTCTCCGGTCTGCACAAACTCCTTCCACTGTTCAAACCAGCGATGCTCCATCACGTACCTGCAACACACACAGTTATTTGTACAGAATGCAAGAGGAAGCTCTGCCTCCGCATTAGATTCATATTCTGTAAATAAAGCAATACTGATTTTTTTTACAGTGTAGCAGTTGCTATGTATCTATCTAGTGATAATAATATCCAGCCTCCAATTAATCACTGTCATCAACAAAATTGCATAAAGAATTAATTACAATTAAACGTTTTCAACCCGGACTGACAGTAACTGCAATAACCCAATAAAAGGCAAAGAATCAAGTCTGAACACAGATCAAACCATAACACACCACAGTAATAATAAAGCTGAAGCCGTGCTCATCGCCTTTACTACGGCAGAGAGGACCACACGACAGGGAACAATTAGAAAAGGAAAACCAGACCAGCATTTTGAGAAGAAAAAGGAAATGAAACCATCCTTAATGCCTGGTTTCTTCACCTCTGCACCAGCAGCTTTCTGCTGTCGCTGTGTTGTTTCACCTCGGGCTCTGTAGCGACCAAACGAAAGAACACTTGGTGGCCAAAGTGCCACAGACCATAAAACAAGCAGCAGTTCGGTTTTATGACACTCGAAAACAAAAGTGATTCTAGTGAGTGTCAGCAAACAGAATCTAAGCCAGTGACACAGAAACCAGCTCAGAACACGACATCATCAGCATCTCATGGAGGCACAGACGTCACTTTCACCTGAGTTCAGGACAGACACTGAGTCTACTTCAACTGGCAGAACCGATTTAAAGCAGTGCTGTCATTGTTAGTATAATAATTATCCACTTCGTCACCCACCACACCCTCACGTGGCAGCTTCACACTTGTATTTGATCACTAGTTTCCACAATCCACAAAAAGTGAAATGTCTAACAACACAGATAGAATAGACGAAACATGATTACGCCCAGTGACAATGCCTTTGTATTTTCACAAACGTTTAATTAAGATTTATTTATCAAACAGTGGTCAGCTAAAATTATTATTAGGCGACAGACTGATGTGATCACAGACCTAAGTAAGACGTAGTAAGTGACCGTGATCCTCCACTGCATCAGGATGCACAGGAATGAACGGCGTCTACATATATTTCCGTGTACACGCCTAGAAATAACTTGGTACTTAACTTGAACAGTGATTATTACGAGCTGATCTTGAACGCCTCATTACAGCTGGCTGTCAGTCAAGCTAGCATTAGCAGCTTAGGCTAAGGCCAGTTAGCCGTGCAGCGGGGTGAGCCCGGGTCAACACAGCACCAGCGACCAATGACCAACACAAAACAAACACCTGCTCGGTAAACGGGCGCAACGAAGCCACGCCGAGGCACAAACGGCTCGACTCTGCCGCTGAGTCCCCTGGCTGACGTTAGCCGTGCGATGCTAACAGCTAGCCTGTCACTGTGTGTGCGGGCGGACTCTCACCAACTGTCCCCCGCTCGGAGCTCACACTCCCGCAGCAGAGACTCGATCTCCCGCCGCTGGGTCTCCAAGCCCGGAGGCTCCGCGGCGGAACAGCGGCTGTTGGCCGTCATGACGCTAATCAATCAGTCATAAATGTCGGAACTGTTAAATGAATTCAAGGGAGCCAGAAAACGAAAGACAGAAGCCAACCGCCGCATTGATCAACCGATAAACAGGGAAGCTCCACAGAGCTGTGTTTGCGGAAGTAGGAAGTGGTTGTGACGCGGGCGAAGACGACTTCCGGTCTCAGCCTCGGACCTTTACCTCCCATCGCCACTAGAGGGAGCCATTTAGACAACAACCATATCAGTAATGGCTTGAACAGCATTCATTTGTTTCTATGTTGCTTAATTGCCATATTGAACAGACACTCGACTAATACTGAAGGTCTGGATGGTGATTACTAAACATGGGCAGGTGGCCTGAATGGTGGAAATGTTGTGGTGCACACAGAGACGCAGCCAGAAGGGCCCATGTGTCCTCATCATCCTCAGTACACTCAGCTCACACTACCTGCTCACCTGTTATTTACAAGGCTCATATGCGGTGAAGGCGAATCAGCCCTGGGTGGGTTTTCACATGGCTGAGTCACATCGTGTCTCCACTCTGAGACCAATGGACATGTAATGTACGAGGTCAGTGAAGGTTTCACGCTTTATGCTGCATCATCTCACCCGACAGCTGCGTCATTGTACGACTTTACGACTCTAATGTCTGGATGTAGCTCAGTGGACTTGCTCCTGCGTCCAGGGTCGGCATGAGATGGAAACACTCAGGGCACATAGGTACATTTACAGTTCGCATGTATAAGACTGTTGACATACAGCTGCAAGAAAAAGTTGACTCCTGGCTCCAATTAGCTCATTAGCCTCAGGGTTCACATACTTTTTCCTCCCTGCGCTGAGAATGTTAACGTTATGTTCAATGAAAATCATGCAGTATTAGTTTAAACAGCTTGTGTTTTTCAGAAGACATTTATGTCCAATTTATGCAAAATCCACGTCATCCCAAAGGGCTCACAGACGTCTCCTTGCAACTGAACATACACGGCAGCCTGCTCCTGTGTCACAGCTCTAGCAGGCGAGCAGCTGACGCACCGCTGATTCCTGAGCCATCACAGGTTAAAGGCCAGACTTTGTTGTCTAGTTCATATTCATTCTGCATTTGTACAGTTTGTTCTTCACTACACTGGGTGATTTTTGGTCTTGTTATTTCTTTCCGTTCTTGAACTCCTACTTGCTCCTCTCTTCTTCCTTTATCACACAGATGACAGATTAAAGGCTCCTCATCAGTGGGTGCTTCCAAAATGGCAGCAGTGAGTCCGCTGTGAATTATTTTCCATCCCTGTTCTGAATTGTCATAGAAACTAATAAAGCGACTTCACAGGGAGCCACTGAAGTCAACAGCGCTGCATCTGCTGAAGCTGGTTCAGCTCCCCGGTCGAGTTCATTCAGTCATTCTGCCTTTATTGTTCATAAGGGAAATCTTTCTGGCAGACAGACTTTATGGCTAAACTGCAGAGTTAAAACACACAGCAGCTTATCACGCAACACAGAGTCCTGAATATCATCCAGATAAGCCGTGGTGGGTAAGAGCCAGCAGCGCAGAGCAATAAAATCACTCGTAAATGCTGAATAGAAGGCGGCCGTAGAGAAGCAGCAGCGGCCAATAAAGCGGAGCGATAGCAGCGGCGCCGGACGCGGTTTTCTGGGAGGGACGGACACCGCGTTTCTGTGTGGTGGCACAAACGTAGAAAGCAACCGTGTCACATGTGATTTTAGGGTTCGACCTCTGACCTCAGTTTACACAGTGATGATGGATGTCCACACAGTTATAATCTTCAGGTTCAGCAGGTTCATCATCTTTGTCATGAGATGCTATGAATGTTTTTTGTCTCTGTAGACGAAGAATCGGGGGATCAACACAATGCAACCAGAAAAACACAGAACACTAAACGCAGATTTAATCAGATTTTTGCAGTACACATGTTGGTACCTTGCAGCCTCGAACAGTCATCTAAAGCTCCCCCACGGTGTGATTATCTTCTGTGAGATGGAGGAAGAGTGCTGGGGCGAGCGCTGGTGTTTATTCTATTAATTTTATTTCTATGGTGACAGCTAATAGTGCTAGCAGGTTAGTGTTCCTGACTTTGCCCCGGTAGGATTGCTGCTTATATTCTGACAGCGGGTGAGAAAAAGGCGTGGAAAATCAGTTTACAAAGCCCCACTGTGAAACACTGATGGGTTAACACACATAAATACACAGATACACAACGCGAAGCCCCTGGCGTGCAGTCTAAAGGGGACCCATAACCTTGGATGAGGGGAATAGAAAGTGTATGTGTGTGCGAAAACGAGTGTGTGTGGTAATGAGAGAGTGGGTGGGTGCAGAAAAGGAAGTGGCGGAGAAGGTAGAAGTAAAGACAGAACAACAGAAAGCAACAGCAACAGATGAGCGAGAAGGAAGAAGAGAGGCGAGAACCAAAACAGAGGAGAAGGAAGGAGGAGGAAAACACGGAACGAGACGCGGAAAGGTGAGGAAGAGGACGACGCCACGAAAGTCTCGCTGATTTCCACCGTTTTGACACGTTGCAGTTGAGTTTTTCTGTCATGTTTCAACTCCACCATCACTCGGTCGTTATGATGATTTTATAGCATTGGACTTGGAGGGACTCATACTTAGTCACAGGAAGTTGAATCATAGCAACTGGACGTCTGGCTCTGACTACGTGGAGCTAAACAAAGGTCTAGTCAAAAGTGGGAGAAGCTTCTTGGAAAGCCAGTGATTGTAGTGTCTATTGTTGTGACTGATGCTAAGGCTCTAAATGAATGAGGACGGAACGTCAGCTGTGGGGGATGGAGTTGAACAGGTGCAGACGGTTGGTTTGGCTGCAGGTGCTGCTACGTTTCAGCTGTGACTGAGGTTCTAGGCTGGTCTCAGGTCTGTAGTAGGAGGCCGTACGCACACACGTCGTTGGACTCTGAGGCCGCCTTGGTGACGAGTCGGACTTCAGTCGTTCCTGGGAGAACGTTCGTGTTTTATTTGGCCTCTGTCCCAACTTGTGTTTCGTTTGTAGACATGATGGGTTGTGTGTGGTCTCAAGGTAAATGCCGAGGGAAGACTAATGAACGAGGCTTCAGGCCTAGCGCTGTAAGGCGAGGAACTCTGGGTGGTTTCCTAATAAACTTTACCTAAACTAAAGAAGCTGCTTAGACGAGCAGTGAAAGATATTAACCTTAAGGTTCTGACGGCCGCTCGGGTGCTGACATGCTTTCCAAGAGCCAACGGACACCAGGCGTCAGTGTGAAGAGATTCTGGGATGATGGGAGACACGCTGGCTGCAGTCATACACGTGGTGTCGCACACGTTTCCAAACTATTAGCTGCCAGCTTGGTAAAAACACTTGGTTTCTGAGCTACGTTCAGGCGTCGTCTCCACGTCTCAGCCTTTAGGGGACGCTACCAGCTCTACACTAAATAAAGTTTGTGATGAGTTTGTGGTTCAAAGTTCAGGTGGATTTTTCCATTGTGTAAAAACCAGTAGAGGTGTGAGGTTGAGTCACTGTTTGCTCATAAAATATCTGGATTTTTTCACATTTCCTCTGTGGTAAATACTCATAACTGCCGAGCTGCGATGGCGTTGGTTGTTTAGTTATGTCCTACGTATGTGTGTGTGTTTTGGTAAAGCTGGTGTTAGCGTTGCGTTGCATGATCTGATATGAATGATTCATGAGCAGCTGCTGCTGGTGTGTTAATAATCAACGCCTGGAGCATCTCTCTTCTCTCTTTCATTATCTCTCTATCTTTTCATGCACTGCGTGACTCATTTCTCTCTCTTTCCCCTCAGGTCTCTCTATCGCTCTCTACCTGAAACCTTGGATCAGGGTAATAACGGCCAGAAAAACAGGACATGTCTGTTCCTGCTGGTTCTTCGCTCTCCTTCACCTCGTTCTGTCGTTCTCTGCTTCACTATCACTTTCTCTTGCCCCTTTTTTTCTCTGCTCACTTGTTTCTTCTTGCCCCTGGTTTGTCAGTATGTCATCAATTTCATTTGAAGTTGGTGAGAAAAGGCAGAAGACAGGGCAGCGCCGCGACTGTTAGCGAGTGTTACTTGGTTGCTTTGCTCTGGATTCTCTGGCATCAGGGTTGTTGTTGTACTGTAGGAAATCAGAGGACGTGTCAGAGGAGGATTCACGCCTTGACTGTCTGTAACAGACAAAAGCAGAACATCATGGCTGTCAAGTAACCGGTAAGGCTGCTCAGCAGGTTTCGAGGCATCTAGTTGTTATTACACTGTACCTGTTCAAGCTTCTGTTACTGGTCTGAAAACACACAGGTGGTAAATTCACGCAAGCAAACTTGTCAAACCAGAGCATTTCTGCTAGACGGACGATTTATTTCTATTGTGTCCAATTACAGCCACAAAATAAAGCCACTGCTTACAACTAATTAGGAGGGTTCCCAGAACCTGGCTTCACGTCAGGGTGTCGGTGATTTTATGTAGATTATGCACAAAACCAGAAACTCAGATTGACGTTGGTGTAATGATGAACTGCTTGAGACGGGAAGCTGAGGCTTATTGCAGAAGGGTGAACAGAGGAACAACAGAAGGAAGTGTTTTACATAAAGCACATCGTTGGGCAAGAAACAGCTTAAGGACAAAGAGTCACATCATCTGCAAAACTCCGCCCACTGCACACACCTGGTTGGTCAATGAGACTCTACAGGCGCCGTCCACGACCAACAACCAGCCACTGGTGAAATGGACCAGTAAAACACAGAACCGTTCAGCAGCACAGTGTGACCTAAAGTTGCCTCAAACTGCTGGAACAGGACCTGCACCTGTGAGGACCTGCACCTGTGAGGACCTGGACCTGTGAGGACCTGGACCTGCGAGGACCTGGACCTGTGATGGTCTGGACCTGTGAGGACCTGGACCTGTGAGGACCTGGACCTGTGAGGACCTGGACCTGTGAGGACCTGGACCTGTGATGACCTGGACCTGTGAGGACCTGGACCTGTTCATTGTGATAAAGAGAATCACAATGTAGAGATGCGTGGACCCGCCTCGGCTGTGTGTGGACTTTGAACTGAAACTTTAGTTTTTAGTGGCCTTCAGACACTCAGGCCGTTCTTGCTTTATTTCTTCAAGACGTCATTAAGCGATGTGATGAAGGAAGTGTCTTGAGTCAGTGTGGGCGTGCTGACTTCCTGATGTGAGGAAACTCTCTTTCGATGGAGACACACTGAAACATTTCAGAAGTGATGTGGAAACACACTGAATCATACACACAGACAGATTTTACTCATCTGCCAGGTTGTGTTCTCAGGAGAACCTGCATCCGGTTTGTCTGTGATGCTACAGGTGACAGTTCTGCCACAGATCTGAGCAGAAGCTTCTCTTCGTCATCAGCAGTCATTTATTTCCAGACTTCCTTCACTAAGGCGACGGTGCGTTCAGAAGCAGCACGTGGAGCCAGACAGACCCAGCCACACGCAGAATACCCCCGACCCCAAACTAGCAGCTGAACGAGCTGCAGCAGGTGTGGTGGTGAGGAGGCAGCTCCTCTCGCTCGCACTGACTTGGAGCTGATGTTTAACTCTTACTGTCTCCTGCAGCTCGGAGCCGACACCCAAACACGCAGCATGAGCGTGCCAGCCGAGCAGCCGTCCTTTCCTGCCGAGGACCCGATCACACCCCCACCGGTCACTACACCGCCTCGCAAAGCCTCGGTCCGCCTGCAGGAGAGGTGGGCAGAACTTCCCTCTAACCCTTCACGGACATATATGTTTGTATCTGTAGACAGAGATGCTGAAGGTGGACCTCAGTGGTTGGGGATGGTCGTGGGCGCCATGTTTCAACATGGCTTCCATGATAAACCCTCTCACCGCCATCTTGCCGTGTTCTTTATCTTCTGCAGGCGAGGCTCCAACCTCTCGCTGCTCCTGGACGTCAGCAGCCTGGCTCTGGAGCCCGTCTGCTCCGTCACCACCCCGAAGGAGGTGTGGCTTCAGCTGCTTCACACCTCCAGCCGCCCGCTCACGCACGCAGCGCTGCAGCAGGCGGCTGCAGACGCCAGCGCGCTGAGTGTGGAGTACCAGGTACAGTCCGGTCGGCACCGGAGACGCTGCTGAAACATGCTTCTGTTCTCAGTTAGTTGCTTTTCAGTTTAAGTAAGTCAAGCTAGTCAACGTGGGCAACAAACAGCCTGTTCATCCTCTGTTTGCAGAAGATCCCCCCGAACTTTGTGAGCTCTGTCGAGCTGGACGTCCCCGGACACACGATGAAAGACAGATACAAAACCATCCTGCCAAGTGAGTGAAGCGCCTGCCGTCCTGTCCCGGTTTCACCCTGGTCCCTGACTGTGGTTTGCTGTTTCATGTTTAGACCCCGAGAGCCGCGTGATCCTAAAGAGCCCAGAGGACGAGACGGGGCCCGACCGCTACATCAACGCCAACCACATCAGGGTAAGACTCACATCATCACGTCCAAATAAAACCTACACGTGTAACAACGTGTGAACACATCTGAACCTGAAGGCAGAGCTTAGACATTGATGTAGTACTCGCTCATCTTAACCTGTCTCTACCCTAAAGTACAAAAAGTACTGAGTATATGTACTTAGTTACTTTCCACCACAGCGTGTGAACTCAGATCATTTCAAGTAAGGAAGCACCAGCTCAAGCAGCATGTGACAGGCTGGATGATTATCCTCGTAGATAATCTGCTGCGATAGACAGCACAGAGGTAAACAGGAACTGTAGCATGTTCTCAAGGATGAACACGAACGACAGCGATGACTCCTCGTGTCGCGCAGGTTCCTTCTGACGTCTTTTACTTTGGCCGTAGCCACCAACTGCTTCGTCTCTACAGACGGTGGCTCAGCTCACCAGCCGCTTCTGTTCCACCGTCTATGGGCAGACACACATTTTACCATGTTTTCAACCTCTGACCTTTACATTAATGTTATTCGCTGCATCAAATTCAACCATGTTCAAAATACAGTAAACGGTTTGAACTGAGTTCTCCTTGAGTTTACAAGATGGCTGTACTTGTAGTGTTTTGGCCAAACTACTGGTGTATTGACTTTCAGCCCAGAAGCCTGAGAGCTGAATGCAACAAAAATATACCAGAAATATACAAAAGGAAAACGGTCGTTTGAATCCCATCAGACAGGAACAAGAGAAAACCGCTCTGTGCACATCCACACATGGTGAAGAAGCAGACGTAAAGTTTGTCTCTTGTTTCTCTGTTAGTTTGTGATTCTCTGAGGTCAAAATGTTTCATTCGTTGTTTCATTAAAAAGAAAAGGAGCTGATAGAGTGTGTGACAGCGCTGACGCTCAGCGTGGGCGTCTTCTGTGTGTGTGCGACAGCTAAACAAACAGAAGCTCAGATATGAGCCGTCGGTTTGTCTGCGTAGGAGTCTGACAACCAGGAAAACCACAGGAAGTGAGCGAGGAAGTGACATGTCCCTGACTCACACTAGTCTCCCCTGCTCCCTCACTCGATGCCTGCGAGACGACACCTGCTGCTTCCAAAGCGATTTCCCTGGATTGTTAGTACACAAATGCATTTGCGTCAGTGGCGTCTGTGTTTGTTATCGATGAGCAGGGGAGTCTTCGTCATTCACTTCCTGTCTTGTGAGGATGTGGCTGGTTTCAGGCGTGAGGGGACGTTGTGAAGTGATGAAGTTGTGGTTTCTTAATTCACTCAGATAAGCTGATGAAGAACAGCCTTATTACACAACCTGCAAACAAACGAATTAAACAGCTTAACACAACTACGGTCGTGTTTCTGAATGTGACTTGAGGCCGAGCCTTTAGATTAAGCTCCTCTCCAGAGGAACATTCCAGTCCAGGTTCTGGTTCTCGTCCTCTCTACCTTAAGACCAGGCTTAAACCTTCCTTTGTGGTGAAGCTGATGGTCAGAGCTGCTCAGGTCTCTGGACCATCTGTAGTGAAGCTGTGGGTTTAGATGCTGGATGTTTCTGACCCGCTTGTGTTCTGTTGCTGCCTGTTGTTCCTGATTCTGACTCTGTGCTGCAGGGCTACCGGGCAGCTCCCAGGGCCTTCATCGCCACCCAGGGGCCGATGGTGCACACTGTGGGGGACTTCTGGGACATGGTGTGGCAGGAAAGGAGCAGCATCATCGTCATGGTGACCAGGCTCAAGGAGAACAACGAGGTGAGGAGACACGACTCCTCCTCTTGACCCGAACACACAGAACATTTACTCAAGTTGTGTCCTTAAGTCCAACTTTGAGGTTCTGGTTTACAGATGTTGTGCATTTCATCATATTATTATTTTTCTGTAGACCTGATGTAGGTTTTCTCTGAACTGTAGCAGATGTCTAACGCAGCATAAACTGTAACTCTGTAATGTGAGGGCAGTTTATTTAATGACCTTCCACCATGAATAAAGAACAGGCAGGTTACTGAGTTTGACCTTTGACCTCCTCCAACACCTGGTGGTATGTTTGTTCCAGAAATGTGAGCTTTACTGGCCACAGCCCAGGGAGAGGACGAAGACGTTAAAGGAGGAGGACGGGAAGGAGGACGGGGACACGGGTCGGTTCGGCAGGTTCCTCCTCAGAGTGACAGACAGCCACGAGAAAGGCGGGTTCACCGTCACCGACATGGAGATCCAGGTAGGTGAACGCATCCCAGTTCAAATCTGCCTCAGCGCCACTGACAGAGGATCAGAGATGGAGTCGCAGTAGAGGCATCGTCGTGGAGTCAAACAGTCCATGTTCTCACACTGTTCACTGCTTTAACCATCTTTGTGTGTTGACAGTTGCGTTCGGAGCGTCGTCCTCTCAGACACTACTGGTTCAGCTCCTGGCCCGACCACCACATCCCACAATGCACCGCTCCTCTGCTCAGGCTTGTAGAGGAAGTGGAGACGTACAGGAGGTCCCGCCTACTGCCCAGGGATCAGCCAATCACAGCCCCCGGAGCAGGTGCAGGACCAGTCATCGTCCACTGCAGGTTGGTTCAGCTTCCTGATGAAGTTTGGTACCAGGGTTTTTTCCATCAACTTTATTTAAAATGAAGCAGGTTGTGTTTGGTTCTCTCCTTTACGTTGCCTGCAGACAGTAAGTCACTGCCACGCTCACATCTGCTCCTCCTGCTCCCAGTGCAGGTATAGGCCGGACCGGCTGTTTCATAGCCAGCAGCATCTGCTGTCAGCAGCTCAGAGACACGGGGCAAGTGGACATCCTGGAGACAGTGTGTCAGCTGCGCCTGGACAGGTCAGTGAGGTCCCTGAACGCCTCTTTGTGGCTTAACTGGAGCGTGTCTCACCTCAGTCTTCCTGTTCATCACAGGGGCGGCATGATCCAAACCACAGAGCAGTACCAGTTCCTATACGCCACACTGGCCCAGTACAGCTCCAAGCTTCAGAACCAGGTATGAGATGCCAAAACAACGCGGCTTTGGACGTAGCAGCAGCAGTGACACCGAAACGCTAATCTGACCTGTTACGTCAACCCCAGTCAAACGGTCGTTTTATGGGTGTTTTCTGTTCCCCAGGAGCAGAACCAGCCCGCTGCACAACAGAACTCAGACCAACAAGTCAGCATACAGCTACAGAACCTCCAGCTTGTCAGTACACAGAACGGAAAGAACCAATACCATACAGAACCGTAGAGACCCGGGAGAACTACTACTACTACTACTACTAGAACGTAACTGAAGAAAACGACACCAGCAGCAGAAGCCAAAGAACCAATGCAGTGAAAAATAAAAGTGTTTGGGAATTTTAACCCCAGAGAACAGAGCTGATCCAGGACAAAGAACAGGCTTGAAAATGTCCCATAAATATGATTCGTCTTCTTCCGCTTTTCCCCGAAGGGGTCGCGGGCGTGCTGGAGCCTATCCCAGCTGGCTTTGGGCGAGAGGCAGTCTACACCCTGGACAGATCGCCAGTCCATCGCAGGGCCACATAAATATGAATAAACGTCAGTCAAATAAAACAGAGAAATTCTTCATGATAGTGTTTTTTTTAGTTATTTGAGATAAAGCCAATCAATTCAGCTGTAGAAATAAGAAAAGATCAAAATCATTGGACATTTATTCCATTAATTATTTAATATGAACAAACCTTCGTGTTCTTCATCCTTTTAGCTGTTTTTCCTCTGTTCCTATTTGTTTTTTGTCTTTTTATTGATTGAACCCCTTTGTTCTCTTTGTGTTGTTTTGTGTTTCTGGTTTATTTGGTGTCTCTATATTTGTTTAGACGATTTATCTGCTCTCCTCTACTTCACATATCAGCCACTCCTACTAGTTCATAGCTTTATTAAAAATATTTCTCTCATTTTCCAAAGACTTAAGTGCAAATGAGTCTCAGATTGGTACAGTGCCTCACAGAAGGTCCTGGGTTCGATTCCAGGGCCGTGCAGGTGCCTTGCTGTGAGGCGTTTACGTGTTCTCTCAGTGTGCGCGTGGGTTCTGTAACAGGTGAACCCTGCCTCGCGCCTGATTCAAGGTTCAAGGTTCAAGGAGTTTTATTGTCATTGTAACATGTTGTACAACGAAATTTTAAAAGTGTCAAAGCAGCCAGTGCAGTTTTTAATCATAAAAGAAAAGTAAAATAAATAAATA
This sequence comes from Macropodus opercularis, assembly GCA_030770545.1. NCBI lineage: Eukaryota > Metazoa > Chordata > Actinopteri > Anabantiformes > Osphronemidae > Macropodus > Macropodus opercularis. Next base: position 17,395,938 of record CM061095.1, read on the forward strand.
AATAAAGAATGAAATTAAAATAAAAAAATAAACATTTTAAATCAAATCTGACAACATTCATTCCATTTCATAAAATCACTTAATGCACATTCCCTTCTAAAACTGTGATTTTTTGTTTGTTCAGTGCAGTTATGGCTGTTGGGTAAAAACTGTTCTTTAGTCTGTTCGTCCGTGATTTGATTTGTCTGTATCGTCGTCCTGACGGTAGCAGTTCAAACAGATGGTGTCCGGGGTGTGATGTGTCCTTGATGATGTTTTGGGCTTTTTTGATGCAGTGGGAACTGTGTAGTTCTTCCAGTGTAGGGAGAGAGCAGCCGACGATCTTCTGGGCCGTGTTTATCACCCTCTGGAGCGCTTTCCTCTGTGCTACTGTGCAGCTGGTGAACCATACGCCAATGCAGTATGTTAGGATGCTCTCTATGGAGCATCGGTAGAAGGCCACCAGGAGTTTCCTAGACACGTAGTTCTTTCTCAGTGCCCTAAGGAAGTAGAGTCTCTGTTGGGCCTTTTTCATCAGCTCCGAGGTGTTCATGCTCCAGGTCAGGCCCCCCTCAATCTGAACTCCCAGGAATCGGAAGCCATGTACTCTCTCCACACAGTCCCCATTTATAAATATTGGAGAAATGTCAGTGTTCTTTCTCCTGAAGTCTATAATCAGCTCCTTCGTCTTTTTGGTGTTGAGGAGCAAGTTGTTCTCTTTGCACCATCCCGACAGCTTTCCTACCTCGTCCCTATAGGTCGTCTCGTCCCCCCCGGAGATCAGCCCCACCACCGTGGTGTCATCTGCAAACTTCACAATGGTGTTACTCTGGTGTGTGGGGGTGCAGTCGTGGGTGTAGAGGGTGTAGAGCAGGGGGCTCAGCACACAGCCCTGAGGGGACCCGATGCTGAGACTGATGGCCGTAGATGTATGTTTGCCTACTCTCACCCTCTGTCTGCGGCCTGTGAGGAAGCTGTTGATCCACATACAGGTGGAGGATGGAAGTCCTAAGCCCACAAGTTTCTCCATCAGTTTGTGAGGGAGGATGGTGTTGAACGCCGAGCTGTAGTCCACAAACAGCATCCGGACGTAGCTCCCCTGTAGCTCTAGGTGGGTCAGCGCATCATGGAGAGCTGTGGTCACAGCGTCCTCTGTGGATCTGTTTCCTCTATAGGCAAACTGGTGGGAGTCCAGACTTGGGGGCAGCAATGATGTGATGTGACTCCGGACCAGTTTCTCAAAACACTTCATTACCACTGGAGTCAGTGCAACAGGCCGGTAGTCGTTCAGGCTGGAGATGTGGGATTTTTTCGGCAGAGGTACTATGGTGGAGGACTTTAGACATTGTGGTACAGTAGACAGGGCCAGTGACTGGTTGAAAATTTTGGTGAATATACCAGCCAGTTGTTCTGCGCAGACCTTCAGCACCCGGCCCGGAACGTCATCTGGTCCAGTAGCCTTCCTCGGGTTGATAGACCTCAGCGTGTGTCTAACATCACTCTCCTCAACTGTGAGGGTTACACCGCCGTGGGCCATGGGGTGTGTCCTAGCTGGTTCTTGCGGCACCTCAAACCGGGCAAAGAAAAGGTTAAGTTCTTCTGCCCTTGAGGCGTCGCCTTCAGCAGCCCCGGGGTTGGTCTTGTAGTTGAGCAGGTGCTGGACTCCCTGCCACATCTGCCTGCTGTTGTTGCTCTCTAAATTATCCTCGATCCTCCGCCTGTATTGTAGTTTCGCCTCCTTGATGCCTCTCCTCAGATTGCTTCGGGCTGCGCTGTAGAGAGCTCGATCCCCAGATCTGAAGGCTGCGTTTCTCTCTCGGAGCAGTCGCTGGACCTCCCGGGTCATCCAGGGCTTCTGGTTGGGATAAACCCTGATGTTTCTGTCCTCCGTGACAGTGTCCATACAGTTCTTAATGTAGCACAGCACACTGTCGGTGAACATGTCCAGGTCCTGGTGTTCGAACACATCCCAGTTGGTCCTGTTGAAGCAGTCCTGTAGTTGTTGAGAGGCACCATCCGGCCAGATCTTAACAGTTTTTGTATTGGTGGGAGCAGTTTTGCAGAGGGGGGCATATGCGGGGATCAGAAACAAGGACATGTGGTCAGACTGGGCCAGGTGAGCCAGCGGTCTCGCCCTGTAGCCCTGCTTGATGTTGGTGTACACTTTGTCCAGGGTGTTTGCTCCTCTGGTAGCACATTTAACGTGCTGGTGGAATCTTGGAAGCACCGTCTTTAGGTCGGCGTGGTTGAAATCTCCTGCTACGATGAACACCGCGTCAGGATACCTGCTCTGCTGTTTGCTAATGCTGCCGTGTAGTAGTCCGGTAGCTGTGCTAGCATTAGCATCAGGTGGAATGTAAACAGCAGTTAAGAAGACTACGGTAAACTCCCTCGGGAGGTAAATGGGTCTGCATTTCACTGTCACATATTCCAAGTCCGTGGAGCAGTGTCGGTCCACGGTTTCTGTGTTTGTACACCAGCTGTTGTTTATGTACACACAGAGCCCTCCACCTCTGCTCTTACCGGAGTCCATAGTTCTGTCCTGGCGTAGTGCGGTGTAGCCTGTTAGCTCGATAGCCGAATCCGGAATAGAAGGATGAAGCCAGGACTCTGAGATTACCAGAGCGCAGGTGTTCCTCGCCATGTTGTCGGTGGTGATCTGTAGTCTCAGGTCGTCCATCTTTCCCGCGAGGGACCTGGCGTTCGCCAGGAAGAGGCTGGGGAGCGGTGGTTTAAACGGTTGCCTTCTTAGCCTGAGAAGCACGCCGGCCCTGCAGCCCCGCTTCTGCTTCCTGTTCCTGCGCCGCCTGCGCCGTCTCACCGCCGGAATGGTGAACCACGGTGAACCGGGGGTTCTCGCTATGTCCGCCGGGATCTTGTGCGAGCGGATAAACTCTGCCGTAACACTGCCCTCAAAACAAATTCCAATCTTTAGAAGGTCATGTCGGCTGAAGATATTGCCCGCCGAACAGAGTGTGCATGAATTAAGAAAAAACACCCATACACATAGCCAAGCAAAGCACCGACTAAGAGAGCACCGAGCCGCAGCAACTGTGTGCGCCGCCATCTTCCATCAGTCCATCATCAGTCCCAGCAAACCCTGGTTGCTGGGACTGACAGCTGGCTGCAGCAGGGAGGGTCTTTAAAGCGCCTCGTTGGCCTGAAATGGCGCCATCTAGTGGCTTAGACCTGCGGCTCCAGGCCGAAACAGTGAAGCTGCGGTAAAGACCTACAATCAAACATTACACGCATGAACTTGACACGAGTTGCAGCTTTTCTAGATTTAGAAAAGAACAACTAAGTGATTATTAGTTCACATAAATTAATTAATTATTAATTAGATAAACAGCAACACGGACACTCTTTCACAAACGTTACTCGATGCATTTTATTTTCTGATTTTCGTGTCTAGTGTTGTAATTATGCTATATTTGTATGTTGTGTTTTATATGAACGTCTCTGCTGATGTAAAGTCCCAGGAATTACCCTTGTATATGAAATGTATAAATAGCGCTGCCTTGTCTACAAAGTAAGGTACAATAAAGAAATTAGACCATTCTTGTCGCCTCTGTCCAATAGAGTGTGGCCTATGCCACATTCAGTTGTATTTAATGTAGTTTGTTTTACTTATTTTATTTGTATTTACGCTCATTCTGAATCTTCGTGTCCTAAAAATCATTTTGCAATTGTCTCGTATTGGAGGTGTGTTTTGAAAGGCCGTACCGGATGTGGTGTGAGTTTTCTTTTCTGTCTTGACGGCGCTGGTGGTAAAAGGCGTAGCTAGTAAACACCAGAGGAAGCTGAAAACGCAGCGCCGACGTTAGAGTTTACTGCGGGTCACATTAAGCCAGTCGGTGTCGTTCGTCTTCCCGTCGCTATTCCCGCTTGTCACAGCGGCTGTCGCCGTCCACAAGGAGACTGTCGGTGCGTTAGCCCGCTAGCTTGCTAGCATAGCCAACTAGCCGTAACTGCAGAGCCGCAGCTAGCATTAGCACCGAGCGACAAAGATGATAGCGCTAATCAACAAACTGCTGGACTGGTTCAAGGCGCTGTTCTGGAAGGAGGAGATGGAGCTTACTCTGGTGGGACTGCAGTACTCCGGGAAAACGACCTTCGTCAACGTGATCGCGGTACGTGCGGCGCTAACGTAGCCGCTCACAGCTGTGCTAACCTGAGCTGTCAGTTAGCATCTGGCTGCATCTATTGTTATCCTGCGGCGGTGAGGTCAGCTCGCCGTCGGTCCGACCCAGCTAGAAGGCGAATGGCAGTGGGATTTGGGCAGTGCGTGCAATTGGCTGAACTAAACCCGAGTCTGGTTCCGGAGCGTGACGCGCTTTCTGCTGTTGACCCCCTGCAGCGGCTCAGGGTCGTTCCAAGCAGCGCACGCCTTCATTTTCATGTCCGTGTTAAACGTATTCATAGGCAGAGGAGCCGCTGCTGCTCTCAGGGCCGCAGGTGGGTTTTGTGTCCAGTGTCAGAGGGTAGACCCCCGCCCCCGCCCGTCAGATTGATGCTCCCGCTGTGGTCACACCCAAGTGGCGTCGTACACCACCAGCAGAAAACCGCCGTGACGTCACACCCTGAGCTTCAGCCCTACGCGTTGCACATGAGCTGCCAACGTACCCAGAGAAGTGTGTGAGCCAGATACCACCAGGATTAGCATTGAGTAAATCAGGTCCTGGACACTTGATGGGAATATTAAAGTTCACATCAGAAAATTCAGCTTCTGCAGTAATATTTGCTCTGACCTGTTAAATTGATGAAGCATTTTGTATTTCTTGACCGAAAACGTAACTAAACAGTTACGATGCGTGTGCCGGTAAAAGATTGTCAACGATATGAGGTCTTTTTACTTTTTCACAGTTTGTCCCACTGTTTGTTGGGGCTTCTTGTTTTTGGAGCAGCTTATAGTTGACGCTCGGCAGCGCGTCTGAATATTTGTGCTCGTCTTGAGGTTTAGGCCGTTCCAGTATCACACATGGCAGCACCTCCTCCATGTGCTCGAGAGTGAGAAACACACAAACCCTTCACCATTAAATTTGACAGACTCTTGCTCTTGACTGTTTCCCACCTACTTATTTATATGCCATTAATATGTGGCACAAGCAGTAGCATGCAGTCCTGGGATCAGTAGAAGTGTGTACTGAAGTGTATGTGTGTGTGTTTCAGTCTGGGCAGTTCAGTGAAGACATGATTCCTACAGTTGGCTTCAACATGCGGAAGATAACTAAAGGCAACGTCACCATTAAGGTTGGTAGTTCACTTCCCTGTTACTCCTATTTGTGCTTATTTAAAATGTAAATCCACTAGTCAGTTCTCAGTGTTTGACATATTTTAAACATTAAATCACTGAATTATTGTTTTTCGTTAAGTTTTATCCACCCGTACACAGAATTACATCAGGTGTGTGATGGAGCACGTCACAAAGCTCAGCTGTCATTAATGTCACAACATACAAACCACCGAACAACAACAATCTGAGGGATCAGTTGCACATCAAGGCGATTTGGGTCAGATGCCATCCCAACAGTAGTTACGGTTGCCGGCATGTTCTTCTTGTACATTCACTGTCTTCAGGCCTCGATTTGTTTTTAATCTTTTGCTGTAGTTAACAGTGAATTTTCTGTACACAGGCGCTAACTTATTATTCTCAATGTGTCCGTAGCTGTGGGATATCGGCGGTCAGCCTCGCTTCAGGAGCATGTGGGAGCGTTACTGTCGAGGAGTCAGTGCTATAGTGTAAGTGCCGTAATCTGTGTCTATGCATGTTTGTGTCTGGAGCCACTGAAACTAAGCGTTGTGTTCTTAGGTCTAAGCCAAACGTCCGTGTTGGATCATCCTCACGCCTTGTGCTGTGACGTCGCGTCATATTAACTCAGTCGTCTTGGTGAGACGGACAAATGGGTCAGATTTATGTAACGATGAGCCTTTGGTTGCGTGCACAGCTGGGATGGAGTAAAAGTGATGCTGAGGGGCTGTGACCGTTTTATGTGACCTCAGCGTCATTACACAGCGTGGTAACATTTAGAAGTTCTGCCCAGCTGAGACTGAGTTTCTTCTGTTACAGTTACATGGTGGACGCCGCAGACCCAGAGAAGATCGAAGCCTCCAAGAACGAGCTCCACAATCTGCTAGATAAACCGCAGCTGCAAGGAATACCTGTAAGAGCAGACTCACAGCTGACACAAACTAGCCTGAGAGGCTGGCCTTACTGCTAAAACTAGAAACACTGCTTAGTTTGCTCTGTGTTTGTCTTCAGGTTTTGGTTCTGGGCAATAAGCGGGACCTACCAGGTGCTCTGGATGAGAAGGAGCTCATAGAGAGGATGTAAGTCCACACCACCACAGGGGTTCTCACTCCTCAAAGGATTTACGTATATGACTAAAGCAGGATAAACTGAAAATGGATCAAACTGAGCCCTGTGCGCGTTTTCTGTCCATTTAACTGCTTGGCTTTAATACACAGTTGTCATCTGTTGCGTTTATTTCTCTCTTCTCTATCCCCTCACCCCAACCGGTCGAGGCAGATGGCCGCCCACACTGAGCCTGGGTCTGCTGGACGTTTCTTCCTCGTTAGAGAGGGAGTTTTTCCACTGTTGCTATTAAAATGTACAATTTATCGCTACAATTAAAAGCTGCTCTATGTGGGAATTGTTGGGTTTAAAACCTTACTGGTGAAGTGCCTTGAGATAACTGACGTTGTGAATTGGCGCTATACAAATAAAGTTGAATTGAATCTGCATCAACCCATGTCTTTTGCTAAATGCATAGGCAACCAGGAAACACGTAAAGTAACAGTAAGTGTGATTTCAGCCTGCCAGCTCGTAGCACATCAGCCTTCAGAGATGCTGTTCAGAGTTTCCTGCGTGTCCCTAATAAACAGCACAGCACTGTCATTTGAGTCATCACAACATACGTACCACAGCAGTAAAACAACATGGAATTATTGTCCCTGCTTTTTCAGGGATCAGATGTTAATGAACTATTATCAGCTGCTTGTTGCTTGTTGCAGTTGTTTGCATGACCTAATTTTGTGTGTGTGTCTACAATCAGGAACCTGTCAGCGATCCAGGACAGAGAGATCTGCTGCTACTCCATCTCCTGCAAAGAGAAAGACAACATCGGTATGAAAACATTTGCTCTTCTATGTGTCAGAGGTTTTGTCCAGATAAAAAAATTATTCTACTCTGAATTGTTCAGAAAGACTCTAAATGAAAAGCCTATAGATGTGGTTTCACAGTCTAACACGGACTGTGCTGAGCTTAACACAAACTGAATGTCTGTGGTTTGGAGTTTAGTTTCACTCTTGTGTTCCTGTTTCGTGGTTCCAGATAATAGCCTCCACCATAACATGCAACCATTCCCTGCTTCCCATTAACCAGGTGGCTTTTCTGGTGATGTTTGTTTACCGCTCTGCACTCACACATAACTACAAGCTAATTTCCTTCTGCAGCCGCTGGGCAGTTCTCAGTCTGAAACAAAGTGTGATTAGCTTCATTCTGACCTTCCTGAGGCCAAAGCAAAACTCACATCTACCATAAATTCAAGCCTAGTCAGGAGCAGGAAGACGTGTTTGAAAGTTTCCGTAATTTATTATTGAATGATGACACTTTTTTTTTTACCAAAGGTTTATTGTGTGTTTGTGATCATCATTAATGGTGCTATGCTGTGTTTAGGTGTCAGCCACATAATCTCACCTCCACGTTGTTACCTAACTGGAACATGAAACCCTACAGCGATCACACTCTCAGCGCTTGAGAAATGAGCTGCAGCATGACGGCTCAAAAACCTGCGAGGTGATGAGTGAAGGGGAGCAGGCATTGATGACAAATGTGTTTATAGGGTTAAACCGACACGTGTGTCTGTGCAACCTCTGCTAAGAAGAGCAAAGTTCAGGGAAGTAGCAAAAGAGAAGCAGGTGATATTGGAGTTTATGTTCTGCCTTCTTTTCTGTTCAGGCTCCTTCAGCCTTCTCTCTTTTATTTAACAGCTTGTGTCTGAATGAGCTCTTGGTCAAACCTAGTGATGGGAACAAACAGACACCAGGGTTGTTACGTAGAAGGGACATTCAAACAGGCAAAGAAAAGGCACAGTCACACTTTGTCCTTCTGTTTCTTATTGTGCATAAATGAGCCTCTAATTAACACAACCAGGTCGTTCACGTGACCAGACTGATGGAGGCAGCGATGCCTGGAAACACATGATAATTAAAAGCACCTCTCACACCTCTCTTTCTGCAGACATCACTCTCCAGTGGCTGATCCAACACTCCAGGACCAAGAGGAGTTCCTGAAAACAGACAACCCCCACAGAACAGGCCATGTCCAGCCACACCTGTCTCTGATCGACCCCTCACAAAACACACAAGCTCCCCGTGCTCACATCACCTCCTGACTCCAGTTACCCTCAGCCTCCTCCCCAGGATGCTCTGATACCACTGAGTGTTTCATTTACTGCCGTGTTGAGCTGTGAGCAGTAGACTGAACTGATGTCAGACCAAAGCAGAACGTCCTCTTCATTTGCATGATTGCTTGTGCAGACAAACAAGTTCAGCTTTCATCAGTTCATTTTGCCTCACGACTGAACTGAAGTCTGTGATTCTCAGCGAGCAGCGTTACACCAACAAATTAATTCAGACTTCTCACCAACTTATTGGATTCATCAATGGAATGGGATGAATGGGAATCTGATCCAAACTGGCAGCAGAAAGCCAGTGGTTCAACATATGTGTCTGAGTCATTTTGGTCCACAGCCTCTTCAGTGGACTGGGACACAGTAACTAACGGGCAGTCAGATCTATACCACCACTAACTAGACACTGTATGTCTGCAGCCTTCAAACCAAACCGTCTGTCGGCTGTTTCAAACAGTGGTATCAGTGCATCTTCAGCTCTACGCTCAACAGCCTCCGTCAGAATCAGCACAGATCGTGTTTTCACCTCGTGGTGATGGTCAGAAAGCTGGTTAGCGGACGCTGTTGTGTGGGTCTCTGTTCCCTCCTCTCCCCCTTCATCACCACCACAACTTTCCCCTGGTTTTTATTTCCTCCTTCCTTCCGTTGCTCTTTCCACATCCTTCATCTGTTTCCTCGTCTGTCGTAACTGCTTGTCCTCCTGTGTTTCCTTTCTTTTCTTATTTTTGTTCGTCGTCGCCAATCCCTGTCCCTCGCCTTGTCTCTCTCCTGCCAAGCGAGGGATTGAAGACCTTTTTATTGCACTGTTTGTTGGCTTTTGTAAGATATTAATGAGAATAGTGTTAATAATCTTCCTGTGACATAACCTGGTCTGTTGGGATTTAATGAAGTGGTACTTAAACTGCAGACGTTTCTGTTTATATGTGTGTAATAAGCTTTTTATTTGTTACTTGTTTTATATGTTTCTTTTTTATTATGGTTTTATTTTGTAAGTCCTCTCTCGATGTTTAGCCAGAGTTTAGTGTTTTGTGCTCTGAGCTCAGCTGATCAACATGCGATCAAGTCCGAGAAACTGGTCAATGTAAATACGACTCATAGAAACCAACTACATACTTTAGTTTTAATTAGGTCTTCGTCGTTTTAATTTGCTCATGACATAAGGTCACGATTCATCAGATCGGACAAAAAATCCCAAACTGATCCTCCATGAAATGCCTGCATCTCAGTTCTGATATAAGTCAATACTGGAGTCAGTTCAGCTTTCATTTGGTTTATGATTGGTGAGAGCACAAACGTAATATTCACCTTTATTGCAGATTAAAATGCTGAATTGACAGAAACTGTTCGTATGACGAGTCAAACAGCTGTGAACTGGCTGTAGCTGTTTCCACATCCGTCATTTTCAGAATACAAACAAAATATTAATGTTTATTATCTTAAATCATGATGTAGTTAAACTGTGAAGTTAAGATTAGTTGGTTTTATTTTCCCAAAGTCACAGTTAAGTGTTTTACCTAAATTCATATTTGGACACTTTAATATTTTTGAAGCTTTATTGACTCTTGTAGACGTTTATATTGATCAGACAAACAACTGAACTGACCACCGGTCCCTGATGATAATTAAATCTAAGACCACAGCTTGTTGAACCAATGAGCCAGCGTTGATCAGAACAGGTTCTAAAAGCAGAATCATCAGCAATCCAGTCAAATCTGGATTACAAAAAAAATATGATGAAGCGTTTTTTGTCTTTGTGCAATAACCATTAGCATTAAATCCTCACATTACTGTCACACTACTTCACGTTCACTTGTTAGTCTGTCTGTTTCATTTCCAACTTTCTGATCAGCTCTGTCCTCACAACGGGTCCTGGTTCTGACAGCAGCCGATCTGACTGCAGAACAAACATTTCATGTTGTTCTGTGCTAAAGTGATTTTGTTTGAGTGGTGGTTGAAATGGGATCTGCCAGCACACGCGTCTGCTTCACGCTGTTGGGCCCAAATGTTCAGTCTGTTTCAAGCCTGCAGTTCCTGGAAACGAATCCAGTGGAAGCCAGTGGAGGTCTGGTGTTTTACCAGCGATGCTTAAGTGTCAGCTACTCATTTATTGACTGCTGGATATTTAAATATAATATAGGATATGTTAATTTATAATATATATAAATATAATATAGGAAATTCGGGCGTAGCTGCTCTCACATGAATTAGCAGCCTTATTAATCTTTGTCTTTATTCCTTTAGCCATGAAACATGCTGCTGATTTACCTAGATATTATCTAAGTGATCTGCCCTTTATTCAGACTGTGGGTCACAGTGGAAAAGCGGTTTGAACCACGGAGGCCTCGCGGTGTCTGTTCCAGCCTCTTCATGTCCAGCGAATGCTGCTTGACAGCACATCTGACACTGACGCCTCCAGATTGTTGAGCGGATTTCAGTCCCTTCTGAGCTTCTAGTGAGCTTCTCTTAATTGACAACGTGCAGCTCAGAGGTCACTTTGATGGGATGTAAACCTGAGAAGTTGACCCGAAACAGCTCAGTGGGGTGGACGTGTGGGTTCCGTGTTCCTACTGCCGCCAGACTCATTCACCAGCCGCTTTGACTAACCCACCAGCCTCACGTCTCTGCTTAACCAGAGTAACGTGGAAGAATTGTCAAGTCCAAAGTGTGAACCATGAAATCCTTCTGCAGCCCGGTTCTGATCGGCTCTGGACCCTTCTGTTTCCATGCTGAGGGCAGGGATTGTACGTCTGTGGGAGCCGATGAAGTAAATGGATATTTTGGTGCCACCTAAATGTACAATGGCTTTAATCCAGCGCATCAACCTGAGTATTAACCACCTGGACAGTGATGTGAGCGCACAGCGTGTTGGGTTGTGTAATCACAGATCACTGCGCTGGAATACGGTCATTGCAATGAAGAGTTTGTCTTTTTTATGCAAATAGTCTTGATAATGTGATCCTGCATGTACAATGTTTTATCCTGTACGGTTACGTCCTCATCAAAACGTCAGCAACTGCAAGTTTGATTGGATCAGACAGAAAGAAGCACAGAGCGGTCGAGGCCAGAGACCAGCTGCTGTGTTGGACCTGAGGCTGACAGCACGTTTAGAACTGAGATTTATCACTACGTTCACGGAGTTAGACTAGTGAACACGTGCCTGGGTTTGGGTTTTCCCTCCCGAGCCCCCGTAGAACTACGGCTAGAAAAGAATCATTTAATCAAGCTGTTTATTTAAGAGGCGTAATCACTGCAGCCAACGCGAGGCGAACTCGCCCCCAACAGCCTGAGCCGCAGATCAGGTGAGGTGCACGTCAGACTTTGTACATGCAGGATGAACACGCCAGCCTGTCACTTTGAACCTGTTTGTACATTATTGATTCAGTTGGTTTATTGTGTTTTAATAGAAACATGCTTGTGTATGATACTAATTAAAAACTATGGAGAAACTACGGTGAGGTGTGATGCACGGTGCTTGATGAGACGGGTCCAGGCTGATGGACCTACTGGGAACCGTTTGAACTCGTGACCTCTGCCTGATTATAACACGTCTCCACCCTGAGCTGCGGTTCTAACAGTTAAACCAGTCGTTGTGTGTTTCTGATCCGTGAGAGCAGAACTCTTTCAGGCACTGTTGCTGTGCGTGTTCTCCAGCAGATGGCAGCACAAGCACAACAGCCCTGTCGTTCCGTCGGCTGTGGGATGAAGCAGGTGCGTGTGTGGCCCGGTCCAGGCTCAGCTGCGTGTTCTGCCGGGTCACGTCACTGTGTCAACCTGTGCGAACTGGACCTGTCAGGAACAGTTACAGTTGGAACAGTATTAGTAGGTTCTGGCCGGTCCAGTTTACAACGTAGTGGTGTGTTGTATAGAGACCTAGTTGCTGACAGGCCGGAGCCTTTGCTGTGTTACATCACAGCTTCAGCTCTCAGGTCCGTCAGGATTTTGTTTTGGGGGATAATGGACAGTTTAGAGCAGGAGGAATCTGGATGTGACCTTTCTCAGCGCCTCAAAAGCAGACGGACAAAAAAGCACGTAAAGAAACCAAGCGGTGGAGAAAAGCTGCTCGTCTGGTCACTTGGCTGCGACGTGATCGCCCTGGTAAAAACGTCTCTGACTGTTTTCCGTTCTGTGCTACTTGTCAACAAGTGGCTGAACCTTTTTTTCAGCGTGTGAAGTGTGTGGAGCTACTTTTATAGCAGTCAACAAAGACGCAGGGCTCAGCGTTTCCTGTCTGCAGTACAAGGTGGTCCCACCATCGTGTGTGTGTGCTGCTAAGGAGAGGCAACCTAGCTCTCCATTGGGACCCCGGGCTTGTTGTCATGACAACTGCAACCCCCTCCTCCCTCCATCCGACCCTCATCAGTTTTCCCACAGAACAAAACCAACATTGTGTTCCTGGTTTTCTGTGTGTTTGTGAGAGGGTGAGAGCGAGACTTTCAGGTCAGATTAGTTTGTGTTCATTGAGTTTGCACTCAGAGAAACACACTCAGACACACACGAACACACACTTCCGACTCAGTGAAGTGGTTCTTCAGTGGAAATCACGCAGTGAGCGAGAGCTTCAGTGCTGAGGAACCGTCGCACAGACCTGCACACGGACGTGAAGCAGTGGTTCGCGTCCAAATGTGAAAACATTAAAACAGCTTCTGTTTTAATGTGGAGATGTGGAGCAAACCGAACACGGACGCGCAGCGTACTTTAGGTGGAAAGGCACGTGTGGGGGTCGGGTCCCGTCAGTCAGGGGCTCTGCAGACCAGCTGAGTTGTTCCTCGTAGCGTCACCTGTACTTTGACCTCTTTGAAGCCATGATGCTCCAATAGATGAGCCTAATGGGACGGCCGTCGCGTCTCTGCATGTGACTGTGAAGCACGCACCCACCTGAGCGAAAGATGTGGGACTCGAACCTGTGACCTCCCTGCTGTTGCGTAACTGCGGCTGGTTCCCATCCAGTCTGTCTCGCATGACCAGCGGAGGTCGAGTCGCTGCTGTGTGTGTGTGTCTTCATTAGTGAACAGAGGCGGTCTGTTCACTACTTTGAATCCGAGGGGCGAGTGCTCATCACTACTAATGAGAACAACATCCCCAACCTCAAACCCTCTGTCCCCAACTCAGCACCAATCTCTCCCCGTTCTCCTCCTCTCTCGTCATTGTTTGCTGTTTGAAAAGCTCAAATCAGCATCAAAGCGTGGTCGTGCTGATAAACGTTAACGACGATAAACCAAAAGGTTTTTCTTTTTTCTAGTTTAGTTTGTGGTTTACGACTCATGAATAGCATTTTCATTCTCTATGCTTTTTTTCATTAGAGCTGATCTCAGCACGACGTGATGCTGCTACAATACGTGATACGATTCCTTTTTCTGTGCTTTGTTTTACAGCCAACTCAGGTTGAGGTGGATGATAATGTAAAGTCATCATCTGTATGAGTAGAACCTCCACCGATCGCTCTCTGTGCGTCACAGTGCAGCAGGAATGAAGGCTGGATGAGACACCTGGGCTCCGTCCACGTTGTCCGTACATCTGTCGTCTTTCCTGACTGAGGTTCTGTATATAGGAACGAAATCGTTTGTCTGTCAGACTGTAGATCCTCTACATTCTGCATCTGTCTGTCGCTCTCAGCAGCATCAAGCATCATTTCCAAATCAGTGTTTAAATTTGTAAATCCCCTCGATGGGTTGCCAGAGGGAACCAGACAAAGCTGGGGAGGAAAGACTCACTCTGACTAGAAAAGAGTTTGAGTTCCTAAATTAGCAGAGCTCTGTGTGTGCAGTAGCGTGTTCTTTCTCACACGTGAATTCAGGCTGGTATCCCATGGTGACAGGACAGTAGTGAGGCCATTGATATGCAGAGGAGCAGCTCTGCTGGGGACAAATCCTCTTCTCATCTCTTACAGACGAGGGAGGACTCTGAACGAGTTTTACTGACTCTTTCCCCAACATGAATTTAATTGTTTCTGTCCTTAATCATGTTGTTTGTGTAACGATGAGAAGCCACTTCATCCACGTGTGACATGATCCTAACAGTCCAGACGTTTATTTAAGTACCAGTGCTGTGTGTGGTCACCTCCATCGGCTCAGCTGCTGCCAGGTGACGCGTTGAAGGCGGCGTGTTGCTACAGACTCAGGCTGTAAAATCAAATTCACCCGTTCACAGCACGTTCACATGTTTCCAGCAGCTTCTTTATTTCAACAGAGTGAAAAAGTCCACATGAGCCATTACGACAGCGTGGAGGCAGATTGAGACCCTCTGGTTTTCATGGGGAACCCATCTACAGCATCTCTGTCAGAGCAGCGTCTGCTCAGCATGTGAAAGTTAGTCGGACTAGTCTCTACTGGCTGCGGTCAGTCTTGGTGGGACTGGCCTGGCAGTCCGGGGCTGAGGGCGGGGGACACGCTAAGGCACAGTCGGCTCTGACTTCACGTTACAAACGCTGCTCTCATTCATACAAAGATTAGTCAAAGGTCTAGCATTAAACTGAGCTACGTCATTTCTTCTAGCCTGACAGTCTGAGTGAAGAATATTAATATACAACTGATTTTCCTGTACAAAGCCCAGCTCAACACTGAGAAGTTTAGTCCTTCAAGGTCTCCTCCCCAAAGCGTTTATCTCTAGAAATATCTGACCATTATAGGCCTGAATCCGCTGCATAATCAAGCATCACAATCTTCACAGAACCAATAAAAATACATTTAAACTTTGCACAAAGATCTGTCGTCACACAGGCCCTGACACAACAGTGACTGTGGGGTCTGTGTGGTGCTCACAGCCTCAGCAGCAGTTAGGATTCCAGGAAGCGTTGGTTCAGCGCTGGGTCATAATTAACATCAGTGTTGTTGATATTTGTGAGGTTCTGCTGAACTGTTCTGTATTAAAAATGGTCTGATAGAATAAATGACAGTGGTTCATCTGCTGCTTCTACACCTCCCTTCACAGCGTCCGAGTTCTTTCTGCAGCTACAGCATCATTTCATGGTACGTAAGTTCAAGAGGAGAGGCCTGACACAGGCTCCTGCTGTTACGCTTCTAGTTCACTACAGATTAAACCTCACTTCCTTCACTGACAGGAAGCCTTGGTAACAATGAGTCCATACATGAATCACATACAAACAGCAGAAGAGTGAAGGATCTATCCTGGTGTGTGTTCTGGAAACCTGAGGAATAGATAACGAACACGTGGAGAGGGGGAGGAAATGAGGAAAGAAACCTGACGAGTTAATGAAAAGCAGTAAATCAATGAGCAGGATTGATTACGGAGGGCGAAATGATGATTAGAGGGATAAAATAGGACCCAGAGCTCTAGCTGGAGATGGACAATATGGCAGACGTGTCCTTAGCCTTGTCGAAAAAGATGGACGTCTCATTGGCTGCCTTCATTTTGGCCTGGGCGGAGCTGGGTGAGCCTTGAGCCGCGTTTGGCTGACACTCCTGACAGCAGCAGCAGCAACAGTCCATGAAGGCCTGACCGAGAGCCTACGACACGGCGAGACACAGGTCAGCACACAGCCGACGACCACACCTCATACGCTGAGTGTGATCCTTTCAACTTGTGTCATCTGCATATAGGTGGAACTTTGGGCAATTCCTGATATTACAGCAATTAAAATCACGTTAAAACAAATGCTATGACTAGACCCAGACTAGACCCTGACTAGACCCAGACTAGACCCTGAGTAGACTATGGCTAGACCCAGACTAGACCCTGAGTAGACTATGGCTAGACCCAGACTAGACCCTGACTAGACCCTGACTGGACCCAGACTAGACCCAGACTAGACCCTGACTAGACCCAGACTAGACCCTGACTGGACCCTGACTAAGCCCCAGCTAGACCCTGACCAAACCCAGACTAGAGCCTGAATAGACCCTGTTTCTCGTAGCTTTAATCATTTGACCTACCTTACAGAGGCACAACAGCAACACTGGTGTAACCGATGACTTGAAGAACAACAGGAAGTGATGTAACAGCGCCAACATGGCGGCTGTGTCCTCAGAGACAACAATGTGCGTGTAGGCCAGCGTGATGTTGCAGACGTGTTCAGGCAAAGCGCAAACGCCGTACACCACAGCTAATGCTAACAGCGTGCAGTTCAGCTGCCTCTCCACTGCCTGATGCTGCTGCCGCTTCTGATTGGAGGAGTGGTCGTCATGGTTACGCTGCTTGTGGGCAGAGCTGGAGTCGCTGTTGACGTTGCGGGTGGCCATCTGGCAGAGGATGGTGAAGAGGATGGGGAGGCAGAAATAGCAGCCAAAGCACCACCACATGCGACCCTGAAACAGCGACAGGAGTAATCAGATTACATCAATGTCTGCTAAAGCAAGTCTGTGTATGAAAACTGCGTTAGTGCAGCAGTTGTGTGATGCCCTTATCTGTGTGTCTTGGCTGAACTGAACTGACAACAACTTGTGTCAAATGATGACTCTGTATTAACGCACGTGGTTCCTGCTGAGTGGAGGCATCCAACAATAGTAATTGACCAGTTGATCAATTTGAGTTTCTGTCTCTGTAAAAGCCTCCTGTTTCATTCTGTGCTTTTGTTGTTGGGTTTTTATGTTTTAATTGAGTCTAATCTATTTCTCATTGTGGGAATTTATGAATGTATGTCATTACACCTGCCTCTACAGACGTAGGTTGATGTGGCGTCTACATCCAAATAACAGACGTATTAACATTAAATATATTTTTAGATGCTCGTGTGAATGTTCTCACCTGGTGATACCTGAGCAGCAGCGAGTGGAGGGAGTCAGGCAGGTAAAGGGACAGAGGAGAGACGGGGGTGATGGTGCAGGAGTCGACCAACCGGCCCGTGGACGGGGACACGGACTGGCTGAGCTGCCACAGGAAGATTTCGGGGCTGGACAGCAGCAGTGAGGCGAGCCACACCAGGACCAGCTTCAGCAGCACCGAGCGGCAGCGCTCCACCTGCCGAGCCTTCGGTTGGGACGAGGAGGTGGCCGCGTGGAATCGATCGATACCCAGAACACACAGGGTGAAGGAGGTGATACCCAGAGACACGACCTGCAGACACCAGAGGACACTAGAAGAATCCAGAATCCCTGAGGCCTAAACCTCACCACACTATGGACATGAGCGCAGCTACTAGCAGCTTCTGCCAAATCTTTTTAGTTTAGTAGGTGATTCCGTATCACTGAACACAACATGTCTCATGTTCACCACTGAATGGAGGAAAAACTACTTCTCAACTATAGCACAAACATTTAATTTCTGCCTCTTGGAAATAAGCTAAACTGTGAAAATCCAGCTTTGTCTACGTTTAAGTCTCAGTCTTAAAATAGTTTCAATTAAACGCTACAAGGTTATTTCAAAGATGCTCATCGTGTTAACTTGACTTCAGCTGAACACAAACGATGGTTCGTGCTCTCAGTTGCCGATGGCTGGATTACAAAACATACAAAACCATTTTCACCCCAAATTTGTTCCCGTCAAGCCATGAAAGCAGCAGCAGGACGTTCCAGCAGACACAGTGACCGGTTCCCATGGACACTGCAGCGGGTACTTGGATTCTAAGCTAAACACAAGTCATGACCAACAGCAAAAAATGCAACGATAAGCTGCATGTTTTTAAGTGAGAACTGACTCCAAGCAACCAGCAGGTTCACAAGTCAAATCAGGCAAAACACTGAGTGTAAACCTGTGACCTGATCTGAAACACAAACAGCGGAACCAGTTGAGGATAGATGTAGAATTCATCTCATATCTGTGTGGAACTGTTGAATCCAGCATCATCAGCATTAACACAAATCATTTTGTGTTAATGCTTCATGCTCCTCAGAAGATGGACCCTTTTTCATTTGTTCCCTCAACCCACCCACTCTAAGCTCCACCCACCTCCATGTAAGGAACCAAGCGACAGGTGATGTCACCCAGGATCCTCCTGTGGGACAGCTGGTTGAGGACCACCACAGGAAGGCAGAGCACCAGGACCAAGAAGTCCCAGAATGCCATGGTGGCCAACAAGTAGTTCCAAGCGGATCTCATGTAGTAGTTGTTCCAGACGATGCACATCACCGCCATGTTTCCCACCACACCCACCGCCAGCACCAGACCCGCCAAGAACAGGATGGCGTAGGCTGCATAGGAGCTGTCGGCCAGCGGGTAAAACGGGTTGAAGAGTCCTGGCGTGAGGTCAGGGTTGGAGGCGTTTCCATGGCGATTACTATTCTCACCCCTGCCACCGGCTCCTGCGGCTACTTTTGTCAGGTTGCGGAGCTCGGTGGCCTGGGGCGTAGTCACCGAGTCGTTCTCATAGGACTGGCTGAAGGTGGATTGCTGCTCCTCCTCGTCCGCTCCCCTGGCCAGGCGGCGGTGCGCATCTAGATCCAGCATCTCCGTGAGGTGGGGGCTCTGGTTCAGGGTGTAGGTGTTGCTCTGACTTTTGATCTGTGTGGTCCAAACAGGTGTGAGCTTGGTGTGGGAGGGTTTATCCGCATTACCGTGCTCTCCAGCAGGTTGACCAAAGCTCTTTGCATTTGTAAACAGCAGCTGCAGACACAGAAAGAGCCACAAACTGACAGACGGCGCCATGACGATGGACGCAGATATGTGCAAACTGCCTCTTTGATTGTAGAGCTTCTAAACTTGACACAATTTGGCCCAGTGCGCCACTAAAATACCAGCTGTGTTTCCCAAATGTGACAACACAGGAACCACAGAGCTCAGCGCTGGCAAACTCCCTACACGTCTGAATTAGATGTTCATTTAAATCCAAGCTCCGAGAAGATACCACCTTGAAATAAGTCCAGGAAAGTGTTTCTTCTTCTTTATTCCAGATTTTCCCTGTTCCTCCCTTCCATTAAAGTCCTAACAGGCGTGGTGGAGCTCCAGGAGGACGAGCGGCGTGAAGGTCTGCGCCTGTGTCGTGGCAGCTGCGTCTGGGCTGAAGGCAGCAGACAGACTGGATGTCCTGGAGCCCAGAGGGTCCCTGGGAACAGGCAGCAGTATGGCTGGATGGAGCCTTTGTCACAACGCACACACACAGGCCAGGCCTGCAAACAAGGCTGGCACACACACAGACACACACGTTGGTCTGCATGCTTTCCTTTAGTTTGGCTTAAGGGAATCGCTCTCTCTGCTGCCTCCTGCTGGTTTCACTGAGAACTAAAGGCAGAGGTGGTCGTGGACTGGAAAACTGACCCAAACGTGGTTGGATGTGCTTATTTATGTGATTTATATTCATTGTAGCAGGTCACATCCACGGTGCCATTTAGTTTTATGGGCTGAGGACAGATTCTGGCACATTTTGATTACTACAACTGTGATCTCGGTTATTAAATTGCTTAAAAATGCAGATAATGGGCAAACATTTTAAATAAATAATGAAGTAATATGTTTTTTTATTTTACCCCACGCATATATTAAAACTAAATGAAAAGTAAATAAATGAGAGTTCGTGTTTTCTTAGCTGACAGTGCGCATGCTCAGAGGCGCCGCACGGGAATCTGGGATGATCGAAATATGGCGCAAATTCACTCATCGGTCTTCAGCCCGAGTGACTGGAGCTGGAAACGGTCCAGGTTTGAACAAGGTCGTGAGTAAGTAACCGCCACCTCTTTACGTTGGTTCATCTCTATATGGTGATGTGACACTTAAGTTGCTGCTTTGTGGGGAATCGTAAGAAGCTAACGTCAGCTAATTACGTAGCGCTAGCTAAAACATATAAGCTAACATTAGAGCAGCTCCTGAGGTCAGTTAATGATTGAAGTTATTTAATACACTATTCGTTTACTAGTCACTTAAAGTGAAGCTAAAATGATTAATGATCCACTTTGCGAGATTCATCTCCAGCTACTGAACTGTGGTGAGTAAACTTACAAATGCCAATACGACATACTGTAGTTTGTCATATTGCTCTTAACTATTAATTTAAGTTGTGTATTTTGTGCTTAGCACCACTGCTTATATATATATATATATATATATATATATATATATATATATATATAAAAGCGACTATGTTTGGTGATCACAAAACAAAATATACATCTATGATTACTGTTTTTTGATTTTCTTTTGCAGATTTAGCTTGACACCAACTTCACCATGTCGTACCTGACACCACTGGAACTTATCGGAGGCCAAGGAGGCTCCTCCTTTAACTTCACCGGTGAAAGCACTGGAGCCACGCTGAAGCAGATATGGGTGTGGGTTGGAGGGTGGCAGGTGAAGGCCATAAAGATCTGGCTGACTGATGGCCGGAGCCAACAGTTTGGGAATTCTGACGGCAAGTTCTATGAATTTAAGTTTGAAGATGGAGAGCAGATCTCATCGCTCTCGCTGTGGGGCAACGGAGCCGGAAGCCGTCTAGGTGCCATCAAATTCAAGACGACTCGCTCACGAGAATTCTTCCCACACATGACCGACTGGGGCCTGAAAACAGAGTACCCGATAGACGTCGGCTCTGGAATCTGCCTGGGAGTAGCAGGGAGAGCGGGTGCCGACATCGACTGTTTAGGGTTTGTGTTCATCAACACCGTCAGGTCTACTGTGCTGACCAACGTCAACTACCCCACCCTGCATCAGGTCATCCCACAGATTGCTACAGAAGAAATCAAATCTCTCACTTACACCAACAACTCTGAGGTCACTCAGTCGTACACGGTAGAAACTTCTAAAACAATAACGAAAAAATCCTCATGGTCTGTGTCTAACAAACTGGAAGCCACCCTTAGTGTAGGAGTTAAAGCAGGAATTCCAGAGGTTGCAGAGGTTTCTACTGGGTTCAGCTTCACACTGGGTGTAACCAGTACGTACGGCCTAGAGAATTCAGAGGAGAAGAGGGAGACCTTCACTTTTCCAGTCCAGGTCCCTCCTAGAAAAACCGTGGTTGTTGGCGTGACCATTGGCAGAGCCACGGTGGATCTCCCCTACACTGGCACCGTGGAGGTGACCTGCCACAATGGAAGCGTTCTCAGGTTTAACACCAGCGGAACCTACAAGGGCGTCACTTACACAGATGCTAAAACAACGGTCACTGAAAAGTGATCCTTCAGCAACATGCAAACTACTGACGTCCTGCTGGTCAATGAGTGGACGTGTGATTTAGAGATGAAAGATTTTCACCCTGTGTGTTGATGAACTGGTTACAGTGATCAGATCGTACTTGTTCAATCTTCTGTTTTCAAAAATGAATGTAACTTTGTCTTTGTCCAGATCATTCTCTGATCACCTGTTGTGCTTAATGTCATCAAGGAAATGTAAAAGAGCAATAAAAACATGAATAAAATAAGATCTAAATGAAAGCTAAGTTAACTCTGGTCTAGCTGCATCATCGCACATAGATGTGGATGCATAGGTTTTAGCAGTGCAGACGTCTGTGGAAGCCTGTGACCCTTGATTTCCACTGATCAGTGTTGACTGTTACTGTCCTGCAGTTCTGGTGTTTTCCACCAGAGGTCAGTGTTAGTCTGCACTGGTCAAGCTTGTGCAGTGAAAGGTCAAAGGTCCACGGCTCCATGTTACACATTCCATGGCTCTTTGTTGGCCAGATGGCTGACGTGATGGATTTGTCTGTGGCTTAAGAGAGTTGTAGATGTGTGTTGATGTTGGTGTCCTCACCGGATATTGTGGAGGATTCTCTGTGCAAACAACTGCTTCACATACACACAGTGGTTCTGTTTGTCTAAGAGGTGGTGTGTTTGCCTGAGTATCTGTCAAACCATCAGGTGTGCTCCCATGATGCACCAGTGACACATGTCAGGTGTGACCGACATGGTCTTATTTCACTTTATTTGGGCTTCACTTCACAAAGTCTCACGTTTTTGGCTTGTTAGTCTGAAAGGATGAGTCACAGAGAACATTTGAATGTTTAATAGCTGAACGTGGACGTGTTCGGTGCAGCAGATCTGGGAGTGTGTGTTTGTCGGGGAGTGTGTTCAGAGCCTGTGTGAGGTGGTCGACGCTCACGCATGAAAAGCCATGAATCACCACGGATGCGATTCACTAACTACAGTAACTCTCACCAACCCAGAAAGGTTACGACACAACAGACACAGTGAACGGTTCCCATGGACACTGCAGCGTGTTCCCTCAACCCACCCACTCTAAGCTCCACCCACCTCCATGTAAGGAACCAAGCGACAGGCGATGTCACCCAGGATCCTCCAGGTTTGAACAAGGTCGTGAGTAAGTAACCGCCACCTCTTTACGTTGGTTCATCTCTATATGGTGATGTGATACTTAAGTTGCTGCTTTGTGGGGAATCGTAAGAAGCTAACGTCAGCTAATTACGTAGCGCTAGCTAAAACATATAAGCTAACATTAGAGCAGCTCCTGAGGTCAGTTAATGATTGAAGTTATTTAATACACTATTCGTTTACTAGTCACTTAAAGTGAAGCTAAAATGATGGATAATGATCCACTTTGCGAGATTCATCTCCAGCTACTGAACTGTGGTCAGTAAACTATGTATTAAAAACCCAGTTCAGCAAACTGGACAAGCTGAAAACAATTTACCTCATATTATTATTAATATACCTTTACTTATCTTACTTACTTTTACTTACCTTAACTTAAAAAGTAAAGGTTCTTGAAATATCAATCCAGTAATTAATACTGACTATCACACTATGTTTATTACTTGTACTGTATTTATGACTATCTACATATTTATCTAATTTTTGTTTTTAACTCAAACTGCTTTTTTTTACAGAAGTACTACATCATGCCAGCTTGAAAAATAAGATCTGAAATTCTTAAGTCCTGTTGGTGTCAAGACCCGTGTCGACGTTTTCTTGATCACTTAGTTTCTCACAGCATTCAGAACATTGACTTGTGTCCCTGACTCCTTGTTTGGAGTAATAACCGTCCTTTACATTTTCTTTTTTTATTACTCTAGTGCTGCTGCTGTCACCAAACCCAGGAACGATGAACCTAGAGTAAGTTGTGACTGACCAGAATTGTGCTTTTCTGCAAACACCAATGTATGAAGTCTGTGCCTACTGACAGCAATTTTATCCATCCATCCATCCATCTTCTACCGCTTAATCCCCGAAGGGGTCGCGGGCGTGCTGAAGCCTATGCAATTTTATAATAAAGGATTTAAATAATGTTTCACAAGTTCATTAATCACTCAATTTTATTGAGCTTACTTCTTCTTTATTGTGCTTATATAACATATCAGCCTTGTGTACAGTACAAACCTTGACCTTTCAGATACCACGAGGTACAAACAACTACAATAATCATCAAAGTAAGATCTAATTTCCATTTCAGCAATAAAATCTATTGTAAGGCAAAATCAGTTAATCTATAAAACTAGCAAAGAATTAAAATATAGCCTACATAAAATGCAATTATGGGATGTGATTAGACTCAAAACAATCAAGCATAGATACCAAAATTATCAAAATAATGAAATGTCCCCATCCAGCCTAATATTTCTATAAGAACAGAATGAACGCATTTAACTGTTAGCATGTTAAAAGGAGTGGGAGGTTCCAAAAACAATCTGATTCATGATATTCAAGTACCCGTCACCTCCCGTTCAACTACAGGATCACTTTTCAGTGACCGTTGTTTTAGCATCGGTGTAAGTGACGCCCTTGTAGGTTCCGCTGGTGTTAAACCTGAGAACGCTTCCATTGTGGCAGGTCACCTCCACGGTGCCAGTGTAGGGGAGATCCACCATGGCTCTGCCAATGGTCACGCCAACAACCACGGTTTTTCTAGGAGGGACCTGGACTGGAAAAGTGAAGGTCTCCCTCTTCTCCTCTGAATTCTCTAGGCCGTACGTACTGGTTACACCCAGTGTGAAGCTGAACCCAGTAGAAACCTCTGCAACCTCTGGAATTCCTGCTTTAACTCCTACACTAAGGGTGGCTTCCAGTTTGTTAGACACAGACCATGAGGATTTTTTCGTTATTGTTTTAGAAGTTTCTACCGTGTACGACTGAGTGACCTCAGAGTTGTTGGTGTAAGTGAGAGAGCTTCGATTTCTTCTGTAGCAATCTGTGGGATGACCTGATGCAGGGTGGGGTAGTTGACGTTGGTCAGCACAGTAGACCTGACGGTGTTGATGAACACAAACCCTAAACAGTCGATGTCGGCACCCGCTCTCCCTGCTACTCCCAGGCAGATTCCAGAGCCGACGTCTATCGGGTACTCTGTTTTCAGGCCCCAGTCGGTCATGTGTGGGAAGAATTCTCGTGAGCGAGTCGTCTTGAATTTGATGGCACCTAGACGGCTTCCGGCTCCGTTGCCCCACAGCGAGAGCGATGAGATCTGCTCTCCATCTTCAAACTTAAATTCATAGAACTTGCCGTCAGAATTCCCAAACTGTTGGCTCCGGCCATCAGTCAGCCAGATCTTTATGGCCTTCACCTGCCACCCTCCAACCCACACCCATATCTGCTTCAGCGTGGCTCCAGTGCTTTCACCGGTGAAGTTAAAGGAGGAGCCTCCTTGGCCTCCGATAAGTTCCAGTGGTGTCAGGTACGACATGGTGAAGTTGGTGTCAAGCTAAATCTGCAAAAGAAAATCAAAAAACAGTAATCATAGATGTATATTTTGCTTTGTGATCACCAAACATAGTCGTCATAAACTAGGCTGGTGGCATAAATGACTAAAATATTTGTACGTAAACTTATGCAGGTAAATGCAACAACATGGTCAAAAAGTAAGACTTTGATCATTTTTATGTTAAACAGAATCCACTGCAATAAGTATTATATTACTGGGTGACCTGTCCTTAATAATGTAATAATCTATATAATGAAAAGTCTGTTAATATAATATCAAATCAAAGTAACACTGAATCAAAGTCAAGTATAACTGTACAAAGTCTATACAATAAGAATGTAAAACAATACGAATCTTGCACCTGATACTTGCGGGACGCCGTGAGCAGCCAGCAGAAAGGTTCCTTGTGATCCTGCAGTCAGAACAGTGCTGTCCTCTGTCTTAAATAGAGCTCACTAACCCAGGAGAGGGGCCCCCGTTGATCCCTAAGGCGCTTCAGGATGCCAGGTTTTGTGGTGGTTGTTAAGTCATTCGTCACCTGACTGTCGTCCAACAGGTTTGGGTGACAGTTTCTGCTGCAAATCATTTGGTAACATGCTGTCGCACCATTAGCAGGTAGACTGAAGACTGAATAACATTTCAGAGAATGCTTTAGGTTCCCCCAGAGACAATTCACTTCTTTGTACGTTAGACATTACTTGGCATATTGTTCAGTCGATTGTTATCTATGGCACTTATCAGTTCTGGCCGTGGGTATGAGAGAAAGCCGCCAACTTTACAGAGTTATGAGGTAAACAATAATTTTTTCGTAGATAAGATCTGTTATGAAACTTATACAGGCCTGGGCAGGAATACTGTCTGCATGTCAGAGCCTCTTAGCTCAGGTTACTGAGTCAGGATTACTGTCTATAATTTATTACGTTTGTGTTCGTTATATTGGCTTAAGAGGAGATTTTGGCGAGGTGTTCCACTACGCTGATCTTATATCCTCAGCCAGGTCATTCTGTAGTTCATGGGCTCTAACTGCAAAGGCTCTGGCCCCCCGAGCTTTCTGTCTCACAGTAGACCTCTATCAGAAGGTCTCAGGTTATGTGAAGGGACAGAACTCAACAATCCTAAAACATGCTGGGAGTCTAAAATATTACTTTTGTATGTAAGATAACCGGGCGGCACGGTGGTGTGGTGGTTAGCGCTGTCGCCTCACAGCAAGAAGGTCCCGGGTTTGATTCCCGGAGGCGACCTTTCTGTGTGGAGTTTGCATGTTCTCCCCGTGTCTGCGTGGGTTTTCTCCGGGGTCTCCGGTTTCCTCCCACAGTCAAAAGACATGCAGTTAGGTCAATTGGTTGGATGCGTAAATTGCCCATAGGTGTGAGTGTGTGTATGACTGTGATTGTGTGTCTATATATGTGGCCCTGCGATGGACTGGCGATCTGTCCAGGGTGTACCCTGCTGGGATAGGCTCCAGCACGCCCGCCTTCGGGGAAAAGCGGAAGAAGATGGATGGATGGATGTAAGATAACCGTTGTTTGTGACTGCTTAGCAGTGTCTTAGTCTTTCATTTTCAGGCATTTTTAGTTAGTTTGTAATTCGACAAGTGTGCATTTGGGTCCTTCCCATGTTAGTTGGTCTGAAGAGTAAATAAAAATGAATTATGATTATGTATAGCTTAAAATTCTTATATTCTAGTTTGAGTCAAACAAATGTTATTTTTCTTAACATGTTCTAACAGTGGGCGGCACGGTGGTGTGGTGGTTAGCGCTGTCGCCTCACAGCAAGAAGGTCTCAGGTTTGATTCCCGGAGGCGACCGGGGGCCTTTCTGTGTGGAGTTTGCATGTTCTCCCCGCGTCTGCGTGGGTTTTCTCCGGGGTCTCCGGTTTCCTTCTTCGGGGAAAAAGCGGAAGAAGATGAATGTTCTAACAGTGGTCAGGTATATGGAAGAATGTGGTGTAACCGTAACAACAGTTATTATTAGAGTTAAGCTGTAAAGATGAGCATGTAAAGAATTGAGTATGTCCGTCTGGAAATACAGACAGATACAAGTGAACATCATCAGCGTAGAAGTGAATAGAAACACAGTGTTAACTAATAATATGTCCCCGGGGACATTATATATACACCTTTAATGATTGCACTCAGGTTCAGTGTTGGAGCCAAGCTGTCAGCGTCATGAGCATTACTTACAGTAGTTACTTGGAACTAAACCCTGAAGGGCTTTACTCTGCTGAACTGTAGCTCAAACGGTTGTCAAATTTCTTCTGGTTGGACTTTCACCAGTATGCCGTCGATGCTCTGTCAATGTTTTATCTTTGTTCAGTGTAAACCAAGTGACGCCACTCGTGTGTGTTAGGTTGAAGTTGTGAAGGGCTCCAGTGGAAGAGACTGAATGAATGAAACTTAAAAGCTGTGGTTACAGTTGTCTGACTCAATCCAATCAGCATGTTGATGCAGAACACTGAGTTTAGCGTTGGAGGTATCCTTCTGCAGCTCGTTCTGCTCGCTCTGCGACCCAGCAGGAACCGGTTTCTGATGCGTCTTCTGGCGGGCGGGGAGCGCCAGGGGCCCTGCCGCTCGGCCCTGCAGGCTTCAGCAAGAATGTCCGTGTGGGTGTGAGCGTGTGTCTCGGTGTCATTGTGTTCACGCATGGGTTAGGATGGTAAATGGTAAATGTTCTGCATTTGTGCAGCGCTTTTCTACCTATCGGTTCTCAAAGCGCTTTGACACTGCGTCACATTCACCCATTCACGCACACATTCACACACTGGTGGCAGAGCTGCTATGCAGCTTAAGCTGACACACCGGGGGCAACATGGGGTTCAGTGTCTTGCCCAGGGACACTTCGGCACACTGGCACAAAAAGTGACTGGGGGAAGCCAGGAATCGAATCACCAAGCCTACGATTGGTGGGCAACAGCTCTACTTCTGAGCCACTGCCACCCAGGATGGTGCAAGTGTGTTTGGTGCAGTTGGTCAAAACTTTACCATTTGAAGGTTTTTAGCACGGGCTAATTCAAGGCCCAGAACAATGCAGAAACAGTTTCATCAATGCTTGAGTAAATGTTGAATTTGTATCTCAGGTGGTTTGTTAACATAGTTGCTTTGAATGTGAAACAACGTGACATAGACAGAACATTTTGAGCGTTGTGTAAGGTCAGGACAGGACGTCTGAGCCTCCAGCTCCTCCCTCACTGGCCTATGTATCTCCCTCCACTAGTCATCCTCTGCTTCACCTTCTAATTCCTAAGCAGTTCTACACAAGCCTGTACCTGAACCTGGAAGGCTACGACCCACCGTTATCGCTCTTCTGACATGTTTATTTTTGGATTCGCCTGTTGCTGTGTAGACTTGTCGCCCTTTATCCTGTTTTGGTAACGACTCAGCTCTATGGACCTGCGTGTATTCATTTTTTATTGTCTTGGATAGAAGTGTGGTGCCTGGTGTTACTGGGGGACTTTGGGTCAAGGGGATCTTAATTACTCTACAGCACAGCTTTTCACACCTAGGCCTTCAGTGATGTCAACGTCTTGTTGAGTCTTGTAAGAGACGTGTTATATGCAACTTTTTGTGTCACGGTATAAAAACAGCACATAGCACTTAAACAAATGTTCATAATTAACAGCACGGTCGCTTATTCCTCAGGTTTAAGCAGCATCAGTTGTCATGTAAATATGTGTGTGATCTGTTTTTTCTTGTCTTTGTGTTTGAAACACGGATGGAATCAGTAACACGTGGTCTCTGTCCTGGTTTGCTCTTCTAGGCCATCTACTGGACAAAAGGGATTATAAATCGTTCAACCTGTTACACGGTGACAGTGGTTGGTTTTGTTTTGATACTTTCCATGATGTCAGTAAATATATTGTGTTTCAGATGTATTCATATCAGCTTAGTTTAAGAAAAACACAAGTATTCATTTTTAAACGAACAACTTTTTGACAGCTTCTTTCTCAGATTGTTCCGCCACTCACAGCACATACTACTATCAATGCTGCTCCTGATCACCAAACACTTGAAGCAGTCGTGTCCTAGGTTTCTCTGCCTTCAGACGTTATCGCAGATGTCAAGGAAAGAAGCTTCTGTTCTCTTATTACAGTCGCTTTATTATCTTTAAAACAAAGTGCTAAATATGTTAAATACACAGTAACGCTGCTGTCACACGCTGCCTGATGTAATCATTTAAACACAATGGGAGTCACTTCACATGATGAAGGAGGCAGGTTCCAGTCTAGTCAGCTCCTTCTCAGCCCAATACACCAAACTGAACCTAGAAAACTGACTGAATGTGAGGTTTCATACAGTGGTTTTACTCTGAATATCATGTGGAAAAAGACCAGACGTACACAGAAATCTCATTATCTCAGGTTGTAGCACATCAGTTACAAACATAGTGTGAAGCTTTGAACAGTCACCCCCTTCGTTATTTACGTCCCTCGTGCCAGCGTTAATCCTGTGATTACTTTTTAAACTGCTAACAACGTGACAGCATTTTAACAATGGCCATTTTAAAGTCGTCATTGTCCACAGACAGTGCTGATCCCATCAGCGTCTTATCTGGGAACCGTCCCCTCCTTCAGCTGTATTTAAGAGAGTAAACCGCTTCTTTCTGTCCAGAGTTTCACTGCTTGAAATCTACAGCCGCTCACATCCAGTAAGTAAAAGCTCGTGATACTGTTGATCTGTGAAGATGTTGATTCAGCCTGTGTCGTCACTGTCGGATTCTTTAGTTCATGTTTGGTTTGGATTCATTGTTGTACCTAGTACCTAGTTCCTGTAACGAGGATGGATTCATTTTAAATTTCTCAAAAGCAAAAGTTAGTAGTATTTTTTAGTTTTGTCTGAAATCATCATTTCTGATCGAGTTTTTGCGTCTTCATTGCAGATTCCTCTTTGCATCAGTAAAACCATGTCGTACCTGACACCACTGGAACTTATCGGAGGCCAAGGAGGCTCCTCCTTTAACTTCACCGGTGAAAGCACTGGAGCCACGCTGAAGCAGATATGGGTGTGGGTTGGAGGGTGGCAGGTGAAGGCCATAAAGATCTGGCTGACTGATGGCCGGAGCCAACAGTTTGGGAATTCTGACGGCAAGTTCTATGAATTTAAGTTTGAAGATGGAGAGCAGATCTCATCGCTCTCGCTGTGGGGCAACGGAGCCGGAAGCCGTCTAGGTGCCATCAAATTCAAGACGACTCGCTCACGAGAATTCTTCCCACACATGACCGACTGGGGCCTGAAAACAGAGTACCCGATAGACGTCGGCTCTGGAATCTGCCTGGGAGTAGCAGGGAGAGCGGGTGCCGACATCGACTGTTTAGGGTTTGTGTTCATCAACACCGTCAGGTCTACTGTGCTGACCAACGTCAACTACCCCACCCTGCATCAGGTCATCCCACAGATTGCTACAGAAGAAATCAAATCTCTCACTTACACCAACAACTCTGAGGTCACTCAGTCGTACACGGTAGAAACTTCTAAAACAATAACGAAAAAATCCTCATGGTCTGTGTCTAACAAACTGGAAGCCACCCTTAGTGTAGGAGTTAAAGCAGGAATTCCAGAGGTTGCAGAGGTTTCTACTGGGTTCAGCTTCACACTGGGTGTAACCAGTACGTACGGCCTAGAGAATTCAGAGGAGAAGAGGGAGACCTTCACTTTTCCAGTCCAGGTCCCTCCTAGAAAAACCGTGGTTGTTGGCGTGACCATTGGCAGAGCCACGGTGGATCTCCCCTACACTGGCACCGTGGAGGTGACCTGCCACAATGGAAGCGTTCTCAGGTTTAACACCAGCGGAACCTACAAGGGCGTCACTTACACAGATGCTAAAACAACGGTAACTGAAAAGTGATCCTTCAGCAACATGCAAACTACTGACGTCCTGCTGGTCAATGAGTGGACGTGTGACGTGTGATTTAGAGATGAAAGATTTTCACCCTGTGTGTTGATGAACTGGTTACAGTGATCAGATCGTACTTGTTCAATCTTCTGTTTTCAAAAATGAATGTAACTTTGTCTTTGTCCAGATCATTCTCTGATCACCTGTTGTGCTTAATGTCATCAAGGAAATGTAAAAGAGCAATAAAAACATGAATAAAATAAGATCTAAATGAAAGCTAAGTTAACTCTGGTCTAGCTGCATCATCGCACATAGATGTGGATGCATAGGTTTTAGCAGTGCAGACGTCTGTGGAAGCCTGTGACCCTTGATTTCCACTGATCAGTGTTGACTGTTACTGTCCTGCAGTTCTGGTGTTTTCCACCAGAGGTCAGTGTTAGTCTGCACTGGTCAAGCTTGTGCAGTGAAAGGTCAAAGGTCCACGGCTCCATGTTACACATTCCATGGCTCTTTGTTGGCCAGATGGCTGACGTGATGGATTTGTCTGTGGCTTAAGAGAGTTGTAGATGTGTGTTGATGTTGGTGTCCTCACCGGATATTGTGGAGGATTCTCTGTGCAAACAACTGCTTCACATACACACAGTGGTTCTGTTTGTCTAAGAGGTGGTGTGTTTGCCTGAGTATCTGTCAAACCATCAGGTGTGCTCCCATGATGCACCAGTGACACATGTCAGGTGTGACCGACATGGTCTTATTTCACTTTATTTGGGCTTCACTTCACAAAGTCTCACGTTTTTGGCTTGTTAGTCTGAAAGGATGAGTCACAGAGAACATTTGAATGTTTAATAGCTGAACGTGGACGTGTTCGGTGCAGCAGATCTGGGAGTGTGTGTTTGTCGGGGAGTGTGTTCAGAGCCTGTGTGAGGTGGTCGACGCTCACGCATGAAAAGCCATGAATCACCACGGATGCGATTCACTAACTACAGTAACTCTCACCAACCAAACAAAGCAAACACTCGTCGTTAATGTGTATACATCTGAAAGACAGAACCAGTGAGGGGCCACACCTCTGACCTGGGTAAGCAGTGGAAAATGGATTTGCAGAACGTTTCAGTAATTACTTTAACGTCTTTAATGCTTCTAATTCACTTTGTGTGCGCAGCTGGATTAGGAAGAGCAAACACCACTGACTCTCGCGTGTCCTCTGGCAGTTGACAGGCTTACTTACGTAGCTTGAAGCGGTTCACGTTTGAGGCCCAGCCGTGTTCGGTTGCCTCGGTGACCATCACTGTGACTCCCCGGAGTGGACAGACTGAGACGCACCTGAAGCGCAGCGTGCTGTGGACTGAAGGGGGAGGAACGACGCTGCAACGTTAGAGGGAACAGCTTCTAACAAACAGTGGACCCACATGCAAAACGTGCACGTTCTGATGAGGTGGAATAAATGGAGTCTAGGCCCATCGCCCACAGGCAGGACTGGGCCGTGTCCCTGTCACATGCAGACGGTTCAGACCGTTTCCTGGCTCCTCTGCTGTCTCTGTCTCTGTTGCCTTGTCTTCATCCTGGTTCTGACTCGTCCTGATCTCTTCAATAAGTAAATAAAACCTGAAGCACCTTTCTTACGTTGCAGCTGTTCTAACCAGCACATTTCATCCCTCAGGTGACCGGCTGTCCTGCTCAGTGCTCTGCTCCTGCAGCGCTATATAAGGTTTCCAGTCTCCTCAGTGGAAATACATGGAGGTCAGCAAGGGTCAGTGGACACCAACACACACACACACAGCCCTTATATGGGAGAGAAAGTTGATGGAAAATGTGGGTTTGGAACAACAGAGCGTGAAATTCCTCCTTTCTCCTAAATCCGACCTAAATCTCCCAGAGCTGACAGTCATGTTTGGTTTGGAGCGAACCAGCCTCAAAAACCAAAACGCTCGATGTGGTCTGTCCGTTTGTCGAGGATGCACTGACAGATCGCTTCATGTGCTTTGCTTCAATTCTCCTTAATGGGAAACATTTCGACTAAACCAGTTGAACCTGAGCTTCGTCTGCCTCTATGACATTTATTCAAACTGAATTACTAGGGTGTCCCACAGTAAAATCCACTCCTGGCTCCTCTTAGACGTCAGCATCTCTTTGTTCCAGTTGTCCGACCTGATCCAGGTCTAAATGGCTCCGTCTCCCCAGGCTACGCCAACACAGACACACACATCCAGAGGTTTTCTGTTCACCACACGAACAACTGTGCTACAACAGATCATTACGGTTTCTGGTGCCGACAGTCATGTTTGTGGTTAACGTATCCAGCTGAATGTTCTCTAAGTAGGAGGCCTGAAGGACGAGGCCCTGGTCTGTAACTCACGTCCTGTCACTGCCTGCAGCAGGTTTTAGTT
Source organism: Macropodus opercularis (assembly GCA_030770545.1). Taxonomy (NCBI): domain Eukaryota; kingdom Metazoa; phylum Chordata; class Actinopteri; order Anabantiformes; family Osphronemidae; genus Macropodus; species Macropodus opercularis. The sequence continues at coordinate 17,429,010 of CM061095.1, forward strand.
GGTTGGTTCAGTGTGTCCCACCAACACAGGTCCACACAGTCTCAGCGGAAGTTTACGCCTCCCCAGGAACAAACACAGGGTTGGCCTGTGGTCTTCATCGCCATGGAGACCACATACACACAGACTTTCTATAGTTGGTTCAAAAGTCAAAGTCAGTAGTCCAGTAAAAATGCCAGGAGCAGGAGCCGCAGCCCTCACGTAGAGATACAGCCTCAAAAAGAGTAAACGAAGCGTCGGAGCTGGGTCAGGGTCACGGTGCGACCACGCGCCGTCTCAGAGTGAGCCGATGCTTGCTCTGAGGCGACTTTGGTTTAAGGAGGATGTGTTTCCTTCCAGTGACCACACCACCAACCTTAACCTTAACACAGGACGTCCACACACGCTCAGGACATTCCTCTGCCTCCATGCACCAGCTGCCCAGAGCCTGTCTCTGTGTTTAATCAGAGACCTTGATGACACAGGCTGGAAACTAACCATCTTTGCTGTTTGTTAAGCACTCGCTCACTTTTAACCACAGAATTAACTATGAACTAGCAGGTAACAGAATGAGCAGAATATCTGCATCTCTGTGATACTACAGTGATGATATAGCATCAGCTTCCAAAGTTCAGTACAGCCTCTGTGTGAAGCACAATAATATGAGTAAAATGATTCAATAAATGTTTTATTGATAAATATTTGTGTTGTAATTGGTCCATTTACAGCGTTTTGTGTCTTTAAGTGTCTGAACCTGCAAAGTGTGTAGTGCAGTGAAATGTGTTGTGAGCCCAAACGTCACTAGTGTAAAACTACAACCTAGTTCACTGCTGCACCAGTGTCTGTTGGGTAAAAACGCAGATTCTCAGTGTGACACATTCGCACTACAGGTTGTGGTTAACAATAAAACCCACAACTTCCGCATCTTGTATCTTTGGAGGCTCAGTCTGCAGATGTCAAGTAGTTTGGCTTTTTGTGTCACAGCAGTGAATATGGTGCCACAGTTCAGAGGAGCTTACAACAGTAACACATGAGCGAAGGTAGGACAGCGAGAAGCCATCATGTCACCGAGACCTAGTCAAACACAAACACACTAAGGTGAAATGACTGGAACCACATGGAGCAACGTTAGCCAAGAACGAGCCGCGGTGCAGTTTTCTTTCCAGTCGCCTCCGCTGCAGTTTGACAGCATCATCTAACGACACGGCGCCTGCTCCCGGGTCTTTTGCTGTGACTCCGCTGCGTCAAGCTCTGCATTCAGGCAACTGTAGCAGACACAGTTATGTTGGTTCAAGCCAGAGAACTAGTCCCACACTTTAGTGAGATTTGCACAGTAAAGCTGACAAACGCCCATCATAACGTTTTCTGAACCAGTTTAAAGGTCTTAAAGTCAGTGTCTCATATCTGGTGGTGTGCAGGCACCTCTGCCATGTTTGGGTCTGGTACCGTGGACGTCAAGCAGAAGCTCCAGATGCTTGGACGCCTCCTTCTCCGCCAGACAACCGAAAAAAGCAACCCTTGAAAGTTTGAGTGACTTTCCGCGGACGCGTGATGCACCAAGGAGCCGCGTTGGGAGGGAACGTGCAGACGCAGGCGGCCCGCGTCCAACCTGCCGCCTGGTCGCTACAGAACCTGCTTGGAACTCTGGGTTGTAGGACCGAGCCTTTCGCTGGAATGTGGACGCGCCTGCCGGCGGCTGTCTCACCTGGCTGCAGCTTTTGTTGCGTGCATGCCTGTGTGCGTCAGCTGCAGGGCCGAGCCCCAGTCTAGCTCGGGTCCAGCTGTGGTTCCGGTCGGGTTCCGGGTTCACACCGCTGTACTGTGCGTGCAGTTCCTGGTGCAGCCGTCTGTCAGCCTTATCAACGCCACCACTCACTTCCTGGTTTCTAATGCCGGAGTCTTGGGCGTGGACGCGCACGTGCACGCCCCGTACACACAGCCAGGGCCGAGGGAGGGCGCAGGCGCAGGCGCGTCTCCACGCCTCCGTGTGCGCGGCTGAAGGTCCAGGACAGCGGAGCTCGGGTCCTGTCGCTCAGCTCCGGCTTCTCCGGCTTCCTGCGCTCATGCGCCTCGTCTTGTCCGAACTTCTTCAGAACTTTCCCCCGTTGGCTGCCACGCACAGCGGACCCGGGACCCGCTTCAGTCGGAGGAATCGGCTGCAGGATGTCGGACTCTGCCTCCAGCTTCCTGCACATCGGGGATATCGTGTCCCTGTACGCGGAGGGAACCGTCAACGGCTTCATCAGCACCCTGGGGTGAGTCCACATGAATGGAAGCCCGTCGGTTCCGACCCACAGCCCAGAAGCCCAGGACAGTTTGAGCAGAATTCAACGCACATTTCACTCTAAAGCGACCTGAAGTGTCTGTGTGTGCTTTACTGGGGAACCTGCATCTGTCAGCTGCTTTTATCTGTCTGAGTTTATTATGCTGCTACATTACACACTGTGCATCATGCATCCACACTCACACACTGACACACAGGTTGAAATGAAGGCGATACGTGGTTCTGGACCGGCAACATGTTAGGAACAGAACCTGAAGGCAGACGCTGACATTTTCAGTGTTTGCTCTGAAGTCTCCAAACGCAGTGGATCGTGGTTTGGACCTGGACGTGCTGAAGGCCTGGAGAACCTGGATGTTGCGGAACCAGGCGCTCGACGCTGTGATGGCAGGTGCTTCCTTATCGTGTGTTGTAGTCAGTCAGCTAAGCCGTGATGGCAGATCGGTAGAGATACGCTTCTGAAACAAGACTGCAAACATCGCAGCTGCACTGAGGAAGGAGCGAACACACACCAGCCTTTCCCCTGCTGCCATCAGCTGCCCCGTGGAGGTGGCCTGCTACACCGGCTCAAGTTTAAATCAAGTTTAAAGGCCTTTTGCTTCCCTGATTTCCACAACCCTTCCCTGCGTCGCCAGCAGCTTCACGTGCTTCTGGTTTTCGCCTGCATCCGCTCTTTGAAAGCAGTAACGCTGTAAAACACATACTGGACGTTAGCTTGATTCTGATGCTTTGTTAAGAGCCACAGAAGTGGTAAATGTAGCACAATCCCCAGCCTGTTGGCTGCAGATGAGTCGAAGACAAACCTGCACTGACACAAGCAGAAAACTGGCATTTGAACATTGGATGCGTGGATGTAAAGACAGTTTCTCCTGTTTCGCGTAAGCGTCGTATCCTGGCTCTAAGGTGAACGTTCAAGTCATTAAGGATTAGCAGGCGCAGGAATGAAATGAAACTGCGCCACTGTCTGTGTGAGAGGCTGCCCTGAGGACGGAGGCGACCCGGCTCAGAGCTCATGACTGTCTGTATAATCTGTGGGGTGCATGTTGGCGTAGTGATGGACCGGCGCCTCGCTGTCTGCTCCAGTCCAGGGCTCCGTTTGTGTACAAGCTGCAGGAAGTGACGATGGCAGCAAACGCTGTCTAAGGACGGCGAACTAGACCACGAACCACCAGACTCCACCAGCGCCGCCGTCCGCTGCAGCGTGATGTCACAGGAAGTGGAGCGAGGGGACAGCTTCGGGTCAACGACCGGCCTGAACGCGCTCTGTTTTCCATGAGTACCCGCCTGACTGAGCTGAGATGCCAGCGTCTCCTTGTCTGGATACTAGGCTGCAGCAGACGTTCCTCATTCGAGTGTCGTTCTGTTCGGGTTCTGCTGGATGTTAACAGACGTGTTTCCCTGGGATCTGATCCAGCTCGTTTTAAAAGCAGGGAAAGATGAAGGTTCACAGCAGCGCTTTGGTTGCTTTAAAGCTGATTACAGTCAGGAAATGTCGTCCCGTAAACCTGACGTGTCAGAGTCGAGCTTCTTCCTTCTCTCCGTGTCTCCGTCAGCTGAACACTGGGATTCGAGTTCTTCTGGAGCACAGACGTGTTACCAGCCGCCTGGCTTCACCCGTTAGTGACTGGAATGTCCAGTTGCTTTCTAGATCTTTCTAGTGCTGCTCTCCTCTCTGCACACACTGATTTCTGCCATTCCACCACTTCTGCTGCTCCGTCACAGACGTGTTTCCTCTGGTCTGTCACCAGCTTCGTTTTAAACACCCCCCGTTTAAAACGCATGGCGTCGGGTGGAACAGGAGCAGCTCCAGGCTGGACGGCTAGTGGACATCATCTGGTCTCACTGCGTTGCAGGACACAGCATCTGCCCTTTTGGTTTCACTGTGGCTCCATAGCATCACGTCTGACACTCGGCGGCGTCGTTTCCACGAGTCGTGTAATGTTACGCTAACTCGACTAGAGCGGACTCGCGGGCGCGGCTCCGTGCGCTTGTATGGCAGGAAGAGGAAGTGGTGCTGCCCGGGAGCGATTTCCAGCGTGCCACTCGCTTCCTGTGCTCTGGGCCCTACGTCCACTTTATGGCTTCTCTGTAGTGTTTGGCTTCACTTCGTCCTACTACTACTCCTCCTTCAGTTTTCTCTCAGTTTTCTCGTTTGGCTCATTTGGACACTTTTATCCAAGTAACTTACAAAATGGGTAGAAATCAAGCAACATTCACAGCAAAGAGCCATGAGAAGAAAAGCCCCAGGATTCGGATTATTGCAGGAAGGAATGACTTGGCCACTTTGTGCGTTTGATGAGATGGTTTAACTGGTGTAATGAGGATATGTGGATCCTGGAATCCCTCTGCTCCAAGCACAGAACATCCATTTGTTGCTCGAACCGTGACCACGTGACTTTCACTGTCACCCAAAAATGAAACTTCAGACTTTGCTGCAAGTAAAGTAGTTTATTTCCTGGAGTTGAAATCAGGTCCGGTCACTTTTCACAGCTGGTCTGATGCAAGTGATTGGTTCAGAGACCGTGTGATTACGTCTCCTATAGAGAAGTCGTTCGTGGCCTCTTGGCTCAGCAGCTTCCTTGGATCCAGATTTGCTCCTGTCTCAGCTCACAGACCAGCGACCAGTGTTACCGACCTTAAGACTATGTTTTTGACACGTTTTAGTCCCATCTGACACACGTGGTGGCTTCACACGCGTCTGGGAGGTCAACCCTGTATTTCTTGTTGAGTTGTAAATCAATGACAACTGGATTTTTTGGCGTCAGTGTGAGGAAGTTCCTTCACACTAGATTAGTGCAGAGCTGTGGTTGTGTGTTTTTTGATCTTTGGGCTCAGTCCGTGTGTGATTGTTTTGTGTTGTCAGGCAGTGCAGATAGAAACCACCTGCTCTTATTCAAATACCAAAATCCATATTCAAATCTGTTTTCCCAGCGCCGGGTGGAAAGGAGAACATGTTGTCATGGAGAGACGCAGGGTGAGAGCAGACAAACCTTCTGACCCAATCTGCACAAACTGCGGCGTGAGGAGCATCAGCTGTTCACAGGGAGTCGTTGGACATTAGTTCTAATCATGATATTTCTGACAAACCTGAGAACTGGAGCTGACGGTCGTCCTTTAGTTTACGTGGCCACAGTCAGTGAATCACTGCGCTGTTCGTTGGGTCAGACGTCGCAGACCGTGGGGCTGCTGCTTTGTTTTTGGTTTGCGTAGCTGCTTTCCCTCGTCAGCCGTGCGTTGTGGGAGCTGGGTGTGTCTCACCCTGTGCAGCACGTACTCACCTGCTGGTGTAGCAGTGAGAAGCAGCAGAGTGAGAATGGAGCAGCCAGGTGTGGCGCGTCTGGACACATCTGGCTGACAAAAGAGCTCTGCAGCAAGTTAAAGGAGAGAATGAGAAACATGTCGCGATAAAGGTAAACAACGAGAAGGATGGAGAAGAGGGAGGAGCAGGAGGAGGAACCGTGTGTTCTGACAATGAAAAGAAGCAAAAGACACGGTTCAGTCAAAGCCACAGGTTATAGGAGTCGGCTGACGACTCAACGACCGCGTGAACCCATTTGTGGAAAAGCCTCTTTGTCTCATTGTCCTGATCAGATGTTCGTGGTCGTCATTTCCATATGTGGTGTTTCCAGGACCCGTGTTTATTCACCGAGGCTCAGTGATTTACATGACGGTCGATTAAGTCAATGGTCCTCATTCACTCAGACGTGAGGGCAGTAATTAGCCTTTAAATTTGCTTTTATCTTCCCATTTCAAGTAAATTTCAAATTCTCTGCTGATTAGACTCGGAGCTAAAATGTGCAGATACATGAAAGGCTACGGGCTCCTCCCGGCTCCTCCCGGCTCCTCCTCTCCCTGGGCCGGACCCTGAAGCCCAGCTGGCCCCTGGTCAGCTGCACAGCCTGGAGCCCTGACGGACGCTGTGCATCGTTTTCCCCCTGCTGTATTTGATGGGGCTTTGGCTCCTCGCCGCAGGTTTGCCAGATAATGTTGTGGATGCTGATCATTTGCAGACATGACTGTTACTCCTGTGCTTACGTGTGGTGGACGATGCCGCGGAAAGACTGGAACTAAAAGATGCTTCCAGCGAAGCTGTCTGCTCAACAGCACGACAGGAGATAATCCCATGTTTTCACGAACGTGAGCGTCCTGACACACACCTGCCTCCTGGAGAATGTGGTTAATGTGTGCATGAATGGACGGGTAATCCCTGCCTGCATGGAAACAGAGCAACGTCTGTCTGTCGCCACCAGCCTCCCTCTGTTTCCTAAACACTGACTGATTTACTCTAATGGCCGACACACGGAGTCGTGCCCTGACGGGTCAGGTATCGGCGCCGGGGCCTTAAATAGACATATCTGCTAAAAAGAAAACACCACAATGAAAGAACCGGCTGAGAAGCTTTATTTGGTTACAAAGTTCAGTTCGCTCCCTCCTCACTACGGCTGTAGGTGGAACCAAGTGCGTTCACCTGCCGTTCCTGCTTCACTGTTTCCTGGAAAATCTCCACAGGCTCAAGTTGTAGTTGTGACTCAGCGTCGTGCTGAAGTTCTGGTTCAGGATGTAGAACAGGTTGTTCATCAAAACCGGATCAGTTCAGTGACCTCTGAAAAAGCTTGTTTCCTGCCGTTCGCCTCACGTGAGGCTGAATGTGGGTTTGAAGCCTCCTCCGTTTGTCAGGCTGTGAAGCTGATCTAACCTCGTTAGTACTAACTGTACAGACGCTGGTGTAATGAAGGTCAGGCAGGTTTAGGGTGCGACGCGTAGCGAGGTTAACCGACAGAACAGATGCACAGCTGAGTTTAGACGAGCTCAGCTGGACAGGCAGCAGGACTGGGCCCGTTCATCCCTGGCATCTTATTCACGCCTGCGTGTTTTCTGCATACGTCGATTTCCTTTCAGACAGAGGTTTCAGTTCCGTCCTGTGAGGAGAATGTGGTCTAGATCCTCTAGAACGTCTTCAGTCCAGATGCAAATCCGTCAGCCACAACGAGAAGAGGCGTCGCATTACATTACATTCCGCCGTTTGACTGTTCGCTGTCTTTAACGCAAGACGCACGTCCACAAGCTGAGCTGTGGAGGAGTCAGCACCTTCGGGAGATTCAGCCGAATCTGGGCTCTGATGGTTCCAGCTTCAACAAAAACAAGCTGAAAAAGCATTTGTTTGATTTTAACCTTCAGCCACAGAGCCAGCGTCACACTCGTATTGGTTAATCTTTACAGCCCGACTCGTTACTGGTCTGTTCATTTCTGTCCGTTAATTCCCACTGGGGACAAGGAGCACTGTCCTCTGACGCTGCATATTCCTGATAAGAGATGAGCAGGCTGATAAGGCTGTGGCTCAGCCGTGATGAGCTGTTGCTGCCTGGGTTTGCCTCTGGCCTTGACCGCTGCCTTACTGCTGGACGGGACGTCTGGGAGGATGTGATTTAGTTATGACGTTTGCTGCACATCTGCAGTAAGTGATGTGTAACAAAGACCTCCCTGCATACAGTAAAGCTAATTCTCTGCTAGTGGATTACAGGTTTCTAAAGCTGTCTGCAGACTTTGAGCTGCTCAACTTCTCCCGGTTTCTCTCTGCAGGTTGGTGGATGACCGCTGCGTAGTCGAACCAGCTGCCGGAGATTTGGAGAATCCTCCAAAGAAGTTCAGAGGTAGGTCACAGTGTGTTAAAGCTCAGAAGCTCGTGTTTAGCAGGTATAACGTTCAAGCAGCTGAAACTAACATGGAGTCGTCACAGGCCAGAATCACCACATCACACTTCATCCATGTCTGTGCCAGACATTAGACAGACGAGACTGTGATCAGTGTTTGTACCAGACCGGGTCTCGGTGGCTGCCGTGGAGGCCTGGTGCCGGCTGGGATGTGGTTTCAGCATCTTACTGCATCAATCTTCAGGGAGCAAAGGAACGAAATGGAAAAAAGCAGAACGCTTTAAGAATGCTTTGACTTCAGCAGGTTGCGTCAAACTGCAACCGGATCAGTAGCGGCTCACGGGTCAAGCACCAAAATAAAAAAAAGCTCTGGGGGCTGTCGGACGTGTGATGCGGCTCCATCTCCAGTCAGGGGAGACGGCTGCTCTCTGGTGAACCCACATGAAGCTAGTTCTACCATCTGTGGGTCTGAACTAGTTTAGAAGTAGATCACTGAGTGACTGGCAGCTCAAACTTTAAATCCAGAGCAGCCAGGACCTCAGAGCTGGGCCCTGGGCAAAACGCTGCCGCTCCACGTAGCTTTGGCTTCAACCTGATTCCCTGAGACTCTTCTCCCCTGGTTGTTCTCTGTGGATGCAACTGAGCCGCTCTGATCTGCTTGAACTTGAACCTGAGGAAACATTCTAATTAAAGTGTGTAAACATGTTTGTGAACCTGCAGGACTTTGTGTGTTTGTCCTGCTTAAATGCATTAAAAGCTCATTTCCCTGTGTCAAGATGGTTTCAAACCTCAACGTCCATGCAGCAGCACAGAGCGATAACACACAGGCTGATTGTGTTTGCTTTCCACACACGCGCAGAGGTAACGCTGTTAACACACAGGATCTGCTGAGGACAGTCAATATTTGTTTCCCCATCTCTCTTTGTGTTTTCTCGTGTGTCCGTTTGCTCCTGTTTTATTTCTCTGCTTGAGCTGAAGTTGACTCGACGCCTGGAGCAGACGTTTGATGTCCCATTAGCTTAGTTTGGAAAACGTTCTGGGTGAAGCCTTTTCTGATGTTCTCATACTGATGCGTTGTCTGTTCTGGTACCTGAGCTGTGACCCACTGAAAGGTGTTTGGGTTTGATGCGACCGTGTGAACTTCAGTCCAGACGTTGTTTGGTGTAGCGTCATGTTCTTTTTCTTTGTCTTCTTGCAGACTGCCTGTTTAAGGTTTGTCCCATGAGCCGGTACTCGGCTCAGAAACAGTTCTGGAAAGCCAAGCAAGCCAAACATGAGAAAGACAAAATCGCCGACGTGGTTCTGCTGCAGAAGCTGCAGGTAACAGACGTTTTGCAGCAGGGGGCGTTGGCGGTGGACTGGGCGAGGCTAGCACTTTCCCTCTGCTTCCAGTCTTTGTGCTAAGCTAGGCTAACCCTCTGTGTTGCAGCACGCGTCCAACCTGGAGCAGAAACAGAACGAGACAGAAAACAAGAAAGTCCACGGAGACGTTGTCAAATACGGGACAGTCATACAGGTACAGGCAGATGGGTTCGTTATGGAAGGTGGGATTATTGGAACGTTGTGAACCAGGGCGATGCCAGGCACAGATGGAAGCTGCTGTTCTCTTTTAAACCCATCTTGAGCTGAGATTCTGTCCAACTGGTGCCAAACCCTGTTTGCAAAGTGCTGAATACTGAACTTAGGCATGTGAGCACCTCCTGTAGTCGAACCAGGAGCTAGTCTTCAGCTGACCGTCACCTGCTGGACTGAGAAAACTGTGGCTGCCGAGTGTCGACACGCTGCTATCAGTTAGTGTCAATATTGACCTGCCTCATCGTAACTCGGGTGCGGTTCCTCAGTAAAACTGAGTCAGTCTTTATGCTTCACCCATTAATATTAACAAAGGCTGAGTTGTTTCCTCAAATCAGAGGAGGGATTGATTTATTGGGAACTATTTTCAACAGTGGATGAATCCACATTCGTTTCCTTACTGATGCTTGCTGATGTAGTTTCGTACAACAATCCACCAAAAGCCACGAGCTTAAATATAGAATCAACAGACTCTATGTTCCACATTCTGTCTCCAGTTGCTCCACATGAAGAGCAACAAATATCTGACGGTGAACAAGCGTCTGCCGGCTCTGTTGGAGAAGAACGCCATGCGGGTCACTCTGGACGGGACCGGAAACGAAGGCTCCTGGCTCTTCATCCAGCCGTTCTGGAAGCTCCGCGCTAATGGAGACAACGTAAGCACACGTCACACAACATGTCACGTGTTCTCCAGCAGGTTCTACGAGCTGTGACAGCAGCAGCCAAACACGTATCAGCAGTCGGTACCGGATCCAACTGACGTGTACTGAATCAAAATCACGTGCAACGCCGCTGTTTAATACAGCTGGAAGCAGTAGTAGTTGTAGGTTATCAGCCGTAGCAGCAGTCTTTGCAGTTTGCCGCCTCTTGCAGGTGGTGGTTGGAGACAAGGTGATCCTGAACCCAGTCAACGCTGGTCAACCGCTTCACGCCTCCAACCATGAGCTGACGGACCATGCAGGCTGTAAGGAGGTGAGATGTTCACACTGGTCTGGTAACACGTCACCGCCGTCGCTCCGGTTCTTTAAAGAGGCCTTTAGGGACAAGGGGAACCCACAGACTCAGAATCAGGGGAAGTGTGTTGTAGCGATGGCTGCTTGTCTGGGAGCAGCCCTGACAGCAGCAGGAGGACATGGATCACTTCTTTACTCAGAGAGGACGGCGGCTGTAAGCGGCCTCTGAGTGATCAGGTTTATTGTTCAGGTGAACACCAGCTATTTGAGTCCACTCAGTCAGTGTTCACCAGGTGAGGAGTGTGTCCCCGTGGACCACGGAATTTATAATAATCAATCATAATGTGGTATTTGTTGAAACGATATAAACGTAAGCGAGAACACAGCTGAAACCAAGTGATGTGCTGTGTCTTCTGCCCTCTGCAGGTGAACTCTGTGAACTGCAACACCAGCTGGAAGATCAACCTGTTCATGATGTTCAGCGACCACAAGGAGGAGTTCCTCAAAGGAGTGAGTGGGGTCAGGGAGAAGCAGCGAAACACAGGACGCAGAATGTAGTGTGTGGTGCTCACACACAGGAATATGAAGAAATCAAAACTATGGACGTGACTGAAGATAACGCATAATGTAGCTGGAACACGAGTTTGGGCCGATCGTTATTGTCTCGTTGCTTGTCTGTGTCTCTCAGGGCGACGTGGTCCGTTTGTTTCACGCGGAGCAGGAAAAGTTTCTCACGTGCGACGAGTACAAGACCAAACTTCACGTTTTCCTTCGAACCACTCTGAGGCAGTCGGCGACCTCAGCGACCAGCTCCAACGCTCTGTGGGAGGTCGAGGTAAAGCCACAGAAACATCAGCACCTCGTCACTGCAGGCGACGAGCTGTCAGTGAAGTAGTAGTGAGTTCTGTCCGTGTGCTGATTGGTCCGTCAGGTTGTCCATCACGACCCATGTCGTGGAGGAGCCGGCCACTGGAACAGCCTCTACCGCTTCAAACACCTGGCCACTGGCAACTACCTGGCTGCTGAGGTAACCATGGCAACAGTGGATGAATTACTGACTGTATAATCCAATAATTTGGTTTTAAACGGTTTTACATAAAAACCTCCTGATTACATTTTATATTGCTGAATTGTGGACGATATGTGAAACACGTAAATCCTTTGAATTGTGTACACGTAAAAACGTCTTGTGTCTTGTTACCGCTGAAGGAGAACCCGGGCTATAAAGGAGATAATGTAGAACTGTCATCCTCGGTGAGTTTTAGCCTCATCATTGCTGCTTCGTTTGTGTAGTTTGACCTTTTTAACCCCCTCGGCCTTACGTTGACCTCTGGCCTCCGTAGATGGATGGTAGTCGTAGCAACAAGCGGTCCCACGGTGAGAGGATCAAGTACAAGCTGGTAGCGGTACAGCACGGGAACGACATCGCTTCGCTGTTCGAGCTGGACCCCACCACCCTGCAGAAGACCGACTCGTTTGTGCCACGGTAGGAACCGTCGCAGCACTTCGCTGTGTCGAGTAGTGGAAGAGTTGAATTGAAATGGAGTCGTGCTGTCGCGCAGAAACTCGTATGTGCGACTGAGGCATCTCTGCACCAACACGTGGATCCAAAGCACCAACGTCCCCATTGACATCGATGAGGAGAGACCCATCAGACTCATGGTGAGCTCACATGGACTGTGCTGCTTAAGATTATTATACTATTATATGTGTAAACAGCGTTATTACTTATTACCAGCGAACAAAGAACTAATGGCTAATGACCAGGCACCTCATGGTGTTACCACAGGAACCATAAGGTGACTGCATCACTTTAGACACATCAGCCTGCGTTTCAGCCAAGTGCATGTTACCCTGTGTCGTCCCCTGCTGCAGTTAGGAACATGTCCCACTAAGGAGGATAAGGAGGCGTTCGCTATAGTCTCAGTCCCTGTGATGGAGATCAGAGATCTAGACTTCGCAAATGATGCCAGCGCCATGCTGAGCACCGTGGTGGAGCAGTTCAACAAGGGCTTTATCAGCCCCAACGACCGTCGGTAGGAAGCTGTGTGTCACATCATGATGTGGGACAGCGTTTTTGTCTAGTTGCTCATAAAATCAATCTTACGTTCTGCATCAATATGTATGTGCTGCATTTGTAGATTTTATATTTATTGGTCTCCTGCTCAGGTTTGCCATCAAGCTGCTGGAGGACCTTGTTTTCTTTGTGGCTGATGTAATCAACAGCGGTCAGCCGGTCCTGGACGTAGCCATGAGCAAAGCCAACCGAGAGAGACAGAAACTGATGAGAGAACAGAACATCCTCAAACAGGTTCAGTCTAAAAGTTACTTAGATGTGCATGAAGTGAAGGCAAGGCGACTCCCATGAAAAGGTCAAAGGCGACCACCTAACGGACGCCTTGTGTCTGTGCTCAGATATTTGGCATCCTGAAGGCTCCCTTTAAGGACCGGGGCGGAGGGGACGGGGGTCCTTTGCTACGTCTGGAGGAACTGGCCGACCAGAAAAATGCTCCTTATCAGTACATGTTGAGGCTGAGCTACAGAGTCCTCCGACACTCCCAGGAAGACTACCGCAAGAACCAGGTGAGCAACACAAGCCGTAAAGGTGAGCCCTGGGCTGGAGCTGCTGTTATCAGCTGTACAAGATGCTCCTTAAAGAACAAGGATTACATCATACAACAAGAAGCCTGAAAGCAGAAACAAAAAGGAAAGTTGGCGAAAAGTTTGACCAGCCGTTCTCCCTTCAGGAGTACATAGCTAAGCAGTTCGGCGTGATGCAGAGTCAGATCGGTTATGACATCCTGGCAGAAGACACCATCACCGCACTGCTGCATAACAACCGCAAACTGCTGGAGAAACACATCACCAAGACAGAGGTGGAGACCTTCGTCAGCTTGGTCCGCAAGAACCGAGAGCCCAGGTAGACGGCGGAGGAAGCTGTAGGAACGGATCCACGTGCTGCGTCAGTTTCTAATTTGTATGTGTGCTTGTGCAGGTTCCTGGACTATTTATCTGACCTGTGTGTATCCAACAACGTGGCCATCCCCGTTACACAGGAGCTCATCTGTAAATGTGTCCTGGACCCCAAAAACCAGGACATCCTCATCAAAACCGAGTAAGAACAGGGAGGGATTAGCTCCGCAGATCTAGCACGTCTGATGAGGGCGGGTTCATTCCAGCTGTTATTCTGTGTGACGGTGCCAACATTGCTGTCGCTTTGTCCTCCTTGTTGCCTCCAGGCGCCGCGTCCCAAAGGAGGCGCCGCACGGCGGCGTTCAGGGAGAATACATGGCCATGGAGGACTACGAGGACGAGGTGCGGCTCTGCTTCAGGCATATTCCTTCTAAATTAAAGTAGCTTCAAGGCTTATTGGACCACACTTCATTCAGCCTGTTGGCCGATGACTTGTTACTGGTGCGTATTCATGGCCACGGTGTGGACTCTGTAGGTGTGGCTGGTGTGGACGGACAAAACGAATGAAAGGCAGGAGAAGAGCATCAGACAACTGGCTCAGGAGGCGCGGCAAGGAAACGCCCACGACGAGAACGTCATCACCTACTACAGGTAGACTCAGCGAACGGGGATGAGCTCGTCTCTATTGTTACTGGCTTCTAGTGTGATTATTGTGTGGAATCTGGCAGGTACCAGCTGAAGCTCTTTGCCCGGATGTGTCTGGACCGTCAGTATCTGGCCATAGACGAGATTTCCAAACAGCTGGATGTGGAGCTCATCTTTTTGTGCATGATGGATGAGACGCTGCCCTTCGACCTCCGGGCCTCTTTCTGTCGCTTAATGCTCCATGCCCACGTAGACCGAGACCCTCAGGAGCTGGTGACGCCGGTCAAGTTTGCGCGCCTCTGGACGGAGATTCCCACCTCCATCACCATCAAAGAGTTGGTGGACTTTCACTCTAACACAGAAGCATTGCGTGTGATGAGGAATGTTGGGATTATACCTTCAGCCTGTTTAGGTGTTTTCCTGAGACCAGCACCTTTTGCCCTAAGTCCTAGTGAGCTTCTCTCACTGAAGCATAGTTACTTGCTGTGTGTCCGACCAACCTTCCATCTGTGGAACCACATAGATCGTAATCACATCCAACTGTCATTGACTTGATTTGTTCTGATGTGTCTCGTGTGCAGTTACGACTCCAACATGGACGACAGCAGAGACAACAAGAAGAACCGTTTCTCCAACACCATGGCCTTCATGGAAGAGTACCTCAACAACGTCCTGAATGATGATCTGCCTTTCCACAACCAAGAGAAAAATAAACTTACGTACGAGGTCAGGTTCATCTTCGCCTCCTACTCTTTTCATTTCTCTTGCTTCAGCTCTGGTTTCATTGCTGACATGTTCTGCTTTTGTTTTTCCCAGGTGGTGAGCTTGGCCAGACATTTGATATATTTTGGTTTCTACAGCTTCTTTGAGTTGCTCAGACTCACCAGGACTCTGCTGGGCATCATTGACTGTCGACCACATCCTGGACAGACGGGGCTTCTGTTCAATGACGATGGATCAGGTACTCTGCTCTCTTTACTCTGTTGTTTTGTTTGTGACAGTAAGTAAGAAAACTCCCCTCTTAGATGTGGATAATTCTTGAAAACAACCTTTTCCTCTGTGGCCTTGCGTCCAGGCGTCTTTCAGCAGCGTTGCTAACTTTCCAATGATGATTTTGTGCGTTAAGGAAAGAATGTGAAGCGCTCCATACATGGGATGGGTCAGATGATGTCCACCATGGTCCTCAACAGGAAGCAGTCCATATTTGGAGGTGCCGGCGCCAGGGAGGCGGGGCTGGCAGCAGGACTTGTGCTTGAAGGCCAGAGAGGCAGTAAAGACAGTATTGACAAGATGGACCTGACAGTGATGGACACCAAGCTTAAGATACTGGAGATATTACAGGTGACCGTCACCATAGACGTCGTGTTAGCGACGATCGCAGAATGTTGACCTCGGCTCTAACTGAGCCTAACTCTGCTCTGTTCAGTTCATCCTGAACGTTCGGCTGGACTACCGCCTGTCCTTTCTGCTGTCGGTCTTCAAGAAGGAGTTTGTGGATGTTTATCCCATGGCCGATGCCGACGCCACTACAAATGTTGAGCATGCAGGTAAATGCACAGAGCCCATGGAAACACACACTTTACCCAAAAGTAAACACACGTCCTGCTGCGTTTGGTAAAGCTGTGCGTTGCTGTTTCTCCCACTGCTTCCAGACGTCTCAGTCGACATGAAAACACCAGGTAGAACCCAGAGACGTTTTAAGGGTTAGGGATAGAGTCTGTGTTTCCACGCTAGACCTTCTACTTTAGATCTACCTTGTCTTCGTCTGTGTGTTCACTGGCTCCACGTGCGAGTGCTGTTTGACCCGTGTCTGTCCCTCCTCAGCCACCATCAACCTGCTGTACATTGGAGAGCAGGCAGAGGCCATGTTTGGAGTTGGGTATGTAAATGTACACGTGGAGATGCTTCCGCGTTGCACGTGACTTTCAGAGCCACATTAATCGTCCTCTTTGTGTGTGCGTGCAAACAGTAAAGGGAACAGCATCCTGGAGGTGGACGACGAAGGCGGCCGCATGTTCCTGCGAGTGCTGACCCACCTCACCATGCACGACTACCCTCCCCTGGTGTCTGGAGCCCTGCAGCTGCTCTTCAGACACTTCAGCCAGCGGCAGGAAGTCCTGCACACATTCAAACAGGTTCGTACGTGTAATGATTAGGAGAGCGTTGCAAACGGGGGCTTGGTGCGAAGCAGTTGAAGCAAAGCGGATCTAGCTGCCATAAACATGATGCTCCTCCAACAGGTCCAGTTGCTGATTTCAACTCAGGATGTAGAGAACTACAAGCTGATTAAGGCCGATCTGGATCGGCTCCGGACGTTGGTGGAGAAATCTGAACTGTGGGTGGAGAAGAAGGGCTCGGGAGGAGGAGATGGGAAGAAGGACAAAGACAAGGAGAAAGGACAGGTGAAGGCACGAAGCCCCTGCAGGCTGCTCCCGGAGTAAGTTTTGTCCGCGTCTGCTTGTGCTGATATTGGTTTTACCCTCAACCTGCAGGGGGCAGCAGACGCTTCAAGCAAGAAGGAGAAGGGCAACGAGAACTATCAGAAGGTCAAAGAGGTGAGAGCAAAGCAAATCAGACAACTCAAACTACAGCAAATGTTTTACTAAATAGTCTCATATTAGTAGACATTAATGGTAAATCATCATCTGTCAAAAAGTTGAACATTTTTTGTTTAATTACCAAATAAATGTGGAGCCTGAGGTTTTTCCTTCTGTGCAGATTCTGGAGAGGTTGAACAAGATGTGCAGCACTGGAGTTTGGAAGAAGCAGCAGAGGTTGTTGAAGAACATGGGAGCTCACAAGGTCATGCTGGACCTGCTGCAGGTGTCCTACGACCAGGTGAGTCTGGTACCGCCAAAATAAAGGTATCACAGTAGCATCACTGAGCTATGGTTGAGGAGGTGAGGTGACCGCTAACCTTAACCCCGTGCTCTGTCTGTGTGCAGCATGATGTGAAGATGCAGGAGATCATCAGGTACACGCATCTGTTCCTGCAGAGGTTCTGCATGGGGAACCAGGAGAACCAGACTCTGCTGCACAAGAACCTCAACCTCTTCCTCAACCCGGGGGTACGTCACGTTGTTGCTCAAAGGGAAAAGTTTACTCACATGAGAAACAAACGCTTCAGTTCTCCTGCTCCCTCTGCAGCTGTTGGAGGCCGAGACCGTGATGCACATCTTCAGTAACAACTACCAGCTGTGCAGCGAGATCTCGGAGAGCGTCCTGCAGCACTTCATCCACTGCCTGGCCACACACGGACGCCATGTCCAGTACCTCAGCTTCCTCCACACCATCATCAAGGCCGAGGGCAAGTATGTGAAGAAGTGTCAGGACATGATCATGACGGAGGTGAGGAGCGGCTGCGTGTCTTTGTCAAAACATGTCAGCGAGTTTGTGCGTTGCTGTAACAAAGTGAGTTTTAAAAACTTCTCTCTGTAGTTGACTAACGCGGGTGAAGATGTCGTGGTCTTCTACAACGATAAGGCCTCCTTCAATGCCATGTTGGAGCTGATGGCAGAGAGCAGGGAGGGAGTCGTTGAGAACAGCCCACTCAGGTAACCACGGCAACGATTCCGATTCAGTAACACACCCGCTTCCTGGACTGGTCCCGGCTCTGAGCCTCTGAGATGCTCTCTGTGGGCGAAGCTCTCATAAGAGCAGTTCAGATGACTGGGGTGCAGCTAAGATCCGCTCATCTCCTCGTCTGGGCAGGTATCACATCTCTCTGGTGGAGCTGCTGGCAGCCTGTGCAGAGGGGAAAAATGTTTACACGGAGATCAAGTGTACGTCGCTGCTGCCTCTGGAGGACGTGGTCCGAGTGGTGACGCATGACGACTGCATCACGGAGGTACGAGGTCGCCATCACCCCGCGGGAACAGAGGCCAGAGGCTTTAATGACTGTCCCCTGTGTCCAGGTGAAGATCGCCTACGTGAACTTTGTGAATCACTGCTACGTGGACACCGAAGTAGAGATGAAGGAAATCTACACGTCAAACCACATCTGGAACCTGTTTGAAAACTTCACCGTGGACATGGCTCGGGTAACGGCGCTGTATCATCACACGCACAGACACACAGCCGCCTGGTGTTTGACGCCGTGTCCCTTCTGCAGGTTTGTAACAAACGAGAGAAGCGACTTTCTGACCCCGTCCTGGAGAAATACATCACCAATGTGGTCTTTGACACCATCATCGCCTTCTTCAGCTCCCCTTTCTCTGAAAACAGCACCTCACTGCAGGTCAGGTCCAAACACTACTGTTCACGCACGTGAATGTGCTAAATGAAGACTTTGTTATGTATCTAATGACTTTGACCTTTTTCCTGTTTGACCCGTTTTCCTCAGCCTTTAACTGGTGCCATTCAAGTGTTCTGTAGAAATACTGATGCTCCTTTTTTATTGGTCAGCGTCTGTTGTTGTTCCCGTTTGGACTGAAAAAGTTTCTAGGCCACACCGTCAGTCAATGCCCAGGTTGATTGACAGGTGTGATTGACAGTTAGCTGCTCTCTCCGAGCAGGACTTGGAGGAGTTGGGCTTTAATGTAAACTCGTGGCGACACCTGGTCTGTGAGGCTCGGCAGGAGCAGGGTTCTGGGTAAAGTACGGCGTCACGGCTCGCCAGCGCTCACGTTCTGCTGATGTCTCCCTCAGAACCATCACACTATCGTGATTCAGCTGCTGCAGTCGTCTGTCAGGCTGCTGGACTGTCCCTGGCTGCAGCAGCACAAAGGCCAGGTGGAGACCTGCATCCGGACCCTGGTTCTGACCGGTAAGGCTCTCACCTGCCCTCTCTATCCGAGGCTCCATCCTTTCAGAACTTCTATGCATGGATTGTAAATTCGCTTTCTGTTCGCGTGCAGCCAAGAGTCGTTCCATCCCTCTTCCCCCGGAGCTGGAGACTCTGGTCAACGTCACGCCGACGACTTCGATTCACTCTCAGGCCCGTTCTAGCAACTACAAAGCCTCCTCCAGAACCAGCAGGGCCACTGCACCCAGCAATCCCTGGGACTACAAGAACATTATAGAGAAACTACAGGTACACAACAAACCTACTGAAACTGGAAACAAATGTAATTTCCACTGAGTTAAGCAGTAAGTGAACAACTCCAACCTTCCAGGACATCATCAACACTCTGGAGGAGCGTCTGAAGCCGCTGGTCAACGCTGAGCTGTCGGTGTTGGTGGATGTGCTCCACCAGCCAGAGCTGCTGTTCATGGAAGGAACGGATGCACGGCAGCGCTGCGAGTCCGGAGGCTTCATCTCCAAGTAGGTTCAGCTTCTAAGTCCAAAATCTAGAGTCGCCTGAGCCTCTGATGGACGGAAACGTGTGTGTTCAGGTTGGTCCAACACACCAAGGCTTTGATGTCTTCAGAGGAAAAGCTGTGCATCAAAGTCCTCAAGACGCTGCAGGAGATGCTGATCAGGACTCTGGACTTTGACGACAAGGTCAGTGAAGAAGCTTGAAAAATCTGTTAATATTCTAAATGTCATATCAATATGTTCTCGAGCTTGGTGAGCTCAGTCTGCCTGTTGGCTTTTTACAGGCGAGAAAGGAAAATGTGAAAGTAGATCAACTGCATATTCATATTCTTCGTTTCATTCTCTTACACGACGTTTGCAGTGATCTGACGCTGGATTCAACAGTTCTTGTGTCGTTTCAGGGAATTGCACTGCGGAAAGTTTTACTGCAAAACTACTTGTTTCCGAACAAGAAGAACAACCAGAAAGACAACCTGGCTGAACTTGGAGTTGCAGGTAGACGTCTGTCAGCGCTGACGCTGTGAACCTTTTTCTCTTTCTGGTTTCTCGTCGGATGTTTTATATGAACCCACTGTTGTTTCTCTGCTCTACCTCCATTTAAAACACACACTCAGCAGCTGACTTTCAATCTGTTAAACTGTTGAAACTAAGCAGACGTATGAAGACGTGACACTGGAAAATAACACCGGTCGACATCACATTTGGTCAATTTATTGAAGTGAACCAGAAAATGAACAGGGACGACGTGACGCATGTGCAGCAGTAACGTCCACACTGTAGGGCAGGGGTGTCCAATCCTGGTCCTCCAGGGCCACTGTCCTGCTGGTTTTCCATCTCTCCCTGCCGTAGCTACTACTGATTACATTGATCAGGTGTGTTCAGTCAATCAGCAGCTGTAGAAGCCAACTGACACCTGATCAAGGTGATCAGCAGAGAGAGTTGGAAAACCTGCAGGACAGTGGCCCTCGAGGACCAGGATTGGACACCCCTGCTGTAGGGAAACGCAAAAGAGACGCACGCAAACCTTCCACCTGCGCAGCTCTCAGTAGTTCCACTCCTTGTCTGAGGGGTCGTGACAGATCCGAGGTCTGTGCTTTGTGTTTGCGTTCCAGGCGGAGAGCAGGAGCGGGACTGGGTGGCGGTGGCAGCAGTTCAGTGCCGTCTGGACAGAGAAGGCGCAACCAAACTGTTCACCGACCTGGTGATGAGCACCAAGAACGACAAGATCTTTCAGGAGAGTATTCAGCTGGCAATCTGTCTGCTGGAGGGAGGGAACACTGAGATACAGGTAAGAGGGGGCGCTCAGCCCCTGGGGGTCCTAGCCCCATCATCTGCCATGTGCATGAGAAAGCTGTGTCAACACCCGTCTCCTGCAGAACTCCTTCTACAAACTGATGATGGGCGACAACAAGTCCGAAAAGTTCTTCAAGGTTCTTAACGACAGGATGAAAGAAGCTCAGACTGACATAAAAGCTACGGTGTCTGTCAATGTGGGCGAGATGACGCATAGAGCAGAGACCGAGAAGGCGCTGGAGACAGGTGAGACTATTAATGTTTGTCCCCGAGGGTTAATTTAGCTTAGTTGCATGTTTGTGTGACACTGAACGTCTCGTTTTAAAGGTGGCTCTGCGACACTAGTGGTCCCTGCTTCAGGAGGGCACCCGTTGCTGGTCCAAGTAGCAGGCGCCTCTGCTCTCTCATCTCAGCCACCAGCAGAGCAGAAGGAGGTGGAGATGGAGATGGGACCAGCCGTTACCATCATGAAGCCCATCCTGAGGTTCCTGCAGCTGCTCTGTGAGAACCACAACCACGACCTGCAGGTTGATTTCTTCTAATGAAAACACCCAGATCAGGTCCTGTCAGCTGCAGAAGCACAACATGCAGTGTGATCACTGAAATGGAGCCTGTGTTTATGTCTCCAGAACTTCTTGCGATGCCAGAACAACAAGACCAACTACAACCTGGTGTGTGAGACTCTTCAGTTCTTGGACATCATGTGTGGCAGCACGACTGGAGGTCTGGGCTTGCTGGGCCTCTACATCAACGAGTCAAACGTCCACCTGATCATCCAGACCCTGGAGACGCTGACAGAGTACTGCCAGGGCCCCTGTCAGGAGAACCAGGTAATCGGTCCCAGAGAAACCGAGGCGGCGCGAGGCTGCTCGCTGGATTTCAGTTTCTGCATTCTGTGTGTTGCAGACGTGTATCGTGACACACGAGTCGAACGGCATCGATATCATCACGGCTCTGATCCTGAACGACATCAGTCCGCTGTGCCGCGATCACATGGAGATGGTCCTGCAGCTGAAGGTAGAGTCACAGAGTTTTATCAAAAACCCAAAATGTATTGTGTGTATGTAATGCTCATTCATTTCTACCAAATCATTCACTCACACCTTTAATTCAGTTTATGTCCAAATATCTTTAAGGGCATTTACAACTTTGACTGCAATTCAAATTCTATAGGCCTTGAACTACTCGATCAGTAGGATCTATGGGACATGTTTACTTCTCTTAGTGCTGGTCTGTCACATGAATTACTGAGAAAGGCTGAATAGAGCTCAGTCAGACGTCACCGGTTTCACCGTCAGAGGCAATATTCAGGTTTGACTGCAGCTGTCACTCTGGTTGCCAGGACAACGCCTCCAAGCTGCTGTTGGCTCTGATGGAGAGTCGTCATGACAGTGAGAATGCGGAGAGGATCCTGTTCAACCTGCGGCCACGAGAGCTGGTGAGAACTTCTCCATTTTAGACGGGTTAGTTCTAAAGCAGTTTGTCTGAAGCTGTGACGCGTGTCACCCTGTGTGTCTGCAGGTGGAGGTGATAAAGAAGGCCTACAACCAGGACAGTGAGTGCGAGGAGGTGGAGGTTTCTCCTCGGGAGGTGGGACACAACATCTACATCCTGGCTCAGCAGGTATCAGTATCAGATCAGTGTCTCCGATCGGTCCCCACCGGTTCCTTCACCTCGTCAGGTCGTGTTAGCAGGAGTGTTTACTGTGGTATCTCAGCACTGCTTCCATCGCTGCTTCCTGTGTTGTTGCTTTCAGTTGGCCAGACACAACAAAGTCCTGCAGAACCTCCTGAAACCGCTGAAGAAAAGCCCAGAGGGAGACGAGGGCATCTCGTCCATGGTGAACGTCACAGACACTTCAGTGAGACGAACGCGGTAACGTAGGAGTTCTGCAGTCGTCTGACGCTCGTGTCTCTATGTCCACAGCTGAACCTGAACAACCGGCCTCTGTCCCAGATGTTAAAGTCCTCAGCGCCAGCAGCTGTGGTGGAACAGGACCCGCTGGAGTTCTACGAGCAGCTGACCGCTCAGATCGAGGTACGCTGTCGGGTTTGTGGCGATGTTTTGGTTTCGTCTGAGTGAGACAAACGCACTGGATCAGTGATGTCGTTCGTGTGTCTCCAGATTGTGCGTGAGGATCGCAGCATGGAGCAGATCGTGTTTCCTGTCCATCCCATCTGTGAGTTTCTGACAGAGGAGTCGAAGTTCAGAGTGTTTAACACCACTGAGCAGGATGAGC
Source organism: Macropodus opercularis (assembly GCA_030770545.1). Classification (NCBI taxonomy): domain Eukaryota; kingdom Metazoa; phylum Chordata; class Actinopteri; order Anabantiformes; family Osphronemidae; genus Macropodus; species Macropodus opercularis. The sequence goes on from CM061095.1 coordinate 17,451,790, forward strand.
AGGGGTCAAAGGTCACACACTTCTTTGAACAGACCTCCTTCCTTCACGGAGAGATGGAGTGGCAGAAGAAGCTGAGGAGTAAGAACACGCGACATCAATCACCAGAGGTGAAACCTGTGTTGAGCAGCTGCTTCATGTGATCACGTGCTTTCAGGTATGCCAGTGTTGTACTGGTTCTCCAGGAGGATGACTCTGTGGGGAACCATCTCCTTTAACCTCGCCGTCTTCGTCAACCTCATCATCGCCTTCTTCTACCCCTACAACTCAGGAAAAGGTACAGTGGTTCTGCTAGCGTCACTAGAACTACTAGAACTTCCGCTACCTGACGTGTCCTGACTCCAGATTTTTATATATTCTTTTAGTTATGATCAGATTTTTTTTCATATATATATTTCCGTTCAATCATCAGGTTGTAATTTCTCCAGTTTAATGCACAGGCTTGAACTGATTACACACAAGCTTAATTCAGCTAATGTTGAAAACGTTATGTACGAGGTTGTCGACGTGTCCGTTGATCTGTAGGAGCGATCGACGACTCCCTGCTGCTGATGCTGTTCTGGATCCTGACCGGTCTCTCCATTCTGGGCTTGTTCTCCCAGCGCTACGGCGTCCAGCTGCTCACGTTGGCGCTGATCCTCAGATCCATCTACCACTTCGGGATTGGCAACACTCTGATCCTGTTGGGTTCCCTCAATGTAAGAGACAGGAATGTGTCTGAAGCTTCTTTCATCTTCTCTGTGAAGCACCTGCTCCAGGTGTTTCCCGTCATTTACGCTCGAAGCTGTTTTTAACGGGATGTTACCTTTGTTTTGCTGTTTTCCGTTGCAGCTCATCAACAAAGTGGTGTTTGTAGTGAGTTTTGTGGGGAACAACGGGACGTTTATTATGGGATACAAAGCCATGGTGATGGATGTGGAGTTCCTGTATCACCTGGCTTACGTCCTCACCTCCACACTGGGCCTGTTTGTCCACGAGCTCTTCTACAGCATCCTGGTAAACACCACACACGAGTGAGTCTGTGCCTTCTGTTGAGAGAAGCCACGAAAGCTTGAGCTGCCGTGTGTTTCAGCTGTTTGACCTGATCTACCGGGAGGAGACGCTGTTTAACGTGATAAAGAGTGTGACTCGCAACGGCCGCTCCATCCTGCTGACGGCGCTGCTCGCTCTCATCCTCGTCTACCTCTTCTCCATCGTCGGCTTCCTCTGCCTGAAGGAGGACTTCATCATGGAGGTGGACCCGCTGCCACAGATCGCTGCAGGTGACCTAAACACTGAACTGTGACCTGTGACCTGTGACCTCTGACTCAGTAACCACCGTTTAGTGGGCACGTTTGCTTAAAACGAGTCCTCCTTCATGAGGGTGATCAGGTTCTGTTGGTCCAGTTCTACATTCTTCACAAACTGAACATGATCAGCATAAAGGAGGTTTTACTGCAGGACTATTAGATGAGACAAGCTTAGTTTCATGGGCTGTACCTAAAAAGCTGTAAATGAAGCTGATCAAGTTGTTTGAGCTCGTTTTGCTAACGAAGCTATTCTGTGATGAGACCACTAGATGTCGCTGCCATCACCATCTTTTGCCCTTTACATTGGTTACATTCCTCCAAACCGTTCACACGTTTACACGCAACGTTTGAGACCCAGGAGCAGAACAAAGTGATGTGTTGTTGTTCAGCTTCTCAGGGTGAAGCCTCTGAGGACTTCCTCAAGTCGTGCTCTGCGGACGGAGTGAGCTGCACCGTGGAGACCAGCGCTGTCGCTGAGGAGGAAGGTAAGACGCCTCCGTTACAGACACAACTTTGACCATGTGGTGGTAGACAGACGGTGAACATGCATGACGCTGTGAGGTGCTAACAGACGTCCTGGCGCCTTTTTCAGAGGAGCCGACCACGGAGCGGGCCTGCGACACTCTGCTGATGTGTATCGTTACTGTGCTGAACCACGGACTGAGGAACGGAGGAGGAGTCGGGGATGTTCTCCGCAAACCGTCCAAGGATGTGAGGAACTTGTTGTAGTCTTGTTCCAGATGTGCTGTAGAGAATCGACTCATTAGTCCAGCTCTCACACCGGTCTGTGCTCAACAGAAGTACAGAGTAGACGTTTCTTGCATTGTTGCGTTGCTGTGTGCAGGAGCCGCTGTTTCCAGCCAGGGTCGTGTATGACCTGCTGTTCTACTTCATCGTTATCATCATCGTCCTCAACTTGATCTTTGGCGTCATCATCGACACATTTGCTGACCTAAGGAGCGAAAAACAGAAGAAAGAGGAGATACTGAAGACGACGTGTTTCATCTGTGGTGGGTAGAAAGGAAGAGTGAAGACGACCTGACCTGACCTTCAGAGGACTGAACTAGATTTGTGTCGTTTCAGGTCTGGAGAGAGACAAGTTTGACAACAAGACAGTGTCATTTGAAGAGCACATCAAGCTGGAGCACAACATCTGGAACTACCTGTACTTCATCGTTCTGCTGCGAGAGAAAAACAAGACGGACTACACCGGACCAGAGAGCTACGTCGCACTCATGATCAAGGTGCAACGCCTGGACACACGTTCGACACAGTGTCACTGCAGAAAGAACACACACACCTGAAAGTCTGCTTCTGTTTCAGAGCAACAACCTGGACTGGTTCCCACGGATGCAGGCGATGTCTCTGGTGGTGACCGACGGAGATGGCGAACAGAACGAGATGAGGATGTTACAGGACAAACTGGCTTCGACCGCGAAGGTGGTGACGACTCTGACGTCTCAGCTGACGGAACTGAAGGAACAGGTGAACACTCAGTCGCTGTGATAACGTATCACGCACACACTCCCTGCTGTGTTTAACGTACCGTGTTGTGCGACAGATGACGGAGCAGAGGAAGAGGAGGCAGAGGATGGGATTCGCTGACGTCCAGGCGGGAGGCAGTGGTGCGATGCCTCCCAGCGCCGCTGGAGGAAACCACCAGATCTACAAAACATAGGAGGTCAGAAGTGTAACAGCTGCTCTGGACCATGCAGCTGGACTGATGGACTGTTTAAACGCAAGCATCTGCATGATTACTGCCAACAAAACACTATAACACAACATGAGGTTTGACTGAAGCCGCAGCAGATTTAGTTTCACATCTGATCGACACCAGTAACATTGAATAATTAACCTGCTTCTCGTTTGTAAGGCAGGACGTGATGCAATGATTTGCTTTTAGCAGTTTGTTCAGGTCAACGGAACCTTTTCAGCAGGTCCTGATATCGCCGGAGGTTCTGGTCTCTGTCTTAATGTAAAAACGTAAAAACATGACTTATTTATTTCAAATGTGACACTTTTATGACTGTGACCCAGGAAATTAACATTACAATGTCCTGAGCTGCTGCTGGGTTGAACCAGAACAGTTCCAAATGTTAAATTACTGGAAGCTGGGTTTGCAATAGGAACAAACTACTGATGGATATTTGTGCTTCTATACAGCAGTTCTCTCACTGACTGCGTGTTACAGCAAATCTTTCCAGCTTTAAACACACTTTCTGTAAGATTACGTCACTTTGGAGAGAGAGTGAAAGCAAACGGTTTGCAGCGTTTCTCGTTAACTCACTATAGTTGTTTCAGGTTTTTCCTATACTGTTGCCAAGTGATTGTATTGATAGACAGAAGGTGTTTGCTGATGTTTGACACAGACGCTGGGATCATAAATCAGCTGCTTTTCGGGAACCATCGCTGATCAGGACGTCGATGAAGAAGCTTTTCTCTCTTTTGCTTTGATTTTTATTTGAGTTCAGTGGTTCTGTCTTGTGGGGCTGGTGTTTCTAAATATGTTTAGGTTTTTAGGTCGCTAATGTGTATTTTGTCAATGAAGTGAAAAAACTATTCTGCTTAATAAAGAGTTTGGGCTGGAAGAAGTTTTCTGTCCTCGGGTCAGTGCGAGTCCAACACATCGTAATTATAATAATCTTCTAATCTGAATTAAGATTCAAATATTCCACCTTCAATCATTTTGGCGTGTTCGACGCGTGAAATGTTTGGTCGACCTGTTTCCCTCCTGGCAGCTCATGACAACTTTTTACAGTTACTGGAGCAAACGGCGTCTTAGTCTCATATTTAAATTGAGAATATGACAAATGGAGCATAAGGCTGGAAGCGATGCTCGTTACGCAGCTGGTCAGAAGAGGGAACGAACCAAACAATACGTCCACATGTAGTTTTCTACATGAGCCCCAGTAACACACTGAGAACGCAGACGACTACAAATAGCTCACTGCTGTGTGTGTCTGGCCTGCAACGCGTTTCTGTAGGCGCAGATGGTGTCGCCTCTGGTACCTATAGGCCGTGTGCGTTTAATGCAGCGCTTCAGGAGGATTGTGGAGCTTTGCTCTGGAGCCTCAGTGGAATGCAGCTACAGGCCGTCTCTGCTCTGTGTGTGTGTCGGGCCAAGAAGCTTCGTTTTTATGGTCTGACTAGATCTGATCCTTTGAGCGATTCCCTCCAGTTGGTCATTGTCACACGACAGCTGCACCAAGGTCCCGTCTCTCACGCGAACACGCGCGTCAAGCAGCTTTTGGCCTCAGCGTCACAAACTTCTGCGTCTGTAGTTTTACTCATTTATCCGTTTTGGGCCCTTTTTGTTGAATACAAAGGTCAAATCGTGTCCTGGAAGCTTCGCAGCAGAAAGCTACTGAATGAATTACCCATTAATTGCAGACTCCTTTTGCTTTAAGGTGGAGCCGGTCGCTGAGTGACAGCGGGGGATGGACCGGACTAGTTCAGGCTCCTGTGGCGTCTGCTGCGCAGCTAAAATAGGTTTATAGCAGGGGCTCATTGTTCTGGTGTGTGACCCAACCAGACGTGGTTCTGCTACCTTACATCTGCAGTAAAGGGCAGAACTTGGTCACTTCACTGATCTGTTCATGTTAGCAAATGCGTTTTGTCAGTAACTGTGCTCATGAGCATTTTAACAGCGACAGGTGTGCGTCTGCGGTTTGACCCATGTTCTGGGCTTAAACGGTCTCAAGCTGCAAGTATTAATGTGTAATAATACAATCTATCAATAACGTCGAGGCACAGACGGCGGCTGAACAGCTCCAGTCACCAGCTTCCCCATGGATCCAGATCCTGGAAGATTCTGAGAACACAACAGGCCACAAAGGTCTGGTCCGGTTCCGAGTACCAGTGAAAGATTCAGAGGCAGTGAGTCCAAATCCACACAAAGACCAGTCGCAGAGGCACTAAAAGATTACGATGTGCTCAAAATCAAATCAGCGTTTTAGCTGGAAACTATCTACGATGACATTTCCACATTTCACCTGCATTTTGAAAACGGCCCATGTCACAAAGTCATTTTTCAGAGAATCAGAGCTTGCGATGCTCGAACCACAACCTTAACAACACAGACTGATACACAAATGGACATACACAGTAGTTACGGTAGTTGAGGTAACAGGAGCCGTTTCAGAGGCAGATCTGTCTCATTCTTTTCTGAAAGAGTCAAATCCATCCCCTGTGTTTTCAGTTTTGCCTCTTTCAGAGTAGACAGCTGATCTACGGTATGGAGGGAGGGTCGGGAGCCAGACAGCTGGCGGGGATGGATGGAGGCTTACAGAGAAATGTGTAGTGGCATCAGCAGCAAAGCTTTATTTATGAGACACTGCTAAACACAGATGAGTTCATGAGCTAATGAGGGTCAGAGGTGGAAGCAGCGGTGACACGGAGTCGACCTTCGGTAAATACTGGACAGTAAAAATAGCCTCGTATCCGTTTAATCCCACTGCTGATCCATCACTTCGCTTCACACAGACAAATGAAATGTACGCGTTGCTAATGTCACTCAGTGAAGGAATTATGATGCGTCACAACCGTCATCAGACCCAAAGGCAGACAGGGAAGACCACGCCGAGAGCCTTCATTTCCACCTAATGCACCAAATAGCACACGGTTGAGGTGACTTCTATTATTAGGTCCATCTTCAAGGTGATCTCTTGTTTGAAGTTCACAGAAGAACCAACGCTAACGTGTGCACAGACTCAACACAGGAGCATAACAGCAGAAAGCGAGTAAAGGGTTTAGGTCCCTGAGCTTCAGTCCTCACGTTCATCCGTCCGTCCTCTACCACCACCTCATTCAAATACACACTTCCTCCTCCGTTAAGGCTTTAATAAATGACACAATCATTAAAAGAGCTACAGAAATGGATCAACACGGCTCAAATCTTCTCACTCATCCAGGATTCAGGCCTGAAGAAACCTTCTGGACAGAGAAGGAGCAGGTCAGATCTAAACAGAACGTCTGCAAACAATAAAAATGTATTTTGCAAAAACCTTCAGCTTTTATCTGCTTCTGGGTGAAATGGATCAGTTGTGAAAAAACTAAAATAGTAACAAACACGATAGATGTAATAAGGGCAGGACAGCACGGATGAGAACGGTCAGTTTCCATAGATAGCCCACGGAGGGATGAGGCTGAGCGCTGCCATCCGGAGCACAGCAGGCCTTTTATGACCCTTCCACGGGCCCGGACCACCAACCAGCTGCAGCGACCTTCACAGCGAGGTTATAAAGTCCGGTGATGCTCTGGTAGCTCGCTCATTCTACACAAGAGCTTCCGACCAGACAACCCGGCACAGTGAGTACTCACAGAGTTCAGAGACTTCACATCACAGTTCAATCCAAATAAGACACGTTGAGAAGCTGCTCAGGTGAAATGACAGGTCTCATCATTTTCTAAGAAATTCTGTTAGATGTTCAGGACTGTGTCACTCATTACTGCATGTAGCTGTAGCTCTTTGTAGTAGTTTCTCCTGCACGAGGATGTTAAACTGGATGATGATACCAGAACCTGGTTGGGCTGGACAGAAAACCCACGTTAGCCTTCACTGCAGGAGAAATAATCTGAATGAAGAGTGGACGCGTCCGTACTTTCAGACTTTCTGTTACCTGCTCTTGATTTGCATAATCTGGCTTGTTCATCTTTGCCAAAAGTTTATTTTTAGCAATAAAAGTTTGCAGGATCACATTCATCATGAGGAGCAACGCTGCTGTGACTCTATATTTAAAGCGAGGATTTGTCCAGGCAGCGTTTGAGGGTGTGTCACACCATCAGTTCAGGCAGGGACAAAAAATAATAATAGAGGGACGCCTGCAGAGGAATCCTGCTGAGCTGAGGTGGCAGCTGCTAGCTCTGTCTGAAATCCAGAGTAAAGCGCTAAGGTAGGACGTGCGCCGATTGGCTGACATCACGGCTTTATCTGGAACCGTCAGCTTCACACAGCAAATAAAATGTCCAGCGCAGGAAAGACAGAGAAGCTTAGGTCTGTCAACGGTACGTCCCTCACAGTGACGTGAAGTGAAGACACGTCCCTGAAAACACCCACAGCCTAATTATACCCAAACAAAACCGTCCGAACTGTTTCTTTAAAGCGAACGACGGTACTGTCCAGAGCTGCCTCCTTTAGGTCCAGCTCACTGGATGGACGTCGCCAGTCAGACTTCAAGCAGATATTCTCAGAGTAGACTGGAAACACTGCGTGACGGCAAAGAACCCGTGTGTCTGTGCTCAGATGGCCCGATTCCTGGACATGGCAGAGTTTGGAGAAGCTGCTCGTTACCTCCGTCTCACCAACCTGGAGCAGTTGGCTGCGAGGGCCCAGGCTTTTGATGGTAGGTCACATGAACATGAACGCACTCAGGCCAGACAACGAGCTGCTGCACGTACGAATGCTCCTGAGACACATGTACGTGTGAAACCCTTTGTCAGGTACGAAGCGCGTGTGGATGCCTGATGACGCTGAAGCCTATTCTGAAGTGGAGGTCAGAGAGCTGAACGGAGACAAGACGACGGTGGAGACCAAAGACGGACGGGTGGGTCAGTGTAGGATGACCTTTAACCCTACGATCAGCTACTATGCGACACGGTTACAGGCCGATCGATTCTGACCTGAGGCTAAATAACAGCAGCAGTGAAGCAGGCATCTGTACTGTGAGCAACAACGAGAACCAGCCGCCTGCTGGTAACGTCAGCCTTGTGTTTTGTGTGCGTTTCAGTTTCTCATAGTGAAAGAAGACGACCTACAGCCTATGAACCCTCCTAAGTTCGACATGATGGAGGACATGGCCATGCTGACTCACCTCAATGAAGCGTCTGTGCTCTTCAACCTGAAGCGGAGATACAGCATGTGGATGATCTATGTCAGTACCTAGAACACAGCGTTCTGAACAACATCATCTTTCCTGTGTCTCACTCTGCGTCTCTGTGTCAGACCTACTCGGGTCTTTTCTGCGTGACAGTCAACCCCTACAAATGGCTGCCGGTTTACTCTGCTGACGTGGTGGCGGCTTATAAAGGGCGTCGCCGAGCAGACACGCCGCCTCACATCTACGCCATCGCCAACAACGCCTACACGGACCTGCTGCAGAGTGAGCCACCTTTGACCTCTGACCTGTGGTTTTATCTGCATAAAAGTCCGTCAAACGTTAAAGGACTGTCAGTAATTCTTGACCTGTCCAGGTCAAAGAGTCCAGTCAATCAGAGTCCTAAGAAGTGATCTTTATTTTCTGTCCTTTCTGTTCCTCCGCAGATCGTGAGAACCAGTCAATGCTCATCACGTAAGTCAGTCGAAGCAGCTTCACGGTTACAGGGCTTTTACCTGCCAGTCACTGGAATTTAGGGAAAGGGTTCATCTTTCAGAGAACGCGTGGATGGTTCAGAGTTTCCAGTGGCTTTGTTCGGCTCAGCTGTAGTTTGTCATGAATGCCTTTGTCTGTACTGTCGCTTCATCCTGTCAGTGGTGAGTCAGGTGCAGGGAAAACCGTCAACACCAAGAGGGTGATCCAGTACTTCGCCATCGTCGCTGCTCTGGGAGAAAATGTGAAAAAAGGAGTAAGTGTCAAAGAGCCTTTTTAGTAACTTTCAGTCAACGTGGTCACAAACATCACCACAGGAAAATATTGTTTGTGTCCTCGGATCCTTGAGAACATTGTCTAAGCTCTGTCTGTTTTTCCAGGGATCGTTGGAGGATCAGATCATTGAAGCGAATCCGGCCATGGAAGCGTTCGGCAACGCCAAAACCATCCGCAACGACAACTCCTCTCGCTTCGTACGTTGAGCCTCTCTGAGGAGAACGCTGGGTTCCTGTGTGGCTGGTATTAACACTCAGTCTGTTCGTCTTAGGGAAAGTTTATACGAATTCACTTTGGACCGACAGGGAAGCTGGCATCTGCTGACATCGACATCTGTGAGTAGGAAATGCTAGTCAAGCAGCACACGCTGACGTACGTTTGACGATTAAATAAAAGCCCTTTGTAGTTATTAAAATGTGTGTATTTCATCAGATCTTCTAGAAAAATCCAGAGTTGTGTTCCAGCAGCCAGGAGAGAGAAGCTACCACATATACTACCAGATCCTGTCCAATCACAAGCCGGAACTACAAGGTGACCACGCCTGTTGCTGTAGCCCATCCAATCACACCTCAGAACTACAACGTAGCCCCACCCCACACTATCACTTGTCCAATCAAACACAGCCATTAACTTGGACGAAGCTTTGAGGTTAAAATGAAGGAGTCGGAATCTGAGCTAGTTAGCTCCTAACGGGACTGACGGCAGCTGAACGTTAAGCTAATTGATTCCAACCACCGCCTGCACTACCACTGATTAAAACCTACGAAGCTGTTGTTACTGAAGTCAAGAGGAAACTATGTGATGACGGTAGAAAAAGTAAAACTGCTCAACTTGTTAACCGTTAAAGACTCATTACCGCTGATCGAGTGAGAACCACGCAGCATAAATATTGTTTTTTCCAGACATGCTGCTGGTGACGACCAACCCCTACGACTACCACTTCTGCTCCCAGGGTGTGACCAAGGTGGAAGGCATCGATGACGGCGAGGAGCTGAAGCTCACCGACGTAAGCACCGCGCACGCTAACATGTCCACAGGCCTACGGGCTCGGTGATGCTGGCGTGTTAACCTTTGACCTCTGTGGGTGCAGCACGCCATGGACACGCTGGGCTTCACTCCTGAAGAGAAGTACGGCTGCTACAAGATTGTTGGTGCCATCATGCACTTTGGGAACATGAAGTTCAAGAAGAAACAGAGAGAAGAGCAGGCCGAGGCCGACGGCACTGAAAGTGAGTTTAAAGCTAGTTACAGAATGAGATCCGTCAATCGCATTCAAACATTTAGTCCCATTAATGCCTCACATGTCAAACAACACATGCATCTGGTTGCATCCTGTTTGGTTTCACTGCCACGTTCGAGTAACAGCTGAGACCGTGTGTGCGTGTGTTCAGGTGTGGACAAAGCAGCCTACCTGATGGGAATCAGTTCTGCAGACCTGCTGAAAGGCCTGCTCAACCCCCGGGTCAAGGTTGGAAACGAGTTCATTGTGAAAGGACAGACGGTGGAACAGGTAATCAGTCCTTCAGGCGTCCGTCGGCTGAACGTCGGAACCGCCACCTAAACGGACCTTTTCTGTCCAGGTGAACTACGCAGTGGCAGCTCTGGCCAAAGCCACCTACGACCGCATGTTCAAGTGGTTGGTGAGTCGCATCAACTGCTCTCTGTACACGTCTCTGCCTCGCCAGTACTTCATCGGAGTCCTTGACATCGCTGGCTTCGAGATCTTCGAGGTACAGAAGCCAACGGACGGAAGCGTGAAATGAAGGGTTGACCCTGATCCCTCGAGCCGAAACCTTAACCGTCGCCTCATTTCTTTGCTGCAGTTTAATAACTTCGAGCAGCTGTGTATCAACTTCACCAACGAGAAGCTGCAGCAGTACTTCAACCATCACATGTTCATCCTGGAGCAGGAGGAGTACAAGACGGAGGGGATCGAGTGGACCTTCATAGACTTTGGCTTGGACCTGCAAGCCTGCATAGACCTCATAGAGAAGGTGTGTGTTTTTTCCTGCGCCGCTGATTTCCTGAATAAAACAGTGCATTTAATATAAAAATGAATAAACGCCCGTGTGTCCAGCCCATGGGTATCCTGTCCATCATGGAGGAGGAGTGCATGTTCCCCAAGGCCACGGACCACAGCTTTAAGACCAAACTCTACGACAACCATCTGGGGAAGTCCCCCAACTTCCAGCGGCCACGACCAGACAAGAAGCGCAAATACGAGACGCACTTTGAGTTGGTTCACTATGCTGGAGTGGTGGGTATCCCCTCCACTGGCTTCTTCAATATACCCTGGGAATTCAGGGAATAATGCAGTTTGGTAAAACACCAGAAATGAAGACCTAGATACCAGAGAACGAGACGCTGGCATCCTCTCTGTGTACCTGGTGCGTAGCTCGGTTTGCTTGTCTTCAGGTGCCGTATAACATCACAGGCTGGCTGGACAAGAACAGAGACCCGCTGAACGAGACGGTGGTGGCGCTGTTCCAGAAATCCTCCAACAAGCTGATGGCTGGACTGTTTGAGAACTACATCAGCTCTGAGATGGGTAACTACACCAAGAGACGCTGAACGCTGCAAACACTGAGACAAGCCTCCATGTGCTGTTTGTGCTGCTGTTTCAGCCGGCGATCCGAAGGCTGAGACCAAACACAGGAAGAGGAAAGCTGCTTCGTTCCAGACAGTTTCACAGTTACACAAGGTGAGTGAGGTGCTGGCCCAGTGACACCTGTCACTGCTCTACACAGAGGTCTGCAGCTGTTGTGTCTGTGTGGCTGCATGCAGGAGAATCTCAATAAGCTGATGGCGAACCTCCGGTCCACCCAGCCTCACTTCGTCCGCTGCATCATCCCCAACGAGTCCAAGAATCCAGGTAGAGCATCTGTACGGTGTGACTTCATGCCTTCCCCGGTTCTGGTACAACTCACAGCAGGCGGGCCGGTCTCACCGGACGCCACCACCGCAGCATAGTAACACTACACCAGCCAGGCAGAGCTTAAACGTGTTCCGTGTGCTTTCCAGGTGTGATGGATCCTTTCCTGGTCCTCCACCAGCTAAGGTGTAACGGCGTCCTTGAAGGGATCAGGATTTGCAGGAAGGGTTTTCCAAACCGTATCTTGTACGCAGAGTTCAAGCAGCGGTGGGTTCCCACCCACAAACCAAATGTCAACACGTGTCTTTCCTCCTCTAAGAACAGCTTTCAGACCTTCTCCTGTGCTTCACCTTCTCAGCTATCGCATCTTGAATCCTTCTGCGATTCCAGAGGACTCGTTTGTGGACAGCAGGAAGGCTGTGGAGAAATTGCTGGGCTCACTGGACATCGATCACACCCAGTACAAATTTGGACACACTAAGGTACAGAACCGATACTCAGAGTAAACGTAAACACGTGTGAAGCAGTGAATCAACTGGGGCTGGCTTCAGGTGTTCTTCAAAGCGGGCCTGCTGGGTCAGCTGGAGGACATGAGGGACGACCGCCTGTCTCGGATCCTCACCACTGTCCAGGCCATGTCCAGAGGGAAGCTGATGAGGATGGAACGACAGAAGATGATGCTGCAATGGTCAGTATGAGTACAACCAAACCATCAGCGCAGTCACTGGGTTCATGTGCTGTGTCGGTTGGGCAAAGCTTCAGCTCTCGCCCTCAGGGATGCTGCCATGGTGGTCCAGTTCAACCTCAGAGCGTTCTTCTCGGTGAGGACCTGGCCGTGGATGATGTTGTTCTATAAGCTCCGCCCCCTGCTCCGAAGCGCCCAGGTGGAGAAGGAACTGGCCGCGCTGACTGAAGACTTTAGCAAATTAAAAGAGGCCTTTGGCAGGTGTGTCCCTCTGCCGACCTGTCGACCTGTGTGTGTGTCCTCTATGTTTTAGTAACGTTCCGTCCTCAGGTCGGAGGTAAAGCGCGTGGAAGCAGAGAAGCGGCAGGTGGTTTTGGTTCAGGAGAAGAATGACCTGACGCTGCAGCTCCAAGCTGTAAGTCACACTGAGTCATATGGCTCATGTGAGCTGTAGCTCCGGTGGAAACTGCTTCAACTTTATCTACTGCCCCTTTTCAATCGCGCAGGAGCAGGACAACCTGACGGATGCAGAGGACCGCTGCAACCAACTGATCCAGTCCAAAATCTCTCTCGAGTCGAAGCTGAAGGAGATGCAGGAGCGTCTGGAGGATGAAGAGGAGGTGAGCGCCACCCTGACGTCCAAGAAACGACAGCTGGAGGACGAAGTGCTGTCACTGAAGAGAGACGTGGACGACCTGGAGATGACCCTGGCCAAAGTGGAGAAAGACAGACACGGAGTGGAGAACAAGGTGCGTCAACGGCCGAGCCGTCGCTGCCGCGCTGCCGCGCTGTCGCTGACACGCTGTGGTTTCCGTGCAGGTGAAGAACCTTTCGCAGGAGATGTGTGTTCTGGATGAGTCCATAGCGTCTCTCAACAGAGAGAAGGCGGCTCTGCAGGAAGCTCACCAGCAGGCTCTGAATGACCTTCAGGCTCAGGAGGACAAGGTCAACATGTTGGCCAAGGCCAAGGCTCGACTCGAGCAGCAAGTCGACAACGTACGCAAAGACTTCATGCATGTCTGAAATTACCCAGCTGCCTGAGGAGACTGTTAAGTCTGTAGTGTGTGACAGTGATGATCTCATACTAGTCAATACAGGAGAACAGGCTCCTGGATTTGAGTCATTGTGTTGGTGGATGGTTAGAACGATGTTTCTCCCTCCTCCCTGCAGGTGGAAGGTTCTCTGGAGCAGGAGAAGAAGGTGCGGATGGATCTGGAACGAACTAAGCGGAAGCTCGAGGGGGATCTGAAGCTGTCTGTGGACTCAGTGAGGGACTTGGAGAACCAGAAGGAAGACCTGGAGGAAAGACTGAAAAAGTAGGACAACAGGCGGAGCTAGATGTTGTGATTGACGTGTAAATATATATATTTCCAACCTGGGCCCAGCCACGATGGCTTCCTGCTCTGGTTTAACTGTGTCTCACACTTCCCTGAAGGAAAGACTACGAGCTGGGTCAGCTTCAGTCCAAAATGGAGGATGAGCAGAGTTTGGTTCTCCAGCTTCAGAAGAAGATCAAAGAGCTTCAGGTTGGTCCAACTCAGCTCTGTGATCTTTCTCTCTGTCACTTCTGCTGCTACAGTTCGCTTTCACTCAATCAGACTCGTATCGAGGAGCTGGAGGAGGCGCTGGATGCGGAGCGGGCGTGGCGCTCCAAAGCCGAGCGCCAGAGGAACGACGTTGCCAAAGAGCTGGAGGAGCTGGGAGAGAAACTGGAGGAGGCTGGAGGAGCCTCTGCTGCTCAGATCGCTTTGAACAGGTCAGACCTAGTTGGTCTGAAGTCATGTGTGAGCTGCAGGAGTTCAGATGCCATGTGACCATTAACCCGTCTTCACGTCAAACAGGAAGCGGGAGGCAGAGTTCCTGAAGATGCGACGGGAGCTGGAGGAGGTTGGGCTTCACCACGAGGCGACGGCCGTCGCTCTGAGGAAGAAGCACTCGGACACGGTGGCAGAGCTCAGTGAGCAGATCGACGCCCTGCAAAGGGCCAAACAGAAACTGGAGAAGGAGAAGGTGGAGTTCCGGCTGGAAGCTGACGACCTGGCTGCTAACGTGGAGCAGCTGTCTAGAAACAAGGTGACGAAACGCAAACGCACATGGCGTCTGATGCCAAACGCCTGAGCAACGCGTCAGAGCCCAAGTGCAACCGTTACACAGGTCACTGTGTGTTAGTTGGCGCTTTAACAATCTAGATATGAAACATTAGACCCTGACGCCAGGGGAGAAACTTCACCGCAACTCCAGTGGTTCCATCTCGCCCACGTGTCATGTACATCTGTGTGCGTCTGTGTGCGTCTGTGTGCAGGGAGGTGTGGAGAAGATGTGCAGAGTTTATGAAGACCAGCTAACTGAGAGCAGGAGCAAAGTGGAAGAGCTGCAGAGACAACTGACGGAAGTCTCAGCTCAGAAAGCACGAGCAGCCGCAGAGACAGGTACAGACTCACACACTGACTCACACACTGACTCACTGACTCACTCACAGATTCACACACTGACTCACACACTGACTCACTGACTCACTCACAGATTCACACACTGACTCACACACTGACTCACTGACTCACTCACAGATTCACACACTCAAACACTGACTCACACACTGACTCACTGACTCACACACTGACTCACTCACAGATTCACACACTGACTCACACACTGACTCACTGACTCACACACTGACTCACTGACTCACTCACAGATTCACTCACTGACTCACACACTGACTGACTCACAAACTCACACACTGACTCACTGACTCACACACTGACTCACAAACTCACACACTGACTCACTGACTCACACACTGACTCACTCACAGATTCACACACTGACTCACACACTCAAACACTGACTCACTCACAGATTCACACACTCAAACACTGACTCACTCACTGACTCACACAGTGTCCAACAGGAACGTTAGTCAGATACGATCTTGGGCTGAGTCAGAATCCAGGTCTGAATGAATGAGAAAACAAATCTACACAATTTCTTCGAATTGCACTTAAGATGCGACTCTCGCTGTGGTTCCTCTGCAGCCGAGTTCAGCCGCCGCGTGGAGGAGCGGGACGCCATGATTGGTCAGCTTCAGCGCTCCAGGGCAGGAGTTTGCCAGAACTTTGAGGATTTGAAGAAGCAGGTGGAGGAGGAGAGCAAAGTAAGTGACGGTTTGCATCTCTGCTGCCTGGACCAGGTGTCTGGGATTAAGGTAAATTCCCTACTTTCCAGGCTCGCGTGGCGCTGGCTCACGCGGTGCAGGCGTCTCGTCACGACTGCAGCCTGCTCAGAGAGCAGCTGGAGGAGGAGCAGGAGGCCAAGGCTGAACTGCAGAGGGCGCTGTCCAAGGCCAACGGCCTCGTGCTCCAGTGGAGAGCGAAGTACGAGACCGACGCCGTGCTCAGAATAGAGGAGCTGGAGGAGGCAAAGTAAGCCCACGACCTCTGACATCTCAGCCCTTTGTTGCCACAATTATTAATTGTGAAATCATGTCCTTTTCTTACTGAAAATTGTGTCTTTGGAGCCTTGTGGCTCAGTTACAGTTGGAGGTAGTTGGGTTTTTCGTCCTCCTGTCTTTGCTAAGCTCACAAGAGCAGCGCCTCTTCTTCAGACACCTGGTCTGGTCCATCCCAGCAAAATATGAGAGAACGCGACGCATCCTCCAACTGCTCTGAATAAACCTCTGTAGCGTTTATGCCGGATTTGCTTGTGCTTTTGGTTTGAAGGAAGAAGCTGGTCGTCAAACTGCAGACAGTTGAAGAAGCTGTGGAGGCATCTCAGGCCAAATGTTCCTCACTGGACAAAACCAAGCAGCGTCTGCAGACAGAGATCGAGGACCTGACAGTTGAACTGGAGCGGTCCAACGCTGCTGCTCTGGCTCTGGACAAGAAGCAACGCAACTTTGACAAGGTCAGAAAAGAACAGAACCGAAGGTGGAGGACATAAAACATTTGTGTGTCCCTTCAAACCCTTTCCGTGTGTGATGCAGTTGCTGAGTGACTGGAAACTCCGGTTTGAGGAGAGTCAGACGGAGCTGGAGGCGTCACAGAAAGAGTTTCGCAGTCTGAGCACAGAGCTCTTCAAACTGAAGAACTGCTACGAGGAAGCTCTGGATCATCTGGAGACAGTGAAACGAGAAAATAAAAACCTCCAAGGTTTGCAAACGAACAAAGGCCTTAATAGACTTTGTCTCACTTTCAGAATTTACAAAATGTGTTGATGTACAACAATGTACTGAAAAAACAGATGAAATGAGCCTGTTTGTTAATGAGCTTCCTGTGGTGCTGCAGCAGAAAGCCTGAGTGTAACATTCTGCTTGGTTGGCTGTGATGTCCAGAGGAGATCCTGGACCTGACGGATCAGATCAGTCAGGGAGGGAAGGCCATCTACGAGCTGGAGAGGATGAAGAAGGTCCTGGACGTGGAGAAGAGTGACATCAGAGCAGCTCTGGAGGAAGCAGAGGTAACACGACCTGCTGTTCGCGGTCGACTCTCTGCCGAATGAACGCGTAACCGTCTGTCCCAACCAGGGAACGCTGGAGCACGAGGAGAGCAAGACGCTGAGATTCCAGATGGAGCTGCAGCAGATTCGCGCTGAGATCGAGCGCAAGATGGCAGAGAAGGATGAAGAGCTCGACAACCTCAGGTATCACGTTCATAAACAACAGAGGGACCAGTGTGACGCCGCCGTGTATTTTCTGGATCAGTGATACCAGTGCTGTCCACCAGGCGGAGTCACCAACGCTCCATGGAGACCTTGCAGGCAAATTTGGAGGCAGAAGTTCGTAGTCGCACTGAGGCCGTTCGTCTGAGGAAGAAGATGGAGTCCGACCTTAACGAGATGGAGGTGCAGCTGGCGCAAGCTAACAGACAGGCGCTGGAGAGCCAGAGGATTATCAGACACCTGCAGACACAGGTAGCTGCACGTCTCCGTGTCCAGAGTAGAAATACACAACATGCACACATGCTTCCGACTGTGCGTCCCAGGTCAAAGAGCAGCAGGTGGAGCTGGACGATAAGGTGCAGTTGACCAATCAGGCTAAAGAGCAGATCGTGCTGTTGGAGCGTCGCTGCACTCTGATGGCGGCTGAGGAGGAGGAGCTGCGTGGGATCCTGGAACAGAGCGACCGGGCTCGAAAGATGGCCGAGCACGAGCTGGTAGAGGCCGTTGAGAGAGTGAACCTGCTCACCGCTCAGGTACAGACACACACAGCTCACGAACTGCCCAAAACACCCAAAGCTGAACGGCCGCGTGATTATTGAGTCAGTGAAGAAATAATGAGGCGACTGACTAACTGAAGGGGTTAGACTGTTGAGGCTGAGTAGCGGTGACTGCCTGCCTGTCTCCGGCTGCAGAACGCAGGTCTGGTGACTCAGAAGAGGAAGCTGGAGGCCGACCTGTCTCTGCTGACAGGAGAAGTGGACGAGGCCCAGCAGGAGAGCCGCGTTGCCGAGGACAAGGCCAAGAAGGCCGTCACCGACGTCAGTTCAACCAGTTCAACTTCAAGTTAGGGGAACGTTTTTCAGTGGCACAGATCCAACGAGCTGATGTCGTGTCTTCTGTATGTACAGGCAGCTACGATGGCAGAGGAGCTGAAGAAAGAGCAGGACAGCAGCACCATGTTGGAGCGAATGAAGAAGAACATGGAGTCTACCGTTAAAGGTGCACTGGACAAGAATCCTGAACGTGTTTGCTCACTGTTCCAGACGAGTTTGTGTGGATGCAGCATTGACAGTGTTGGTGTCTCTGGCAGAGCTGCAGGTCAAACTGGATGAGACGGAGCAGATGGCCCTGAAGGGAGGAAAGAAACAGCTTCACAAACTGGAGACGAGAGTGAGTGACGGCTGCTAAGTCTCAGACAGAGACGGATGTACATCTGGGCTAGACGCCGCTCCCATCCGTCCTCTGGCGCCTCGGTCTTGATTCCCGTTGTCTCTCGTGTCTAACGGTTCTGCCAGACGCGCTGTGACAGCTGTGCTGCTGTGTGTGCAGGTGAGGGAGCTGCAGACGGAGCTGATAGTAGAGCAGAAGAAGAGCGAGGAGTATCACAAAGGAGTGCGCCGCTACGAGAGAAGAGTCAAAGAGCTCACGTGCCAGGTGTGTCCCTGCACAGACGCCCCAGAAGCCTGGTTTTCTCTCATGTACGTCCTGTTTCTGATTGGTTCTACTATTGTTAGTCAGAGGAAGACAGGAAGACTCTGCTGAGGATGCAGGATCTGATCGATAAGCTTCAGACCAAAGTCAAGAGCTACAAAAGACAAGCCGAGAACGCGGTGAGTCCTGTTCCCGTCGGATTAAAAACTGAGGACGTGGTCTGTTACACGTCCCTCTGCTTGTCCACCAGGAGGAGCAGGTGAGCTGCAGCACGGTGCGGTTCAGGAAAATCCAACACGAGCTGGACGATGCAGAGGAGAGAGCAGACATCGCTGAGACAACCGCCAACAAGCTGCGGATTCGAACCCGCGAACAAACCAAGAAGGTGGCCGTGGTGAGTCCCGTCCTCAGCAGCTTAACCGTAGCTCACAGAAAACACCTGAACCCTGATCCACGCTCTGCTTCTCTGCAGATCGCAGACTGAACCTTCACTCCCCGTCAGGCGTTTGCGTGATTTGTTGGATTGCTGTGTATTTTGCCCTACGGGTCCATCATGTGTAGTCGTGGCTGGACGTGTGTCACTGCTGTGAAGCTTTGTGAACGAGTTTGAAACTGGTTTGTACAATAAGTGTTGAAGGCGAGTATGTAGAGCTGCTCCCAGCGGTGAGTTGAGCTGAGCCTCGTGTGTTTGTGACAGCAGATACTGGTCATTTATTCTTCTGAAAACATTATGGCTTTATTTTAGATTTGATTACTTGTCCTTCGCTCCCTGAGAATAGGTGAAACAAGATGCTTCTCACTGGGCTGTGGCTACGTCCTGGATGTGTTTGGGTGACCTACTACTAAACATGCTGGTTATTAAAAGGTGGATGCAGGGGTTAGGAAGCGAGGCGACGAAGAAAGACAAAGACTGCAGAACAGGAAGTATCGTCGGCTCGTGTCGACCTGTAAAGGCTTAACGTGGCTTAATGTGTGTGCTGCGTGAACACGGTTCTGGCCTTCGTAGCTCCATGCAGCTTGTCTCCATCTGTCCTGGCTTCAGCCTCTGATTATAGATCGACCGCTACGACTGGATCAGTGATCAGTCCAGAACCAACACCAACGTGAATCTGAGGAGCTGGTGGAGACTAAAGCCGGACTAGAAGGAGTTTTACATCATCAGAGGAACGACACGATGCTGGAACTACGACAAAGGAGTCGGACCTAAAGCAGAGTTAATCCCTCTCCGAGTGTGTTTGATCTCATTATTGATGTGCAGGGTTTTCTCTAATACGAATAAATACCTTGGTGTTAAGTCCTTTGAATTCATCACCTCAAACACAACTTTCATTTTTTCCAACATGTGCTGTAACTGCATCAGTCCAACCAGGAAGCTTCAGTCCCGTGTCGTCATTCATTTCACGACCACCTGTGGTAAAGCTGCTCTGACCAGCACGTCGCTACAACGGAGCATTTCAGCTTCACATACAAACACCGCTTAGCGAAATGGACATTTTCATTCAACACTTTATTCACCAACTAAAACCAATCACTGTTTCCACAGGTCAGTGGGCGACTGTACAGGTGTGTTAGATCAGCATCACATTCATCCCTCTGTGCTCAGCAGTTTGTCCTTCAGTGTGTGTTGGACCAGTCTCAGCTGGTTCAGGTTTCCCATCTTTAGAAAACACCAAAACATTTACAAATACATTCAAACACGAGCAGGTTTTTCCTACATAGTTGTTAGACAGCAAATAGCACCGCAGAGCGAATACACGGGGTTAAACGTCTAAAGACCTCAAACACTTTTACACTGTTGGAAACACAAATGTTGGTGATGTTCTGCCTGAGGAGGGACGTCTGAGGTCCTGAAATAAAGATGGATTCTGTCTTTGTAGCTGGAACAAACACGAGCGACGCAGAGACGACAAAAGAGAAAACGTCCTTAAGCTCGCGTCTCCGCTGACCTAACGACAATATCCACAACCAGCGCTGACATCCCTCCCACGTCTACTCAAGTGGTTTAAATTACAAATGGTAAATTAAATCAACCAGTTCCGTCACTGGCATCTCTAAAAAACTACTTTTCAGGATTTAACTTTCGTCAAAGGTGATGATGACAAACAAAACTGTAGTGACCACAAAGAAGAGAATGTTTGTCTCCTCTAACGCAACAAGGCGGACGAGCCGTTTCTGCTGAAAAGCATGATGGGAGATGTAGGAAATCCCAAACCCTGTGAAATGACAACAGTGTGAAAGTATCTGAGGGACAACACTGATCAAACTAATGTTGCTTTACGTTTCATCATTTTAAGGAGGAAGCGTTTCATAAAGGGTGAATTCAGCATCAGATCAGCAGGCAGAGATCATCGAAAACAGATCTGTGCCACAATGTAAACCTTAAATCCTTCCTCACCTTTGTGCAACTCTAGTCATATTTAAGAGATAAGACTTTATTTATCCCGCAGTGGGGAAATTCCTATAGTTTATCTATATTTTTACATGAAGTTACATTTTTGTAAGATTCTTCTGATTTAGAAATATTTCTGACCAGTACTTTGATTTGGGCAACAGGGAAAATGGACCTGGGCTAAAAATCATCTCTGACTAAACTGCAACCAGAAATAAGTTTCACACAAGAGTCTGGAGTCGAATCTGTTGACTGCTGCAGTTACGCAAAAAGCAACGTTTAGTCAGAAGGTGATGAGCCGTTGACGGTTGACTATGGTCTTAATAGAACTTGATATGATGGTTCGGGTCACAGAACCAGCTCGTGACTGGATGAGGTCTTCATCTCCGTTTACTGGCTCATCACACGTAAAGGTTTCAGGCTTTTCCTGTTTGTTCTCTCTCCTCTGTTGTTTTGTGATGTCACAGCATTTGTCTGCGTCCGTCTCGGTCTGAGTTAAGCAACAGCAAAGAACATGGAGGACGGTTCCTTTAATGTCTACAGATGGTTAGAAAGACTACATATGAACATGTCAAACAAATATGGCTGCTGGGAGGTCACTGGAGGAGGAGGAGGAGGAGGAGGAGGCCGTTCGGCATAATTAAAACAAGGAGCTTTTCTGTGGTTTTAAGGGAGATTCCAGCCGGACGTGACCCGAGAAGAGCCTGGAAGGTCATGACAATAAAGGCCAAACCAATCGACGGATGCGTTTCTGGTGCCCGCTCCTCCTCCTCCTCGTCTCCACCATCCTCTCCTCCGAGGATCTGAGGAGCAGCTGATGAAGACGTGTCGAGTGTTTTGTCCCTGAGGTGGGGGCGTGGTCGGCGGCGTGGGCGGATCGCTCGACAACCACGCCCTACTCCTTCAGGCTGCTGTGGGCGGGGTCAGGAGCCTGCATCACCCAATCAGGACGCCTATCCCTTCCAGCCGTCCCAGATCGGACCTCTGCACGCAAACCCAGACAGATGGAGTTTTAGGGTAAAGGCTGTGTGACCTCGGCCAAAACGCTGCAACGCAAAGTTTTACTCTTGCAGCAAATGCAGTGGAACAAACAAACATGTAACCATAGCAACCACAAAGATGGAGGCAGGCATGCAGACAGACCAGCAGACAGACAGGTACAGGATTAATCCTGTGTGCAGGCTCAATGATCTACAGAGAAGCAGGACTCACAGGGTTCGAGATGATGCAGGCTTCCTGACTTTCGGCCACTTCCTTCTCTCAAACACCCTGTTGCAACAGACACACTGCGTTACGCACTAACACTCTCTCACTGTGCGCGTCCATCACCAGCAGCCCTCAGCTCGTTCAGGGAATCATGCAAGAAGGAACCGTGTGCTCGTTTACCTGTAGTCGTCGAAGCTGCCGTGTTCCCGCCCTCCTGCTGAACACAGACTCGGATCGGTTAGCGATTTGTTTTTGCTGCCAGTCAACACCTCAGACCTACGTACGTGTCAGTGTGTGCGTCATACCCAGCTCCACTGAGCGCGTGCGTGGATTGCACTGCTTGTGTCCCTTGCAGCCTCTGAGCTCCATCAGCTGAACGTGAAGCTGGTTGAGAACCACCCGATCTAAAGAGCTGACGGCGTTTATGAGCTGCAGACACAGAGAGAAGCATGAGCTACGTGGAGAACCTGAATCAGACATTTGTAAACACAGAGCAAACTGTTGAGGAGGAGGCTGCTGCACCAAAGTAAGACATGACAGAGAAATAAATGGACAAATAAATAAACCACAGCACTGCTTTAAAGAATAAATATGAAGTTTCCAGACAACCAGTCACCTGGTACGGGTCCGTGTTGAGGTCGAAGTACTCCAGGAAGCCAGTGGCAAACTCACAGAACAGGAAGTTGTGGGTCTCGTTGATGGTCCTCATGCACCAGTATGTGTTGTTGTTGGCGCTGGTGCAGGCGCAGAACGGACCCACTGCGACACACACAGCCGAGCGGTTAGACGTCACACAGCGCAGCAGCACATGACACGCGTCGGGTTAACACTCATCTGTGGTGTGTGCAGGTGTGTCGTACGTGTCCAGTAAGGCGCCGTGTGCCAGTGTTGGTTGTCATGTGTGAAGCAGGTGAGGCCGGGCATCGAACATGTGTCGTTGTTCTTGATCCTCTTGATCAGCTTCCTCATCTTCTTCCTCCTCTTCTGCTCCTTCAGAAGCCACGCCTTCTTGTCTCGAGCCCCGCCCTTCCTGTAAACGCACACATTCATTCGTGCGGCTCAGTCACAGGAGTCAATGTTCTCAGCATGTTTACGGGGTGTCACTCCCACCTGAAGGGATGCAGACCGTCTCCTCTCAACCGCAG
The DNA here is from genome assembly GCA_030770545.1 of Macropodus opercularis. NCBI lineage: Eukaryota > Metazoa > Chordata > Actinopteri > Anabantiformes > Osphronemidae > Macropodus > Macropodus opercularis. Next base: position 17,475,040 of record CM061095.1, read on the forward strand.
TTTATTCTTCAGTTTGGACTTGTACCTGAAAAAAGTGCAGAACACCAGGTGTAAGCGCTGGACTCTGGTTCTGGTACCATGCTGAGCTGTGTGTTACTGTACTTACAGGTATTTGTTACAGTCACACTCAAAGGGACGAGCCTTCTTCAGATGACCTCTGACATCCCTCAGGTTCTTTATCTTCGTCTGCAGCGTCTCAATCTGAGCAGAAGAGAAACAGTTCAGTGACGGGAACCCGGGTCGTTAGGCACCGGGTCGGTCGTGGTGCGTTACCTCGTGGTCGATGTGGAGCTTGTGGTCCTTCCAGGCCTGCAGAGACTGATACACTCCTGTATCACACTTCACTGTGGCGTTAGACAGAATGGAACATCTGCAGAAACGGCAGCAACAAGTTAATGTTGCCGTGCTCCGCCCACCGTCCATCAGCGTTAATACTCAGTTCAGTCTCCATTACCTGTGTGTGACTTTGATGGAGGTGGGCGGGGCCACGGCGCTGGGAACGCCTCCCATGCCGCTGAACTCGTCCTCGGACTCGTCTGGTCTGCTCACCAGGCTCTGGTTTCCAGGGTAACCGTTCAGCATGGATACGGAGCGGCTGAAGCGATTTCTGGAGTAACTCTTCAGGGCTTTGAACTCTGAGCAGCACACAATGAAAAACGAGTGAAAGACCCCCCACCTGAGCGCTGCCTACCCTGTGAGTTAAACGCTGCTACACAGACTCACTGAGACTGAACCTAAACGATCTAGTGATGCAGGTCTGAGCTCACACACTAGAGGTCAGCAAACAGCAGCGTAGGAGCCTCTGCAGCAAGCAGCTGTGAAACATACGACACCCAGGTGAACCAGACTCACTCTTCTTGGAGAAGAAAGGCCTCTTGTTGAATGGCCGCAGCTTCAGAGGCCGGAGGCCGCGGGGGTCACAGTCGCAGGCGCCCGGCACGCGGCTGTACAGCTGGGACTTGATGCTGATCGGATGCTGGCGACCAGAGACGTCCCTCTGGAGGTTCTGTGCTGCTCCTCCTTCGTTCTTACATTTGTGGAGGCGTAGTTTTCCTGCGGCGTCCTCAACACACTGCCACTTCTACACAGAGAGACAATCCAAGTTCAACTGTCTGCCCAAAACTGCACCAACATTCAAACAATCGAAGGTTCTCAGTCTGGCTCCTCGTCTAACCACTGAACAGAAAAGCTTCTGCTGAGCAGAGAGAGGATTCTGCTGAGAGAACAGTTCCCCCGAAGCAAAAACCTACAGGAACAAGAAATCGCAGTGAAATCAAAGACGCTAAGGTCGCAGCAAATCCCGTCATGAGCTTTGTTACTGATGCAGTTTCCGCCAGTGTGAGTTGGTACAAGAACAACAGAGCAAAGCTGCGTCCAGCCTTCCTTCGTCTCTGATCACTGTGTAACTCTGCAGCTGTTTATTAGTTTCTACTGTTACACTCCAAGTTATTAAAGACTGACAAACGTCTGAACGGGTAATTACACACACAGGCTGTTTATCAGAGCAGCAGCCGCACACTGTCGCTACGAGACTAATCAACTGGCTGAGGGGGTTTTTCAACAAGTGTAATTAACCTCAAACAAGCGTGAACACACACACAGGGAACAGTTTGTGTTGTGCCCTTAACGTCTGTTGGGTCCATTGTGTTCATTGCTGCTGTTGTTGCATCTGCAGACATCTGGTTTTCATCTCTCTCACTGCTCGACTCGGCTTCTTCTTTCAACTCTGGCTTTGTTTATTGAAGCAGCGTTCGTCTGTGTCGTGCTTCCTGCTAAGCTCACTGATCTGACTTCATACTGAGGTTAAACTCCAACAGCAAATCTGGTTCATCATGCAATCAGACATCAGGACTAAAACACAGGTGAAGTGGCGTAAAGTCACAGTAAACAGTACATAGAGGTTATGGGACTGGACCCGACCTGTCCCGTCTGCTGACAGGGCGTCTGGTACTCATCTCTCTGACACAGGTCCTTAACTCGCTGGTGTTTGGGCAGGAAGTTCTCCTCCTGCGACACTTCCTTCCCGTCAACGCGCTGGTGCAGCAGCTTCCTGTTAACAAACAAAGTGGTCTGAGATCAGATTGGACCAGATTCACACCCTCTGGTTTCTAAAGGGACGCTGGAAGTCACCAGGTGTTTACATGGTGGTACCACAATGATGCAGGTGGTTCAGGTAAGAAGCTCTGACCATCCAAGATATTCTTCCAGAGACGCATCCTTAACTCAGTATTTTCCACCATAGTTTGTAAGCTGCTAATAATTGTTATTGTGTTGTTAACGTGTTGACCTGCGTCCTGCATTTACCCTCTCTCCACCAGAAACGAGTCTCTCCACACCTTCGGCTTCCTATTGACTTGGAACCTGAAGAAGAAGAAAACAGCAGAGTTCAGCCTTTGTTCTTATTGTTGCCTTCCTTGTGTCTAACATCACAGGAAAAGGAGCCGCTCAGCGAAGCAGCTGCTAAATGTGCAGCGCTGATGTTATTTCCAACTATTAAAGTTGTGAGTGGTGTTCGCGGCTCCTCCTCACATTCATATTCTATTCTAACACGCTCCATCTGGATTCTGTTCTGGGATTTGTTACTGTAACTTTCAGGAACCATGCTGTGATTTTGAAACGTAGCCGTTGATGCACCAAACTCAGCCAGGTTTAACGATTTAATGTCCAGCCAGGATGAAGCAGGAAGTGATGCTGCTCAGGTTTGTGTGTCTGCTTCACTTCAAACTCAACAGCAGAAAAGTGTGAGGACGCATGCAGCAGCATCCGAAACAAATTACTGCACGTTTTTCCTTTCACTTCCGTGATCGAGCAAAATCCCAAACGTTTGCTCACAGTTTTACGATCTGTCTGCCTGATCATACGTTGATGCTGCCTGTAGCTGTGTCCTCTCGTCTCTGGTCCTGCTGGAGGATGTTTGAACCAGTTCTACACGTGTACCACACGCTTTAGGTTCAGGGCCTGCCCAGAGGAGGGCGGCGTAAAGACACAGAGCTTATTTTGGACCATGAGACCAACACATGTCTGATGCTGAAAAGCCGAGTCCTCGTTTTGTTGTTCCAGGATCTCATTACTCCACAGTGTGTGTGCGTGTGTGTGTGTGTACCTGTTGACAGGCTTGTCGGTGTCCAGTAGAGTCATTATCGACTTCCCGTCCATGTCTGGAGGAGTGTCGAGGCCGGCGATGTCCAGGATGGTTGGTGCCAGGTCGATGTTCAGGACCATGTGAGGGTTACTGCCACACACACACACACACACACACACAGCGGGTTAGAGCAGTGTGTGTCTGATCTGCGTGGCTAACACAGGAATGAAACCCTGCCCACAAAAGCTGCCAGGAAAATGATTTATTGTGAACGCTGGCTGTTAAATGTTTAATATTGTGATCAGGTGAGCAGCGTAGGAAAGGCAGCACAGCCTCTGTGAACCCATGATCCCCGTGGTGACCAACACACACTTGTTAAGTTTGCAGGAAGACGACAGGGCCTGAGTTATTGTTTCACCACAACCAGTTCAGCTGCTGCTGCTGGACTGAGTCCACTCGTCTACAACTAAGGAAGATCTGATCTGCTTACATGCTGCCTTGCTCCACGTTGGGCCCTCTGATGTAAAACGGGACTCGGATGTCAAACTCGTACGGCATAGATTTACCTGGAGCACAAACACACAAGGTCATGTCAGGAAATGACCATGTACAGAAAATATCAGCACCCAACAGCAACGCAGCTCGACACCGTGAGAGAAGGACCCACGGGGCCACAAAGGAAGTTTGCTTCAGTTTGACGTTTCTCACCTTTAACGAGGCCGAACTGTCCGATGTGGTAGCCGTGATCGGACGTGTAGATGATGTAGGTGTTCTCCAGCTCCCCCGTCTCCACTAGCATGTTGTACAGCTGAGACACACAAACAGATTATATAGATACTACAGGTTCCTGGAAGTGACGCGACGGACGGCTCCACGCTGCGTGTCTGTGCGGGTTCTGGGTTCTCTACCTTCTCCATGCTGTCGTCCACCGACAGCAGCGTCTGCAGCCGTTTCCTCTGCAGCACGTTGGTGAACTCCATGTGGATGGGCTTCATGGGGCCGGTGTAGCGCATGATCCAGTGCTTGTCTGGGTTGGGAGCGTAGTTATAGCTGGGAGTGCTGGGGAGGCAGAGGAGGCAGAGGAGGCAGAGGAGGCAGGACGTCTCAAACAGCCGAACGTGGTGGTGCTCTTTACTTCACTTCTGCTCTTTTGCTTGAATAAATGCACTTAGTAAAACACAACAAAGCCACAGAATTCATAAACCAGAGGAAATGTGACTTCGTGAAAAGCGTGAGGTTCGGCCTGTGTGACGACCGGAGACGCTGCTGTTCATTCATCAGCCAACTCATTTACTCGTCTCCTCGCTTCCTCTCTGTTCGGCACCTACATAATTACATTTCTGTGTTGGGACAGAAATAACTAACTGCGCGACTCTGGGCAGCTGGAAACATCTGCACGTGCTTCACACTGGAAACATGAGGATGAACTCATTTGACCTGCCAGCGTCTGTGTGCAGACGTTGATGTGCTACCTGCAGAGCGCCGCCCCTCACGCCCCAGCTACAGCGTCTGAGAGAATTAGCAGCGTGGCAACTAAATAAATTCATCATTTGTTCCTTTGAGCTACAGACAAAACACTGAGCTGGACCCTGGTCTCTCACAGCTCTGCGAACTACCAGAGAGAATCATCGTCAGGCTCTTATGTTAAATGCAAAGGCTCCGAGCATAATATAAATAAACAGCTTCATGCGTCTTTACGTTGACAGCGAGAGGAGAAAGTTTATCGTCATTCAGCTTTGCTTTAGAATATTAAACCATAAACCACCACCTCCAACCCTGCTCAGTACAGATATTCACCAGATATTCAACTGATCTGATCGCAAATCTGTTTATTTTGCTGAGTGAAAGTCGTAACATCTGTATCTTAGTTTTTAACTTCACTGTCGTCCGCGTAGCTTTAAACTGGAGCAGCACAGTTTCTATGACGCGCCGCCACCACACGTTGTTGTTCTCCTCAGAGGAAGGATTACTGTGTGTTTTTGTGTCACCGAACAGAAAAAACGCCTGGTGAGCTTTAAATGGGATTTAAATGGTCTCCTGACGTCGCCTCGACTGGAGCAATAAAATGTTTGTTATTGTTTGTCTGTCAGCTCCCAGGATGTCGGAGATATTAAAACTGGTATTTAACACACACGCATTAGGAGGATTGTGTGGTTTTAGTCATGTTGCTTCAGGATTTGTCCTGCTCCATTGTTCGGCTGGATCACAGCCGCTTACGCCTATTGTGTGTGTGTGTGTGCGCTGAGACCTACATGTGCTGCGATGCGTTGGGGAAGGCAGTGCTGTACTGCGGCGCTGAGTCCTCAGGTCCGTGTGGCGCTGCATGGCTTAGAACCATCAGAACCGGCCGGTGAGGATAAATCCGTTTAGATGCGTGGAAATACCGGACGGCCTCGGCCGTGATCAGGTCGGTCAGGTAGTCCTGGATCACACAGACAACGTTTCTAACACGAGCAGCCTGCATCGATGCTGGTTCTAATTGTTTCTTTGGATTTGAACACAGATGACTCTTTGTAAAACATGGAGCACAATCAGGTACAGTAAGCAGCACGCGCTCAGCCTGTTCTCCAGATGTGGAGCAGCTGTCAGGCGCGTGTTGCGGGTCCTTGCCTGTGGGTACTGTGCTCCGTGCTTCTCTCTGACTCCGTTGCGACTCAGCGTGTAGTTGTAGAAGCGGCTGTTCTTCACCAGGCCGAGCCACTCCCTCCAGCCGGCGGGGATGTAGGTGCCGTTGTACTCGTTCAGGTACTTCCCGAAGAACGCTACGGACGCACACACACACACAGCAGTTATGACTTCAAGTGAAAGCGTGAAAGCTGCTGTCGTCCTCCTGGGAGCCGTTGAGCCGCTGGAAATAAAGCAGCTGTTTGAATGTGATATTCACAGAGTCAGGTCCGGAGAAACACGCTACGGACGCACACACACACACACACAGCAGTTATGACTTCGCCCTGCAAGCTGCACAGGCCCACCTAGAGAACGCTTCCCGTACCTGTCCTGTACCCAGTGTTGTTGAGGTAGACTCCAAAGGTCCGAGGTTCGTGCTGCCGTTGCCATGACAACGAGGAGCAGTTCTCATTGTTGGTGTAGGTGTTGTGGTTGTGGACATACCTGGAGGAAGAAGTGAAACATCAGCGACCTGAGCTGCGGCTGATTTTCCAGCTGTGCGACCTGCAGGCGTGACTTACTTCCCAGTGAGCATGCTCGAACGCGACGGGCAGCACATGGGCGTGGTCACGAAGGCGTTGGAGAATGAGGTGCCGCCCTCCTCCATGATGCGACGAGTCTTATTCATCGCCTGCATCGAACCTACAGCAGTCGCACAGTTAGTGAGCTGGAAAATGAGACAAATGGCTGCAGTTCGTGTATGAGAGCTGTCATTTTACGGATTTTGTCTGCAGCAGTAAGTTAAATGATTCTAACAGCACTGATGTTAGGCTGACGTCTGACCCAGCTCCATGTCCTGGTCGTCCGTCAGCACCAGGATGACGTTGGGTCGGATGTTGCGTCGGTCTCTCTGGAGGCGGGGCTTTAGCTGCTGGCTGGACTGGAAGTGCGCGTGGCCGAGCGTCCAGGAGACAAAGAGGAAGAGGAGGAGTCGGCTCGCCATGGCCTTCGTCTCCTGACCCCCTGACGTTTCAACCAATCAGCTGCTTCGTCTGTGGCGCCCGACCGTCTAGAAACTAAGAAACAGATCAATCCGGTTCAGGATCCGACCTTTGAGTCCAACGCTTCCCTGTAAAATGTTTTTGCTGATGTACATATTTCTCAGAAACGGTTCAGTTAAACCAAAGTCCAAATGATTTGGATTCATCCGGTAGAGACGACCAAACGACAGGAGGGAAAACCAGTCACACACAAGTTATTAGCTGTTGTCTTCTGTGTGTCTGACAATAAGACACACAACCCCATCAGTCACACAGCAGGAATGTGTGTGTGTGTGTGTGTGCACAGCAGGGAGCGACACGCAGATTATGTGGTAAGTAACAGAGCAGCTCAGTGTGTGTGGAGCTGGAGCTGGAGCTGGAGCTGTTTAAGTGGTTTGGCAGCGACCGTCTGTGAATGGACTGAGATTACAGGCAACCTGCTGAGAGAGAGGTGGGCCTGTCTCTCTCTCCCTCTCTCTCTCCCTCTGTCTCTCTCTCTGTCTCTGTCTCCCTCTGTCTCTCTCTCCCTCTGTCTCTCTCTCCCTCTGTCTCTCTCTGTCTCTCTCTCTGTCTCCCTCTGTCTCTCTCTCCCTCTGTCTCTCTCTCTGTCTCTGTCTCCCTCTGTCTCTCTCTCTCTGTCTCCCTCTGTCTCTCTCTCTCTGTCTCTGTCTCCCTCTGTCTCTCTCTCTCTCTCTCCCTCTGTCTCCCTCTGTCTCTCTCTCCCTCTGTCTCTCTCTCTGTCTCTGTCTCCGTCTCCCTCTGTCTCTCTCTCTGTCTCCCTCTGTCTCTGTCTCCCTCTGTCTCTGTCTCCCTCTGTCTCTCTCTCCCTCTGTCTCTGTCTCCCTCCCTCTGTCTCCCTCCCTTTCTCTCCCTCCCTCTGTCTCCCTCTCTCTCTCCCTCCCTCTGTCTCTCTCTCCCTCGCTCTGTCTCTCTCTCCCTCCCTTTCTCTCCCTCCACCTGTCTTTCTCTCCCTCCCTCTGTCTCCCTCTCTCTCTCCCTCCCTTTCTCTCCCTCCCTCTGTCTCTCTCTCCCTCCCTCTGTCTCTCTCTCTCTCTCCCTCTGTCTCTGTCTCCCTCTGTCTCTGTCTCCCTCTGTCTCTCTCTCTGTCTCCCTCTGTCTCTGTCTCCCTCTGTCTCTGTCTCCCTCTGTCTCTCTCTCTGTCTCCCTCTGTCTCTGTCTCCCTCCCTTTCTCTCCCTCCCTCTGTCTCCCTCTCTCTCTCCCTCCCTCTGTCTCTCTCTCCCTCGCTCTGTCTCTCTCTCCCTCCCTTTCTCTCCCTCCACCTGTCTTTCTCTCCCTCCCTCTGTCTCCCTCTCTCTCTCCCTCCCTTTCTCTCCCTCCCTCTGTCTTTCTCTCCCTCCCTCTGTCTTTCTCTCCCTCCCTCTGTCTTTCTCTCCCTCCCTTTCTCTCCCTCCCTCTGTCTCTCTCTCCCTCCATCTGTCTCTCTCTCCCTCCCTCTGTCTTTCTCTCCCTCCCTCTGTCTTTCTCTCCCTCCCTCTGTCTTTCTCTCCCTCCCTTTCTCTCCCTCCCTCTGTCTCTCTCTCCCTCCATCTGTCTCTCTCTCCCTCCCTCTGTCTCCCTCCATCTGTCTTTCTCTCCCTCCCTCTGTCTCCCTCTCTCTGTCTCTCTCTCCCTCCTGACCAACGTTGATGCATCAAGACGAGCACTGCTGTTGCTGCTGACACCGAGTGGACTGCGTGGATTAAATCCGGCTCAGGGACGGGTTAGCGGGTCACTGCTGCAGCCCAGCGACACCTGAACTCTGCACATCTGCTATTTTAAAAAGGTTTGTGTACGTTTCAAGCCTGATGAGTGAAGCTCTCATCTCACTCATTTGCATCCTGATTTGAATGCGGTGTCATTTTTCTGCAGCTTTAACAAACACAAACGTCAAATGGTTTGTTTCTGACTCCAGTCTCATTATTAACTCACCAAAACATCCTGATGCATCGTCACTGTGATAAACTGGAAATAAGCAGATTTCTGCAGCTTTAACCCAGTTTGTGTCAGATGAACCTGACTCCTGGACTCAGACCAGCGGTTGAAGCAGCAGGTTCCCACTGATGAACTCAGCCTGCTGGACTGGAGCCTTGTCTCAGTCTGTCACCGACTCACTTTAAACGCTTTTATATGGTTGTTTAATGCTCCTGTAAGCAGCTTAAAATCGAATGGAAAGCACAAGAAATGAATAAAACCTGAGTGCGAGCAGCGACTGACCAGGAGCAAATGTGACCTCTGAAATATGTCTGGAATCAATCTGAAGCAGCTGAGCTCTGCTCTTGTTACTAATTAAGCAGCGAAGTTAAAGCGTGAAAGCTGCTGTCGTCCTCCTGGGAGCCGTTGAGCCGCTGGAAATAAAGCAGCTGTTTGAATGTGAGTGTTTTCATTTGATATTCACAGAGTCAGGTCCGGAGAAACAAAGATCTCACTTTGTTGTATTTGATATTCAGAGAGCAGAGAAACGTTATATGTTCACCTCGGCCCGAGGAGCAGAGCAGCACAGAGCACGGAGGGAACTGAAGTGCTGAGTAATGAATACGCTGTAAAACAAATCCTTTAAACATATGAGTCATAGGCCCAGGATGCTCTTTCACAATAAAGGTTACCACAAACTCCAGTTTCTGATTCAAAGCTTAACCCTTAAAATCCTGAGGTGGTTACGATTCCCGACTCTAAGCCCACTGATTTCCGTGTTCCACCCCTCTCACCCTATCTCACAACAAATAGTCCACGTCAGAATATTCCATAGCGGCAGACTGTAAATATTCCTATTTCAACAACTTACATCATGTTCATCTTCTGAGATCCGGACCCGTCTGCGACATCACTGCTAATAGAACCAAATCCCCTACATCTACTACCTAAACAGCTCCAGTGCTGAGTCATCGTCCAGCACATTATGTGTGGACATGTGCGGTCACGTTCTCCAGCCTCCTGTGGGACCATAAATCCTGCGGCCGGTCCCCTGATGTGCTCCTCTGGCTGTCTCTAGTGGAAGGCGTAGTATCTGCTCATTAATATTCATGAGCTGTGGGCGGGCCCGGAGCTGATGCAGCTGGCTCAGTATGAAACGTGGCGAATGTCAATAAAGGGAGACGGCGCTAATGCAGACCTGCTCTTCCATATTCATTAGCACAAGCTTATTTACATGCAGAGGGACCAGAAGGGAGATTAAACGTCTCCCAGTGAAGCGGTGGAAGGTCAGAGGTCAGCTCACGGCTTCCTCTGAAAAGTCGCCAGTTCAACATAATTAGAGCTGCAGCGGTTGCCATGGTAACAAATTAGCCTCTCAGTCCGTACTGCACAGCCAGCTGCGGTCTGGTCATACAGTAAATCCTGCCTCACACGTGTTAGTTAGTTTTAGTCCAGTTTGATCAATACGTCAGCTGCTGTTTCCTGAGGCGACGTCCGACTGTGACCGACGCTGGACACAGAGCTGTCACAGCGGCCAGGATTCCAACCACTGGTCCTGCGCCAACTATTCATAACTTTGGGCATTTAAAGCTAGAACCTGACAGAGATTAGTCACGTTTGTCATGTTCTTAAATGAGTTCAATTTGATGGTCAAGTCAACCCTTCCTGCTCCCTGTTTCTACAGTGGGACGCAGTGATTACATGTGGATGGACGGTGACTCTGGTCTCAGCATGTTTTATAATTAATATCCACACTCTCACCTGACTCAAGGGTATTTCCCCAAAACCAGGCTGTTTACAGTGGACACTGAGTCAGAGAAGAAAAAGGGAAACACAGTCGTCTGTCGACAGCGAAGCCAAACGTTGAATCACGATTTACACCAGACGAAGGCGTGTTTTCCTAAACGCTCGTCTTTTTACCCCCCGTGCGTTTGTCAACCTTTCTACGCCGCTCACTGACCGCAACGAAGCTCAGTGGTTGCAGAGCCGAAGACTGAGACAACGGTTAGAAACACAGACGTCATTAGAGGACAAGTCCTTACTGACGATACTCTACGACACACAGACGTCACCGAATCACTACTAACGCTGGAAAGATGGAGTTAGCATCAGAAAGAAAGTCCACAGATGACGTCTCACACTGTAGCACAATCGTTGGTTGCCTTTACCCAGAATGCACTGCAGCGTCGATAACAATGGGGATCAGGACATATTTGGTGAGTAGTGCCAGTATTAACAGCCAGGCTCCGCTGCACCTGCATCTGTTCATTAGAACGCAAATTAGAAGCAACTGCTGCTCTGTTCGTCTCTGTTCCCTTCATTTTTACCTAATTGATTTTCTGGGGAGTCTTTCTTTTTAGAAATTAGTAGGAAACACTTGTAAAGTTCTATTTTACTTCTATTTCTATTTTATTTGATGGTTCCAGACCCGTCAGAGCCACTTCACATGAAGAGGAACAGAATTCAGAGGAAATCTGACAAAGGTCCAGCCACAGTTTACAGACAGCATCTCTCCTCTGTTTCTGTTCCTCTTTGTCTCTTTCACTTCCCCTGGACGACGTTTGAAACTCTCTGCTCGCTCGTCTCGCTCCCCTTCGTTCAGCTCAGCGTCGTTCCTCACTCTTCTTCCTACCTCATCCTCATGGTCTTTGCCGCTGCCTTGGAGGCTCTGCCCAGACCCCAACCGTCACCCGCCCCGTCCCTCAGCTCGGGTCCCGCTGGCCGTTGTCGCGGTGGTAGACGTGGTAATAGTCCCCGTGGCAACAGCTCACGCTCAGTGTAACAACAGCTGACTGCTGCTCGCCCTCATCCGTCCTCTCTCTCTTCCTCTGACTGTCGCCTTCTCTCTCTCTCTTCCTCTGTCTCTCTCCAGCTCGGCCTCTATTGTCTTTCGGTCATAGATCCCTCATTCAGCTACTTTTCACCTTGTTGTTTTGAATAACTTTGTGTGTTTCTACTGTGTCACGTAGTCTTAGGAAAATGTGCAGTAACTAAAACAGACTAATTAGCTCAGACTCCGGCACAGTTACATCCTGTGCATTCGGGTTGATTTGAGCCTTAAAACGAGTGACAGCAGTAAAAACACAGACTTGGTCTGTGATGGAAATATCAGCCGAGACGAGGAGCGTTTGCATTTTCAGCTCCCGCGGAGCCTCATTAATGAAGAAGTGATGAGAGACAGATAAATGATTCACACATGGACACGTGTCGGTGTTTGAGGAACACGCATTAAGCCTCCACGTCTCCACCGCACAGACACTTCACATTAAATTAAGTGAATCGTCTCTGCTGTTTGACTGGAAACATGATTCAAAATCAGTGACTGTCGGAGTAAAACTCCTCTGCTCTCTGTCAAAATGCAGCTGAATGCTAATGACTCCTTTCTGCTCGAAATCTGTTCCTGACAGACTTGGTTTTGGTATCTGACAGATCAATGTCCCCGTGACTTTGTTACAGAGTCGTAAACCTCGTTATGAGGACGTCTGTGCAGAAAGGCGAGTCAACAAACATGGCTTCCCTGCAGTTTTCCAAACCTTAGTGAAGGCTCCAGGTTTGTAGTAACGACAAGTCAAACGCACAACTAATAGGTGAAAACATTAACCTGGGCTTTGAAGGCAAACAATGGCGAGAGACGACAAACGTGACAGACGGAGGCAGAGCGCGTCGTTTCGTTTCACCTTGTAGCAGGTTCACCACAGCCGCTACGAGTCACGTCCACCACAAAAAGTTGGGACAGAAATAATCAGCAGCAAAGTCAGGACAGGGTGAAATCACAGTGTGAGAGGTTGTTTTTTGAGTTTTCCGCAGCAGGAGGACAACGAGAGCTGACGACATCTTCCCGTCTGATACGGCCCAACTGGCTGTAACACCCTGTAGTGAACAGTAACCTTGCTTTAACATGTCTGCTTAGATCCCACAGAACCATCAACACGGGTCTCGCATTTACACCTTCCCGGTCCATCGCCCTCACCTCATTTCCTCACCGCTCTGCCGGGTTCCTGCTCCGCACAAAGAGCAGTCGATGTTTGTGAGTCTGTGTGTTTCTTATGTGGATGTAAACAGATCCACACAAAAGCCGACAACACTAATGAGTGTGGTGCAGAGAAAGAAGCAGGTTTGATGAGCTACAAAGAGGCAGGATGTTGTTAACAGGAGCACATGAGGACAGACACAGCGAGTCGTGGAACCAAGGAGGAAACGCTGCAGATGAGTTATCTGACTAATGAACAGCTCTTACCTCTGGGACACGGACAGAGACCATGGACGGACCTTTGTCCTCAGGCGAGAAGCTGCTTTCAAACCAAACCGAGAGATGAGACTAAAAGCAAATCAAGTGAAATGATGTTGGAAGAGACTATGTGAAACGCACAAATCGCCAGATAGACGTGCTTCACAACAGTAAAACTAGAAAAGGTTGAATCAGTGCAGCGTACCTAGTTTGACTCGAAGACGACACCTACAGCACAATTCTATACATTCATCTGCATTAATGGAGCTCACATACGAGACGAGTCCGCAGAAATCGAACACGTTCATTATTATGTGGACGCAGCTGAAAGTAAGAACAGCAACGAGCCGGTGGGAGCTGAAGCTGGTCACAGACGGCTCCATCAACTGGACTTGTTTCAGTGTAGCTCATGATTCAGGCTGCAGCGGCATCACGGCGCTGAACCGGGGGGGGGCTGCGACCTCTGGATGTCCCCCCAATGTTGAAGGGTGTGTGTTGGTGCCTGCCTCCGTTAGAAGCTGCCGTCGGGCCACACACCAACACCAACGCTGTCAGCCTTCACCGTGTTTTTCCATGTGTGCGGTTAAAAGCTGTAATTTTGTGTCATTTAGATGAAACCTAACCTTTGACTCTGCAAAGAGTCTATTCAAGTAATAATAAGTGTTTTATCTGTACTTGCATCAGAGGCTTTCAGTGTCAGTAACACGTAGCACATAATTAGGGTTCATATGTAGCAGCACAAGGACCCGGAAGCCGAAGCTCTCGTGTCACTGTTATCGTCACCGGACATAGAAGTGGAGGCTGTTGGTCACGAGGTTTCAGGATTCCTGGAGTCTGTCAACGCATCATCAAAAGTGATGTTTGCTGAGGGAAGCCGTCAATTACATTTAAACTCAAAGAAACCACTTCAACATTAGTTGTGTTTAAATGTGTTATGTTTATTTACTGCAAACAGTTAAATGAGTTTTTCTGCAGAGCCGCTGGTTTAGGTTTCTCATTTGCGTGGGACGCGCTGACGTTCACGCAACGTTCGTGGACAGTTTTACTGAAACGGGGAGAACAGGTCCAGGAGCGAATTAAAGGATGAGCTGTGTGTGTGAGCGGCGAATCGATTCAGCGTGTTCTGAAACGGACTAAATTAAAACCAGAGCAGTCGATTTAAGAACCAGCTGAACGAGTCCACTCTGTGTGTGTGTTTGATCGCTCCTTTCAGACAAACAACAAAAGAGCTTTCAGATTTAAATCCAGTCCTGCGACGCAGATGATGGAGACACAGGGGAGAGAGTCCTACTCGCTAAAAGAACACCTCTCGTTTCCACTGCTGTCGTCAGGGTAAGCATGCATGATGCTGATTATTGTGGGCTGTGACAGTAGGGGACATATTGAACACGTCGTCTTCCTTTCCTCCGACTGACAGGTTGCCTTCCTTAAAGAGTCAAATGTTCCAGTCCAACAGGAAAGTGCTCCAGGTTCCCTGAATCAACTTTTTTACACGTCACATTTTGAACATGCTCCAGCGTTACAGAGGTAGAGTCTCCACACTATACTCACACTGCCGGTGGTTAAACCCTGATGTGCCGTCGCTGGTTTACAGTAACGCCAGACGGGTTGGGCTGCGAGCGTCTTCTCCATCTAATGGAGCTGTAATCGTTAACGCACCATAACCATAACAGGGTTAACATGGCCTGGCGATGCATCCATCCCTCAGTCCTACGTCCTATAGCAGAGTTTTAAACAGCCGGGCTCCAAACAAACAACTGCTCCATCAATTGGACGTCGTCACGCTCTGGTGTCCAAACACAGTCATCAGCTGCTGTGACTGATCCACTCAGTCCTGACACTTTCAGAAACGTAGTGTGATAATATCAGAGTAAATCAGACCAAACAAGTCTCCAGGATGCATTTACTGTCAGACTCCAACGTGTGTTTGCTTTCATCAGAAACTACCTGCCAGAAGTGCTTCGCGTTATTTCTACAAATTGCTCGCGTGTTTGGTCTGAGAGCTTGTACACATTTAGAGAAACACACCGAGCCTTCAGCTCATCATCAGGCAGATGTCGAGGCTGGGAACAGAAAACTCAACGTGGCACAAAAATACAATTTACAGATGCAAGGGAGTAAATAATAGTTGTGTTTGTCTCACATTGTGTGGTTTTCTCCTCATTATCAATGTCTGGACTCACCAGGGGCTCGGTGCAGCCACGTGTTTAGTCCGAATGCAAAAGGCCAACATGTGCATTTTGTACCAATTTCAGATGATTTAGTGTAAAATCTAATGCAATGAAAGCAATGAAAAACCGAGTTTGGGGAAAGTTCTTTGCTTGTAAAAATGAGTCAGACTAATAAATATATAAGTAGATGCAACATGAATCAGAAATCTCTGTGCACATCACTTCTTTTCTGGAACCTGGAGATGAAGCTGCTGTGTTTCAGTGTGTTTCAACGCAAACTGTTGCTGTGACGCTTGTGTGGAAAGTGACCGTTCATCCTTGATCAACTGAAGCTTAGGAAACGTTACGTGAGCTGAGCTTTGACTAACAAGCATCGACTGTGAGGTTTGATGATACCATAGTAACACATGTGAAAGTCTGCTGCAACTACTGATCTATTTATTCAGCTTCTAGTTTCAGTTTACAGGATTGCAGTGTTATGGATGGAGGTGGGGGATTAAAATGACCATGATGGTTTCTAGAGTAGCTGCAAAAGCCCCGATGCCCAAACAGAGAGGACGTCGATCACACGCTTTTCAATGTTAATATACAGATATAATAAACATGTATGAAGGCAGAACGTGAAGTAAGAGGAGACGACGACAGAGAAGAGAAAACAGGAGAGTTGTGCAATGACTGAGCCATGGAGGCGCCTCAGAAACAAGATCCACTGAAGGAGAGGGAGGGAGAGAGTGGGGGGGAGGGAGAGAGAGAGAGAGAGAGAGCGAGGTAGGGAGAGAGTGGGGGGGGGAGAGAGAGCGAGGGAGGGAGAGAGTGGGGGGGAGGGAGAGAGAGAGAGCGAGGGAGGGAGAGAGAGAGAGCGAGGGAGGGAGAGAGTGGGGGGGGAGAGAGAGCGAGGGAGGGAGAGAGTGGGGGGGAGGGAGAGAGAGCGAGGGAGGGAGAGAGAGAGAGAGAGAGCGAGGGAGGGAGAGAGAGCGAGGGAGGGAGGGAGAGAGTGGGGGGGGGGGTCCACTGGGTGCCTGCCATCATCTGACTCTGTGTGTGCACCTCCTGCAGTCGGCCTCTCTGCCAGCAGCAGGCTGAACTATCAGTTAGCGGGTTAGCCACGGCGCTGCTTGACCTTTTGACCTCAGACATTGTACGCACACAGCAGCCTGGCGAGCGTCGGCTGCTGCACAACACGACACGCATCACAGTGTGAAGCTTTGTCACAGACCGACGTGATGTGGCTCCAGATGAAAACACACGTGTTTTCATGATGGATGTGGCGTCTAACCAGCTGAAGCAGCCGGCGGCAGGAGGCAGAACCACAGAATTCATCAGTCCCACACACACTAGTTACTAATGTGTCCCGTGTGTGTGTTACCTTGTGCAGGCGCTTTGGAGCGTGGCCAGTGTTTGACAACGTTCGGCTCAGCGGGAACCTGAAACAAACACAACAGCAGTAACGTCAGCAAACAGCAGCGTGGAACCGTCCCACCGACCCGCAGGCTGGGCCGTTCATCACAGCCGAGCCAGAACCACGCGGAACCACGACCCAGATGTCGACGAGCTGTTGGATCAGGGACGAAGCTTTACAGCATCTGCTAATTTGAGAGTCGACCTTTTATCAGAACTCACAGATTGAAGTGAAGAACTGAGACACGCTGTGGTCATGGTTTAACGCGTTCAGACTGAAGCACAACAACTTTGGGAGCATGTGGTCGATGCGAGCGCAGCCTGGAGTCGAGTGTAGAAATGGAAACGCAGAACCGGTTCAGAGCGAAGAGACACGTAGCACAGAGCTACAAAGCACGACGAGGCGGTCGGGCCCTAAATGTCGTTAATCGCGGACAGACGCAAAACTTCAGCTCATGTATCTGCAGGAGACGTTGTTTGATCACGTTCCACCTCACAGATACCGTAAATCTGCGCCGTCATAAACACGTGTTGCCCTTGTTTTAAGTCAGTGAACGGGGAGCCGGAGGCGTCCTAATGTTTTCATGTCACACAAACCAAAATAGACTCACATCAGAGACTCATTAGAGCTCAGCAGTGAAGCGAACCGAGTCTCCGGATGTTACACAACATAACAATATAATACGCTACAACTGCTGAAACTCACCTGGAGAGTCCTTACAGTTACTGTGCGAAACAAACAAGACACACACTGATGGTCACTCAGTTGGCATGGCGACAGACACACAACCTCAAGTGTAAGGCGCACACACACCCGCTGCCTGACAACACACCCCACAACTACAGCAGCACACACAGACACACACAGCTCCACAGGTAGAGGAATGCAAGCGTAAATCAACACGGTGACAGGAAGCAGGCCAGGCTGACAGGAAATGAAGAAACTTCCAGGGCACTTTCTGTTCTCTGCTGTGTTTTTGTATCCAACTGACTCTGAGTGAAACTTTATGCGGTTTGTTAGCTGTCTGTCATGTCCCATAGGTGAAGCAGCTTCGGCTTCACGTAGTTCTGCTCTCTGATTATCGTGGCTGAAACGCTGTGAGGCCTTCACTTCAGCATCTCCCGGGACGTTTCCTCTCCCTCTGTGGTTTATAGTTTCAGAAACAACAGCAGCGAGGAGCCGGAGGGAAGATTTAGGTTGTCCTCCACAGACAGGGGACATTTGTCTCCTTTATTTATTTATCCTCCTTTTCTTACAAATAGCTGCAGGCGGGATGAATCAGAGGTCATCAGCTACCTCCTCTCCCTCGTGCTCCACCTACACCTGGCAGCCCGTGTGTCTGTGGGTCCCTGAGGCCGGAGAAGCAGCTGTTTTCCTCGGAGCATGAGAAGCAGCTGTTGCTTTGCAGCAAATTCAATCTGGTACGTTGTTGTGTTGGAGCCTTGGGGCGACTCAGTCAGAGCCGCTTCACAACACAGGTCTGCTCTTAAACCTTTGGATGTCGGGGAGTCTAAGCGGAGGAGACGGGCAGAGCGACAAAGTGAGTCGGGTCCACGGACTCGCTGACGTTTTTAGGGTCACACTGGGATAAAACTCTAGAACAACTGGATGCAGACGACTCCTCCTGCTTTGTCCAACTCAGGGTTTCAGTTCAGTGTCGGTTCTGTCTTGTTGGGCTTCTCTCCAAACTGACGACTTCTGTGCTTTTCTCTGTAGATGAATGCAGACGCATCACTAAAGTTTAAACGTCCTCCTGATGTTCACACTTCTGCTGTTCTGTTTCCTTCCCCTCCACTTCCTGTGATCTGCTGAATGTTTCTGAGATGAGACGATCACGAAGAGTCGCGCTTCCTCTTCGGTGGTTTAATTATCTTCTACTGACTGAGACGCCTGATACCTACCACAGTAACACTTGATTGGGTCTCTTACTTAGTGTTTCACAAGCTGCTTCGTGGTTTAACAATAAAGTGGTTCCATATGCCCCGTGTTTTGACCTTTCCATGCTCCACATCTCCAAACCAGCTGGATGTGTCCTTCAGCGAGAGGCTGAACCAGGAGTGGAAACACTTTAGTCCTTATCTGATCCCCCTCTTCCCTTCTCCCTCCATTACAGTATTAGCCTCCGCTCTCTTCTGGTGAGCTGAGACCCAATTAATTTATCACGAGCTGTGAACAAAACAGACTCAACAGCAAGCGACACAGGTCGATCAAAACATGAGATGAAAATACATCAAGCAGCGAGTTTCCTCCTCCTCCGTCTCTGCCTCTCTCCATCCCTGCGGGCGGTTCATCCATCCTGCCCACTCAGAGACAGAAATAGACTGATGGAGAGCAGGAGAGCTCTGCTGGGAGACGACCACTGGACACGCGTCCACCAATGGAGACTGTAGCAGGCTGCTGCTTGTTGCTCCACGAGTCACGGCTCACACTCGCTTCTACTGGTTTATGATTTGACTTGGTTTAATATTTAGATGCAGAATTTACTGCAGGCTGCAGCATTAGATGCTTCAGTTTCAGCCCAATCAACTGGAGTCAGAGCGAGACCTGGCAAAACTGTTCTCTCTAAAAAGATCCATCAGAAACCAGCACCTGGACCCCCTGAACCCCACCGGTACCAACCCAGTACTACACCGGTACCACACCGGTACCAACCCAGTACTACATGCACCTGCCACCAACACCGGGGATGCCAACACTAACTGACTCAGACAATGGTCGGGTCAACATGATCGGACAGATGCTGGACCCTGAGCTTGTGGTATGTTCACGACTTCATCCTCCAACCAGACATTCAGGTGATCCTTGAACCAGTTGATCGATCATTGTCTCGCTCAGACGTCCGTGCGTGAAATGAAAACTGATAAAGTCCGCGTCGTCCCTCCCTCGTCTCTGCTCTGTGATCAGAAACACATGTGAGAAACAAAAAGCCCACTCGCTCGCTTAGAGGAATGTGGAGGAGTGCGGGTCACCTGGAGCTGAACCAGAATCGTCCGCCGTTTGCTGCAGAGTTCAGGCTGCAACACAAACTCTGTAACCGTTCCCTCGTCTCAAATAGAAGCGTGAGAGCTCATCCACGTAGCAGCAGCCTGACGTGTTGCACTCAAGGTGCAGATGGAAGTCAGCTGACGTCAGAGTAACCTTGACGAACCTTTAATTACTCTCCTTCTTCGTGTGGGTACGAAGCGTCTGGTGGCGCGTCTCCTGACATCGGCCTTGGCTGAGGCGGCGGGTGTGGCGAGCGCAGGTCAGACACCAACTTTTCTTGATGACAATGTTTCATTCTTACAGGATTAAACCTTTGTCTGTTCTTATCCCAGGAGAAGTGGCAGCACTTCATGGAAATAATCAGGTGGAAAGCAGATCAACACTTTCAGCTGTTTTTGTGTGATCTAAATGTTTTTGACATGGAATCAGTTTGTCTTGTTACAGGCTGAGCTCATCTTAGCATTGACTGTCTACTTGCTATACAGAGCACGGAAACGGTCTGCTTTTAATCAGAAACCTACAGAAAGCCTTCACGCCCGGCCCCGGGTTCTGGCTTTCTAACCAACACACTGTGCAGCCGAATCACTGGTGAACAAAGACGTCTGTACCTGCAGCAGGAGTCGGGTCTGGTGCGGTTCTTCCGTCCTGCAGAAACAGAGACAGAAGACGCCGTCACTTCACATCCACTCAGTGAGAGACGCTTTTACAAACACGCTGCCAATCAAACAGTCCAACGTTTTAAACTACACTGTCCACTTTCAATCCACCAGGAGTTTGTGTCTGGTCCAGCTCCAACACAGCATCAGTGAATTTCTTAATTCTCCGCACGCAACTGATCCATGTGATCCAATCTCATTAACCCAGCGTAAAACTGTTTGGGCGTCAGAGACATTCAACCCTGCCGCCAATTTATTCTGCAGGCCAAAGGAAAAAGAAAAAAGACACCACCTTCATTCAAACAAGTCTTTTCCTTTCTCCTTTTCTACTGAGGCCAAAGGATAATGTACAATTATATAATATTAGAGAAGTAGAAAAAATGCAGTCCATCAGCACAAATAAAAATAAATCAAGACATAAAACCAGAATCATGGTCCACGACATCATCTGCACTGCTTCAAAAAGAAAGTGAAACAAGTGGCTATAAAGCACCTGTCAATACTTTAACAGCTACGTGGATAACGCAGCTGCACAAAAACACAGTGAGAACACACCTCAGACGGGGATGTCTGGTCAAGTGCTGCATGCGGGAAACAACCACTCCACGCGCTGTTCGCAGGGCAGGAGAATTCTACCTGGTTTTGGGTTTCCTCACCTCATTAGATAAGAGATCAGCTGGTGGAGAAAGTCGCAGATTCTGCTGCAGGATGCATCAGCATCCGTCGGAGGAAAACGACCTCCCTGACCTCTGTTATGAAAAGCAACACAATGCACACACAGGCCGGTCAGACATTCCTCACACGTCCACCTAAACTCCCTCGAGTGAGGAGGAGGTGGAGAGTGAAGGCACATTTACCATCTGTAATCAACAGATCTCCATGCTGAACAGCCGCCTCACCCCCTCCTCTTACTCTCTCAATCCTCTCTTTCTCTCACTCTTCAATTTCCTTCCTTCTGTTCCTAAGCGAGACCTGAATACTGATGCTGGGATTACACACACACACACACACAGCGTAGAGAGGCAGTAATGACTTTCTGGCTTCTGTCTCCATTCGCTGTGAGTTGCTGGTTCCCACAGGGCTGCTGTGTGTGTAAATGTGAACG
Source organism: Macropodus opercularis (assembly GCA_030770545.1). Taxonomy (NCBI): domain Eukaryota; kingdom Metazoa; phylum Chordata; class Actinopteri; order Anabantiformes; family Osphronemidae; genus Macropodus; species Macropodus opercularis. Next base: position 17,496,225 of record CM061095.1, read on the forward strand.
TGAAAGGAACAGAACGAGCAGGAGACACGAGGGAGGTGATACAACATCTCCAATTAGCTGTGCTGGTGGTCTGTTCCAGGGGGGCTCAGCGCGAGTGCTGCCTGGATAATAAGGTCCAGAGCCTGAACTCTAGACTCTGGTTCACCTGAAACTCCAGGTTCAAAGCGTGAATCTTCAACATTTTCCCTCAGAGTCAGCCTTCGATCATTAGTCAGGTTCCTCTTTGAAGACTGAAGCTGGGTTTGACCACTGCAGCGGTTTCTCCCATCAATGCAGGAAGCACAACAGTCCAAACTGTTAATGATCTGCTGCTTTGCCTTTTCACTAAGCTTCTATGTGGAGAAGCGCAAACAAAGGTTTTTCTATCTGGATGCAGCAACTTTGAACCAGACGTCAAGAAAGTACGAACCATGAAGTGGAGAGAAAACCTCCCTGGAACAGAGGAAACCTCCTGCAGAACCGGGCTTGGGTTCAGGGCTGGGGCTTAGGGCTCTGGGCTCAAAACTTACAACAACTTTAAATAATGAAAATCTGGTCTCGCTTTAATTGATGGAGGAACTTGTTTCTTGCTTTAGCGGCTCCAGGGCATTTTTCAGGCAGCATCAGTGTTGGAGCCGTTTGGCTTTAGATGAGCAACGCTGCCGGTTTCTCCGCCTGTTCACGCGTTTCAACTAAATGCTGTAATGCTGTCCATGCTGTTGTGAAGTTCAGGCGTCTGGAGATGGCGTCTAAGTTTATGTGGAACCACGTTGGACAAAACTTTTGGATAAGGTTTCTACCTAATCATTTCTCATGGCAGACAGGTTGGGAATCAGCGCAGGCACTCAACAAGCAGACAATAATTCATTCGTTTTCAAAAAATGTTTTTAGACCAGTCAGGTGAAATTGGATAATTTCCCACCGTGGTCCAATAAACTGAGCTACTCAGCCACATATCCCACGACTACACAGTGACGTCCAAAATGTTCAACATCCTGGCTTCTTTCCTGACAAAACAAATCCTGCAGGTCAGCGTTTTCAAAGGATTTATGGCTAAGGGAGAAGGAAAGGACAACGTCAGCCTCACCGGGCTGTGGACCTGCAGTGTGTCACACATCCGTCCACTGCACCACCTCTGCAGCTCACTGCCTGTTATCTGTTGTCTCACATTACCACAGCACGAAGTGAACTAGTTCCTGTCGGTCGTTCTCGTCTCTCCTAACCCCAGCAATTGTATCTGACATTTGTGGGTCTCAGTGTAACATGGTCTTCATAACCAGGATCCGCTTCCTTATCGTCATCTGATGCTGGAATCAACCAACTCAACCACAGTCCTGGTGTCCAGCCCACGTTTGTCTTCAACAAACTGGAAGACGAACAATGAAGAAACTATGACGCTGTGGTTCGAGCTCTGCTTTATGTCACTGTGCAGATTTGTATTTTTCTGTCGTGTCAGTTTAGATAATAAAAAAGTTAGAAAATGACTAGACTGAAAAAATGTGGCTTTTCATTTACTAAACGGAGACAAATAAACATCTTCTGCTGCAGGAGAAATGAAGTAACATTTGATAACGTGCAGAAAAAAACGCTGCTCAGCGATGCCGTCCACGTAGGAGACGCAAGGCGGGAGGGAGGCTCCGGATCTGCTGCTGTTTAATATTGATGGATGCTGCAGCGACGCCTCCTCACACACAGCCGCTGAGGCGCCACGCGTCCAGAGAGACTGACGGACGAGGAGGAGAGTTAGTGTCTGCACCAGTAAAACTCCTCCAATTCTCATTTCACGCTTCAGTGAGAGGCTCCTCCACCAGCCTTGTTTCGTCTCCTCCTCCCTTCATGTCCCCCACCTCCTTCCCTTGTGTCCTCTCCTTGCCTCCATCCTCTCTTCTGTTCCTGGCCCCCTGTCCTTTCCCCATCTCCTTGTGCCCTGCTCCATTCTTTGTGTGACTTCTTAATTTATGTCTCAGCATCTCCTCCATCTCCATCCCTTGTTTCTCACCTCCTCTTGCTTCCTTCTCTTCCATCTCCGTGTTCAAAGCGTCCCCTTAGCGCCACAGGTGTCAGGTGTGTCCCTGCTTCACAGTGAATATAGGTGACCGTGGTAACCGTCAGTCGGACCATCATTTCCCCACATGATATAAAAGTCATCAGTGACCTTCATGCGAAACACTTCACTGCCGCTGCTGTCTGTCTTCACCCGGTTCTGTCAGTCCGAATCACTCTGCTCTACTTCTACACAGCATGTCCCGGCTAATGCAGCCCCGCGGACACGCCGACCCAATCAGTACCTCTCCTGGAGACAGCGCTGCAGAGTTTCCATCCGCTGGGGCGTCGTGAGATCATGTCTGACGGCTGCTGTTTTATTCAGCACTTGTACTTCTCAACCCACAGTCACCGATATGAGCTGCAGTTGAATAAAGACAGAAGCTCCTGAACACTAGACAACAGTACGATGAGAAAATCCCCAAAGAAGCAGCGTGTGAGTGTGAAGGGGAAACCCAGAGTCAGGGTGGGCCCATGAAGGCAGCTTCTTCTGACCCATCAGGTTCACACCAGCTAATCACTATTAGTATAATGTTGATGGGGTCGTAATGCTACATTAAGCTTTTTGTTGTGTGGATTCCAGACCCACACCAGCTGATCTGGTGATGAGCGTTTTAAAATAGAAGCAAATGTGATGTTTCCTTCCTATTCTGCTGTCTGGATCAGAGAGGGACACCTCGGATTTCACGGACTTAAGGGTTCTTTTCCAGAGAAATAAAAGTTAATGTAGATCAATTCTGTGCTCAGAATTGTGGATCTGGATGTGGAGTTCTTGCCTCGCAAGCAGACTTAGACTCTGTGGATCGCAGCCTGCAGCAGGAGCTCAGCCATTAAAAGTAAACCTTTGTTTCTCCTCCCCCTGCCTCCATCCTTCTCCGAGTCTCTGTGAAGGTCAGCCGCTCCACAGCGGTGGCCTATAACGATTACCGATTGCATCAATTCTGCTACCGCGGTGGAGGACGGCTTCATCGTGTAACAGCACCAGGAGAGCGAACACCAATCAGAGCCGCTCTAAGAAAGGTCCAGCAGCTAAGTGAGCATGCGTCTTCGTGGACGGATGACACTAAGTGGAGAGGACAATTAAAGTGCAGGAGATTTATGAGGTGATTTATGAGGCGCTGATGTAAAGTCACTTTGAAAAACACAATGGTGGAGGAAAGCTGCAGCACTTCAGACGGATGTGAAGGGAAGCAGCCGACGGCGAGCAGGGCTGCGAGCCTGAATTAGTCGATATGACAATTCCGTATCTTAACAGTTCTTAACGCTGCAGGTACGTTCTGGTTCCGTCACTTTGACCCAGCACACATACGCCTCACACGCTCCAGGCGCAGACTGTAACGAGTTCAAAGGTTCTGACTTTGGACTGAGCAGGATCAGCTGACGCTGTTCCGTGTTGAGTGTGTTCAGGGTTCAGTGCTCACTCACTGGTGCTCGGATCATTTCCAGACAATAACAAACAGATTAAAAACCGAAGCCACCCCTGACGTCCTGCTAAGATGCTGCCTCTACGTTTACAAAACACAATCAAGTTGTTCGGTGACAAATAGAAGCTGAGAGAATTAAAGGACAGTTTTTATTAGCAGCGATTTTCTCTCATTGGCTGATGTTTCATGTAGCTTTGCTATAAAGTAATAGACATTGATACTTAATGTCTGTGGCGCTTTAAGCCAATGTTTCTATGCAGGTCATTCTTTGTGGAGCCCACAGTCTTTCACCAACCTCCCTGTGAGCGTCTGAACTCAACCACACAACGTTTCTATCAACAACACTGAAACATTCATCCATCCAACATCTAAAGCTTATGGAGGATAAGCGAGTGCTGCAGCTGATCCCAATCGCCGGGTCTCAGTTCTCGCTGGTCACCAGAAGTCATTTTCCAACTGAAGTACATTTATGATGCCATTTAGATGCATATGAACATTTGCAGGACTGCTGTGACTGATCTTCTTCACTCATTTGAAACATTGCCTTCATTTGCCTGTTAAACTGGCGTTTACATTAGTCATCTGTACTAATATTAAGTTCAGCTGCAGAACACACGCTCGTGCTTCGTCTCTAGATTTTGGTTTATTCATCACACATGGAGGAAGCTCAGAGCAGAGCAACGACTTTTAGCGTCCACAACGCAGCGAAACGAGTCCGAGTCACACGTGACCCATCACACAGCAGCTGCAGACTCGCCAGATGAAATACGAAGAGACAACAGAAGACGAGGTCGAGAGGAAGCTTCAGGCAACGGCGTCATCTTCACACACAGTTTGTCAGTCAGCTGTTCTGAGTGTGCTTAGAACATTATATAATCTAGGATCAGCGACCAGCCTCACAGACTGACGTTGATGGGCCAAACATCCACCAGCTAAACCACAGCTGAAAATAAAAATGGACATAATGCCTGAACCACTTTGTGCAGCTGCCATAAGCTCTTCACTCATGAAGGTCCAGGTTCTGATTCTGTAGTATTTGGCTGCAGCTGGGTTTTCCCTGACTTGGTGCTACGTGCAAAGACAACTCATACGGTTAGTATCATTCATCTTTGATAAACAGGTTGTTTCCATTGCAAATTAATCTACTTGTTTGATGAATTCTTATTTTTTTCTGATATTAGCTTAGTTCTGTTGGTCATTTCGTTCCTGCTAACAGCTTGATGGACCCGCAGGTTTCATCCTTAACATCGTTCTGATGTAGTTTACCAGCACCTGGTTTCTCTGCACACGTCTTTAGCGTCTCATGTAGCCGTTTGTTTTCATGTCTTCTATTCGTCTCTTTATCGTCTGCGCTGCCTTTCATTGCCTCTGAAGCCTTTTGTTACTTGGAAAAGTGGAACATAAAACACAATGACTATGAGAGCAGAGCTGGGTTGAACAGCGTCCTCCCTTCCTTCCTTCCCTCCCTCTCTCCTGACTGACCCCAGTGTTGCAGCTAAAACACACTCCCACGTGTTTTGCAAGCAACACACACACACACACACACACACACACACACACACACACACACACACAGGTGTGAAACACACTGCAGCAAACAAGTCAGATGACAGCAACACGATCTCAAAACTAATGTGAGGAGCACATCAGAAAAGTGGAGCAACACCAGAAACAAAGCTGCTCTGGTCACAGAAAGTGACACAGTGAAGTAGAGCAGAACTGAGTCTCACACACACGACTGGCCCTGAACGCACCGCAGCAGCAGCAGTAGCTGAGACGTCACCTCGCGAGCTGTGAAACCGATCAAACTACAGTGGAACAGAGTAGAAAGTGTTGTGTACCTCCCGTTCGTTGCGGACTTCCTCTCCGTCAGCAGGTGTTCTGCTCTGTGCCGACCGGGGCAGGAAGAGGAAGATGACGGCTCAGACCAGCTCCATGAAACTGTTGCTGCTGTTGCTCAGCAGATCCACCTTAAAACTTGGTCTCACGGCGACATGTCTCCCTGTGTGAGGAGAGGAAGACAACGAGCGCTGAGACGAGGAGGAGGAGGAAGTCTCCCTGTGTCTTTTTCTAGCTCTGCTCTGGCGCTGCTTTGCTACACCCCTCCCTCCCTGCCCTGTCTGAGTGTAACGGCGTCCCAGAGTTCCTCAGTGCAGCCGCCGCTGGTAAAGCCATCTGTTGCAACACGTCTGCCGGCCTCTCCACTTTCACTCTCCCTCTCCCTGAGCCAGGGAGAGCCAGGGAGAGGGGGAGGCAGGGTCTGAGCCTCGCTGTCAGCCAATGAGGAGGCTCAGACATCCCTCTCCCTGACTGGAACGGGAGGAGCCGAGAGCAGCGAGCAAAAAATGAAATAAATACAAGAGCAGACGGACACACACACAGGTTGGTGAAATGCATGGTGGTGGTGAGGAGAGGCTGCTGATTGGTCTGCTAACTCTCTCCTGTCTGAGCCAAAAGGCCCCGGTCAGCACCAGAACCAACGCACACAGGGCACGATGGATAAATGATGTGTTCCCCTGACTGCTGCTTCAACAGGAGCAGCCACAAGGTTAAAGAACGTAGAAGAAACAGCTGCTGTTCCTGTAACATCACACGCTCTCGTCCAGATTTGGTGCCAGAATCAATTACTTGGAATTCATTTAAATCAGTTAAATCTCGACGCAACCAAATATGATCTGCAGTCAGGTGACGCAAAAGAAAGATTTTGCAGTAACGTTGATGAAATCCCAGTTGGTTTCTGAACCTGTTACAGCTTAGTGCAGCAAAAGGAGGTAAAGGATTTGCCTGGGTGGTAGAAAACGAGGAAAACATTCTTCAACATGGCTTCAAAAAGTATTTTTCACAACTGTGTTTGTTCAAACGCACTTAAACCAAACGCTGATGGTGAAGCCACCATTACAACCAATCACCTCAGTTTGTCCACTTAGTGACCATGAGGAGAATCACAGCGATAGAGGAGCAGCAGGATGGAGCAAGTGGGGAAAACTCAGAGGGAGGGAGGGAGGGAGCGGCCTGTAATGGAGCTGTTGGCAGAGCTCCTGGCTCTTCATGGGTATTCATGTAGCTGGTGGCTTTAGTTAAATGGAGTGAACAGAGGCAGGGAGGGAGGGCCGCTGAGTGCCAGCTGAAGAAGTGTGGTTAAGGCCGTTCTGATGGAAACCACACTAACACACAGGTGGGTAAACACCAATAAGTCCAGTTCCAATAAGTCCAGAGTCCAAACCACAGAATCAATACAAGTAAAACCTGTCACTACACAAAGCTGAACACATTTCACTGAATACAGCAAAAGGTGGATTAGTAAATAAATATTGTAACATTTTCTTACAGTTAACAAATTAAAATGTTACATTTTATTATGGTCGCTAATAATTTGTGCTGTAATTCACCTTGAGGGAAGACTGTGACATATCAGAGGAACTGGGGCTAAACACAAATGCTCTGCAAATGCAGCTTTTATAGAACATACTGAAAATGTGCTCCACTCAGGTAAACTGCAACGTGTCCTGTACAAGTAGAAACGTGTGCAGCTCAGACCAACGGGACAGAAGCCTCGGTCAGAAAGCTGCCCAACTAATGAAGACGCGGGTCTAAAGCATGAAGCCCTCTGGGAAAACGTCCAGCTGCAGCAACCATGTTGCCAAATATCAATCAGCTTCAGATTTCATGTTCTCAGCCGCACACACGACGTCTATTGTCAGGAGCGAGCGCTGATGAAGTGGGTTGTGGTCCAGGATCATTCACCACCTTCACCCAACAGACATGTTCACAGACAGTCGCAGATCCAGTATCAAGCCTCGCCGCTTGGGTTAACCGCAGACCACCAGCTGTTGAGTTACGTGCTCGGGCTGGCCTACACCTACTGAGCAGCAGCCTGCGCTGGTGTTTGAGTCCACTGCTCTGTTGTTGGCTTCCACCACCTCCTGGGTCTGACAAACAACTGTCAGGTCAACCATTTACGACCGTTTATCTAGAATCCAGCCATAGCTGCGGCTGCCTATGTCCTATCCTATGGCCAGATATACTGTGGGCTTTGAAAATGACACCAAAGCACCAACTGAACTCCACAGTTTAAAGTAAGCACAGAATTGGTCCTGATCCAATATGTCAGCTTTTCAGTTTAGTTAAAACAATTAGAACATAAATCCAGTTTACTGTGGAGTGTTGATTTTCTCTTTACGCTCCCAGCGGGCCCTGAAGCTGCCAATAGCATCGACAAAGAGACGGACGGCCCTGCGCTCTGAGCTCTACCAGCGCTGCAGAGTGTGTCTGCTTGGGTCCACGCAGCCTCTGAATCAGGGTTATCAGACCTTCCTCTTCGCACCGCTGCCAGACTCAGACAGGACGGAAGCACAGTCTGTCTGAGCCTCACGGATCAGACCGTGATGTTACCGTAATTATCAGCCGTCTTGTGTTGACATATTCAGTACGACATCACGTGTCAGGCATTAATGCTTCTTAAAGTGCTTCCTGCTTCACAACAAACAGTAACATCACTGCGCTTCCACATCACACTGACAGACTGACACACACACACACAGCAGTTGTATTTACATATTCAACAGGAAGTCTTCATCAGTGCAATGCGCTTCTAGAAACGCCAGTCGCCCTAATGTACATCCTGGATTACTCACCAGTACTGGAACGCACACACCAGATGATGCTAGTTCCTGACAAAGGGAACGCCTCAGACAACTCCACCCTCGCCACTGCTGGTTAAGTATATAAAGACAAAGATTTACATTTACTCAGTGAGCTCGTAAAGGTTTGGTGGGTTTTGTGCGTTCCCTGTGGATGTGAAGACACACTGTTGTGCTTTGTTGACAGTTTTAAAGTCTCGGATCTATAAAACTGAAGCAGGTTCCTCTGAAATCTCCCCATGAGAAAGAAATGGTGGAATGGAAAGAGAAATGGTGTCAGCGCATGATGAACAGTGTCGACTGCAGTCGTCTTACTGCAGAACGGCTGCTGCAACACAATGGCAGGAAAATACTGCAGATTAACATCCAAACACTGTGTGTGTGATGGTGATGAATGAGTGTGCTAGCCGCCCTGCAGGGTAATTCATTTCTCGAGCTGAACAACACTTACTGTCGGACTGAACTCGATTAACAACACACCACAGCCTGCACAGATGTGACTGCTGTGTGTCACAGCGAAGCCAAGTTATGACATCAGGTTCTGGCAAGTTTCCAACTTCAGTCTGTCATTCAGCACCTTTTTATTTTAGTTCGTGACCATCGTTATTTCACAGACAAACCCAAACCACTGCAGCGCTGCCATTAAAATCAAACTACAGTTTACAACAACTAAAAGCAGACAGTGGGGGGCCAAGTGAAACTCTGGTCAGACACAGCAGCTGGAAGTGGAGGAGTGAAAACCTGACACGTGATAATCAACCTGATTTTTGTCACATCACAAATTCAACCAAACTCAGCTTTCACTCTCTAAACTACGGGGACATGTTGTATTGTACTGGAGGCAAAGCAGATTCCCAGAACTACAGGGAGAAGGTGACATGGGTTAAAGTCAAGCCTTCTGTCTCACACACAACAAATCTATCTCCTGTGCACTTTGTGTAAAGATGAGTTTTATTCTTCTTCTTTCTCAAACTTTCCTCCTGAGGGAAACTCGTGGACTGACTCATCGCGGCAGATCTCGCTTCGCTTGGATCTGTGTTCCCTCATGTGTCCATATGAAATCTATTCTCAGCCAGTACTGACTCATGAAGGAATAAAACATATCAGAGTGCAGCATCCACAGGCCAGACACTGTGGTTTTACTTGTGTTAAAAATGCTGGGAAGTAGTTTTAGGTCTTTGTTGGTAAAGTTAACTGCTCAGAAGTCGACATGTTGAATCAGTAAAACATAGTCTCTCGCTGGTCACCGAACGCTTTCCACCTGCTCCTAAAAAGCTTCAGAGCATCTCCATAGCTACAGAGACACAATTAGCACGAGTCAAACCTTCTGGTTCCTCAGGAAGGGTCTGTTATTCTGAAGTGTGAGTGGTATAACTTTTCCCAAGCTGGAACTGCAACCCTGAGATGCTGAGAGAACCACACACTCATCATCTCGGTTATTATTCAGTAAACTTGGTACCATGAGCAGCGGGCCTCCTGTGTCGTCTCGCGGTTCAGCACCGTAGGCATCCAAGCATGCAGACGCACACACAGCAGAGCCAGTCTCTCCCACACATCAGCACGGCCCAGCCCCCGACCCATCCGTCAGAGGAGGCTTGTTTCTATTCAGTGAGCTGCAAATTAGACTGACCCTGTGCTGCAACCCCCGAACCCACACACCCCCGGCTCTAGCTGCTCTGCCCTCTCCCTCCATCCGTCTTGGCTCGCTTGTTCACTCTCTTTTCTCTTTGGCTCCTCTCTTTAGAGGCCCCGTCATGCCCCGACACACAGAGCGGCCATCAGTCAGACCACACACACACACACGAAATGAGCGGGACACAAAAAGGCATCTGAGCGGTTAAACTAGCAGCTGATGGATGGACGGATGAACATCGGCTGACTGGATCGATCTGAAAAAATTATTCATAAACTTTTACCCGTTTAGTTCCAGAAACACAACCAGGCCAGCGTGAGGACCTGCATCTTATTTAAGTTGTGAAGATGCTGCGCCTCGCCTCTGCGTCACATAGCAACTGTTGCTAATATGAAAAAAGCACAGATTAACAACATGTAGGCCAACACCTCACAAACCATAACAACCTGCAGCTTCATGACATTCCTGTCACGCTGCCAGTGAAAGCACACATGCCAAACATGAGATAAGGTTCCCCTCTGGTGAACTCTGCTGCTGGAACCGTAATAAAACTATTTCACTCATCAGCCTCAGAGGAGCCCAGAAACACCAGCAAGTGTCAAATCTCATAGTTTGACGGGACAATCAATGTCTTCTGTCGTGCTCCTTTTTTTTACATATCTTGTAACGTTTCCCTGAGGTGTGAAAGCTGGTACGTGACCCTTTTAAACATGGAAAAAATAAAAAGTGTGCCCTTAACCTACAGACGGAGAGGCTCAACGTTGCTGCCATCAGTCGGCTGACAGCCACTTTTCAGCCAACTTGCAGCCGTTGTGTTCCTCTCCAAAGTTGCCTTGAGCAGCTTCAGCTTAATAACAATAGTCTTAGTACTAACAGGAGTGATGCAACATCAGCTGTTACCAGGCAACGGACAACAGGCTACGAACGGTACAGACAAAGATGGCTACAGGAAACTTGGAGCACCCCCTGGGTGTCGACAGCTGAGTACAGACAGAGCAGGGATGTATCTGGGTAACCACGGCAACTGAGACCCCCACTGTGTGAAATTGGTGGTGACTGGTTAATTGGCCTCTTCAGACACTATGTCACACTGCTATACACACACGTGACAGCACAGGTTGGTCAGTCATATGTGCGAGAGTAAACCTTCTGCACAAGTTCACATTATGGGAGGGTGTTGTCATGGCAACGCAAGTCGCATGTGACAGCTACACCCGACCCCAAACACGAGTCTGCTCATTGTGTCCTGTGTTGGGACAAAGTATATTCAGTCACGGTCACAGTTTTACACTCAAAGCCAAACCGTGCGGACGTCGACTTAAGCTCAACAGAAACCTGGTCACACAAACCCGGGGTCGGTCAGACTGACGGGAGGCAAATCCAGCACTCACTCACATCTCTGCAGCTGCGTCAAACCCAGACAGTCTGACCGTGGCAGCACACAACAAATATTCTAAAAGAAAATCATTGATGAATGAAGACCGGAGTGGCCACTCGTTAGCTCATGGTTCATCTCAAGCACATGCTGTTCTCCATCATTCCTGCCTCCAGGACGGCTGATTACTGCCAAAATAAACTAATTCAGTCTGACCTGTTCAGGATTAAGAAAGGACTTTGGAACCACCTGCACTGGGAAGACTCCGTCATGTGTCTGTCCTCCAGCTGTTATCATTAATCATTAGGTTGGAATTATTTCTTCTGTTTCTAATTAAACTGGACATATAATGTTAGTTTATTAGTACAACCGGTCATTTGGCCTGTTCCAGAAACTCAAATTAACATTTGAGAACAGCAATATTTACGGGAATCTAGGAAGGTTTTAAATGACTTCACTGTCTTGTTTGACCAGAGGACCTGCTGCTTTCATTTAGGTTCTGCTTATTTCTTCTTTAAGTTGCTGTTTCTTTGTGAGTAATATTTCATTTGTCACAATAACAGACAGTACATCTACTTAGAATGATTTTACATGAGTCAGGTTTTCCTCAGGATGAACTATTGGGATTTGATAGTTTTTTATACTAAAAATAATAAAACTCGGGATGATGGCAGGGTTTTCTCCGGGGTCTCCGGTTTCCTCCCACAGTCAAAAGACATGCAGTTAGGTCAATTGGTTGGATGCGTAAATTGCCCATAGGTGTGAGTGTGTGTATGACTGTGATTGTGTGTCTATATATGTGGCCCTGCGATGGACTGGCGATCTGTCCAGGGTGTACCCTGCCTCTCGCCCAAAGCCAGCTGGGATAGGCTCCAGCACGCCCGCCTTCGGGGAAAAGCGGAAGAAGATGGATAGATGGATGGTTCGTAGAAAATTAGCATTAGCAGTGGAGATAAGAAAGCTAGACCTACTGCAAGCGAAGCCGCTAAAGTGAGTTCATCGACTGCACTGACCTGCAAACATGAGCCGCGTTCTTCAGTGCGTCTGTGATGAAGAGTCCGGGTGGTTGGTTTCTTCCTGCTGTGCAATGACAAACAAACAAACTGATCAGTTACAGACAATCGTGTCAGGAAAGGAAAAAGCAGCAGCTGAACGCTCACTGTGCGTCTGTATTAACACGTGACTGGCCAAACCACGTATTCTCACTAATCGACTTCTGCTGCACATTCACGACTAATTATGCTGTTTCACTCCAGGGCTGTTCATCATGTGTGTGTCACATGCACACACAAGCCAGTGGACTGTAATAAGCACCTGTGTGGTTTCCAGCCAACAGGATGAGAAACGACTCCTGGGGAAAAATCTGTGTTAATGTAGAGTGAGTGAAAATGTTTCAGACGTAAAACACAGCGGAAACAGCAGCGTCCACCTTTATAGAACCCAGACCTGCCCTGGATCGGAACCTGACCTGTTGATGCAGGGAAAGTCAGAGGTGTTTGACAGCTGCATTTTCCAGCTGGTGGACTTTTCTTGCATGAAGTGGCCAAAAGCTGTTATTACAAGTCATTAACCTGTGACACTGCGGAAAACAATGCTTGTCTCACCCTCTGCTGCTGAAAAGTTCAACTCCACTTCCTCTCTTAGCTGGGACCAGGAGACCCCCAATCAGAACCACAATACCTTGGGTTTGACACAAAAACATCTGGGTTCACATCTGAAACTTTGTGGGGTTAATAAACATTTTCTTTTTTCCCATATATTATTCGAGAACGTCAAGGCATCATATCCCTGTGTTTGTTTGCTCTGGGCCTGAAACACGTTGTGCTGCCTGTCTCCAGTGGAGCAGCTGGAAAGACATGACTTCACCCTGATCTAAGCACAGCAGAGAACTGGCTGAAGACAAAACAGAAGAAGTCACAGCAGCTGAGAAATGCCGCAGAGCAGCTTCGTGCACGTTTCCAGACAGCCTCCTATCAGATCTCTATCACGTTATTGATGACCGGGAAGCTCTAATCGATATTAAAAGGTCACCTCTCGCCTCCATCACCTTCACTCTGTCCTCACTCAGTCGTTGCTATCGTCTCCATCTAGAATCACTGAATCTCCCTCCTCCAGGGACGAACCTTTCATTAACCTTGGTTCCTGTTAGTTAACACACACAGCCCTCATGATGATGGTGTCAAACTAGAAACTGTACTCACAACAGACAGTACGTAGCCTGTGCTGCTGAGTGCAGACAGTGCTTCAGTGTTTTTCTCAGCGAAACAGATTCCAGTTTGATTACAGACTGCAGGACAGACAATAACACACGTTTCTACCCATCGACAGCATCACAACAGCAGGACAGTCCAGCTGGGTACCACAGGCCTCCACAGAGGAGGCTTTCGGCCGGCCTTGGCTAATCAGCAACACGTTTCACTCTTGTGCCCCTAATACTTACTTAATATTAACAAAAATCAAAAATCACTTTCACTTACTACAAAAACCCAAACCAGGTCAACCAAAAGGCAGCTAGAAGCTGGACACACAGCAGCTCAGCAGAGTTACAGTAAACAGGGTTTCACTTCAGCCGTGACTTACAGTAACTGACTAAATCTATTTTTATGGCGCGATTCAACAAAACACTGATGTGAGTCATAGTAAATGGACTGAATGACACAAACACCAGCGTGGTCCTTCAAATGTCCTCGTCTGCTGTGAAAGAGAGCAGAAAGCCTCCTCTGTTTCACCGCTCGGACGCACAATTGAATGCTTCAATCCTCTTCCTCTCCTCTACCCTTTTGTTGTCCAGATAGAAAAAGACCCAGTGTCTAACGTCTCGTCGTGACAGAAACCAGACAGTGTCCGTCTGGCTGCTCATCCTGCCCTGATTCCGAACTGAACTCTCTTCTCTGTAATTTGCACTGTGCAGGTTCAAACACAACAGAGCATATGCTCCGATCTTCATTGTCCAGACCTGTTGCTGATATACATACAATGGAGCAGACTTTTCCTGTGCTTTTGCAGATTTACTGTATATCCAGTCCAGGAGGGGACACCTCTCATGCAGGGACCAACTAAACGAAATAGCCAATCAGATTGTTTCCTAGTCTGACTAGTTCATCATGACGGTCTGACTAGAGTGAAACAAAACTACTGTAGGTGCTCTGGTGCTCAGTAACAGCGTGAAGTTGGCCAACGACTGGCTGTCAGTCGTGGAGACTACACCAACAAACGCAGGCACTGAAATTCACCATTTGACTGTTTCACATCTACAAAGTTAACACTTGACACTAATATTATACCCCTGTATTTATTGTCAATTTATTGTTCAAACATTTTCCCTTTTACATATGAAACACGTATTACATTTATTGAAAATTCTATGAAACGTTGAAACAGCTTCAGGAGCTCAGGGTTTCATAAGAGCGGCACAGAGGCTGGGAGGAGGTGATGAAGAGACGACTGTTATGTGGGTGGGTGATAACGTGGTTGGGGGCTGTTACTTAGACGCGATAACACCACCTGTCAGTCTGAGTGGAGCTGGTGTCGGTGTGGTGATGTGTTCAGATAACAGAGATGCAGCCTGTTGACATCACCGTCCTGGTCAGGAGGATTTAAACCCAAACACAGATCTGTACATTCAGGATTATGGATTACCCATCTGTCAGTGCTGCTGCAAGGTGACCTCCACGACCCCAACGGACGTAAGCAGAGATGAAAGCTAGTCAGAAAACCATGTCAGATGATGATGACCACGAAAGCAGTGATGATGCTGAAGGAATCAGAGGCGCAAGTCTGGCATCTGCCACCGAAAGCTCAACCAGGTTCATTCAACATTTACGTTTGCAGGGCTCAGGGTTAAATCTGCTCTGAGTTAACAGACAGGCTTCAATGCCATTCGTGAACAACATGCTAAGAACTCTTTACTTCTTCCACTGCAAGTTGACTTGCAGCACGTGATGTGTTTATGCACAGCAACAGCCACAAACAGCCACAAACAGCCACACCTTTACCCAGTATCAGGGAACCAAACCTGGGCTGTATAGATGCTCCTGAACTGTTGCGTTCAATCTCCACGGTAGTAAGACAGCTGTGACTGGATGAGATACCGAAGGGCTGGTAGCCGTTTACAAAACATCTGCAGACATGTCCACTGTTTTACACTCAAAGGCCTCAAGTGTCTTCAGGAGATAAGACATCAAAGTAGACACCAAGAGCAAAGGCACATTTGATAGAATACAAGCAATTAAAAAACAGCTTTGTGCATCCATCATATTGTTACTAGGCAACCGCTGAGTCAATGTCCTTAACCCGACTGGTATTAATTTATGTTAAGCAGTAATTCAATTTAACAGCATCCCCTTAATAAAAATGTGTGAGAGGCACAGCTCAGATCTGTTGGAGACAACAGATTATGGAGAAAGCTTCGCCTGCAGGATGCTCACTTCAAGCGTCAGGTCGGGTAAAGTAAGGGTGATGATAAGTCAAGGATAGTTTGACAAAGTGTAAATTCATCTGATTAGATGAATTAAAAGAACCTTGAGCAGGAATAAGCTTCAACTTCTCTTTACTTTCTGAGTAGAGGTACATTTCCTACACCAGCCTCACTTTGTTTGGAAGAAAAAGAACTACGAGCTTTCACGTAGAAAGCACAGAAATGATTATGTAGGAAGATGCATATTTAAACTGTGAGTCACTTCTCTGAATCATCTGGTGTTTGGATGTGCACAGTCACGCTGACCTTCACTAGAGGAAACCTGGCTCTTCACCCAAAACAGCGCCTGACTGCTAAACAGCAGGTTTAGTAAGACGTGGACTCATCTGCCGACTCTGGCCGAGGCAGAGGAGCGAGTGGAGGGATGAAGCACGGACTCGACATTTGGAAGAGGACGCGTTTGAAGCCAGGGTTCAGTGTGTGAGTGTGTTTGCTGTTGGGTCTCAGAATAATCAGGCTCCATCAAACTGTCTAGTCACTGACCTTTGGATCAGAGGATCAGTGTGTAATGAGGCTTTGGTAATTCTCTCCTGTGTGACTCTGACTCTGTGAGTCCAACCGTTAGACTGGTGCTAATGGACTCTTCTGTCCCCTTTCTGTCCCCTCAGCCCAACCGATGGAGGCAGACGTCCGCCCACCCTGAGCCTGGTTCTGCTGGAGGGTTCTTCTGTTAAAGGGGCTCTTTCCTATGCACTGTCTCCTGGTGCTGCTCAGTGGGATCTGTTGGCTTTTCTGTATGATTCTCAGAACCCATCAGATGCTGCTTTTCTCCTAACAGCCTTTTGGCTGAGGACCAAACAAACAAATAAACTGAATGTTTTATAGAGTGCAAATCTATGCTGCTGGTCAGGACGAGTAGAACACTGTAAAACATAATGTCCGTAACCACAGCAACAGTTTCTGCTGTCAGTTAACAAACCTGACCGTTGGTTTACCAACAAAGACTCTTTGTTCCTCTGGTATGTGGGGTTTCAGAACATGTAATCTCTGTTTAAAACTGAAACTGCAGAAAACTAGGAATTAAGCTGTTTGGTGGGTTTTGATGTAATCTCTGCAAACCAGCCTGAGACGGAGGAGGTGGATGCGTCCGAACGCCTGGAACACGTCGCCACAAGCTACGGTGTGTGTGCGTGTGTGTCAGTGATGGTGGGCGGTTAAATCCAGGTTCACGACACACCCTGAAAGACAGTTTTCTGGCTCACCCTCTCACACACACCCAGACTATCTATGACTCACTCTGGCTTAAACAAAGACACTTGAACAAACAGGACAAAAATGAAAAGTATGTACCAATAGGTAGAAAAACCTACATTGGTGAAGGACTGGGCTCCAGCATCATTTCATTCTTCTCAGACAGCCCCCAGGTCTGCATACGTCCAAACGTCATGTGGTAACGCTCTGGATGAAGGCAGGGCAGCGCTGGGTGCCACCCTGGAAGCAGGGACGGTGGCTCTCTGCCTCCTAAAGTCCTCACCAGCATCACGTTATGAGTTTATGGGAGAGTTAACACGTCAAAGATTACTTTCAGGGGCAACGCAACAGTTGGGCAACTCTTCTGTAAAAACTTAATTAACTACAGGAGAAACACAATTAGTTGATCCAGACCGTCACACAACCAAATCTGCTTTCTCTGCCTTGACCAGCATGTGCTCGCCTCTGTGTCCTGACCGGTGCAATCAGGCAGTTTGCTCCAACCATTCAATAATAGATGAAGGTCTTTTCTTTTAAAGCCAGAACCTGAAGAGTTTGAAATGGACCAACGCAGTAGGAGGGAGCACTGCACACACTCTCCACAGAGTCAGCAGTAATGGCTCCCACAGGGAGCAGCCTATCAATATCTCAGTGGATGGATCAAAAGGTTGAACAATTAAAGCTACGATCTCAACATCAGACACAAACAAGTCTGAGAGAAGTAAGTCCCACACAGCACCCATCGGTCTGTACACCAGGTATCTGGAGAAACACGCTGGGATCTGAGAGCACGCAAATTACAGCAAAACTGAAAACTCAAGTACAGGTTTTATTTACAGGGGAGACCTTAGCCATCACATACTGTTCTAGCCTCACAGGCAAAAGCTAAGGCACATGAGAAAATGAAAAAATCCCAGTCACCACTGACCTGTGAAGGTTATAATCATGCTATCGGACATAATATAGCACAAATCTGTGTTTCACCAGCGAACTGGAGTCAATCATGAAATGGAGAAAGTTTACAAACCAGCAGAAGTCTGCATTTGAAAGGACAACTCTCTGGTCGGATGTGTGTAGACCTGGGGTGGCCACTTCCAGTCCTCCAGGCCCGCTGAGCCACAACCTCCATCAGACAATGGTGCATGCAGAAAGAGAATCAGTTTGTCCTCCAGCTTCTGCCGGAGCACGCCTGATCAAGGGCTGCGGCTAACGCTGGTGTAGTCTGATGCCAGGGGTCTGAATACTTCCTGAAACCACTCTACATCATCATTCATATGCTGCTGTTCTGCAGATTCATTCACCATCTTCCTGTCTAGTGGACACGTCAGAGCCACATTTATGGTTAGCCTCCTGTTATTTACCACCCAGTATTCAAGTATAGAAGTTCAGGCTGGAGTTTCAAGCGTTTTGGGTCCCGACTGAACTTTCAGTGTGTGTCATAGCACTTCAAACTGTTCAGCTTCAAAGGCCTCCATTAGAAGTGCGTTTCAAATATTAATAACTGCAGCCAGCCAGCTCCCTCTTTAATCAATACCTCTGGCTCACACCGAAGCGCAGCAACATGCTAAAAACAGCCTCAGTGTCACAGTGCAACACGCACTCCCACACAGCTGTTGTCTCACACTCTGTGGCAACTAACATCGACACGAACACCTCAAACTGGCTCCAAATCAGCATTTCTCACGACAGTCGTACACCCATGAGGGGAAAAGCACGTCACTATTCCAGAACAAACTGCCTGCAAACCTTCAGCGACACTGTTCGTTTTCGCTGTATACGACCTTCACATCACGCGCTGAGGTAACAGATGGCTACGCATGGGAGGATATTTTCATAAGCAGTGGACTAAAAATAGAATTCATCAGTACAAAATCAATGGCTTTGTTTCAGTTCTGATAGATTTCATAAAGCAGTTTAAGCTGGATGGATTCGTAAACCTAGTCCTTCCGGTGTTCAGCTCACGCCGTGGTGTGTAGGAGCGCACACCTTCCTGCAGCGTGAAGGTTGTTATCTTTGCATCTGAAATAAATCTGAAGCTTTAAAGCTACACAGCCTGGTTTTCAGAGCTCGTAATCACCGCCCACATTTTTCTTGATTTCACTAACTCAATTAAATCTGGTATCATGCTCATAGATGGGTGGATTAAGACCGAATGGATTAAAAATGGGGACGACAGCCAGAAAATAAAATAAGAAAAACTGGTTTGTGAGAGCAGTAACTTGTCCACACAGACGTCCTGACACTGACCCCAACTTGCAACCTGACAGTGCCACACCTGAATGGAGAGCAGCCATCAGTAATTACAGCTGAGAGGACAGTGTTCGTGGGAAATCAGCAGGTTGGCAGCGAGGACACACCTGCCTCTCTGCTGTGTTGTAGTTGGGCTGGACTGTAAATTCCTTTGCCAGACTAAATTGGAAATTAAAATACAAGTCAGTGCAATAGTGAATGAAAAAAGTGATAGCGGACAGGTTCTGCTGGTTCACTGACCAGATCAGAACCAGCACAGACTTTACACCAGTTCTGTAGGTCCTTGTAGGTCCTGACATTAGGCTTTGTTTAAAGGGGGCTTCTCGCACATTTGTCGTTATTATAACAACCAACCAAGGTCTGAAGGTCTTTGCTGAATCAGACGGTCCGAGTAAAGATCATTGAGAAAGTATCATGCCAGTCAGATGCTCAGGGAAAATGGTTTATTCCCTGCAAAAAAAAAAAACGTGACAACCCCTGTTTAGGGTTAACCTGAAGTCAGGCTTTGTCAGCATCGTCTTCGCTGAGGAAGCAGATCACTTAATATGTTTAATGGGTGCAGCTATCAGAGAAACATGAGGAGCAACAAATAAAGAGCGTGACTGTCAGATGAAACACAGTCGTGCCTGTGGCCAGTTATGACCCTGAGCGGAGCTGAGAGACGCTGCAGTGGGAGAGAGGGCTGATGTCACAGGGAGTCTGTGTGGGAGCAGCAGTGTTTCCATGAATGTTAACACGCTGTATATTCTAAGTGAGCAGCTCCGTGGGCGTCTGGTCAGAGGCAGGAATCAGCTCCTGGTTTATTATGGGCGACACGAAGCCTCTCAAGGTGCAACTTTTCAGCTGAGTTTGTTCCACGACATGGGTAGAAAACGTGTATTGACATACATTTAGCTAAACTCTGGGGAGGTTGATTGTTTGAACCATTAGTTTTCATGCATTTCAGCTACGCTCTGGGGGACGTCAGCAGAAAAAACTCTTGATTGAGGAACATCTTACATTTTCCTGGATTGGTCACAAAGTTTTCTAATGTTCCAGTTTTAAGTGTGAGGAACTAACTGTGTTTTGGAAACATGACAGGGTCGTAAGACAGAAAGATACGATTCTCCGAATGATAAATAACTCCTTCACTTCTCTGTCTTCTTATGCTTTGCCTAAACTTCTAGAAGTCATGCTACCAAAGCCAGAAACCCTCTCTAGAACCATGTTGTCAACTGCATGCACATTCACAGGCAGAATGCATATAAGACCTCATTAGCTCAGCCTCAAACACTGTCAAGTTTTAAAGCACATTTGATTAAAACTCACTCTGAGTTGTTTCCTCTTCTTTGTGTAGAAAAGTTGAAAAAAATATAAAATAAATTAGTCCAATGTTACATTTTCCAGTTTGTTTCTGCAGATTTCTCCCCGAAGCAGACCCAGAAGTCTGAAACTCACTGTTGCGTCAATGACGTGTACTATGTGTCGCTTGACCCAAACGCACAAGACTAATATACAACGCAACTTAATCTACCACACACACACACACTGTGTCTCTATTAAAAAAGGGACAGGAGGTGCTTTAACGCACAAGATGCTCCGAAGAGAAAAATCAATATTTATTCAGATCAGTGTTTACCGTTTTACAGGTTTGACCCTGAACGCATCACATTGTTCTCTCACACACACACAAACGTCATGTCGTCTGCAACTTATCTTGCAGTTCATAACACAGTTCACATTTATCAAAACCTTAACGTTGAATTAACCCTCTGATGGTTATAAATTTATTTATCTCAGGGCCCTGCATCAGCAGTTGGGTCATGTCTGTTGATCATATGAAACAAATGTTTACAGGGTAAAGGTCCATGAGAATGTGTTGAACAGCGGATTAGCACTTTCATGTCCCAGTCACAAAGTCAAAAGTGTTGAGAACAAAACACGTTGCATGTTTTAAAAACAACAATACGACCATCACACCTCCCCCTGCTGCCAGAACACATCATCCCTCCCTGACAACCTGTTGCCACGAGTTACCGTCGCATCCCATCAGTCACTGTGGAGGCAACAATGCTGCGTCTGGTGGGCTGACAGACGGGGTCACCATGACAACACAAAGACCTGCTGATGACTCAATGCAGAGAGACAGCGAGGGTTGGTCTCCTGCAGCCAGACCACCGAGCCCCTCGCTGCCTTTATGAACCCGAGCTCAGCTAATAACACTAATGAGAGCGAATGGGAAACGTTCACGGAGACCAAGAGCAGGAAAGCAGTTTAAAGACCGCTTGAATCATTTGTTGTTTCACTGTCATCTGCGATGGGAAGTGAAATACAAGTATAAGATTTACTAATTTCTTAAACTGGCGAGAAGATTTGTGGTAAAAATAAATAAATAAATACAGAAATAACACTCAGGACGATGTTTTCAGTTTTGTTTGTTTGTTCTATGTAAAGTAAAAATATGAGCTTTTATCCAAAAGCAGGACTTGGTTCAACGCTGACGCACACACACACCAACCTCTTAACAGCAGTCACAAAACCAGCTTTCATTCCCAGAACCACAGAACCAGTTTGGCCGATACACGACCTACGGATCCAGTTGACATACGTTACACAACATGACCTAGAAGACAACCCGAGCTACAGACCCAAACATCAACCTCCGCTGTAGCAGCTTTATGAGCAGTTCGGTCAACAGACGCTGCAGCGTTCACTCACCCTGCACGAAGAGGTCCACGGACAGGTCAGAGGTTCTGGTTCCCCCAAAGCAGCACTCTGTCCTGTCCACGCATCTTCTCTGACGACGTTTGTTATTCATAGTTAGTTAAATGAGCTCATCTGGTGGTGCACAAGACAGAAAACTAGCCGCTACGTTCAGCGTTAGCCGCTACGTTCAGCGTTAGCCGCTAAGTTCAGCGTTAGCCGCTACGTTCAGCGTTAGCCGCTACGTTCAGCGTTGGCTGCTACGTTCAGGGCTAGCTGCTACGTTTAGCGTTAGCTGTAGCTATAATTTACCTCCTTAACAATCCTTTTCAATATAATGTTAGTTGCTTTACACTGGAAAAGTGACATTGACACCATTGCGTGTTTTGATTGGCTTTCCTTGCAGCCTCCTGGCTAATCACAGTTTGTTATTGTTATGACGTCAGCCTTATCCAGGTGACGTTCGGGCCGGTTCAACGGCAGGAGGCTCAAACAGTTTGAGCCGCATCCACCAGGCGCCGTTTCACTCTGTGTACAAGGGAACGACGACAGCATCAGCACAAAGCGGATTAAATAAGCAGTCGTTGTCATGTAGTTCATACTCAGAGACAGTTCACATCCAGCCTCTGTCAGGATTCTGAGAAATGTATGAAATTCCTTATTTAATTTGTTTACCTCTAATCCCGTTAAAGTCAGAGCCGTATATTTTATGGACTATTCTCTGAAATAAAGTGCAGTAAATCAAATCAGATGAGGTTTCTGGTCTCATCAGCAAACTCAATTACAACACAAACGAACCCAAGTTCAAGGAAATCCAATTTACAAGAAGCGACTCTGGAAGGAAACACTTCAGAGTCTGACAGAACAGAGACGCAGCTCACAGACAGGAAGTGTTTGATCAGCATCACGCTGCCTCTCTGACCTGTTCAGATGATCAGTAAGTTGAAAACACACAAATCACGACACCAGCCTCAGCTTTCATACCAACACACGCAGACCGAGGCTGCGTTTGAGTCTGTGTGTTTGCTCTGATACCAGTGGTCATTGATGCGCCTCACAATCATTCAAAGACCCGTCCAGTCTCGTTCCGACGACCTACCTACAGCCAGCTGCAAAGCCCCCACATGAGCCAGTGTTCAGCCAATTTCAAGGAAAACAAACCTCCAAATACTGAAACAAGCATCATAATTCTCCTACAAGCTTCCTCACAGGAGGCAGTTTTCAGTCAGACTCCAAACCTTGGAGCCATCAGAACCACAGCATGTGACTGATCAGACCGATCAGAACCGACTGCCTACAGCTGTTGTAATACATCGTCACCGACGGTCAAACTTTTCATTTGTACACAGAGCCAGGACTCTGTGGTCCTGGAAATCCAATGGTCACTTCTGTGGCCGGACTGTTTGTGTCTGAACGCGTGTTCAGTCCAACGGGCCTCAGATTTTCGGGCTATGGCTCATCGCTCCCGCTTCAAACGTTCTGGTAAAAGTTTCGTGTTCAGGTCTATAGTCAAAGTGAAAACCTAACACGCAGCCGTGGTTCATGTGCTTTGACTCCTGTGAACGTGAGCTGATGTCGCTGGAAACTGTGGACGAGTGAAGTTAGAAATGAACTCATTAAAAGTTCAGAGTTAAACTGGAGCAGATTGAGTTCTCATCTCCTAAAGCTGCTCTGCTCATTAGCATCTCAGCAACACACACACCATCAGCTGTTCCACCCATTGCTATGTTAACTACCCGCTAGTGCACAAACACACACAATCATCTTTGTAATCATCACACACTACACAACAGAAGGCTTGTGTGTGTGTGTGAGCCAGAGGTTTGATTAAAAAGCTCTTTTGTGGTTTTGAGATGCTAATCTTTCTATTATCAGCAGGATAAAAGGGAGTTTAGCTGCTTAAAGACAAACAAATGACTTCTGGCAGACTCACACCATACATGGCTAATGAGCGCTTTGTGTGTCTGTGTGTGTGATGGTGACAGGCCCACGTCTAACTCTGTTCCCAAGCCTCGCAGCTAGAGGGACACGACGCCTGGGACAGAAATCCCATCACGTCGGCGACAGCAAGCTTTCATGACATCACTTCTCATGTCAGCTTACGCTCAGGTGCCAGCTGTGATGTCATGGTTCTGAATGGTTGCTCCAGCTCGGTTCTGGAGCCCAAACTGCCCACAGGAACAGCTTTCAGAGCCGGGTTCAGGTTTGATTGACAGTCAGTCAACAGAGCCAGGAAACCAGATCTGAAGAGGTCACTGATCCCAACCAGGACGGGTCAGAAGCTGGCGCTGAGCCACAGGTACCTGAAGAGGAGTTCCAGGTACCTTCGGGTCTGATTTTCACTACCTCTGTTAAACACTAGCCTTCTAATACGTTACCCAAGTTTCTTTTTAATGTTTTGTTTTATACTTAATGTTTTTGGCTGGAGATGAAACACAAATGTAGACAAATATGATACAGCATCAGAAAAGGTGAAGAGTCTGACAGAATTTAATCCAAATTGAGACTTGGTGTTAAAAGTTAACATTTGGAGGAGATTGAAGATACCAGAGGAGGTGAGCGCAGGAGTTACCCCGCTTTCCATCAGAACACCGCAGCAGACCCGCTACTGGACCGGACCACATAGGCCAGTCTTTACATGTTGGGCCTTGTGTGGCCTGTTTTTCCTCCTTCACATCACCAGGACTAAAGTGTTGATGATGGACATGTTGACCACAGGAACCGTAATGCAGGTGATGCTGGTGGTGATACTGGTGACGTTGATGGTGATACTGGTGACGTTGATGGTGATGCTGGTGGTGATGCTGGTGGTGATACTGGTGATGTTGATGGTGATGCTGGTGGTGATACTGGTGATGATACTGGTGATGCTGGTGGTGATACTGGTGATGTTGGTGGTGATGTGGATGGTGATACTGGTGACGTTGATGGTGATACTGGTGACGTTGATGGTGATGCTGGTGGTGATGCTGGTGGTGATACTGGTGATGTTGATGGTGATGCTGGTGGTGATACTGGTGATGATACTGGTGATGCTGGTGGTGATACTGGTGATGTTGGTGGTGATGTGGATGGTGATACTGGTGACGTTGATGGTGATGCTGGTGGTGATACTGGTGATGTTGATGGTGATACTGGTGACGTTGATGGTGATACTGGTGACGTTGATGGTGATGCTGGTGGTGATACTGGTGATGCTGGTGATGCTGGTGGTGATACTGGTGATGTTGATGGTGATGCTGGTGGTGATACTGGTGATGTTGGTGGTGATACTGGTGATGTTGGTGGTGATGTGGATGGTGATACTGGTGACGTTGATGGTGATGCTGGTGGTGATACTGGTGATGTTGATGGTGATACTGGTGACGTTGATGGTGATACTGGTGACGTTGATGGTGATGCTGGTGGTGATACTGGTGATGCTGGTGATGCTGGTGGTGATACTGGTGATGTTGATGGTGATGCTGGTGGTGATACTGGTGATGTTGATGGTGATGCTGGTGGTGATACTGGTGATGTTGATGGTGATGCTGGTGGTGATACTGGTGATGTTGATGGTGATGCTGGTGGTGATACTGGTGATGCTGGTGGTGATACTGGTGATGTTGATGGTGATGCTGGTGGTGATACTGGTGATGTTGATGGTGATGCTGGTGGTGATACTGGTGATGTTGATGGTGATGCTGGTGGTGATACTGGTGATGCTGGTGGTGATACTGGTGATGTTGATGGTGATGCTGGTGGTGATACTGGTGATGCTGGTGGTGATACTGGATCAATGTTTACACCCTGCAGAGTTTTTGCCTCTTGAGGTTTTTTTACAGCTCAGCGTGGTTTACAGGCTGCCAACAGGAGTCGAGCTGCTGAAGCTCGGTGAATATGAAGCCGTGAGTCTGCCCCAGAGGAGCAGAATAATTCATGACTGTACATGTTACATCACACTCAGGTTGTCTCTGGCTCCTCTTTTCATCTCTCCTCGTTTTTGGCTCCGCTTTCTGCTTCGTACGTAGCAGGGTGGTTTCAGAGGGCTTCAGACTGGAGCTGCTTTCAGTGCAGCTCGGTTCTTAGACATAGTGAGTGATGCAGGCTTGAAACAAAGCCTGTGATTGGCTGTGACGAGATTGGACGTGTTACCAGTTTATTAGGAACCTGCCTGCTGCTCCCTGAGGCTCCGTTCACATTTTATGCCACACGTTATGCAGTACTTTTACTTCCAACACTATGATGTCAGGTCACTAACTCTTAGCAGCTGACCATCAGCATGTGTGTGAATACATTCGCCTGCTTACTTGTTTACATAATCAAGGATGAATAAACATGAGAGGGTATATGAATAAACATGTGAACACGCACAGCTCCTCGTGAATATTCATGCAGCCGTTCTGACACTGCTTCGTTGTGTTGTCCTCTCGTCCTGAGTTTGAGCTGCCTCTCCTTCACTTTATTCCCACCAACAAACTGTCATCACTGCACCAACGTCCAGACCCAGGAAACAGACGACGTTCCTAAATGAGCTTCAACGTTTCACATCAGCTGCTGAACATTCATGTTGTTCATTCTGTGACCTCCACAGGGTAAAACAGAAGGGTTATTATTGATAGACCACAGCCTTTAACCCTGGAGCCACCGCTGACCTGACTACAAGCCATCATTGAAGTAGAAAACCAGAACGAAGGCTCAGCAGGTGAACATCGCCTCCCGGTTGCCGCACAGAGTCACTGCAGCTTCAGTCCCCGTCTTACTTTCTCTGAAGCAAACTTCACTCTCATATATTATTACTTTAAAACGCCTCCTTTAAAGACCTTTGAACTGTTACAGTAACGATGAAGATGTAGAGCAGAGGATGACATGGAGAATAGGCACAACACAGCAACAAGAACAGTATCTGAAAAACAACCAAAGCATGAATGAAGTGACGAAACACAACTACTCACTTGCAGTAACAACTTTCTGCTGCTGCCTGTGAATAAGTCCAGGAGCCATCAGTGATCTGAGATCGTCTTTAATGACACAAACAGCCCCACACATCAACACAACACTAAAAATCCTTTCAGATGGTTTGACACGATCACCTCCAGCTCGACGGGTCTCACACAGTACGACGCTGATCATGGGGGTTTATTGCTGTGTAACAGTCAGCGAGTCCAAACCAGAGCGGTCCAGCACCTGCTTCTCCCTTAAGCCTTAGAAACGGACCCTGAGCTCTGGACAATAAGCGATTCATGTGATTGTTCGCCATTCATCTTGTGTGAGATGATCTGAAAGAGTCAACGCAGGCTTCATACTGAAATGCACCCTGGGAAATATCGTTCACTCCCCACCTTCCACTTTACTTTCAAGCGTCAATCAAAGGACCAGATGTTTTGTTAATGTCCCTACCAGGCTGCATTATGGGTAATGTAGGCACCAGGTTACAAAGGAAGAGGAATGACGTGCTGCTGTTCTAGCGGTGAAGCTCACTGATGCAGCGAAGGCGACGCAGACTGAACAGGAACTGTGACGACACGACAACAATGAAAACAGGTAGAAAAAGAAAAACGATACAATCTGCTAAGACGTCACTTCCTGTCTCTGTGATGGTGAGATGAAGGCTGCACCGGGGGTGACTGACGGGTGCGGAGCAGCCAATCAGAGAAGCTGCTATAGCAATGTTAAAGTTTTGTTCGGTGCAGTTGCAATCAGGAACACAAAGGTTTGTTTACGGCTTCGTCTTCTCCTTCATGCAGTTTGTCCGTCTTTCGTTCCAGTCCTCTCTCTGTCCATCGCTCAGGTGCGCCGCCTCTTGACTCCTCCCGGACTCGCTGGGTTGGAAGAGGACAGCAGCTTATCGGCCGTTCGACTCCGCTTCCTCTTCTCTGCTTCCTTCCCTCCTCCTGCTGCTGCTCCTCCTTCAGTCCCTCCCTTCTCTTTGTCTCGCTCTCTCTCTTTTTCTCGACCGCTGCTCATTCGCTCCGACATCTTCACTGATGAGTTGCTGCCTGAAGTTGGAAACGAGTCTCATAACCAGACAAATAAACGTCAATACTGTGCTGCTCAAAACGTCTGAACTCACACAGACATTTTCACTTTCTCGTCCTACATTTGTTTTTTATGACCACTGCTTCTATAAACAACTCAGACGCACCTTCTTCGTGCGTAGCTGGAGGTTCTCTCTCCATCCTGAACTCTTCTTTGTTCTCCTCTTCTGAGCCCAGCTTCCCTGCAAACACACACAGAGGAGGATTTTACCATCTGACTGTTCGATCTCTGAACCAGCGGTGCAGCTGTAGGGTCGAGAGGTCACCTTCTTTAACCTCCTGGATGATGTCATCAGGTAGAGAGAAGCTCTTCTCTGAGTTTGGAAACGGCAGGATCTCTGACTCGTGCTGCGCCACAAACACACAAATAGGTTAAGGTGGCATGAGACACACTCCGTGTGTGTGTGTGTGTGTGTGTCCTCACCAGCGCCTGCATGTCATACATGGTTCCCAGATGATCCCAGATGACAGAGGACGACACCTGTCGACCAATGTTCTGGCTGAACTTGTCTCTGATGCAGATCATGTGGAAGTGACGGTTCACCCCTGGATGTGGGAAAAGCCAGAGGCTCAGTCTGCAGCCCTACAAACACCAGCAGGTTCCCTAAAAGCCTATTCACACAGAGGACACTGGTCCCATTGATGTTTTTGTCACTGATGCCGTTTGCTTTGGGAAAAGTCATTTTGTGTATTGCTGCCCTACAAACATAGAGAATCCCCAGGTGAAGAAACCTGACCCTTGATCCTTTGTGATCAAAAAGCTTTAGACTGAACCAGAACCTGTGAATCACATGTGGAAACATCTGGACGAACGTCATCAGCAGGTTTACCCTTCTTTGTTTCTGTCAGTGAGTCTATTTTACAGCATGAAGCTGTGCCTATTAATGTGGATAGTATCTGTAATTGTAGCAGTGATGGACTTTGGAGCATCTGGACCTCGTTTCACATGCTTTGGTTTGTTATGATAAAGTAAAGCTGCACTGTACGATGATCTGCTTTGTTTCTTTATTTGAAGCTAAGAGGAGACGGAGACGGAGACGACGACGACGACAACGACAACAACTACTCAGACTTTCCCTCCCACCAGGTCCTGAAGGGTTAAGCTGCTGGAGCTGCGCTGTTAGCCGTTAGCATGCTAGCCTATTAGCCTGCTAGCTTTAGCAGAGCCTCTTACCGACTGGTTTGTGTCCGATCATCGCGTGAAATAGACAAACCTCCACCTCGTGGCTCCAGACCACCGAGTCCTCTCCGCTGACCAAGCCCGTATCCGGAGGCTTCTCCTCGGCCTGGCTCAGCGTCACATCTGCCTCCCCCATTTCACTCCAGAACGGTAACACAGCCGAAAGAAACAGCGTCGGTCCGTCTGCAGCCAACCGGAACTTCCTGTTATCACTTTCTGGGAGGTTCCTTCACAGTAAAAGCGTTATTTCTTCTTCTACAATGACGAAATTAAACAAACAGTAAAGTAAATAAATATGATATGATAAATAATATGATAATACCTGTTCTGACAGCCTCAATTATAACTTACAAAAATTAAAGTGACATTTTGCCACATTTTGGACAAAAACCAACAGACTCAGGCTGATGCTTCTCTATATGGTGATCAAAACACCCAAAGGTTTATTGCAAATAAGATCAATGCAGTTTGGGCCAGAAAACAACCTCCTGCACAAATACAATCAGAAAAACATTTTAAAACCGAGGAGCTACAGAACGTCACCGAGCTGAATATGAGCAGGCCACGTGTTAACATCCAAATACAAACCTGTGCATCATTTAAGCAGCAACATCAAAGAACAGAAGAACAGGAACGTCCACAAATGAAAAGAACTTAACTGCAGTTAACTGTACAGCGTCCTGACGTTTTATGTAAACAGGAATCAAATTCATAAGGAACCGGCTTGATTAAATGAACAAGAAGTAAAAACTTCCAGATTCATTTCTACTTTGAAGCTTGCTGTAGAAGCACGTCAGAGGCTTAAAAAAACAGATGAACTATCCAGCATGATTTCATTTGTATCGTTTAAATTGTTTTTATTTTATGCCACTGAAATTAATTTGATGTCACTAAACACATAGTTGAGTTTACTGTGAAAAAAACCAAAATGTCAATGCCATGAAACAGTAGGTTCAGAGACTGAAACTGGTGAAACCCTGATCTGCAGATGAACATGAGAGAATGTTCTGATCTTCATCTCAGCCTCAGAGTGAAAGCGTTCAGCCCGACTCCTCCTCCCTTTACTCCTCTCACAACCTCATCACCCGCACTGAGAGATTGAGGGTTTTCCTGCAACAGCAGCAGTGAACATTGCTACACAACTAAAACAAAAAAAGGGTCACAAGTCTTTACAGGCCTGGAAATGAGATTTATTTCCTGATAGACAGGTGCAAACACTGCACAGGTCACACAAACAATAAATACCTGCACACGATTTCCATCTTCAAATTCTGGCCTTTTAAACACTCAAAAAACAACATGAAAGCAAGAGAAGCAAAACATAAAGAACAGAAAAGCAGAGCTGAGAAAGCGGAAGGCAGAATGAGCAGCTACAAATCCACCAAGAGACAAAGACCCACAACTGGACGATCCATAACCACCGGTGGGATCGTTTCGGTGAACCAGACTCCTTAGTCTCCAGGCCTTAAAATACAACGGAAGTTTAAAAAAAAAAAAAAAAAAAAAAAAGAGAAAATGGCCGGAGCATATTTTAACATGAAAACGATCCCATCTGAGGGTAAAGCGAGCGCTCCTCCTGACCTAATGGTGTCTGGGTCTACCTGGGCCGATGGGAGGAGGACGTGGTGACACAAACACATCACTCTCTGTGTTTTGGGGCTAAATCCTCAGGTTTTGTGTGTGAGCTTAGCTATTACAACCAAACAATCTTATTAAAACACCACCACTGGTAGCACGACCGCAGCCGTTACCATGGAGACCAGCGGCCAATCCCATGGTTTTCAAAGACAAACATATTGGCAACGAGAGCCCGTCTACCCCACCCTGAACAACGGGAGCTGGAGAGGCGGCAGGCGGGAGAAAGCGTCGGTGACATGTGGTGGCAGCAGGCTGAATGACAAGTGTGTGGGAGGCGCAATGGAAGGGCAGCGATGGAGGCTACTGGTCCTTCTTCTCCGACGAGTCCTCTTTCATATCCTCAGGTGAGGTCTCCTCGTACCTGGGGACAGAAGAAACAAGGTTTTAGCACAACTTTCATAGTCAAATGCTTACGTCCCCTATGAATGTGGGAGGAGCTTTGACCCCGTCAGAACAGGCCAAGTGTCAAACTAATCAGACAAGTCAGTTTCCAGTTTAATAGGCACAGCCAGCTAGAAGCAGGGCTGAAGGGGTTCCTGTAAAATAAGCAGCTGTGACGCAGAGGCAGCTCTACTGGTGTACCTGATAAACTGACAACTGAGAATGAAGGGATGAACAACAAGCAGAATTATTTACTCCTATAGTTTCATCATCAAAACATGACTTTTTTTTTTTTTTTATTAAAAATTAATGATCATTTGTTATAATGTGGTGACACGCTCAGGAACAAATGAACACACGAGCAGGAGGATGGGAGGATGATGGTACGAGTCTTTTCAATAGGCCGTTTACCTGCCTAGGTGAGACAGGAAGTAAGAGTAAAAAGAGGGGCGGGGCTGTAACCGTCGGTGGCGGGGAGAGGAGGAGCCAGTCGCCATAGAAACAGCATCCATGGAGCTAGCCAGGCTGGCAGGAGAGCCGCTGACAGTTGGGAAGGAAGTGAGCCTGGGAGAGCCAGGGAGAACTTCCTCTGAAGACTCATAGCTACCACGAGGAAGACGAAGGAAAGAATGGATGATGAAAATAAAGTGAAAGAAGTGGAAAATAAATGAAATAAAAGAGGAAGAGAGAGAATGTTACTTTAAAAAGTGACTACACAGCTCTACTTTAGGAAATGAAATGGATGGAGGAGAAGACCAGGGACATGACGATGAGGCTGAGGAAAAAGAGGATGAACCAGTGAAGGAAGGAAAGGATGAAGCTGGAGGCTGTCAGAGACGTCACATTGATGGTCGGTGTGAAGAAATGAGACAAATGGACAAACAGGCCTAAAGGCAACAGTCTCCCAAATAATTCTGATCAGGGGTTCATTACCTGAAGAACACAGACAGTTAGACCGAGCTCCTCCTCACAGCACGTGTCCAACAAACAAACCAACACAACGGCAGCAATGATTAAACCACGTCACACCCAACTAAAAACGGGTTTAAAATATGGTGAGTTAAAGCAGGTTTTGTATCAGAAACACACACACGATCAGCCAAGTCAGAACACATCCAGCTAAAGTCAGGTTTTCCTCCATGGCGAACATTTCGTCCATGACTGTTTCATCTGAAAATACCTTATCTTAATAACTACAGGCAGCAGCCGGAGCCCGACACGAGGGTTCAGCGTTCGTGAAAGCAGCTTAGATGATTAACAGTGTGAAATTTAAATTTACTGGCCAACAATGAGTCAGTCAGACAGCGAGTGATTGATTTCAGGCAGAATCTAATTTTAAGACTTAATTGTGAGCAGGATATGTGGTTGCCATGGTTACTCACCTGAACATCTCTGTGAGCTCTCCTTTGAACAGTGCTACGATGACGGGGAAGCCGACGCAGGCCGGGACCAGGTAAAGCAGGGCAGGCTGCAGAGAAACATAGCGAGAGGGTCAGTTTCCTCTGAGCTCAGCGTCAGACCGAGCTGGTGGTAAAGCAGTACAAGTCACACCTGAGCGTGTTTGAAGGTGTGCATCACAAAAATGGTGAGGCCCAGCCCGAAGATGTAGGCCAGGAAACTGGAGTAGAAATACGTCCGGCTGTTCTTCTTCAGGCTGCAGAAGACAAACGTTTGTAATAACTTCAAACCCCAACCGTGAGCAGAGCTGTAACATGGATGGTTTGACGGACATGGACTAAGGTTGTACCTGTCCCAGATAATCAACCTCAGTCTGGACAGACAGACACTAAACAGATGAACGGCGCTACCTGACATCGAAGCGCAGCAGGAGGGCGATGAAGATTCCTGGGATGACGATGTCTCCCAGACCCAGCATGGCAAAGTTACTGGCTTCAAGACCTTTCTCCAGCAGGTCCTGAGGGAAAACCACTGCAGAGAGAAGACCATACCTTCACCACCATTAGATGCCAACACACTGACCTGAGATCTGCACATGGTAGAAACGTCACAAGCGCCACACGGTCGCATATTCTTACATTTGATGGGCGCTTCAAAGGACTTGGCAACGGTTACCATGACATTGGTCCCAAACACCTGGAGGGAGAGAATCAGAACCGATGACGATGATTCGCTAGGTGTATTTGCTGGACTGTCACCAGGTATGTGACACCAACAAAAGTGGTTACAATTGTGAACTTTGCAGCTAGACTGGATTCAGCTTCCATCATCTAATTCACTTTAACACCGTTTCTCTGCAGAGGAGCAGATGTGAACTGGTTTGATAGTGTCTTACCCAGAAGACATCGTAGACAAAGAGCCCCCCCAGCAGGATGCAGCCGGTGCTGACGTTGTTGAGGTGGAGCAGCTCCACACCGTTCAGGGCAAATGCCAGACCAAACAGGTTATTGGCCACCCAGTGCTGTGATGTCACAACACAGACAGGTTATTGGCTACTCTAGTGACGTTACATAGAAAAAAAATCTAAAAAGGACGAATTGCAGGGCATTGTTTTACAAACGTTAACACCAACGTCACTGCTTGAGCTGGATCAACCTGGCAGAGCCTCAGTTTTTACCTTTTTGAGCAGATACCAGACGCCCACGACGCTGCTGATGAGCAGACACACCAGGTTCTTGGTGTCAAACTCATAGTTGACTATTTCTGCAGAAAGATGAAGACACACGTGTCTGAATTATGAAGAAAATTCCTGTTTGGGGTTCCATGCCATGATGCCACATCCCGGTAAACCCTGCGTGGCAGCTGCTCACCTTCTTTGGACTCTCCAGCGCCCTGAGTGAACAGCAGCTGGTACTGTTTGTTTGGGAAGGAAGCTGGAAAGACCCTTGACATCAGAGGACTAGCAGACAGAAAGAGGAACAGGGTGAAGCCCAGCTCACACTTTACACTTCGCTATAATTGTGTAACATCACATGTTTGTGTTTCTTCACCTCATCGTGTGAGACAGAGCCAGGACTCCCAGGACAAAGAAGTAGACAGACAACAGCAGGTTGATGTACTCTTGAGAAAACACCTGCATTAATTGAAAAGGTCAATCGTGGTTTCTCTGCAGCTTTACATGAGGCTACGGGGGGATGAGGAGTTACCTTGAAGAAGAGGTAGAGCCCGAACAGCGTACAGCTGGCGATGATGGGGAACCTCGCTGCGTCTCGACTGGTGATGGTCTCCGGCATGTCTGCTGCATTCTGGGGGAAGAGGAGGAAACGCGACAGATGAACACAGGAAGCAACGTTCAGTGATGATGTAGAAACCACTCAAAACCACAAATGACATCACATTTATAAACATTCATCATTAAGTCGCCAAACAAATGCACTGAAAAAAAAAAAAAAAAAAAGGCATCAGTAGAGATTATCCGACCTGCGTTTATCAATAGGACACAAACTAAAGTCAACGCCAGCGATTTGTCATCATTACAAATTTAATCAGGAAGAATTTCTTTGTTGACCGGATTAGGCTTCAGCAATGTCGCTTGTGTCCTAATAACGAAGTCGTGATGAGGAAAACCTCATTAATAATCCACTGGAGGCATCTAAATAGATTTTCCTCTGAACATGTCTTTACTACACGAAGCATCTTTCATGGCCGGTGCTGCAGCAGAGCACAGCTCAGAGTGGACCACTGTGTGCTTATCACACGCCAGACACGAAGTGACAGCAGAACGGCCGAGGCCCCCACTCGGCCCTTTCTATATTCTCATCCACCTGCTCCCTCGAGACAGAAACTGGGACAGAGAGGCGTCACTCCAGAAATCAAGAAGGTACAGGCAGTTAGCATTTGGCGCGTTTTGGCTCAACCAAAACAACGCTACGAGCAGGACTCTGCTGATGTGAGGCGGCTCCCGTCCTTACAGCAGACGGGCCGACGCGAGCAGCGGATCAGTAACCCGGCGAAGCTGAAGCAGTAGTAAAAATGTCCAGCAAAGAAAAACCCAAGCTCACAATCAAGAATTAGTCACAGCCTTCAGTCAGAAGACCAGCGCTGATGTTCTGACTCTACCCAGTAGGTCCACAATCAGTTCAGTTGGACTCCGCTCATAATCGTGTCCGTAGCGTTAGCTCCCCAGGGACACAGCGAGGGAAGCCACACAACGGCCTGCTAACAGCGCCGATGAGTTAGTGAGGAGACGTTTGGGCCGGTGTGTCAGTGCAGTAAACAGACAGTGTACGGGATGCAGCTCTCATACTCACTCTGAACCCAGAATCGTAATCATTTTCTCCGAGCTCCTACAGACGGACGGACAGACAGACGAAATGGGTGGACAGACAGATGTGCACAGACAGACAGGAGAGAGAAGGATCAGGTCGGCGGAGAGGAGGACAGGAAGCAGGGCCCACAACAAGGCATCACTCAAGGTTCTCAGGCCGTGTCTCAATGTGCTGGACAAGGAGCCGGAGACGAGCTGCCCTGGAGGTTAGAGGTGGGCTTTAGAACGAGGCCGGCCCACATGCTCCGACCACACGGAGGATGTGGGACCGAACATCCAGGCAGCTCGTCTCGGGCTTCACAGGTGCAGCCGCCGGATCGGAAGCTGCTGAGCTCAGCTTCAGACCCAAAGCTGACGCGTCTACCGAGGGCGTGAACGACAGCGGGTCGTCATCTTCAGAGGATGTGGGAGCTTCTACCCGTCACCTACAGGCAAACACGCTCGACTGCGCATGTCCGCAGAAAACCCCCGAGGAGCCCACGTCCACCGCCCTGGTTGATTGACAGCTGGTCCGCACAGATTATCCCACAGACAGTACCGACCCGTCTGAACAACAGTTCTGCTCCGAACCGAACAAACAGCACTAGGTCACGTCAGAGCGAACTAGCGCCTGGAAAGCACCGTTAAAAGCAACAGCTGCTGCTTTATCTTTATGGCGCATTTGAACCTACAGTCAACTGTTTACTGGCCGCTTCAGCGGTGGTTTGTTTGGATCCAGTTTAGAGCCGCGTGGACTCACCTGGCGAGCTGTTAGCGAACCAAGCTAACGGCGGCACCGAGGCCCGTCCGTTAGAAGTTACCTTAGATTTGGAGCAGGTGACGGAGCGGAGGGCTCCGAAGAAGATGGGCAGCAGGGCCATGAACACCAGGCTGCCGTAAGCCAGCGCCGTGCCCTCCGGGGTGGCCACGAACTTGGCCGTGGCGTTCAGCGCCTCGGTCCCGTTGGCGTCCGTGACGTTCAGTGCGTCCAGCACCTCCGGGATCGAGGCCGGAGCTTGTTCTGCTTCAGACATGGTTCCTCGGAGACGGGCTTCGGGTCTGGAGCTGTGGTGGAGCTGTCGTCCGTCTTTCTTACACTGCGGCGCCGCCGGAGCCTCAGTAAGGCCACGTTTCCTAAAGCAGCGAGCACAGAGGGGAGAGTGGACGGGAGGTCTCACTCTGTCCCCGCGTCCGGGGCGTTTCACTTTACTGCTGATAGAAAAGCGCGTCACTTCTCTGGGAGAGATGCCGATTTTTAATCATGAATATGCGGCGACAGTCAAAGCCCCACTTCTATGGACACAAGAACACGAAAGCTGATTTGGTTGAAGTCAAACCTCAACGTGTGACACTCCGCTGCTCCAGTTGGGCTCCGTTGAGCTTTACTGGGCACCAGTAAACCCAGGACATCAGCCCGTAGGCATCGACTCCTATTTTAGTATTATAGTCATTTCTGTCGCAACCAATAGA
This sequence comes from Macropodus opercularis, assembly GCA_030770545.1. Classification (NCBI taxonomy): domain Eukaryota; kingdom Metazoa; phylum Chordata; class Actinopteri; order Anabantiformes; family Osphronemidae; genus Macropodus; species Macropodus opercularis. The sequence goes on from CM061095.1 coordinate 17,532,809, forward strand.
ATCTGACCCAGCAGCAGAAAAAACATTAAATGTGTGACGTCATTAAAAAAAGTATACAATTTGCATTTATTCGTGAATATTCACCGCGATTAATGTGAGATTTGATGCGAGTTGAATTGGTATAATCAAAGTGAACTGATTTGAATTTGAGCACGTAGCAAAGTAGAAGCCGTCAGGTGAAAACAGAATATTTCCCTCAGCTCAGCTGATTTCAGGTAAATCCGTGAAACCCAAGCAAAGTAAAGCAGGACAATAGACGGATTCACACCGCGGCTAAGTTGTTTGTTTGTCTGAAGCGTGAATCATCTTCCTGCCAAGAGAAGATCTCTGTTATGAGACGACGCGTTTCTTTCTCGCTGGTGGTGAAACTTGTGTTGAAACACGCAGCAGCGCCTCCAGCGACCAGGCTGAGTTTGAGACACGCATTTTGATGATCATAAAAAAAATTTACTCGATACAAATAAAACCATTGCTAAACAACTAAAGTCCTAACAATATTTCTAACATGTACATCTGTTACTGTACAGAATCAAACGGACCTGAGCCGACAACAAATGACAGGATGATGGAAAGAAAAAGAACAGATTCAGCTGCTCAAACACATTCTGAACAATAAGCATTGGACTCTTAAAAGTAGAACTTTTACTTCCTGTCATTCAGTGAATGTAAACATTCTGAAGTTCTAGTCTGGGATGGTTTTCTCTGCTTGGGTGCAGTGTTTAACACTGAGGTCACTACTGAGTTTACCAATTAATTATTATTATTATCAGTTATTATCAGACAAATCTGTGGAGGCATTTGTTAATGTGATGAAACACAATCTTTACAAATCATTTTATAAAACTATAAAAGATAATGTTCACCATTTCATCCCAGTCAGCTGTTGTTAGTGTTCATATCGCTGAAGTACACGTCTCCTGTGGTAATAGAATATTATATGCTATATAATACATAATATTGTGTATAGTGTATTGTTGATTTTGACACCAGAAGGTTTTACTGTGAGTCCAAATCTGTCCTTGGTTGCTCAGGTGAACAGACAGTTCATTAAAACTTTGAAACTCTGAAACTCTGAGCTCTGAGACTCCACCAAACGATCACAGAGCAGACAGGAAGGACTGCAGGATGACGGAGACACCGAGGAGGACCAGCAGGGGCGTGGCCTGGACGAAATGGGCGGCGCCCTTAAGCGTCACCTCCACAGGCAGGTGGTCACTCACCTCCAGGACCTGCCAGGCACAAGCAACAGAGCCCAGAGTTAAACCCACGAGTTCGGTTTAGAGCGAGGAAGTACGTTCAATAAACATCGGCCTAACTGATCACATTTAAGCAGAAAAGCAAGAATGTGGGAAATATCTGAAGGCGTCCTGTGAAACAGAAGCCGTCAGTCCGGAGGTCTGACCTTGGCCATGGAGAGCTTGAAGTGTTCGCCGAAGTTAAAGGATTTTGCAGAGAAGGGCACGATGGCCTTCAGAAAGTCCTGCCCGTATATCACAATCCTGAAAAACACACAGGAGGAGCAGAGCAGATAGAAATGACTCAAATGCACAAGCCTAAAATATTTAAGTCGCTTCCTGTCTCATCACCTGTCGTAAGCACAGGCGGCCTTTCTGTTCACCGTGGTGTCCGCGGTGTCTTTGATCAGCCACGTGAACGTGGAGTTGGTGAACAGCCGGATGTTCTTCTTGTCGGCTCGGGTAACGTAACCACAGGCCGTGTGGAAATCTCCCAGTAACATCACATTCTGTCGACACAGACACGACACCGTGAGATTCAAACGCACACGGACAAACCGTGATGAACATCTTCCCTCCGTCTCACCGTGTTGTTCCACTTCTTGCTGACGTCAACAAACACGTCGTAGAGTTTGTCGATCTCCTTGATGACGTTGTTGGGATCACTGTGCAGCGACACCAAAATAAAATCCTTGATGCCTGCAGGATTCAGAACGAGAAGCAAAGGTAGAGGTCAGTCCCGCTGTCCTTGCCACAGATCCTCCTACGGTGCGGTGTGTTCACTGACCGGTTTTGTTGCTCTGGAACCTGACAACAAACGGGTCCCTCAGGAAAAACTTCTTGCTGTCGTACTGATATATACCGATGACCTTCACCACCTGACTCCTGTTTGGAGAGAACCGGCCTGAGTAAACTACAGCGATGACGCTCGTGTTTACTATTATCATGAGCTCGCAATAAACCGACACCTTCAGATTTTTACACGAATGTTGTCCCGTTTGTGGTCCTACCTGTAGACGTAGACGTACTGCTGCATGTCGTCAGGCGCGTTGCCCAGACCAGCACTGGACACCGACTGGTACTGGTTCTTCTCATACCTCAACACAAGAACAAACCCATGATTCCGTCATCTACACGTCAGCTGATGAGACAGGATCAGATTCGCTCACAGTCTCTGCACAGCTCAGGTCTTTAATGGTAACAGCGAAGGCTTATGTGGTAGTTACTGGCATAATTAATTGTAATTACTGTTAAAAACAATTTGTTGATAATTGATCAATGAATTGAAGCTTGCTCAGTCGGGTTTGATGTCCGGATTGTTCTTCAGAACTTGGTCCTGTTAAAATGAAAGGAGGCGATTTGCTGTTTGCAGATGTTGCAGCTCTGCTGTTAACTGGTTTGTGTGGAGACTGTTGGAAGCTGTTAAATCCATACACACAGAGTTAGTTATAACTTTAGAGCAGATTTACTCGGACATATAAACGATCGCTTTGACGTGAACGGTCCAACCGCCTCCATTTAACCTCGTTGCTCGTAACTCTGAGAGCCGAGCACTTGTGCAGGTTAAATGTTCACCACCCAGACACCAGCGGAGCCTTTCGTCAGGTCGGATTCCCTGACACACCTGAGACCGGACCGTTCACAGCCCAGCTCTCCAGAAACCACACCAACAATAAATGGCGACTGCTGCTAATCAGCCCACTTGTTTGATAAGCTTCAAGGCCATTGATCTCCACAAAAGCAAAGAGGAAACAGGAAGTGACCTCATCTCATTTTCCCTCCCATAACTTCCTGTCTCCATCTTTGTTCACGTGGCGAAGACACTGAAGACGTTTCAGAATCGGGCTGTTCAAGGCTCAGGTGGTTTTAGAAAGTCGGCGTTAGAAACAGTCGCATAGCTGACACTGACCCAGCGTTTGTTACCAGAGGTTAGTGAAAACATTTAACGTGCTCCTGAAATCCACCGTACCTGACACCTCTCCTGTTGGAGGCAGACAACAACAGGTGTTAAATTCTTTCTGCAGGTTCAGTTGTGTCCATTAAACACTGACACATGTTCAACGAAACAAACACGAATGGATGTTTTCTTCTGTTTGGACCAGAACCAGCTACAAATACCGGGCTCCTCCAGTTTCCTCAGCCCTGCATCAACTCTGACTGTCTCCGACCGACCCTCCTGTGTGGCCCACCCCTACCGGTCGAGGCAGATGACCCTACCCTGAGCCCGGTTCCTCATAATTCTACATAGCTGCATCTTCTGTATAAAGGAACCCGAGTGGTACCTGTTGACAACAGACAGCAGACTCTTGACGGCTTTACCGCTGGGATCGATGACGTTCTGCAGGAGACAGATGTCGCACCGAGACACAACCTGCACACAAACGGTTAAAAGCTTCAGTGTCTTTTCATCGACCTAAAGGAGGGAGGTTTACGACGTGGTTGACTTTGTAATGCTCATCTGGATTCAAACAGCCGCACCAGGACCTGGCCGTCCTCCCAGTAAACGTGTGAGCGTCGTACCCGCGTCAAGGTGTGTAACATTCTGTAGTTTGTCGCCTTCTTGGGGCTGAACTGCTGCAGATTGAAGGAGCAGATCTTGAATCCTGACACTTCCCTCCCGACGAAGAGGGTGAGCACAGAGAAGAGGTGGAAGACGAGGGGAGAGCGCCACCACATGGCTGGACTGTGGAGGGGAAACGGAGAGTCACCAGCAACACAGCAGAACATGTACGGACTCGACCCAGAGCCTCCGAAGGAACCAACGTCAGAGGAGTCTGGGCCGAAGCGCTAAAGAGGTTTTACTCTCATTCACTACACACATTTCCAGACTGAATCTTAAAATGACCCAACAATTACTCAGACACTTTTATAGCGATGATTAGCTCAAACCAAGTTGCCCCCATTCACCAGAACCACACAACAGGCCCGACTGGACAGGAGCCACATGACGCGTTGAAGCCTGAGGTTGGTGCTGGTAGCTCACACATTCACAGACGTGAATGACGTCCGACTGCTCTGAACAGCGAGTGCTTCACACCGAAACAAACCCACCGTGAGTCATCTACTAACGGACTCACAGAATTTCAAACCTGGGCACAAACATGATGAACGTGACCGAACGTCCTCGGGTCTGTTAGAGGAAGAGGGCGTTAGAGTTACAGCAGAACTTCAGAAGAAACTGAAAAACGTGGGCTGTGAGCGGTTCAACTGGTCTGACGCAGGCAGGACATGTTCAGACCTGAACACAGAGAAGCTGAACAGCAACACTGACGACGTTCACTGTGACCCGTTTCCCCGAAGTCCTGATCTGACGGGAAACGACTTTCATGTACAATTCAGACCAAAGTACATGAAAGTCAGCGAATCCGCTTCAGCGTCGCCTTTAACAGAGAAACAGTTGTTTAGGTTCTACTGCAAACACGGGCTCACGCTGCCCCAACCCCACGCGAAGGCAAAAGAGAAGCAGCTGCTTCATAAGGCCGCGACGAGGGAGGTCAAAGGTCATACGTTCATTTAACACATCCAGTTATGTTGCGCACCCTGAGCCTCTGGCACCAGCGAGCAGCCAGCCTCACATTAAAGAGGTTCATTTCTCAGCCTGCCTGAACAGACACCTTCAATACTTTCTAATGCTGATATTTGAATCATTTTTATCTGCTGTTAGCTTTTGCATTTTGCTGCAGTTAAAGTCCCAGTTTCCCTGCTTTGGTTGTATTTTATCAGGGTTATAGCTTGTGTGCGACTAAGCCAGGCTCACGTGATGGAAGCTCTCGGTTTAATCTAGACCTGAAATTAATACCTCCTGTGTGATAAAAGTATTCTAACGACGCGTGTTGGGTCGGAGCGACCTACAGGCTGGCTCGCTACCTGATGCAGCACCTGCCTGCCTGCCTGTCTCTCCACCTGCCTGTCTGCCTCTCCACCTGCCTGTCTGCCCGTCTGTCTGCCTCTCCACCTGTCTGTCTGTCTCTCTCTCCACCTGCCTGCCTGCCTGCCTGTCTCTCTCTCCACCTGTCTGTCCACCTGCCTGCCTGCCTGTCTCTCTCTCCACCTGTCTGTCTGCCTGCCTGTCTGTCTGTCTGTCCACCTGCCTGCCTGCCTGTCTGTCTGTCCACCTGCCTGCCTGTCTGTCTGTCTGTCCACCTGCCTGCCTGTCTGTCTCTCTCTCCACCTGTCTGTCCACCTGTCTGTCTGCCTGCCTGTCCACCTGCCTGTCTGTCTGCCTGTCTCTCTCTCCACCTGTCTGTCTGTCTGCCTGTCTGTCTGTCCACCTGCCTGCCTGTCCACCTGTCTGTCTGCCTGTCTCTCTCTCCACCTGTCTGTCTGTCCGCCTGCCTGCCTGCCTGTCCACCTGCCTGCCTGCCTGTCTGTCTGTCCACCTGCCTGTCTCTCTCTCCACCTGTCTGTCTGTCTGCCTGCCTGTCTATCTGTCCACCTGCCTGCCTGCCTGTCCACCTGTCTGTCTGCCTGCCTGTCTGTCTGCCTGTCTCTCTCTCCACCTGTCTGTCTGTCTGCCTGCCTGTCTGTGAACAGCAGCAGCTTTGCCATTGAACAGCTCTGGTGACCGGACGCTGGAGGGTCCCTCCCCCGCCCAGCGCCCACTCACGGTGCCGCCCAAAAACACTCCCAGCGACATAACAACACACCAGAACTGCAGCATGTGGACATGACCCAAACTCTGTGGCTTCCAGAGGGAAGCTGCCGATGCGTAGTGATCAGCCCAGAACAGAGGCCTGTTAGAGCCCAGGCTGATACAGGAAGCAGACAGGCGGTTCAGTCAGCTGGTTCCGCCCCGCTCCGCAGCTGGAGGAACCGGTAAAGTGAGTTCTGCTCAAACGCTACTGCTCTTCCTGTCCCAACAACACGACCACTGACCAGAACCGGCCGACCCGTTCGCAGGGTCCATATTCTAACCAGCAGCCCTGGGTTGAGGGGAGTCGCATCACACCTCTAGGAATCACTGAGCGGTTCCAGCTGTTCTCTGCAAACCCAGTAAAGCGCCCGGATTTAACTGGGTCAAGCCGGACCCGCTGCTCCTGCTGCTAACCCGGGTTGACGAGCCGGACCCACAGTCTCACAGCGGAGCCTCCACCTCTTTCCTGGCAGCTGCTCTCCTGGCTTTGAGCACCGCGAAAGGCAAAGCCTTCTGGGAACCGTGACGTCATGACACGCACCTGCAGGCAGACGTCGCCGTTTCACTCTTTAAACCGCTTCTCGTCACTTGAAAGCACTAACAATCCCAGCAGCCGGTTCTGGTGCCGGTGCAGTCCGGTGGTTCCGGTCCGTGCTGCTGAGGTCTTACCTGTTCAGGTGAGTCGAGGCTCGACCGTGTGTCTGCTGACTGACGGCAGGTACTGGGTGGAGATGCTACCTGCTGGCGTCACGGCCCCGCCCCACGCTGCGTCAGGTGGGGCGGGGCCCTCCTGGACTGTTGCCTTCAAGAACCGTGGGAAGGTTTCATTTTCAGCTCGGAAGTTCCTTCTTCAGGATTTTTGACACCAAATGAAACAAATATACAAACAAAAATAAATGCATTTTCCCATACAATATATTATAACTTATAGCTGTTTTATGGTGTTTTGGTGAAAGTATAAATCACTATATTCACATTTTTCAGTTCAGACCTGTGCTGCAGAAATAATTGATCCAGTTTCGTGCAATAGTTTTATGACCCTACATCTGTTGTGATGGGTTTTGAGTCACATCTCAGATTTGCCTTCAGGTGGATGTTGGCAACTACACACATCTAGGGATTAGATCCTGCTTTTCATGATGAGTTTGATTTATTATAAAAGGATTTTAAACGATTATATAATTATTCTTATTTTTTGGTGAGTTTGCTTTTAATAAACGGTCCAACATTACAAACATGATTTAATTATTCTACATTATTAAACTAGTTATTAACTCTGTGAGGGTTTCTTTAAATATGATATATGAGATATATGAGTAAAACGTATGACAAAACTTCTCACATGTTCTCATTTTCTTCGTCAGGCTGAAAACACACTCGGTGATTTTCAGAGCAGACTTTAGTCTTTTTAAAATTCAAATTATGCAGCAGTAGTAGAACTACAAATACTTGGTTTCTGGGAATTTAGTTGATGAATGACATTCAGCCAGTAGCAACAAAAGGCCTGTGATTGTGGGGGGAATTATTTATTGCGAACTGTATTTATGTCAAAAACTACAAAGTAAACCAACACCGGCATTTAAGAGCTGATTTAATTCTAAGAATTTAAAAACAAACACAGATGGTGGAAATTAATAGAAGAGCGATTCAGCTGCGTGGGACGAACCGGAGACCGTGAGTTTGCGTTACTTTGGGGTTAAGTTGCGGTTCAGTCTGCGGGTTCGGCTTTGTCTGCAGGTTGCCGGTGTCGGTCCGTTTGCGAGCGGTTCCGCTTTGAGCGCAGCGTCCTCTGCTGCATCGGGAGCCGCATTGCATCACGGTACATGTCCGGACCGCCTCCTCCCGCAGGCTGCGGTTTCGGGCTGCGGCGGGTCGGCATACAGTCAGTTAGCTGTGTGGGCAGCGGGTTCGGTCCAGTCTCAGAGGTCTTGACCCGGAGCTTCGAACTCCCACTCTGGTCCGATGGATTGACGGGAACGGAGCGAGTCCGCCCCAGGTCCAAAGTCAGTCTTCCGAACCTCGAGCTGGTCAGTCAACGTCTACTCAACTCAAACAAACTTGTTAGCTTGGTTGCTAACGATAACTAGCCTAGCTGCCGAACCTGCGTCCAGAACCAGCTGCTGGCTGGTCCAACAGTACCTGCACATGGACACTAGTTGGGTAGTTGGTGGCGTCTCCTGTAGCTTCGTTCGCTAACGAAGTTTAATTGATTCTGTCCCGTTCGTGTGACCGGGGCCGTTTCTCAGCCAGTCGGAGGCTCAACGTGGTTAGTTGGTTGTTAACCAGATAATCTTCTGCTTTCAGGAGCGACTCGTGCTTCTCCCGCGTCTTCTTACTTTTCGTTTCGTTTCGTTCCGTTCGGGAGCTTGAAGAACGCGTCGTGTTTACAGCTGGATGTTCTGTTTGTGTGTGAGATGAACGAGCAGCTTCTAATCTCATCCAGCAGCGTGGACAGAGTGAGGCGGCTGTTCCTAATAAAGTGGCCCAGTGCTTCTATCACTGTTCTGTGATTAGACATTTCTTGTGACGTGACTGTGCCTGTTTTCTGTGGGTCCATATCTGAACCCATCGGCGGCGCCGCTCAGGTCTGGAACCATCGGCTGGACGCAGCTGCGTGATGAAGTTTTCTGTTCTTCACAGTAATTCCACGCCTGCCTGTGGTGGTCAATCCAACTCTGTGCGGAAGTACGTTAACAGGTCCTGGGAAAGTTCTGCGGGCCGGGTTCTCGCTCTCCTGACTGCGGGCGCGCTGCATTATTCATGTGTGACATGGTTTCTGGAGGCTGCTCAGCCTGCTGTCGCTGCTTTGTGGCCAGGTCTGTGCTGATCCTGCAGCAGTGCCTGAGTTTAGTGACGCCCGGTCTGTCTTGTGAACATTCCACTTTTTCTCCTCGTTACCTGTGGTTCTGAGGGTCAGGTGTGTTCAGGCGCATATTAAATCAAGTAACTTCTAGAGTATACGAGCTCTGGTATCATCAGACAAATAATTCATGGTCTCTATCTCCTCAGCGCCGTTCCTCCAGCCGTGGCCAGGCAGTGTCATGGCGTCTCGGCTGCTGGGCCGTCTGAAGCGCTCTCTCTTTAAAGATGGCCAGGGGGTCGGACACGAGCAGGACGCAGGAGGTGGACAGGAACGGGAAGCGTTTGATCAGGACCGCTGGGAGGCGGAGCTGGAGGACGAGGAGTGCGTGACGGAGCGGCTCAGGGGGATGCTGTGTTTTGATGGCGGAGAAGCAGGAGAGGACGGAGCAGAGGGGGACGAGTCGGGCCTGGACAGTGACTCGGACTTCCTGGGAGAGTCGATGGAGGAGGGGATCAGCAGCACAGGTACAAAGGCTTGTATTCAGTCACGCTGTCACAGCAATAGTGGACTCGTTAAGACGAGCCTTAATAAAAATAAACAAACCTTTTGGTCAACGGGTTTAACTCATCTTGGCTTTTCGATCATTAATTGGTGCCTCGATAGCTACCCAGCAGATTTAAATAATACAACACTTGCTGCACTAGATCCATCCTCTGTTATCGACTCTGAATCCAGTCCTGGTCGTGGCCTGTGCTGCTTTTGTCTGACTAGATGAGCATGGACGGGCTTAATAGTCACATGACCGTCCTCTCATCTGTCCGGTGTAGACACCAGTCCTGTAAGTGTGTGTCCCGTTGCACCCTCCTCATCCTCCCCGCTGACCCGGCAGCTTCAGCAAGGTCTGAGGAACCTCCGTGGACTCGGAGGAGGTCCAGCCTCCTGTGGAAGGCGACCGATGGACAGCTTGTTGTTTGAGGTGACGGATGCCAGCGTGGTGCACGACAGCTCCTCAAAATATGTGGTGAGTTCAAAGACGAGGCGAGCGTCCACTAACAGTCTGGGGCAGCGTGGGATCCAGTGTCTGAACAGGGCGCCGCGAAGCTGCTGGTTCTGCTCATTGAACCACGACACGAATATCTGTAATTTGGAGTAAATGTGGTTTAGGGAAGTTGCGGTTCAAGAACAGCATCCCTGACGAGGGAACGCTGGATTCTCTGGGGGAAGTCACCTCCAAACGTGACGACGCAGAAAGTCCTGAAACTAAACCGTCGTGTGGAACAGGGGGCGTTTGTTCTCTCAGCTGTTTCTCTCACTGTCTGCAGCTGTACACCGTCCACGTGATCCAGTCCGGCGGCAGCGACAAGACTCCGGCTGTTATCACACGCCGATATTCCGACTTCCGACGCCTTCATGCCACGCTGTGCCGTAACCATGGCGACCAGATGGAGCGCGTCTGTTTTCCACGTACGTACATGTGACATGAGAATCGGCTCGTTAGCGACTGCAATGCTCAGACGCACCACAGAAGCATTTTCCTGGCTACTACGCTTAATGTTGAGGAAGGAAATGCCTGTGGGATGGGGACTGTACAGAGGTCGCCCCCCACCCCAGAGGATTGTTGTTGTAGCCCGGTGTCGCAGGGCTTCACGGGGTGGGTATATGGAAGTCCTGCTCATGCTTATGAGCTCCCATTCACACAGAACAAACGTCCAGGGGCGACGTTGTAGAACAGAGAGGGAACGCGTCCCGAGTATCTGAAAGCTGTTACCCACGAGTTGCCGCCACTCATTTTCCAGCTATTTGAGTCTGACGTAGCGTCTGCAGGTTGACGTCTGAAGCCGTGATGTTTGGAAGCTCAAACGCAGAAACCTGTTGTTGCTGCAGGAAAGAAGCTGCGGAGGAACTTCACGGCAGAGACGATCGCCAAGCGGAGTCGGGCGTTTGAACAGTACCTGTCTCACCTGTGCTCACTGGCCACCCTGCGGGGGGCGCCGTGCGTCCGGGAGTTCTTCTACCTGACGGACCTGCAGACTGGACAGGTGTTCATCAGGTAACTGACAGACTGACCTCCCTCACATCCTGCCTCTAATAGCGTCGATACTATTCTCACAGCTTCGCGAACTCCACTTTAAACATATTAGTCTAAATGTCAAGTCCCATCTTTGATCTGATCTGGCTGTTTGGCCTATTTACCTTCCTCAATCTCGTTTTGGTTTTTTGTACATTGACACACAGCAGAAAAAAGCTAAACCTAATGACCTACAGTCAAAGATGCACCTGAATGCCTCATGAGCTGGACACAGTGTAGATTTACACCATTCAAAGCGGTTTAGTTTATTTTAGTCAGTCAGAACAGTGGCATCCTGGGGATCTGTTCAGTGCAGCAGTGAATTAAAGTGTTTTAACCACAAAAGATTCTTAAATTGTTTCAAAGTTGAGTCTGTTTCGTTGAGGGTGGGACGTTACCAGGAGGCCTTGGGACCACTGCTCAATGCCAAGCGGCTGCAGCAGAAACTGGGCTGGGCTTTTTATTACGACGACCAGATTCAGGCCCCGCCCCCCGGCTCCTCCCATTGGTTCTTCACTCTGGTGGGGCTGTCGTGGTGTTTCCAAGAAGTGGACCAGCTGGAGGAGGCCCAGGAACACTCTGACCTCGCCCTCCGTGTCCTGACTCCCGCTGAGACGCTGAAGACCGACGACTGGTCCCTCACGCTTGATAAGCCCCACCCACAAACCGATCCGTGGCGGCCGTGTCTCGACAGCCCGCATCCTCTCCTGTTGCCATTGTTGCGGGCGGTGGTCCGGCAGTCGTGGCAGACAGGAAAAGACAAACGACAGTGGGAGGAGCCTCTGCGACGCCTGGAGGAGCAGTGGGCGCGGCTCGACGATCAGCCGACCATCAAAGAGTATCTGGTGAAACGCAGCCTGCAGGACCACGAAGGGGAGGGACAGACCCGCGCACACGTCTGACTTTTGGAGTGAGGCGCTTTGACTTTGACTGTTTGGATCATTTTGGACCAGGACATTAGGGACAGACAGAATTATAGAGATCGATGGCACGGAACTAGAATGTACGATTGTAAGATTCGCCTCAGATCCAGAGGTGCTGGGCCCCTTCTTGGTCTGGGCCATTACTGGGCAGACGTTTGCTGCCGCTCAGTGAAGTGATCTCTCTTTGCTCTACCTGGATCAGGTGTGTTGAGCCCAAACCAGGTTCTATGACAGGACTCGTATACACAACCAGAAACTCTCCAATTCCCTATGCTGCATGTCCAGTGGGCCACTGCGTTCACCACTTCATGTTTTGAGAATTTCAGAATACTACGAGAAAGTGTCAACATTTCAGGAGAAATGTCATAGTTAAAGAAAAGGAAAGAGAATAAAGTCAAAACATTTAGAGGAAATGTGATTTCAACTCAGTAACAGCATAACAATGATTAATATCATGCATGTTTAACAATAATCAAGGTTTATTATGGTCATATAGTATAAAGGTAAAGCCTTAGTATTAGAGGAAGTGGCACCAAACCGGGTCAAAACTTGGTGCCTGGAATATAGAAGATGGATTATGATGCTCAATTCATACTTTTTCACTCTACAGCTGGTTTGAAAAGGTCCAAAACTGTTTAAATATATGTGCTGATGATTCAACCTCCACCTGCCGATCAGTGAAGATGCTGTTAGTCGCGTCACCTGCTGCTGTGCTGCAGGATGTTTGCTCCATAGCTGCACTTCATTCAGAACTTGAAGCTTCACGTTTATCAGCAGCAATGGAGCTTCTCTCCCGCTACAGGTCGGCCAAAACATTAATCATGACGTCAGCAGACGCTCGTTTCATTCTCGCTTTCAAGGTAAACCTGTTTTTTCGGCCGCTGGCATGCTTTTGTGTGGATGTGGTTACTATGGAGACCAGTGGTTTTATCAGCAACCTGGAGTGGATGACGGCACAAAGGACAAAAATAGACATGACGACTTCACGTCAGCAGGAAAATCATAGAAGAGATTTGGGTTTAAAGGAAATATTCACAGCAGGGAAAGTTCAACAACGCACATGTGCAGGTTGCTCTAATAAATGTAATAATAATAATAATGTTCCTCCACAGACTGACTGCACTGTACAGGCTCCCGCTACGTCACAGTTGCACAACACGGCTCCATTCTTTTTTTTTATCATGGCTTTGAAGCTGCCAGGGCATTAATGTACCGACGTATTGTCATATCAGTCACTTTCTATCAATGTCACGCTTTCAACATGTTTGAAACCATCCAGAGCTTCATGGGCCTGGAGGACATGGAATGGACGTTTATCTTGTAACCTGCCGAGGTGGAGCTGAAGATACTTAGTCAAATCGCTCCAACAGGTGCAGTGATAATAAAATAAGCCCGACCAACACGTCAGAGTGGAAGGATATAAACTATTTAATGTAAATTTCCAAATGTGTTTTTTCTTGCTTAAAATCTGAATCGTTCCAATAAAATTTTACATTAAAGGGAAATGTAAGTTTTTTAATTGTTCATCTCTTCTTTTTCTTCACAATAACTGAAATATGTGAAAAGTAAAATTTCCGTCCGTCATCTAAACTTGTTCATCTTGATGGTCGGTCCCGGTCGTCACATGTTGAAGGTTCTGGATCTGGAGTCATGTCTCACTGTAGTAGAAGAAGAACACGGCTGCCTGCGTTTTGTTCAGCTGTGATGATGTCACGTGTTCACCAGCAGAGGTCGCCCAGATTCAGCTCATGTTGGTGGGATGACGCACTTGACTTTTTAGATTCCGCAGGTTACACGTCGCAGACGGAGCTGAGACTGAGGAGTTCAGGGATTTATTACTGCAGGAAAACGAACTGAGTGATTTAAGTCTGAGATCAGATTGTTACAGGACGGTGCTGAACAAGCTGGAGACGGATTTGATCTCTGTGCTGCTGCTTGTCTCTGCACAGCTGACGAGAGGTGGCTGGAAATAAGTCCCATCATCCTCCACAAAACATCACCATGGTGACAAGGCCAAGAGCTGTGAGCGAAACACCAGTTGCTATAGCAACGGTCACAGAGCAGGACGGAAGCGCCAACATGGTTGTCAGCTGAAAAGTGTTGTGTCCTGTCAGAGACCACAAAACACTGATCGTCAGCTGGGGCACGTGTCTCTTCTCAGCTGTCGGCAGGAAGTCGTTCTTAATATCTCTGCATCGTGTATCAACGGCGGCGTCGCTTGACTTTGACACTTATGAGCTGAAAATGTCGCGGCTTGCAAAGATTAGTCTCCTGAAACGAGTGATGGAAAGTGGCGATAGCGTTAATCGGTCAGGTTCCGTTCCACAATAAACACAGTGATGTGAATCTGTTTCCGTGTGTTGATGGTGGAGTTGTAGTCAAAGCTCAGACCATTGGAAGATGAGGGTGAAACTTCACGTTCGATTTTGTGTGAGGCAGCAAGTGTCTGTTTTCACGCCCTAAAGCTGCATTAGGGTGATTTCAGACCCAGCTGTCCTCACGCTGAATATATGAGCAGTCGTTTACAAGCTAAAGTTAGCGAGTTCCTGTTACTTCACCCGCAGTAGTAAAGTAGTTGATGTTCTGCTTGTCAGAGGTAACTTAGTAACTTTTATTATTGGACTGTGATCATTCACTCTGGAGATTCTAACTCATTACAACATTTAAATGTGCAGTTTACTGACATAGCTTCATGAACCGCCGTCGTCTTCAGAGACGTCCTGATTAAACTGGGTTCACAAAGTAGCAGAAATACAAAAATCTGTATCGCGCACACAAAAGGCACCCATCACCTCCTCCAACGCCCACACACACAAACCTGTTTAACAGGACAACACGACCCTCAGCGTGGCCAGTTGTGAGGCTGGTGTTTGAGGGGGACGATAGAAAATGTGGTAATGATCACAATTAAACTCCCAGTAGCAGTCGAGTCCCTGTTTGGTGACAGCAACAAGGTCACGAATGCTAATGTGTCCAACAGAAAAACGTGACTCGAGACAAAAAGATAGGATCAACGTGTTGGTTTGTTGAGCGTGACCCAATGTGGCTCAGACTTTAACTCACGCATGGTCACGGTTACACGCGTGTCTGGACAAACCCAGAAATGCTTGTTTGGTGCTGATCCTGACATAGCGTGCTAAGCTCGGACGGAAGAAGCCAAGCTTGTTTACACTAGCCCACGGTTAAAGCAGACAGAATCAAAGGTCAAATCTAGAAAACTAAGGAGATTATAAAATAGAATTTATGCTGTACAGCCATAAAGATTCTAGATTGTACACAAACTGAACCAACACAATCTTTGGCTAAACACTACTAACAAGTATCAAACTTTGTTTTCTCTCTGGCGCTGCCTTTCAACTCTCACACATACATACAAACACTATTTACAAAAGGAAACTGTTCAGTCAATCTGACAACGCCAGGTTTTCCTTCTCCCACACAATATGAAAATAAGTTCACACTTTCTTATTTAAGGAAATTGCATTAAATGACAATCACATGAATAACCATGATTATCGTGACCTCCTGTGTCCTTCAGATGTGCTGGCTTGAAGCCTCCAGTCTTGACTCGTATCATTTGTCTGATGATCATTTGTAAAAGCAAAACTACCTGAATTTCATCATTGAGAATCAACAAAGTGGAGAAAGTCTCACAGCAACACGTGCTGCGTTTAGGTTGACTTTGCTCGTTTGTGTCCTGTTTCTGAGTATTTTGACACAGTGCAGAGATGTGTTGCAATAATACTATGAATACGGTTCTTATCAGGGACGCACAGTCCTGTTCTGAAATCCCTCCCCAGGTCCTTCCACAGCCAGTCTCACTTGGACTTGTGATCCCAACAATCCACTCGACAACCGAGTGTAAAGACGACCCTCAGAATGGCCCTGAAGGTGTTAATGACTTAACAGCTCTGCAGAGTCGCCTGAGACTCCAAACTGTTTAAATAATATCTGCTGATGATTCTGATCTGGATGACTAAGAATTCCCACTTACACAGAACACGAGAGGTTCAGCTGAAACACGAACTAAACCGACAACGGATGATTCCCAGCCTAGTCATGAAATTAGACAGGGAATCTCATGGGATCTGTCACAGGAGACCTAAGACGTCCTGAGTGAGCAGACTGCACAGACGTCAGCCCTTCTCCAGCTCTGGTCCTAAATCCAGTTCAGGTTTGAGTGAGCGGATGCGTGGAGCTGTCTGGAGGTTTCCCTGCAGCGAATGAGTGGGCGTGTTGTCATGCAACCAGGGCAAATGCAAACATGAACTGATGAACCAAAATCTAATGGATGTAAGAATGCACCTGAAACAGGTGGTGCCCAGTTAAAAGCCTTCAGAGACTAAACGCATGCTATGTATACAAGACTATAGCAACACAGTTAACGAATGTATTTATGACAAACTACGTTGCAGCCAGGCTCCGTCCTGATTTCAATCATTGTCTCCTAGCTGTGGCCTCGTGTTGAATGATGAGGGTAGAGGCAGTGCTCGTATCTACAGCTTACAGCAACATTTCTGAAAACTATTCCTTTAAAATATTTCAGAGTATGTAAGAGTGTTTAAAAGACCAGCCATCATTTGCTCAACCGATTTCCGACGGTGTGATTAGTTGTAATCCACTAAACGGAGCCAAAACCCAGAAGCTGCAAGAGACCCTCTCTAGCATCTCTCTTATTGACATGAAGATTACGCTGGTAAAGCACCCAGGAGGATCCGGCGGGAAAACCTCTATACCTACCTCAGGTTTTGTGAATGAAAGACAGAAGATTTTATATTTTCAGAGAGAAGGAAACAAAGGCAGTAAACCAGAGGAGGAGATGGAGCTTCCACAAGGCAACACACCGTGTGGTTGAGACCAGTCACAGTTGGTCTGGTCTGTGAAGAATCTCCACATCGAATTAATGAGATCCAGAGTCCCCCAGGTTCCTTTCAATCTCAGAGTCGACGTGTAATAATCACGTGTCCTGTGACAGACAGATGTAATGATATTGGGTGTCATGCACCATATAAATGGAAATAATATCTAGAAATACAAATGCTGTGGTGCACGTTGTTGTGGCTACTTGATGTTCGGTTTGGACTCTGAGAGGCGTGAAAAAGCTTCAGCAAACTTCAGCCGCTATGTTGAAAAATTGGAATCCCTGTTTTGACCCATTTGGTTCTCCGTCCTTTGTGTTGGGATATTCCCTGATCTGCTGAGGGTTGTGCTGGCAACATTTCCCAAACATCTGGTTTTAAAGTACTTTGTTGACTACGACAAGAGTTTTAGCTGTTACGAAGCTTTTTATTACTGTAGTCACTGACATCTACACCGTTCTACATCAGTTCAGTAACTGACAGTCAGACCGTGGTAACTGATAGCAGAGGGCTGGGACAGAGCTGGCTGTCGCTCTCTACTCGTGTCCCATGAGTCAGAAGCTCCTCTACCGTCGTCCAATCATCAAGCAGTTTGCTGTTCCTCAGTCGGTTCTGCTTCATGTGGCTGAGCTCCAGCAGCGTCTGAGATGACAGACACGTCTGAACTCCCCCGTTATGCTCCTCCAGCCCTCCTCTTCTTTCCCTTTGTTGCCGCGACAGCGCCAGGTGCCGTCTCCGTTCTGTGCGGCTCCAGTATCTCCCCGCCCATCGGCCATCCTCTCCTTCCTCCTCACCTTCTCTCCCTGCTCTTCCTCGCACCTCCTCGTCGGTTGTGACCTCGCTGCGTTCCCTTGCCAGTCGGTAAGCTCTGGCTCTGAGCATCTGGTTCCTGACTGACTTCGGGTTGGACAGCCTAGAGCGAGGGGACGGTGGTGAGCCAGGGCTACGTTGTGGAGCTCCTAGTGTGCTGTAGGAAGGCGAAGAGGAAACTTTAGAGTTTCCATTGCGATTCCCAAGAGTCTGAAAGCCACGCCAGTCCGAGGCCCCGCTAGACCCGGACCCAGGACTCTTACACAGGACGTCGTCTTCTCTGCAGTTTGTACCGTGGCTGTTTCTCAGGATGTTGGGATGATTGGGTACACTGGGTCTGTCTGCGTTGGGGTGACCGGTGGGCTGCGTGTCACTGGGATAACTGGCCCTGCTCCTTGGCCCCAGTGTGCTGCTGGTTGCACCTGACTGGTTGTTCTGGAGTTTGGTTTTCAGCATGTTTGGATCGGTCATGTTGGGGTGACTGGCTCTGCGCCGGCGTTGTCCTTCACTCAAGTCTGTAATTGTTCGACTTCGGCCTGGGGCGTCCATTGTGCCAACTCGTCCCCGCTGCTGCTCCAACCACAGTGCCCTCCGCTGGCAGGGCTCAGTACGGCAACCTACCGAGACAAACCAGTGGGTCCAGCTCTAAATGCACAGAGGAAACTCAGCTTCCAGTACAAAAGGTCGCCTTGACAATAATGTCAAGTTTGCACTTTTCTCCCAGTCTTCAAATTAGTGGGATTATTTGGGAGTTAAGTTAAGACAGAAGTAAGGTAATGCATAGGTCAAATACAGTACTTACTACCAATAAAGCTTTAAGACGTAGCCACTACTTTCCATTTCAAATTATTTTTGTCTTTAGATATGTCATCGGATCAATCAAAGATATTGTTTGGAAACTGTAAACCACAGATCGTTTAAGGAATGAAAATGAGTTTTACTAACCAGCTGAGGGGGAGGGTGGTAAGCAGTGGCGGGGGAGGGTGGGGCTTCTCTCCGCTCTGTGGAAGTGAACGGTTGTGGTCGTACTGTTACCCACAGTGCAGCGGGAAGCCTGCGCTGCCCCAGGGTGAGACATCAGAGTTGTCTCAGGGATGGACTCCAGGTCCCAGCGTCCCCTCTGCTCTCGAGGGGAGTGGCCCGAGCGCAAATGGTGAGCTTGTCGATGGCTTCCGTGAATCTTGTGCAGCCGCCTGTGCTCCCCGGTGCTGACGCTGTGGAAGCCTGAGTCACTGGGTTCAGAGGAGATCAGGGACTCTGAGGAAGAGGAGGAGCCTTGGGAGGAAGGCGTGTGGCCTGGCAGTGATGACATGGCGTCCGTCTCAGCTTCAGACAGTGCCACCCTGTGGTGCGGGCTACCAGGGCCACAACCCAGACCGCTGTCAAGCTCACTGAGTGGAAGGTACCCAAGAGGACGCCAAGTTGGATGATAGTCGGACTGAAGGGAATGGAGGCACATTCAAAATGAAGAGAAAAACATTGATAAATTCATAAACATATTGTTAATTAATGATATTTGAGACAGACCTGATCCCAGACATGATTCAAACACAGGCACGCAGTGTCACAGCTCAGAAACCTAACATGCCTTCAGTTGAGATAAGCTGTGTGAGCGCTACAGTAGCAGCTCCTTCACCAGATGCTGGGTCGGGTCCCTGCTCATCCAGTCCTCATGTTGAGATGCCCTTCACTTAAACTCTAAGTTGTGGGAAGCACCTTTGGAGGAGGCTTTAGCGCCTCCTTGTGAACCAGCAGATCATTTGGTGTGTTCACTGGGGAGGAGCGGGATCGAAGGGCAAAACGCTAGTAATGATGACAGTTAGCTACCTGTCTGGGGAAGTTCTTGGGCTCCATCTCGTCGGTGTTGTAGCAGCCAATCAGACAACTCTCTGAGTTCGGCTGGTACGGCAACATTCCTGGATCCTAGAGCAGGAAAAGAACTCTTAATAAAATAACTCTCTATGTGGAAACGCAGGCACAGAACCGAACACTCCAACAAAATGATGAGAGACCTGGTAGTCCAGCCGGTCCAGGTGATCTAAGCTGTAGGACACGGTGGGCAGGTAGCCGCTGCCTGGGTGCTGCTCATTCGATGGTCTGGGCAGATAGCCGTTGGGTGGATAGATGTCAGGTGACATCATCATGTGGCTGCTGGGGTACAGGTCAGGGGACATGGTCATGTGACCGTAGAAAGTCCTGTGTAGAGAAGTGTTTTATCAGGATTAAGTAAACAGGCTGCTGAACGACTTGGAAGGAAGAAAGATCTACAGCTAAAGAAAGTTTTTCTTCATTTTTATTTTGAAGCCACTGCCCAGTTCATCAAAGTGGTTCGATCGTTTTGCCCATTACCATCTTTTTTTGCTGTCTGAGAATTTACTCCAGTTCCAGTTTCTCCCAGAATTCAAGCTGTGACCATTTACTCCCTGACTCTCTTCCTGTTGTGTGATGGTAACCTCAAACCCTTATTAAGTCCAAATAAAAATTCTGCATCCTCAGCCTTTCTGCCTCCAAACAGTCCCAGTGTCATCATTCTGTCCTTGTCTCAGCCTCCAGGCCTGGGCTCGTGTACTTACCCTGTGCCGTATCCGTTTCCCTGGGCTTCCTGCCCCTCCATCAGGCCCATAGCCCTCAGAGCCTCCCAGTGTCTTTCTGTCGGAGCGCCGCAGTCCAAGGCGCAGTGGGACCGCCGCCTCCTGTGGGCGTGTGCCCTCCTGCCCTCCACCTGCATCGTGATCGGCTGCCCATACTCATCCACAAAGCGCAGCTCGTGTCGGTGGTGAGCGGGTTCCTGGGTCTTGGCCTGATGGGGAGGAAACAGGCAGGCTTATCTGACAGTGAACATCAGATTCATAAACATCAGATAAGAACATCAGATAAATAAAGATCTATCTATCTATCTATTCACATGGAGTCCGTGTGGAGATCTGATCCATGTCACGAGATCCTGCTTCAGCTGTGCAGCACTGGTTTATTTAGGGAGCGTGAAAGTGGGAGTCGGGCCTCCAGTACAAGGCCACTCACATTGTTTGATCGAACTTTTTTGCGTGCCTGACTACAATTGTGTTGTGTAACGTGGCATATGATTCACACCACCTTTATGTAAAACATCAGAAACATCAAGCCATTAAGCCAGAGAGAAGAAGAAGCAGGTTCTCAGTCATTTCTGGCTGAAGGTTTGTTATTGACCGTGTGTCACAGTGTGTCTGTAACATGTATTATAATACCCAGAAATGTTAAACGTGAAGGGTAATATTATGAAATATCCACTTACAAAAATATAATAATAACATGATGATGATGATTATTGTTAATGTTGTTATTAATGAGTTTTATTTTGTAAAACGTAATAGTGATCATTTCCCTCCTGTTCTGTGGGGAAACTCAGCAGGCTTCACTAGAGAAGTCGTGTTGCCGTTGCGCTGGGAACATTAAAGGACAGCTCACGGCCTGGAGGCCTCTGTCTTTGTGTCTGCGGCTCTAATGGTGTAACAGTGGTGGTTGGTGAGTTAAGATGCAGTGAAGTTAAAGGGATTTGTTCTCAACAGCAGAATAATGTAGGTCAGGATTCAGCAGCAGCCTGGTGACACACACATCGCAGCTCATACATGTGGAAACACACACACGGGTGATGTGCTGTAGCCTGGAGAAGCGAGCTGCGCTCCAGTGCTCTCTGACAGTAACTCACACTGATCGCTGCTCGCTCACTCCTTCACCAGGCTTTGACTCTGTTTTTCACTCTGCAGGACGTGACAGCGCCTCGTTCCCAGCGCAAAACCACCGTCAGCATGAGACAGAGCATCACTCCAACAAGCATCGGATGCTAATTTCGCATCCAAATAACTGCAAGTGCAGAGAAACCGAGCTCCTCTGGCCTTCGGACTGAAACGGCCCCAGCTCTGTCCTCCGCCTTCAGCAGCTTCACGTGTGACGCACAAACAGCCCAACTGTTACTGTACGTAGTTAAATGCTACAGCAGTGACTGTTATATCTGACGTCCGACCGTCTGGAACACGGCTGGAGCTGCAGATCAGTGCCTAAGGTTCATACGTGACCGGTCCCTCCACAGACAGCAGCTGCAGCCCTAAGTCAGAACCTCCCTGTTGTCCCACTCCCTGGTCCTGAGTCTGTTTGAGTCCGCAGTAGAAGTCAGTTTAGTACTCAAGGCTCCAGACTCAGCCAATAAGCTGGTGACCCGTCGTTTTCTGGCAGCTGCATGAGACCGTAGGTCCGACGGGATCACGGATCATCACCCAGTCAACAGACACGCTCACATTTTACAGCCTGGGTGGAAGATGTTGATCTGCTCTGAGAAAAACTGCTTCCACCAGGTTGACGACGCTCAGCAGCAACAGAGGAGAGAAAAATGCATCACAAGACAGATTTGAGCTCAGACCAACACACTGACATTAAAAGGCTTTTAATTATGTAACAGGTCTCAAAATGAGTTGCCTCAGTGGTTTGGTATTTGTTTGCTTTGGCTTCACAGTGTAAGGATGAGCACCGATGACCTCACGACCTCCAGCGGTGGAGGAGCCAGGTTGGAGTCAGTCCTGTAAGATAATTGTCTCATTCTTGTTATGTTCAGAGTTTTAGATCCATCTGAGGAAGAAAAATCAGCTCAGTGATTCCAGAGCAGCCTGTTCTGTTCCGGTGGAGAACGTCTCAGACACTGACCAGGCCGCCACACCGCGCTCAGAACCCTGCGTCCTTCTGCTGACTCGCTGACGCTTGCCCCGATGTCCTGACGCAGTCGGTACCTTCGCCTCATCTGTCGTGATGTGATGACATGTGACGCGCGTCCTCGGTCATCGGCTCGGCTCGGCTCGGCCCGGCGTCAGGTCCTCTCGTGATCTCCCTTCTCTGCCACTGTGCTGCGTGTCGTGTTTGTTTACGTGCACAGAGGATGAAACCTGTAGTGACGCGTAGCTGGATAATCATGTGCTCCAGCGTTCAGAGAGGAACACGTGCCAGAAAGCATTTGTTGTGCCGTCGTGGCCTCGGATTGTTCAGCTCAGCGTGTCCAAAGTGGCCGACAGTGAGCCGGTCCTGGTGCTCAGTTAAAAACGTGGCCAGTACACGAGGTTGTCGCTGTGAAGAAGGAATCTCAGATACGATGACATGCGAGTGTGTGCGGCTTCCAGAAAACTCCTGGGAGCCGTGACGCTGGAGCAGCCATCGTGCTGCTCGGTCCGTTCAAACGGACTCTTTCCTCCTCAGAACAGCCACTGGTCACATGACAAGTTAACCAGGTGTGATCAAAGTCCTGTGTTTGGTCTGTGACCGGCTGCCATGATCGAAGCAGCAGAACCGAGCTCATGTCACAGCTCTAATGACTGAAGTAACTAATCTGAGCCGTAAAATGTTCACACCGTAGACAATGATGAGAGAAACTCCACCAGCATCTCGATCCTGATACACAACCGACACGATGATGCCTTCACATGTAGACTCACCAACGTTACAGCAGGTCAACGTGAAATTTCTAAGAAATAATACAAAGGCAGTTAAGCCTTAAACTGAGGACCGGACCAGACATAACTCACAGGTAACAGCCTTTAGCCGCCAGAGGACCCCCTGGGGTCTATCAGCCTGTCAGGGTTCTCTGGTCCTGTCAATGTTCTCTGGTCCTGTCAATGTTCTCTGGTCCTGTCTGGTCCTGTCTGGTTCTGTTTGGGTTCTCTGGTCCTGTCTGGTCCTGTTTGGGTTCTCTGGTCCTGTCTGGTCCTGTCTGGTCCTGTTTGGGTTCTCTGGTCCTGTCTGGTCCTGTCTGGTCCTGTCAATGTTCTCTGGTCCTGTCAATGTTCTCTGGTCCTGTCTGGTCCTGTCTGGTTCTGTTTGGGTTCTCTGGTCCTGTCTGGTCCTGTCTGGTCCTGTCAATGTTCTCTGGTCCTGTCAATGTTCTCTGGTCCTGTCTGGTCCTGTCTGGTTCTGTTTGGGTTCTCTGGTCCTGTCTGGTCCTGTTTGGGTTCTCTGGTCCTGTCTGGTCCTGTTTGGGTTCTCTGGTCCTGTCTGGTCCTGTCTGGTCCTGTCAATGTTCTCTGGTCCTGTCAATGTTCTCTGGTCCTGTCTGGTTCAGGTACCTTTGTGACTCAAACTGGTCACAAAGGTGTCACTGTCAATGGGTGGTTTAATGGTTTGGGTCAGAACCACCGTCCAATTGGGGTAGATTGTGATGTAGAGGGAGGTTATATGGCAAAGAAAGTCCTCAAACATAGAAGTGGAAAAGTGAGTGTGATGCATCTGGATACCGTCCCTCTCTTTCCATCACCCTCTTTCTCTCTCTCTCCCCTCAGAACACACCTGCAGGTCACTCACCTTGGTTCGAGTGAGACGACAGCCCATTATGACTCCTCCTGTGACGGGTCCCGGTCAAGAACGAAGGGGTGAGGAACCGTGAGAGTGAGAGGAAGATGGAGAGACGAAGGAAACTGCACAGGGAGAACCACAGTTAGTGAGAAAGGCAGGGAGAGAGAGAGTCAGTTGATCCTCGACCGCCCAGCAGCTCACATCTCTACACTCTGACCCACAATCCGTGGCTAATCAGTTGTCCTCACGCACTGCAGTGGAAACTACGGCTCCCATGATGCCGCGGTGTGAACAGCAGCAGCAGTCGGTGGGCAGAGGGTCCATCGCATCAAACCTCTCTGTCTCCTCAGGAACCAGAAAGCAGCAACGAGCACAGAGGGGCGAGCGAGGCAGAGAAGCCACAGGAAAGAGAGAGAGAGACGCAGGTGTGAGCAGCAGAGCTGTCCTCAGCTGACAGTTTCTGCTTTCTTATTCTCCTGTCACTCTCTCTCTTTCCCTGCAGCTCTGCCTCCACCAGCCAATCACAGAGCGGAGATGTAAGGAGGAGGGGACGCGGATGCTGTGATTGGCTGAGAGCTGACTTCTTCTGAGCATCCATTCAGCATTTTTATCCTCTATCATGTTTATCTTCCTCCGTTTGCTCCCGTCTTCCTGGGATTTTCTCGTCCACTGTATAGTCTGAGTACAAATAAACACTGTGTTCACGTCTAACCTGACCTACATTAAACACGTTTTACTCCCAGTAAGATAAAAGTCCAATTATAACATCATGGCTTCAGTGTAAACAGCTGATGTGAAGGTTGAAGTAGTGGTTGGCAGTGGGTCAGCACAGACACAGTCACTGGCCTCATTATTATTATTAAGATCTTAGTGGAGAGAATGTGAATGAGGGGGAGCAGCCACCGGACACATCACCATCCATCACTGCTTCTCTGGTTTGGTCCAGAACTCGTCTGTAATTCGCTCTCTTCCACTTCTCTGCTTCTCGTCTCTGTCTGTCCTCCTTACTCTCATCTCTTCGGAGCCTGGGGGAAGGTTGTTGGGGGCCGTGGTCACCAGAGGCCTGTCCACTGGTTCACTGTGCACGCTGCAGTGGGAGGCTTACTCTCTGGTTGGAGGACCGAGCAGCGGTCGCCACAGGACACAAGAGGGTCTGCTGGTCCTTAGTCTCCTGTGGATGTTGCACAAAGGGGACGTGGAACAGCTCTGACGTCACCAACACGGAAATAATCCAAATAATCCAAGTCTACGTACCAACGCACTGAGCCACCAAAATACTGATCTGCTGATCTACCAACGTCCTGATGTACCGATCCAGCAGCGTCCACCAATTCACAGCAGTGATCTCAAGGCTCTTTACAGTGAGGTTTAAGACCTGTCACAACTAAACCCAACACATCCACATAGAGCAGCTTTGAATGGAGCCAGTCAATAAATGGTACATTTTAGTAGCAACAGTGGAAAAACTCTAACGAGGAAGAAACCTCCAGCAGACCCAGGATCAGTGGGAGAACATCTGCCTTGAGTGAAGGGATAGAGAAGAGAGAAAACAACGACGACAACAACAACAACAACAACAACAACAGACTCAGGATGGTTGGACCAGCAGCTGAACACTGAGACACACGACTCTGAGTCTGACGATACCTGGAGATGAGAATAGAGACAGAAAGAGAGAAACACAACTAGGAGAGAACAGAGACAAAGTTAGTCACACGTGGACATGGAGGCATGTTAGTGGATGGAATAGATAGAAAACCAGAGGAGCTCAGTGAATGAAGGAGGTTCCAGCATCTAAGCCTGTAGCAGCTGAACTAAGAGATGGATCAGAGGAACCAGAACCAGACCAGTATGTCTACGAACATATTGATCCGCTGATCTACCAATGTACTATATATTATTATTATATATGTATACACGATTTTCTTAACCCATATTTAACTGTATGCGGCACCTTTTTTGTGTTACATGTGAAGTCTATCTGAATTATCCTTAAATTCGTCGTTTGTTACATACTTTCAGGCTTTTTCTTGTTCAGTACCTGTTTCGTGTAGGCTGTTGCTGCTTTACTCCATTTTGCCTGAAGTACTTAAATGAGTGGTTGTGTGTGACTGGACCAGTGCTTTTCATCCATTTTTACACACGGTGAGGTTGAAAACCTTCCGCAGTTCCTGGTCACATGGTTTCATTTCAATACGACACAATGAAATGGAACAACAGCAGAAATCATCTCATAAGCCGTCAGCGAAGTCTTGTCTAAGGTGAAATGTGTGCAGGACTTTTATTTGGAGCATTTCACAAACAGCTACGTATGTAAAAGAAAGAAACACAGAAGTGAAGCCTGAGAAAGAAATTATTTTAACACAACAGAAACACTGACAATAAGCAGGTTTGCAGTGCGTGTAGCATTTAGCCATGAATATTTCAGTCCTCTCACTCCTCTCACTCCTCGTGTTTCACTTCAGGATTTCTAGGCTGACCCTGAACATTAGTATTTTTATCAGTATTATAGCAGCACAGACCAGGACAGGAGACTGACAGAACAGCTCCACGCCGTCCATCGCTGCCTTAACTCCCACACAGCAGCTGTAGCGACCAACCAAGCTGCAAACCTTGAGACGCTGCATACGAACGCGTCACCTTAACGTGGAGACAGCGAAGGAGCTACACACGTAGGTCCAGTGAAAGGAGCCTGTGCTGTCTGAGAGCCCACGACTTCAGGGATTTATGTGGGATTCAGCAAACGTCACCACAAAATGTTTGTTATGAAGGATCGTTGTTTTATTGTTGATCTTATTTACAGACACAGCGTCGATCATCGGAGACTCCAGCTGTGTTTCCAGTCTGACAGATACAGAGTTGTCACCTGGAAGCAAAGGACCGAGCGTCTAAATGCTGAGGGCAGCTCACCAGCGACTCCTTAAGCGGAGCCTCCGAGAGGCCGGGCCAGAGTTTCAGCGAACACCTGAAGACCTGTGCGCTGTTAAAGTGGGAACACGGTGAAGGAGAAGCTCCCCGTCCAGTCAGACGCGGGACACGATTAGCTTAGCACAGCGTAGCAAGAGAGTCAGCAAAGCTCTGCTCTTTACATTCAAGTAGGTGTGGAGGTGTGTTCAGAACATTGTGCCGTCCTGGTTCTGGAGCCCAGCGTCGTGAGGGCGGGACAGGCTTCAAACTGGACGAGGAAGACGCAACATGTCCGTCTGTGAGCTTTAGAATTTTAAACGTCGCAGGTTGCTGCTAAGCTAAGCTAAGCTAAGCTAAGCCCCAGAGCCCAGCGTGATGATGTTGGCCTTCGCTTCTGGCTCTGATGGAAACGCTCAAAACGCTCACAGGACGTTCTATATACGAAAACAACACAGTTAGTGCAGGTCAGTAACATTTTTGCAGGCTGAAGCAGGTGAACACTGCTGGACCCAGATCTCGGTCACAGCTGTTCTGAGAACTGCGGCCGTTTGTTTCTGATGACAGTGAATAATTAATTGACCCATTTTTCTAAAGGCGAGGGGAGAACCAGCAGGTGGATAACAGGGTGACGTGCTGGCCGGTGAGATCCCGTCTCCTCCTCACAGCCTCAGAGCGAGGAGCCCTGTCAGACCGGCCCAGAGGACAGAAGGAGAAAACACAGAACCAGAACTCGTTGCAGCTTTGTTGTGGAATATGATTTGTGCTATGCCTTGTTTGTTTTCCTGCTTCTTCTCCTTCTCCTCCGTCTTTTCTGCTGCCTCCTCCTCTGGTCCTGTCGTTGAAGAGGCATCTGTCAGTGAAGCATCTTCTGTAGCTTGAGACACCTCTGATGGACGAGTGCTCAGAGCAGGTGTGGCAGTAGCTCCGTTGTCCTCGGGGTTCGGCCCAGTGGGCCCGGACGTGGTGCTGGTGGTGCTGGGAGCTGCTGTGGTGCCAGGCTGCACATCAGCTGCTGATTCCTCCTCTTCCGCCTTGAGAGATGGTTCGGATGTCGCTGGCGGTGGAACAACCGTCGCATCCTCTTCGTCGTCCTCCTCAACGTCTGCGACTGGAAAACACGCAACGTGAGAAACGTATAGTCGCTCATCAGCATCAGGTCGGTAGAGGAGCACGGTCCTCTGCTCTGCCCCGCTGATTTGAACCCTTCATCCACAGCAACACATCAGCGTTTATTAGCTTCAACCTCTAAAAGCTGTGAGATGAGAGTGAAGGTAAACGAGTCTGGTGACGGCTGAGGCTACGTCAGTGTCACCAGCGCGGCCCCTGTTGAAGGAGACACCTACCGCACAGGTTGTTTTCACATCTGAGCAGGTTTTCCGGACATCTGGAGCACCAGTCGCCTTCCACGTAGGGCCGCTCTCCTTCGTAGTTCCCCCTGCACACACAGACACACGTCAACACAGCTGATGTCCACCGGGCGGCGCTGTCCAACAGCAAGTAGCCAGGGAAGAGGCGGAGCGGCACTAGCGGTTGTGGCAGCACCGTGGTCGTACTCACGCTGGGAAGTAGTTACAGACGAGGAAGGACGCTCGCTCCCAGTCCAGTCCTTCCATGGTGTTACACAGGTGAAAGGCGCAGCCGACTCGGTGCGTGTCCGCCCACACCATCTGTAACGCACACGCAGTTCAGACCGGGCCAGACAGTAGAAACAAGCTGGTCTGCGTGAGCAGGACGTCACCTGTGTGTAGTGTCCACACATCTTATCCTCATGGCAGCTGTTGTTCTGGAAGTTGTAGTCCAGGCGTTCTACACACGGCGGCAGAGGGAGAAGCATCAGCGCTGTGACTACTACCAGGCTACTGAACACACGACTCACTATGTGTAGTGGTGCTACACGACATATACAGGACCAGACGTACCCAGGAACCATTTCTCCAGAGCCTCTCTCAGGTCCAGGGACCCCGTCCCAGCGAACAGGTTCTCTCCGGTGTCCTCCAGCTCCGGGTTGTGGTTCCAGATGCACTTAGCAGCGTAGCCCTCAGCAATCAGCTTCAGAGCCGGGTCCCATTTCTGCACAGGAGCGTTTTATCAGCACTAACATTGACTCAAACACAGCAACAGTGGCCAATCCAGGCTGGGCTGCTCCTCCTGTGGACGACTCCTCGCTCTAGATGCTTCAGCAGATGTCGCTGTTTCTTTGCTCAGCTGCTTCCTGTCTCTGTTTTCCACTTTTTCTGCTGTTGCTAGTTTGGCCTTTGACCTTGCCTTTGATTTCTCTCTATTCGTGTTTTCAGCAGCACAGCCACAGCTGAAATGTGGAATTGGAGACGAGCACGAAGCCAAATGATGCTTTTGATTTGTTAGAGCCACACAGGAAGTTGTTAAAATCCAACTTCTAAATTTTGTGTCTGCTGGTTTTTCTTCCTGCCCTTAAACCTGCTTTTAATCAGTTTCATAACTTGACTGTGCAGCTGTGTCTGATTTACTCTGCGTTGCCTGTGACCCTGCAGCGCTCAGTGAAACCATCGTCTTTACTCTGAATCGCTCTCGTCTTCGGCGGTGACCTGACTTTTCTCTTATGTTTTTAATGTGTAGCAGCAGGACGATTGGCTCTGGAGTCGTCTGGTAAAGACAGTTGGACCAAAGT
The DNA here is from genome assembly GCA_030770545.1 of Macropodus opercularis. Classification (NCBI taxonomy): domain Eukaryota; kingdom Metazoa; phylum Chordata; class Actinopteri; order Anabantiformes; family Osphronemidae; genus Macropodus; species Macropodus opercularis. Next base: position 17,562,000 of record CM061095.1, read on the forward strand.
CACAGACCCTCATTCCTGCCTCTTGGCATTGAAAGGTGTGGATCTATGGTTTCCTCAGCGCCAGCCCCACCCTCGTACCGATCCTGATCATGTGTTGTTTCACTTACGTCATATGAACCCGAGCTTTGGCCACAGAAACAAACCAAGTGAAAGTCGAGCGAAGGTGCATGTTCGTCGATATGTCCTGCAAGTAGAACAGACGCTCGTCACTGTTGTCGGGTTCTGGAGGCAGAGAAATGTGATTTGTGTGGCGTGTCTTCACATTCTGCTGCTCTCCAGACACCACATCTGATCTGATGACTCTGACCCTGCTCGGCTTCATGCTGAAACTCATCAGTGTTGCTCAAAAGGCTAATCACACCTGGGACGGCTCCATGTTCAGAAAGTGGCTGAAAGGCCAGAACTTCACATCTGGACCGACGTGGTAAAATGAAATACTCTTAAGTTTGACTGTTTCCTTCTCATCCTGCTGTTGACCAGATGCTTGGATGCTTCCATCATTACAATAATTCAGCAAACTGCATCCTGACCACAGGTGAATCCTGTCGCATGTTATCTTCTGTTGCCCACGTCTTGTGACGGGACATGTGAGTCTGTGGAAGCTGGTTTGTCAGGTTCCTTTTTATCTCAGCTGAACGTCCTGTTGTAACATACAGTCACTGCACATTCCAGCTCCTCTGGAACGTGTTTGTCTTACTGGCTCCTAAGCAGCGATAATGAGAGTCAGAGGATGATGAAACTTCACTGAACAAATACTGGGCCCGAGTAAAACGCTGAGCTGTGTTGCTGTGTTACTGTTACAGGATCTCCTGCTGCGCGGGGCTGCATTCCTCCTCAGCAGGTCCAGCTTTAATGCAGACCTCAGCAGGAAGCGTGTTCGGAGGATGCCCACAGGTTCTGCAGAGGGGGACCGGACCTGCCACTGGGGATCAGAACATGTCCACTCACACAACCTGAATCATTTCCTGTCACACATCTGAGGCTTTAAGTTCCACAGCTCATTTTGCACGACCTACTCTGTGTAGAGTCTTTGAAGGCCTCACCAGAGGTGACTCTGGACTGGTGTGTCCAACCACCCGACTGCGTTGGGTCAGATCGGTCCAGGTTCTGAACGTCAGCTCATGCAGACATGTCTCCAGCCAAAGACAACACTGATCTGTAATTTCCTCCCAGTCTGAGCCCTGACCCCCCTCCTCACGCTTATTATTCCTAACTCTTCCTTGCTTCCTTTCCTTGCTTGGTTCCTTCGCTCCATCGATCCTTTTCTCTACCTTAGCCAGTGACGGACCTGAACACGGATGCACACGTTCCTCTGGGTGTTCACTCCTTCACTGCCTGGTCGTCATCGCGTCTCTTTCCCAACACTCGTCCTCCTCTGTTGCTCAACCCTCCCTGCTGCTCGTGTCAATAACTGGAGGGAAACACCCGGACCTCGGTTTGCTCAGCGTCGCTGGCTCCTCTCAATAAAGCTGTCTCATAAAACCCTACTTTTGAATGTGATACGCACGTTTGGTGTGAGTTAGTGGAACAGAATTAATAAACACGGCACTAAATCTGCAGACTGGATCTGTGCCACAGGCCTCAGCCAGAAAGAGGCTCCTTCAAAACCACGGTGGATAAACATAAACACGAGTTATGAGGACTAAACAAGGCTACAAATAGTCAAAGCAAACAGAGACTCTGTGATCCAGCAGGATCTACCCTCCAACCCACCAGCTTAATTAAGAGCTTTTGTCTGGTCTCGGCCTGCCCTGCCCCCCCGAGCAGCCGCCTCTTTGGCAGCACACTAACCTTTGCTAACCAGCACTAAAGATGTTCATTGGGATCTACGGACGCTTTCAGTGAATGAAAGCCTTTATTAGTTCTAGAAGGGAGACGGTTGTGGTGCATGAGGAGCCGATCGGAGCCGCGTGTGGTCGGATTAGGCAACGGACCAGAGTCTTTATCTACGGCTGCAAAACCCAACCACCAAAAATGTGATGAGACGTCACAGAGCAGGAGCAGATGTTCTGGTGTCATGAGATGGATTTTACAACTGGACTCTGATTGTCAGTAGAAAGAATATTTAACAATCAATTAGTTTCATGACTTTTTCAGAGGCTCAGACTCATCAGCTTTGTTAATTTGGTCATGTTCCAAATTATCAGACTAAACTAAGTTTGAGTTTGATGATGGTGTAACGTAAAAACAAAGAAAAAGTCAAAGGTCATGAGACATCAGGTGCTCGTGTCTCTGGGACATTTTCTATCCAGGTAAAACCTGAACAAAGAGTCAAATAATTTATAAGAAAAGAAATGTATGAAGCTAAAAACCATAATGAAGGTCAAAGGATCAGTCCTTCAAGCTTAATGGCAGTTGTGTCCGGTTCCTTTCTGTGGATTTGACTGTGTTTTCAAAGTGGTCAAATATCTCAGATCGAACATGATCCAGCGTTATCGTTGTCTCCTGCCTCGTTCCGACTCCAGAAAGTCACATCAGTCACAGAGCAGCCGGCTCTTACGCCGTAATTCACAGCAAGAACTAAAGAGAATGAAACTACGCCAGGGAGCCACAGGACAGTTACAAAAGTAACGTCTCTAAAATAAACGTGTTATGGATGAGCTCGGCTGGGTTCGGCTGGGTTCTACAGACGAGGATACAAACTTCCTTTGTCCTGGTCTGGGTCCCTCTCCTTCGCTAGTATTTACTGCCTCCTTCCTCTTTCTCAGCGCGTCGTCCGGGCCTCGTCCCGTCAGCATCAACGCCTTAAGGTCAAGATAGAAAATTCACCTCACACCTGGAGACAGTTAAATAAAGTGTGGCTACAAGATGCCGTCATCGCTCCTCATCGCTGGTCTCGCTGGGTTTCTGCTGCCAGCTCCCGTCTCTTCCATCTTCATTTCTGCTGTTGACTGTTTAACTTGAGGCTGTTTTTAAGACCACGTCCGGTTCTGTTCTCGTCCTGTTGGATCTCAGTGCAGCGTTCGATGCTATAGGTCAACAGAGACTGAAACGTTGCATCAGGACTAACGGAACTGTTCTGGGATGGTTTGCATCTGGCTTGTTCTGCAGGGTTCTGTGCTGGGTCCAGTACATTTTCAGTCTATACATGTCTTCTCTAGGTGATCTTACTAGGAAACATATAAACCAGTTCAAACTTCAAACGTCTGTGGATGTCGCAGATGTATTTATTGTAGTTATTACGTTTTAATCTGTGGTCTGCAGCGTGTGTGTAACGTGGATGTGTAGGCTGCAGACGTTGACTTATTTATTGGGACGTTTCTCCCAAACATGCAGCTGAAGCAGATGCTCGTTCTCTCCCATAAATGCGTCCAGATATTTAGAGTGTGACACACACACAATAAGGCCTAGTGACTAATCTGTTGTGCTTCTGCTGCTACAAAATGAGATTAACAGAATTTAACAGTAGCGTCTGTTTGCGAGTCTGGATTCCTCGCTGCCACCGGTTTCATTCACGTCCTCTTGCTACTGCTGAGTTTAGTCAGATTCATTTTAACTTGTCTGCGTCACCAGATCCGGCGACTATTAACCGGCATGTTTCGCATTGAGGCATGAGCTTGTTTTGTACAGTTTTACTGTAGCATCCAGATTTTACCAGCTGCATCATAATATTTCATCCTAGTTAAAGGTTTACTGTAAAGGTTTACTTCCAGTCCTCACTCAGCCTCCAGATGTTGAACAGGAGTAAAAGGAGGAGGCTCAGCTTTAAACAGCGTTTCGACGTTTCAACGCTTACGGTCGATCCACGTTGTTCTGTCCAAGGTGACTTCAGCCTGTTGATTGTGTTGTTTGTGTTGTTTCTTACCAGAGGCATCATGGCTGAAGCGCTGGGCGACACCTGTCCTCTGTAGTAGTTGTGAAGCTCCACCAGCATCTCCTCTTTCTCCTCGCTCAGAAAGCTCCGGGCCCCTGGAACCATCAGGACCCCCAGCAGCAGCCAAGCCCACAGAGGAGGCCCACTCCTCGGCCTGGAGCGCCACAGCGCGCCGTCCTGGGGAGTCTGCATGGCTCCCTGGAGGCTCTGCTGGTGCATGATGGGAAGTCCTTAGGTGCGTATCCTCAAGTGGTCAGTCCAGTGAAGAGTGAGTGTTTCTGCGTGTACAACAAACTCACGTGTGTGTGTGTGTTCTAAGAGTCAGCCACAGTGACTGTGTGTGTGCGTTCGGCGCTTCTCGCTCTCAGCTCTGTCGATGTCTCCGTTTCTGAGGCGGCTTTAAGAGGGAGAGGATCCTCCCCTCGCACACTCGCTCCTCAGTTCACATTTCAGACACTGCACCGACTGGTACGCACAACAGCCTCCACCCCAGCCCCAAACTCCCTCCATGCTCCACGTCTCTCTCTCTCCTCTCTCTGCCTTCACTGTTCCAAATCCCAGGGTTTTAGTTCAGACTGAGAAGCTGAAGCCGGTCTGAACTTACAGTAACGTCGGCCCCAGGATCAGCATCACAGCATCAAAGCATTTTACAACTTCATGTAAATGTGGTAAACACAAGCCAGAACATCAGTCCAGAACATGACAGAGTCCACCGGACCGGACATTTCTCCCTGTGAATGGGAGGTGAAGTCTGAGGAGCCACCTGCAGGACAGGAGAAGGAAACACGAGGTTCCCAGGACCACGGTGAAGGAAAGAACCTCGGGAGCTCGGGTTTTGGTCTCCACCACATTCACCAGCTTGAATCTGAGCAGGTGCTTCTTGAAGGGAATAAAAAACGAGAACAAAACTCCCCACGTCTTACTGTGAGATCACAGTAAACACAAACATTCACAGAGATTTAGAACATGGAGACGTTTAAACCACAACAAAGCCGACGCAAACGTCTGTGAGTCACGAACTGTCAGCATCCGATGGCCAGTGACTCAGAGTCTGTGAGAGTCTACGCCACATTTCAACAAACTTCTCATTCAGAGACTCAGAGGGAAGGACAAGAAACAGCTTCAGCTGTTCTTCAGCGTCTCTTTGTGAATTAGTTTCATGTTGTATCACGATGTCTCATCACTCCTATTGTGTGATCAAGCTTCAGACACATCACCTCACTGCAGGGAATCAAACAGGAAACAGGAGCCGGGCCTGTCGGGACCTCGATGGCCATAAGAAAGAAGTTTCCATGTGTCAGGCATCAGCTGTGTTTTCATGCCTTCAGCCAAGCTCGCACCCATCTGCAGCCTCGGCTCGCGTTTCACCGCGCATCACATTTCTCAGTGAGCGTGTCAGCGGGTCGGCGCTGGCTCCGCCTCACGTCGTCCGTCTGCCGGGAGGCACAGCACTGACAACACTGTGTGCCCTGACCTCAGAACCCAGCATTTGACGGAGACTGATGTTCTCCAGGCTGCAGATTCTGTTGCAGTTGGTGGTGTCAGTGACCTGGGCCCTGGGCCCGTGACCTGGGCCCGTGGCGTCGGTGACCTGGGCCCGTGGCGTCGGTGACCTGGGCCCGTGGCGTCGGTGACCAGTTTTTGTGTTTATTACAGATAACATGTAAAACTAAGTGGAACATGATGAAGAATGAAATCGCATCGTGCAGGGTGGTGTCTGCGCCTTCGTTTGACCTGCGTCTGCTCCAGCTGGAAGGTGGAGACGTTGCCAAACACAAGCTCAGAGGATCTGTAGAGAGAAGAAGCCTCCTCTGAGTGACAGGAGACCGGCACAAACTGTGGAGGAGGATCTGTAGGAGACGGAGCCTCGGACGAGTTTGTGCAGACTCACGCTAATTCTTTTCATTTTGGAACCAGGACCTCACCGAGTTTTGGGCGTCGGCTTCATGCCTTTCCCCTGCGAGCTATGATGCTCCGTGCGTGGCTGAATCAACCACACACAGACGTTCTCCATCCAGCTGCCTGGTCCTGAGGCCCTGACATCAGGGTGGATGATGCTGATGACGCTACGCTGCATGTGCATGTGCACGTTTTTATCTACTGCCACTAATGTTTCTTCGTCACATGTTTCACCACTTTACAGCATAGATGGGAATCAGTTTGTGAACGTCTCCACAGTAACAGGTCAACGTTTGGTTAATGGTTTATGAGTAAAGCACGTGAAGCCCAGAACACAGGAGAAGAGAATATGGACTGACTGAACCGGGCACATGTTGGATCCTCCCAGTCGCAGCTGCTCGGGTCTTTGTGAGAACCCATTAACTCCAACCGTCACTCAGAACCCGACTGTAACACAAAACCGGGTCTAAACCACAGGACGTTCAAAACAAAGACAGCCACACACATATGTTAGCTATTAGCAATCAGCCGGAGACAATGGAACCACACGGGCCCGACCCACTGCACTCACACACTCACACAGCTCGCATGGTGTGTGTGAGTGTGTGAGGGTGGGGACCCTCCTCAGGATGACTACTTTTAGTCCTAGAGCCAAACATTACACACACACACGTGCAGCATTATACAATAGCTGAGTTGCGAAGAGGCCCCAGTGTGTCCATCAGTCAGAGAAGCCATCGTCTGTCTGATGACGTCATAGCTCAGGAAGTCGGACCCTCGGAGCCGAGTGTTAATCTTTTGAGTTAACCTGACTGGACCTGGTTAAGACCAGATGGCGGTGAAGGGAGAAGCTGTGTGGAGTCACACACCAGTCACAGCTGCTCCGAGCGAGGTCTCAGGGTTCTCCAGGGACCTTCTGGGTGGAGCAGATCACGGTGAACCTCCTTCATCACGTTAAGTCAAAGAGACGCAGCGACACCGGCTCCTCCCGCCTGCGGAGCCGCGTGGAGACAGGGGACCTAACTGTGAAGACGTCTGGAGAATTACAGCCACTGTCCTCTGCCAACAGGAGCCACCTGTGTTAGACACACATGAAATCCCACGTTTATGGTTTTCATGTCAAAGACAATGAAAACTTTCAAAAGGTCTGATTTGTTTAAATGAAGGCGGTGGGTAAAGTCTGAGTTCGAGGCTTGAACGACCCAGATCTGCTTCAAGGCGTGAACACACTCACAGCAGTTTATGTAATGTAGGCACTAAACAGATGCAGCGACACACCCAGAGACGGCTGGAGAGGAGGAAGGACAGAAGGGAAGGGAACGAGGAAAGGACTAAAGGCGGATGGACGACAGAAAGAAACCTTTGCACAGCTGAAGGAGAAGAAAATGAGGGATGGAGCAGAAACGGAGAAGAGAAAGGAGCAACAGGAAAAAGAGAAGCAGAAGAAGCAGAAACATCTGTAAGAGTCCAGAGGGAATAAAGAGCAGGAAGGAGGTGAGGGTCAAGTGAAAGAGGAACTCCACCCAAACGGGGGGAGGACGGAGATGGAGGGAGCCCCACCCTCAATGACAGAGGAGGGGATTTCTGGTAACACACGAGCAGAACCAGCGCCAACGTCAGGACCAGAACAAGATGTTGGACCGCAGCATTCTCACTGACAGCCCCATGAAGGTTTCCCTGACGGCCCTGAAGTGCCCCTGAACCCCAGGTTGAACGCAGAGTTTAGCTGCCGCACCTGTAACTGACCTTAATGTGGGAGCGATGGATGCATCGAGCTGGATTCATTCGAATCCTGAACTAGAGCAACATGATCAAACCACGGACCCACAGACCCTGGATCTCTGAAGGCGCAAGTTACTGTGCTGCCTAGCGACGCCTGCTGGTGACACGGGAGCAGCAGCTGGACCCGCCTGGGCTCAGTCTGTCTGGGTGGGATGAACATGAAACTCAAGGAGCCTGTTGCTTCCTGCATGAAGGGCTGCAGGTGGATGTAAAAGCCCACCACCGTTATTAGTGGGTGGAGTCTGCCTGTTCTCCCCGTGTCTGTAAGACCTGTAATGAGGCTAATTGGGAAAAACTCTAAATTGCCCCGTACGGGAAGATGTGGTAGAAGATGAATGAATGACCCCCATTACTTGTAATAAATAAAAATATATTTCACCCTGGGTTTAAATTCAACAACCAGCATCGTCACAGTCTGTGGTACATCAGGAAGTGTGATCAGATGTTATCTGTGAAAACTTGTCCCAGGACGGAGAGTCGAGCGCTGAACGGCTGAACGGGGCAGGACAGCAGGGGGGGCGTCTTCTTCTCGCCAGGTTTCAGAGCGATGCTGTCCAGCTGGGCGGGGGGGGGGGCGTCTGTCGGCTTCGCCTGGCGTCCAGACTTTCCCGCCTGCGACAGGCCGAGCAGGACGTCTCTGAGCTCCTGTCGGTCCCGAGAGTGTCGGCTGCAGCAGTAGAGCGCGGCCGGGTCCAGCGGGTGAGCCTCTGTGTTGAAGATGAAGCCCCCCGCCCCTAAAACACACTGGCCTCCCTCCCCGCCCTCCTCCCAGGACCCGTCCCCCTCGGCCCCCCCGCCGTGCAGGAAGTGGCTGGGCTCAAAGAGCAGGTAAAGGTACTTGATGGTCTCTGCGAGGAAGAAGGACTCCATCCTGTTGTCCAGCTGGTGATCCCTCAGGTCTCTGACCTGCACCAATCAGAGCACAAAGCATGTGATTCAGGAGCTGAGGATGCTTTCTGACACGGTTCTGTAGCGACTTCAGCCTTTTAATCGCTTTCGATCTGACCAGACCAGAACCTGGTGTCGTCCATTACAGCTGTGTTGTGCAAATGAGACGGATCGTACACTAGCGTATCCGCAGGGGGTCTTGGCGATCCGCTCTATGGACTCCAGGGCGTCCAGGCCCAGCTGCAGGTAGGTGTGGTCACCTGTGGCCCTGAACAGGTACATGGCGCTTTCGATCAACTCTGGAAGACAGAACCACATAGAGATGTCAGAGGTCACCTGTCACTTCAGCTGCAGACAGGAAACGCCCCCTACTTCCACAATAAAAGTTCTGCATTTAATGACTTTTCGCTCTACAGCCCTGATAATAGCTGATAATATGTTAGTTAGTCAGCGGACCGACCCGGTCTCAGCGGGTACCCTTCCCTCTTGTCCACCGTGTAGCCCTGTGGAATGCTGTAGAACTCGGGCAGGCCTCCAAACTGTCTCCAGACTGAGTAATAGTTCTGAAAGGTTCTGGCTGCGCTGTCCAGGTTCCCCAGCAGAGACTGAAACACAAAGGACGTTAATATTTGTATTCATCTGTCAGCAGCCGCAGGGTGTGTGTTCAGTGTTCAGTGTCCAGACTGCACCTGCAGGCCGGGCCAGAACGCCTCCAGAGACTGGAAGACCGGCATGGACACGGTCCCTTTATGCATCTGGACCCACAGGTACCAATCGTCAAAGCGAGTGTAGTTCTGAATGGCTTGATCAAACGCTGACAGGCAGGAAACAGACACAGGCTCCATTTATTATTAGGATTATTACGTAAAGGTTAGCACACAGAACCATTCACTGGAACGGGACCAGAACCTGTGGATGGGTCATGGGATCCTATGCAGATTGATGTTGTTACGTTTGGCTGATGACTGCGACATGTTGGAACGTGATAAACTGAACTGAACTTTATGAGCTGGTGTGTAACCAGAACCATTCACTGGTCCTTGGGTCAGAATGACTGGACCCACACTAGCAGTTCTGCCCCCCCACACTCCCACAACACAGCGTAGCACAGCTAACGTGGGCCGGGGTCCACGAGGCAGCGAACTGACGTGGCCGTTTACCCCGGAACATGTCGAGCAGCTCCTCGTCCTGCAGCATCACGGCTCCTTTCACCAAATACTCGAAGTACGAGTCGACGCCGGCTCCGATGCCAGCGTCCTGAGCCACCCACTTCCTGGACAGGACGTCAATGTGGTTCCCCACCTGGACAGACAGACGGTTAACAGCTGAGAGTCAGCACAGGTTCAGACGTTAGCTGTTAGCGGGCCGATTACCAGGCCGATGTCAGATCTGGTTTTCCACAGAGCTCTGAGAGCTCGACGGGCCGCGTCCTCGAACGCTCCGTCTCCCGTTAGTCGACTCAACGCGGCGAACTCCAGGATGAAGGTTCCCACGCCGGCGGTGCAGGTGACGGGCGTTTCTGTGGGACTGACCCCGTGCAGCAGGTTGACGGTGCCGTAGGGCATGCCCGTCGGAGTCTGGAACGCTGACAACACAGCGGAGCCACAGGTTGATTCATTTATTAATGAGACTTCTACTGACGCTCACATTCGCGTGTGGGCGGTGACGCGCCGAAGCTGGGCCGGGACATCACACGCCCACCGAGCCTTCTGTGTGTGTGCTGGTACCAGGCAGCAGCTTCCTGGCGGCGTCCTCAGCCATCCTCAGCAGCGGCCCGGAACAGGGCCAACCGGGCTCCAGCTCCATCCCTGCCCGTCCTGCCAGGAGGTGGGCCGACAGCAGCCCCCCCACCACTAGACACACACACACCGTGGGTGAGGCCTCAGGCATCAGGACAACACTGATCAGAACCTGAAGCGCCACCGATTCTACCTCTGATGTTGGTTTCAAACACGGACACGTTGACGTCAATGTCGAAATCCACAGAGTCCTGGAGGAGCGAAGCCACGCGCTGAAACTCCGTACGGTTCCCCAGAACCTTCACACGAACCACAGAACCAAAGTGAATTCATCCGTCATCGCGACTTTCGTCCGTCATTTCCTTCAGGTCTTACCAGCAGAGTGTCGAGAGCATCGATCAGGGTGAGCGAGAAACTGTGGAGAGAACAGGGAGACGCGTAAGAGGAGGCTCCTTTTCACCGGACACAATGTAATGCAGGACGCTACGATGACGTCACTTTACCTGCCCCAGGTGTCTTGTCCGTCACAGGTGAGTGGGCGGAGCTCGTCGTAGGGGAAGGCGTTGTCCAGGTAACTGTTGTAGGCGTGGTAGAACATGGACTTGATGCGCTGCCTGAAGCACGAAGTAGGACACTCAACCAATCATCAAACAGACGCGGAGCACGTGACCCTGCTACTTCCTGTTTAACCTGACAAACTAATTCAGAAACACAACGACGAGCCAACTGCGTTACGTCACATCACCAGCTTATGTTCAAGATGACGCTACTCTTACTCGGGAAGCTTAGTGTTTCACCAAAGGCTCCGTTTGTCTCAGCTTTTCAGTCTGAGCAAATCAAAGTGAACTATGAGCCACATGTGCAACATCTGGACCAGACTCCCGGTGCGGTTCCGCTGCTCGTGGACCTGAGTTGCTTTCAGGTCTGGTTGTTACCTGATCGCAGCCATCTCCTCCTCGGTGAACTGACGAGCCGCCGCCGCGCCCAGCAGCCACAGCAGCAGCGCCGCGCACGCGGGAGCGCGCATGGAGGGGCTCGGACAGACCGACCGGGGGACACGAAGACAGAAAGCTCGCTCGTTTCTGGTGTCGGCGTGCCGTTGTCTGGAAGCAGGAACTGAATCAACAGCGCATGCGCAGACCGGTGCGCCGGGGTGTTTTTTTATACAGTGCTTTATTAATAAAGAAGGAACGAACATAACAATGAGCCAATGGACACAATTATATTCATATTTAATATCTGATTATATTCTTAGTTACCATTTGATCAACCGATTATCAAATTATATTTTTATTATATTTTTTATTAATTTAAATAATAGTGGCATGCAAATGAACCAGGAGCATCTAGAAGGGAAAATTATAGCATAATTTAGATTTGACAAAATCTTTTATAATTTGTCTCATTTATCCTGATTTTGATATTGGATATAATAATAATCATTTTCTACTAGTGGCAGAGATGTACTGCAGTGATTGTCATCCAGGGGTTCGACCACAGGCTTAATGTTAAGATGTGGTCAGGGATGAAGGTTGTCGCATACTGTAATATGACAGTAAAGCACAGGACACAGTTCAGTTACTGCTTATGAACAAACACACACCACAGACGGATCCTTTGTCTGATGTCAGGTCAACGTACTTTGAATTTTATTAGTTATCGTGAAACTGAAGGATCACAGAGGAAATGCTTGGTTGGTATGAGCCCAGTTAATGTTTAACGTGGGCATCAGGCGTTTCGGCAACATTCACAGGGAGAAAGTGGGAGCAACGCGATGGAGAAGGTTCTGCTGACCGTCACAGCTGCTTTAGGCAAGAAGTCGATGAGACTCATTCTAATTCTTATCATTAATGCAATTATTCTGCATGTCAGTGTTCAAATCCTACAGGCTGAGTTTGTGTTATGATATCACTGTTAGACTGAAAGAATCTGATGAGACGTTGATATGGATGAGAAAATGAGATGAATAACTGTATGATGTAATGATGATGATGATGTTTTCTGTTCCTGTAGGTCTCATCTCGGGTTTAGGACTCTGTGCTAATCATCAGTATCATTTTATTTATGAGCAGAAGAATTTCACCGAAGCTCTGAGTTACTGCAGAGAGAATTACGCCGACCTGGCAGCCGTAGACACGATGGAGGACATGAACACGCTGATGGCCACGGCTGATACAAGCCAGATGCTCTACACACATGACCCACGCTACAGCAATGTGCGTTCACTCCAGTCTCTGTTTCATTTATGTTTTATTGTCATAGCAGCGCCGTTTTACAGGGAACCTGTTCCCCACAGAGACAATACTTACACACTGCACAGACACTAAAAGCAGAAGTTGTGGTTTCGCTGCACTTTGCATGATAACGTTATTATGTTTATTATGTGACTGTATAGGTCATTATTCAGACTGTTGCTGTAGACAAACTCAGTTCTGGAGTAGTCACCTACACAAACACTCCACTAAGTAAACTCCACATTGTGCTTAAAGTAGAACGTTCTCTGTTGTACTGTGACATGTGAATCGTGTTTTCAGAGATCCTGGATCGGACTGTACGACGATGTGAACAGCTGGAGGTGGTCGCTGTCCAACGCAAGCTTCTACAAACATAAAGAAGCTGAGTTTAGGATGTGGAAACCTGGGGAACCCAACAATCAGAACAGCAAAGGACACTGCACAGTGATGTACAACAGGCTTTGGTACGACCAGAGCTGTGAAGATTTCTCACCGATGGTCTGCTCTAATGTCACAGGTGAGTGATGTCACACCGCAAAACACAAAGTGTGAAATGGAGCCACTGGGGACACGATGCATTTACAAAGACAAAAAGACAAAGGCTCCGATTACCCTCCATCAACGGTCCATCCAGGAGCGTGTGCTCAGAAACTCAACTGTACAGTATCCAGTTTAATGACATCACATAAGCCTCATGCTGAGCGTTATTATTCAATAGAATTGCTCACACAAAGAAAAACGCAGCGTGTCGACGTTTTCCTCCTGTAGAGCTTCCTCAGTTGTTGTTACTTCAGACTCCTCGGTTCACAATGGCTCAAATACTGTGCGGGCGAAACGTCCATGTTGACATGTTCATATGTTCTGGCTTCAGGTTCCAATGTCACATTTGTCTTCATTGGCCTCTATTTCACTTGGTCTGAAGCCCAGAACTACTGCAGAACCCACCACACCGACCTGGCCAGCGTGAGGAACGACACAGAGAACGAGGAGGTGGCAAACCAGGTCCCCCCTGAACACAAAGCCTGGATCGGCCTCTTCAGAGACTCCTGGAAGTGGGTCGATGGCAGGAAGTCAGCGTTTAGATACTGGAAGACGTCAGAACCTGACAACAGAGAAAAACAAGAGGCTTGTGTGGCAGCAGACTTCAGTCACTCCGGACAATGGGAAGACTCCAACTGTGACTACAGGAGGGCGTTCGTTTGCTACTCTGGTGAGTCGCGAGCCCCTGAAAATATGTGTTGAGTTCAAATGAATGGACCTAATGTGTCTGAAGCTGGCGTGACCACCATTTGGTTCTGACTTAATAAATGGACACAGGACAGGAGCGAAGGCTGTCCGACCACAGGCACGTGGGCATGAACACGGGCCGTCCAAATCAGAACCATCTGCTGGAGGCACTAAATGAAATTCACTGCAATCTTTAGACGACTGTACCCGTGTCCCCATGACCATCAGCTGACGAGGCCTGTTTGTTCCAACAGCTCTGAAGCGAGTGGTGAAAATTAAGGTGGTGATTCGAAGCTTCTCTCCAGGTCCAAACGACCCTGCGGTGCTGGAGGACATCTTGGAGCAGGTGGGTCCTGTCTGATCATGTTAAATATTGAATGAACCATGTCGTAATAGAGTCATCAACACATTTGCTTGTGTCACAGCTCAAACGGCAGCTGAAGAGCCAAGGAGTGAGCGAAGAGCTTAAACTGAGCTGGAACCAGCACTCGGATGGAAAAGTCTTCCACAAGGCTGAGGAGACGGACGAGGCTTTGACACAGGACGAGTGTTAGTCCTGCCGTTCAATGGCGTCACTGAGCTCATACGTTTACAGAATGCAATAAAGTGATGAAGGGTGAAACGAGTCAGCTCAGCGTCCGCGTGGTTCACCCTCATGTTACTTTAGCGTCACTGCTGCCTTCACTCTTTCGTCCTGGCTAATGTAATCAACGCGTAGATGTTTGTCTTATGTTCTGCTGAATGTTTGGACGTCTGTTCTCTGGATCCTGATCTTCTTCTTATTCTAGTAACGCATTTGTTTCTGAACTCCTGTATTAAAAGCAACCTTGGTTTTTCCTTCTCTTCACTAAACTTGCGTCTCTTTCTTCATTAATTCTCCGACGTTCCCTGAAGGCAGCACGTCCGTGTTGCCATGGACACAGACGCTCCAAGCTCGTAACCCGAACCGGACGCGGCTAAAGGCAGGTCAGCTGCTGCAGAGGTTAGTAGAACCGAATAATGAGAGAACCGGAACCGGTCTGTGGCTGCAGGTAACCACCAGGCTCCGACCCTGAACGTCTCGCTAGTTCTGTAAAAAATAATGTTAGGACGAGTGAAGGCCCTTTAGTTTGACAGTTTGCGGTAGATGGGCCGAACTGCGCCACCGCCTGGTCGGTGCCTGCAACAGCTCAACTCTCTGGTCCATAGGTTTGCGGCAGCTTTAACCTCATTTCATGTCGTTCGGTTTCTCCACGTGACTCCTGCTCAGTCTCTCCTTTAGCTCCTTTTCCTGTTTTCTTGTGACCAAGCACATTTCCCCGATGTGTGTAAAAGCCCGGTTCTGTATCTTAGAACAGCAAGTGTTAACGGTTCTGTAACTGCTGATCAATTCCATCGGCGTCTAACGCGACCTCAGGCTTTGTGGTGGTATTTAAGTCCAGGTGAACGCAAACACGTCCGTGAGGAGATGGAGACGCCGCTGGAGTCAGACGGTGAGGAGCAGAGCCGAGGAGCAGAACCGAGCCCCAGCACCGTCAGGGGTTCTGTCCCGCAGCGGCTTCAGTGAGTAAACACGTTTACCCCGTGGGTGAAAACAAGCCCAGAGCCGTGGACGTGTTGCTTAAGTCTCCGCAGGTAAACTAGCTTTGAACAGTCACCTGAAGTCTCGCTTCTGATCTGGTTCTGAGTCAATGACGGCCCGTGTGACTTGATCTAAACAGAAACTGCTTTATTGCATACAAGGAATTTGTTTGGTGTCGTAGCTTCCAGTAAGACAGCAACGACACATAGAATAAGAACAATGAATAAATAAAAATACGTCGAATAATAATAAATCTTATGTAGTAAGATGGTGCCTGTAAGGTCACAAACATCAGGTTATTGCACAGTGAGAGAACTCGCTGCTCCTGGGCCGGAACGTCCTGGTATTCGGTTCTCTGTGGCGCCGACCAGATGGCAAAAGTTCAAAAAAGTGATAATCGTTAATCAAATGGTTCTGGTGCGTCTCCACCAGCTGGGCCTCGTGTCCTGAGTCCTACAGGACGAACTCTGCCGCTGAGGTTCGACTGTTGGCCGTCGTCGACAGCTTCCAGCGCCAGTACTCGCTGCTGTACCCAGACCGCTCGGCCCTGCTGCTCTGCCCCGCCAACGAATGCGGCGTGAAGGTAACCAGAACCAGGCGCAGCCCCGAACGCAGCTGCCTGCGCTCCGCTGACGCGTCTGTCTGTCGTGATGAGCAGAAGTTCGTGTGCACCAGCGTCCGCCCGTCGCCCTCCGCCTTCCCGGAGCTGTTCGCCTGGCAGGGCTGCGCCGCCTTCGTGGCCGACTTCCTGAGTGTGGAGCTGCTGGAGCCGCCCGCCGAGGTGGTGAGTGAGCCGGCACCTGTTCGCCAGAACCGGTCTCCTCGGTGATGGTGACGCTGTGTCTCCGTCCAGCCCAGGCGCCTGTCCTCCCCCACGTCGGTGCTGCGGACCCAGAGAGCCACGTGCTTCGAATCTGCCACCCTGCTGTGCAGCCTGCTGCTCGGCGCCCACTACGACGCCTACTGCGTCAGCGGCTACGCGGTCCGACAGATGTGTCTGCTCGACCAGAGTCCGCAGAGCTGCCCCCTGCTGGACACGGAGGTCCGCGGCGCTGCTGGGCACGTACACAGGTTTTCTCCCAACGTTGTGTTGACTGTGCGTGTGTGTGTGTGTGTGTGCGTGCGTGCGCGCAGAGTGGCGTCCTAGAGCTGCAGCAGGACAGTGAGTCCACCGTCAAACCCCTGAAGGAGCTGAAGAGTCACTTCCTGCTTCAGCAAGAGAAGAAGAAGCAGGACGCTGAGGCTGAGTTACTCAGACAGAAGCTGCAGGAGGTAACGGAGGGTCGGCCTTAAACTGAGTTACAGGTACCATCACCTTCCACTGACTGTTTGAAAGGTTCTCCTTCAGTCTGGCGTCTTTCTCCTCGTGTCCAGGAGGCCGGTCAGCTACCGGGTGACCCCCTGCGGGGCCTACGTGTGCACTGCTGGGTGCTGGTGCTGTCAGGAAGTCGCAGCGTCCAGGAGAACTTCTTCATCGACCCTCTGACCGGGAACAGTTACAGCACCTCCGATGACAAGTTCCTGGGCATCGAGAGCGTGTGGAACAATCTCAACTACTATGTGAACATGCAGGACTGCAGCAACGGCTGCACCGTGAGTCAAGACGCGCACGTAAGAGCCGGTAACAGAAACGATGCCGGGCGTGACGCGTGCGTGTGTCCTAGGGCCTGGGGTTCGACCTGGACGACGTACGGATGTGGGAACCGCTTCTGTTCGGTGCCACCGGCAAAAAGCAGCTGATTCTAGACGTCGTCACGAAAAAGGAGAAAAAGTTGACACGTAAAATAAGCAGAGACGAGGAGGTGAGAGCAGACTAACCAAACCCGACAGGAATTCATGCACGGAAGCAGCGGCTGACTGTGGGTGTTTGTCTCCAGGAGGAGGGTGAAGAGCCCTGTGCTTCTGAAATGCCGAGATCCTGGGTCGATTACATCGCCATCTCAAAAAAAGGTACAACAGCAGAACCACAGACCCTGGAACCAGCTGGTGCCAGTGAAATCAGTCTTGATGACGGTGACTATGACAAACATACGAAAATGGATCAGTGGCAGTTTCATGCTGTGAACCCCACAGACCTGGAGACCCGCTGGCCCGACGGACACAAGGTGACCCAATACAGAAAGGCTAAGCTGGAGAGGTTTGGCCCGTACCTGAGGGCCGACGGCCTGGTCACACGACTCACCACCTACAAGGACCTGGACTGTGAGAGAATCCTCAACTATGTCCACAGAACACAGAGAAGTGCCTGTCTAGTACCTGTAGGTTTTCATGTGTGTGTGTGTGTGTTGAAGGCACTGAGGTCGCCACAGTGAAGGAGTGGTATCAGCACAGAAGCGACCACCTGGAGCAGAGAGAGCTGGACGCGGCCGACGGCTTCACCACCGATCGCTTCAAACGTGGAAGAAGCTTCGGCCTTTTAGGTAAACTTCACACCTGCTCATACGACTTGGTCACATTGAAGGCACAGGAAAAGCCGCAGGCCTTCGTCCAGCTGCTGGATGTCCTCCTGGGTGATGTTCTGGGTTTTCAGTTCACAGACATAAGACCTCTGAGTTCCTGCATGAGCTGGAGTTCAGCAGAACCCATGTGGACAACCTGGTGCGCAGGGTGGTGTCGTCTCGTGAGATGACGGAGACCTTCGAGGGCCGCTCCGACTTCCTGTTCTACCGCCACGTCCTGTTTGATCAGCATGTGCAGTTTTCAAAAAATCCAAACGACCAAACTGTGCAGGTAAAATCTTCCAGTGTAAACATTTTAGATTACAGGACATTAATATAGCTATAATTTACGTGTGAACAGAAAGTGGTGGAGCGTTTCCACAGGAATCGTTCCAAACCGGCCAACGAAGACGTGGCAGAGCGAGTGTTCCTCCTGACCGAGAGACGGGTGGAGGTGACCTATCACTTAGAGGACTACAGATTCATCCCGTCCAAGAGGATCTTCATCAAGCCACAGCCGTCAACAGAAGACAAGAAGGAAGAGGACTTCGCACCTGCCATGGTGTCCGGCTTTCAGGTAGGAGGACGGCTGCACACGGTGGCGTTCACTGCCTCTGGCTGATGTGACGGGAACGTACCATGTCTGTGTTCAGGTGGACCCGTCTGAGAAACCTCAGAAGACCCTGGCGCTGTATCGGGTGCTGCAGGCCCTGGTGAAGGCAGAGAACGAGGCGCTGCTCCACATCAGCTCGTCGATAAAAGAGGTAGCGTGTCTTCTGGGTCTCGGGTCAAAGGTCGCGTGTCACGTTTATCAAGCTGTCAGTGATCATACTGCAGAACAGTGTGGTTAGTGCATGTTACCATGCTGCATTCCAGCACTGCTTGTCCCCCTGAACAGGTGAGAGATATTATGGTCTGCAGAGAGCAGGAGCAGAGTCTCGTCACGCTTCCCTTCTCCTGCTGGACGACGACCAACGCAGCCGGGGCCAGAAAACGGAGAGAGGAAATGGTGAGAGCTGGCAGAGACCACATTCTGTAGGTAGCGCCTACACCCAGCCTACGCAGCATCGCTGACCCCGTTCACACCGCGACTGGATGGACCTTCGCCTTCCCACCACACTATCCCAGTCCAGTTAAAAGCTTGTCCGGGTTCCATACTGTTGATATTGGAACATCGAGGTTGAATTGCTTTCTCTGCTGATTCAGAAACATCTGGATGTGGAGGAGCAGAGGTGGCTAGAGGAGAAGAAGGAGGACATTCTGGCTCCCCACCTGATCCGACTGGGCTACGCAGGCAGCCTTAGCGCCGAGGTGGCCGGGAAGGTCTACCGGGCCTGTCTGGCCGAGTATCAGGAGCGGCTGGTGGAGAAGGCCAACCTCATCCAGGAACGATATGAGAAGGTAGAGAACCACTCTGACCGAGAAGGCATGCGTTGCATTCAGCATCACATTCATGTCTTATTTTTTGAGGAGGGACTTTCTGCATTTCAGCTTCCCTTCACACTTGAGCAGCAGGTAAAGCTACAGCCTCCTCATGAAGGACTGTAGCCAGTAACTGCAGGCTTCAGCCCTGTGTACCTAATAAACTGGCAGCTGTCGTAAGTGGTTGCAAACAAATTTGTGTTCAGGAGACGCTGGAAGTGCAGAGGAAGCAGGAGTGGTACCAGAAGAACCAGCTCAGCATGAACGATGAGCAGAGGAAGGAGTATCAGAGCTACTGCGCAGAGAAAGTGCTGCAAATACGCGTTGCCAAGGAGCGACTCCGCTTGTACAGTACACACATCAGTCCACATATAAATCAGTAGTTTGAGTAGTTGTGTGATGGATTGAGTGTTTGTTTCAGACACAAGGATGAAGCTCATCAGACGTTCAAGGATTTTAATCAGAGGCTGCAGCAGGACCCTCGACTGGCCCCTCATCTCAGTCTGTTAGACAAAACACATCAACCACGTCTGTTCTGCGTGTGACCCGGCTTTAATTCGATGGCAATCTGCTGGAGGATGGCTGGACTGGACCGAAATAAATAATAAATAAAACAATACCGCTGAGTTAATGGCTTTGAAATATAACAGGCATATTCAGTTTTGTGTTGAGGAGCAAATTTTATACTTATCAGAGAAAAATTACAAATACTCTTGTACCCACTATCGTTTTAGAGCTTCATAAGTGTAGAGTGTACATTGGCTTTCCTGTCGAGCAGAGTGGCGCAGCGGAAGCGTGCTGGGCCCATAACCCAGAGGTCGATGGATCGAAACCATCCTCTGCTACTCGTTGTTTTGCGTTCCGATCAGCTGACTGTTCTCAAATTGTCGCTTTGGTAAAACTACAACCGCTTCTTTTGTAAATATCTCCACCTATGAAGTTCCCTTATCCTTCTGACGCATTCATATGTTCAAGCTGGAGTTACAGCCATAAGCGGTCTATAATTTAAACATCTATTACAATTTCTATACTTTACGTAGAGTTTGTTGTTTTGCCAAATTTAACGCGTACTGAATATTTATAAATTGTATTGTAAATATAAATATTTGTTATTACTAATCCTATTCTGAAAACTAAGACGCTGCAAAACAGTAAATGTTGTAAAGTAAAAGTATAACAGCTGACTGAAATACAGTGAAGCATAAAACTAAATACTGAGTGAAGTTAACTGTAATATTATTACTGGACATTATCCCGGTTACACAAACAGCTGAGCGTCAGAATCCACGCATGCGCTCTGCAGTCATATCAGAATGACGAGCGCAGGGCACAAGAAGCGCCAGAGGTAAACAAGCTTTTTGTCTCATTTCTGCTTTTAACCCTCATTGTTACACGTAACCGTCGGAGGCCGTTGTGTAAAGGCTTCTGCTTCCAGGACAGTTCAGTGGCCGACAGGGAAGTTTAGCGCGCTTGCAGCCGTCACTGTGACTTTTCAGGCTGAGCTAGGTAACCTCAGCGGAGGCTAGCTGTTAGCGCTGTTAGCGGACGAAGTCACAGTCAATGGAGAGAAGAACAACTTCGTCTAACGGGACGAACTAAACGAACAACTCCGGATACTTGCTTGTCAACTTTCCGGTGCAACATTAGTTTACGCATCCGCCCTTTGCAAGTGATTTGCGTTTATTCATGTCGCATAGCTTGCTGTTCTTTGAAGCTAACGCAGTTAGCATTAGCGTGTTAGCTCTGTCAAATTTCTGTGCAGTAAAAGAAAGAAATGTCCCGCCCCCCGAGACTCTTCTTTTGACTGACATTGAAGACGCCCAATGAGAACAGCCAGGAAGCGGCGATTGGACCTATCAGCCTCTCCACAGAGACGCTAACGGCAGACCCAAACATCGCGGCTCGGAGGTTTTATTTCACCGCTTAACGGTAAATAAACCCCTGCTGGGGTTCGGACGGTGCGCTCAGTCCGTTATAGCAAGATTCGAAAAAGTAAGTCGACACCAACCGTCATGTACTGCTGGAGTGACGTCATCACGTCACGTACAGTAGACGTGACCTTTGACCCATTAAACGACTTACTTTCAACAACGGTTGAGATGTGAGGAGCTGGTCTGATGCTACGAAACGGAATGAAAATGTCTTCATAGAAACGTCCTTCACACATACGGCATACGCTGTAGAACAGGATCAGCCAGGCGGCGAGAGCATCAACGCAACCTCCACAACATGTGAATGATGGTAATACCGTGGATGACTGAAAAATGCATTTCTGCAGATGAAGACTCCTCCTGACAGGTCAGGAATCACTTTTGAGGTTGGCGCACAGCTGGAGGCCAGAGACCGCCACAAGAACTGGTCAGAATCAACCAACAGTACACCCACAATAATACATGAAAACCACCTGATGTTGAGTTGCGGTGTAGAAGTGTCTTAATGAAGTAGTTCTGCTTAAGTGTTGTGTTGTTCCCCTGTCAGGTACCAGGCTACCATCGAAAAAATCGACAGCGATAAGGAGCAAGTTCTGATCCACTACCGCCAGTGGAGCCGTCGGCACAATGAATGGTTTCACTGGAACTCTCCGTACCTCCGGCCACTGGAGCGAGTCAGTCTGAGGAGGCAGGGACTAAGTCCACAACAGTCACAACCGGTACAGCACGTGGCTTCAGTTCAGTGATTACAACGACTATTCTAAGTAACACAATTAACATTTGCATTAGCGGGGCATCGCACGATAATGTTAATTGTTAGTGTGTTGAAATCTCAGAGCGTCTCAGCTGACTTCCTGCAGGCTGCACAGCCCAGCTCTCCTGATATTAAAATGATATGAATGAATATGGTTGGGGGTCACGGTTGAATCCTAATTTCTTCCACTTTGTTTACATGCAGTGCAGCGGTGTCTTCTTGTTTTCATTTTCTCCTTGTTCCCTGGTTCAGATGTTTGTTTCAGGTACAAAAGTTCTGGCCTGTTGGACAGACTGTCGCTTCTACCCAGCCAAGGTCCTGAGGGTCAACAAGGATGGTAAGGCCCAGTTTGAAGTTTACGCCTGAAGTGCACAAATTGCTTTTTAAACAGGATCGAATGTGTTTTGTTTTTGTGTAAGGCTCATACACAGTGCGTTTCTATGATGGCGTGGTTCGGACTGTGAAGCCCACCAAGGTGAAACCCTTTCAGAAAGTAAGAAGTACTTTTCACCCATTGACTCCTCATCTAACTGATGTCATTGAACACCGCTCCTCGATACTGATGATTGTTTTCTGTGAAAGCAGAAGTCCAGATCCGAGAAGAGTGCTGTGGGAAGCGAAGGATGGGAGGAAGGGGAGAGTGAAGAGGAGGAGGGTGGTGGAGAACGGGAGGAAGAGGATAAAGAGAAACGGGAAGAGGAGGTAGATGAAAAAGAATCATCAGAGGATAAGGAAGGAGGTGTAGGGGAAGCGAGGAAGAGGAAGGCAGAATCTTCATCATCTCATATGCCACCGAAGAAGAAAACACATGACAGTAAGTTACATGAGCACAAACACCAGTTCTGTTACTGTAAGTAGATCTGTGAGTCTTGATGTTTACTGTTCACACTGATGGGAGCCATCGTGCCCATCTCTGTTCCCTTTTATCATTGTTTTTCACTCACATTTTCCTCAGTGGAAATCACCATGTTTTGCCGTGGAAAAGGCTTCTCCTGTCTCTTGAACATATTTTCTTGCTTCTTGTTCTCTCAGATTTTTCCTTCTCCTCATGTCTTCAGTGAAATAAGAGCCACAAAATAGTGAAATTAGGGAAAATGATATGTGCCCATTCTCTGCAGCCATTGACATTTTCTCTTCCAGGCAGAAGCACTGGATCTCACATTCAGCCGGTCACAGCCCACTCTGCTCAACCACCTTCTGACCCGGTTCACATTGACAGAGGTAAACACAAGAGACTTCTCCATACACACGTGTAATTACTTAATCTGTAACCTGGTTACATCAGTGCATGTTAACGCAATGATTGTGTTTGGGTTGAATCACGCTGGAGGCAGCACATACCAAAGACTGAACAAATGAATATTCTCCTGGTTACTGGTGGAAGATGAACAAACTAAACATGTTCAGTTTAATTTGTGAACAGCACCAAACTGTTTTGACCCCTCCAGTGCCGTATGATGACAAACACAGCGAGAAAAGACAAATTAAATAACGGCATAGGAAGGTTAAATTTACCGACTTCCATTTGATATAAACTTTTACACAAAGGAGTTGAGCTGTGAGCTTGAGACACGGTGACATGCGCAATGACATTTGAGTAAGACAAACTTCAAACTTACAAATCAGACAGCCCTTAAATTAGTTCTTGTTGCTGCTCTTGGAACGTTTCTATCGGGTGGGTTGCATTAGTTTTGTCTCATACTTCGTTCTGCAGATGTTCTGTTGGAGCGTCAGGCCCACCTGCCCACTACACACAAATTCAGCAGAGAACCATGTGAGTGAACTTACTGTTTGTTTCTACGAGGCTGCATCTAAGCAATCCCACGTTTTGTTCCAAAATGTAACAAAGAAGCATGTGTGTTTTGATAGAGTTTGGAAGTACTGACCGCTCGCTCTCTCGCTGTCAGTGTACAGGGTGATAAAGAACCAGCCTCCTCCCATCCTCTCCATTGAACTGGATCACAACCCCTTCAAGTGTCCTGTGCCCGGCTGTACCAAGTCGTTCAGGAAGGCCGTTCTGCTGCACTACCACATCAAGTACTACCACTCTGACCAGCAGCTGGATGAGCAAGGCAGTGAGCACGAAGCACAACGGTGAGCTGGCGGTTCAGCAGCAGGGCAGGACATCAGCAGGAGGAAGGTTGGGTCCAGCACTAACTGGTCTTGTTGTAGGAGGAAGCGCTCGTCATCGGAGGGGGGCGGCTACGTGTCCGACAGGAAGAATGAGAACCAGAACAGCACCTGCCATCTAGAAGACAGAGAGCACAGCACCATGGGGACAGGTAGGATGGCACCACAGGGATCATGAAGCACCATGTACCTCCAACATTAAGAAGCTTTTTGCATGAGTTGAGCTTCTGGCAGTAGCATGACTTGACATGTTCCTGACCTGGCTCACCTGCGTCTGTGTAAGCAGAACTAAATAAAGACAGAGGGAGAGAGAAAACGGGAGGATATGACAGAAAGGAAAGGAAGAACTTTCTGAGAGTCAAACTAAAGAAGAAGAAAAAGAAGAAGAAGAGGAAAAATCATTCAGGTGAGAGTCAGCGTACACAGCCAACAAATACAGGAGGACTTGTGAAAATGTTCCAGTGCTACATCCTCTCTGGGAATATTAATATGCTCACCCTCCTTTAATAGGACTCTACAGTAGCGATGATGAGAACTCCGACAGATCTCCTATCACTCTGAAGCTGTCGGCTAGGCACGACAGTACAGGCACACAAGGTGGGAGCTCAGGCACATGTGTACACCCACAGAAATGACTAAATTAGTAAAGATCCTCACAATGTCCCACCTCAGCCCCGTCACCACTCAGAGGGAACTGCTCTCACCTGCATGACTTCATGTCAGCTTTCAGTCCCTACACAAAGTTCATGAGCAGCTGAGGTGAGAGTTGTGATGACTGACTGTTCACAGTCCAGGACAGTCAGCTGTGGAGACATTCAGTCGGATGAAGACAGCTTCTAGATATTATTATTATTATCATATTACTGCCGTCTCTGGTCAACAGACTCCCTCAGTGGGTGTTCGTAGTCAGGGTAAAGGCCTGTTTTTCTATCCAGGTTATTCTGAGTCACTGATTCTAGTCATTCTTGTTTCTCTCCTATCTTCTTCATCTACATATCTAATTCCTAGAGCAGGTTATAAACCCTTCTATTTCTTTGATTGGCATAAATAAACATACAGACAAAGTTAGGTTCATGTGCATGTCTGGCTCTAAACATATTTAATGTAAAGATATCAGATTTTTCTCCAACTTCAACATCTTTCTTTTCAGTTGACGATGGCAGCGACTGGTCGACGCTCACAGCCGAGAGCGGGGAGGACACGTCCTCTTGGCCTGTTGCTATGGAGATGAAGGACTGTGAGGTGGTGAGGTGTGTGTGTGAGGTGGACGAGGAGAACGACTTCATGATTCAGGTAACGCACAAACATGGGTCTTAGCTGTGACTTAGTTTAGTTTCTGTTCTCTGGAATCACTACTCCCCTTTAAACTAGTGGAACAAGTGGAAGCATTTTACTCTGTTTCTCTGTAGTGCGAGTCGTGTCTCTGCTGGCAACATGGCACCTGTATGGGTTTATACGAAGACAACGTGCCACACAACTACATCTGCTTCTACTGCAGGAACACGGGTGGGACGTCTCGCTTTGTGCATTACATTATTTTAAAAAGCCTCAGGATGTTTATTACATTCAGTGAAAAAATCCCTGAGAATTAGGAGAAACCTTTAAACCTGAACTGATATCATGTTAGTGGTTTAAAAGGAAGCACAGATATTGCTGTGTACGACAATAATCAACTAATCGTGTCACTGTTTCATTGTGTGTCCTCTTTTAATTTTACCACGGCTCAGGATGGAGGCGACCCCAGTGTTTCCGCCCAGAGCCTGATTTGCTGATATCTGGTCACATGTTTGGCCTGTCGTGTGTGAAGGAGAACTACTCCGAGATCAACGCCTCCAAGATCAAACACACCAACCGTCTGCTGGCTCACACGCGCAGCCTCAGTCAGATCCTGGCTGGGCTGAAGCGCAAAATCAGCCTGTTACAGTGAGTAGAGGCACACTCCGATGACATGGGTCAGTACGGTTACACTGACGTGGGTCCGTACAGTGACAGTCAATCGTTCACTCAGTTCAGCCCATTTATTGGTCTTTCCTCTCAGCTCTCCAGCCCATCCTGACCTGCAGCTGTGGAGGTTGCCGTGGGGACGAGAAGAGGGGCTGAGACTGGTATCCAGCCCGAAAGAGGAGCCTGTCGCCTGCTACGTCAGCAGCGAGCACTGCTACCAGAAGCCTGGAGCGTCGTGGGAAAAAGAGGAGAGAGGGCAGATTGCTGCAGTGAAACAGGAACAGGACTCAGAGCAGAAGGTCAGAGCTGCAGATACGCTCCGGCCTTCGTGATGTACCTTCAAATGAGCCTTTTGTTGTATTGATGTGCATGTGAGCACACTGATGCTTAAACAGGTTTTCTCTGCAACATCACTCTACATACATACAAGTCTTAACTATGCAAGCTTCATAACTGCCCACCTCACATTTTCAACACGTCTCCATAGAATGGCTCTGCATTCATCACCTCAGTTCCTCCTTTGAAAAAGTCAAATGCGACTTGGCAGCTTCTGTCAGTCACATGGGACTGAGGCATGGGGAGCATGTGGGAAGAGAAAAACAAAGCTCAGCTTTGCCACAGAAACCTTTGGTACAACCAACCATCACATTCACAGCGCTGTGTAGGATCCTGCTGTTGCTATGAGACCACTGAAAACCAGTTTGAGCCTCTGAGCTTATTGTAGTGAATGTTTGTCTATTTTTACCTCCATGTTCTCTGAAAGTATGAACACAAAGCAGAAAGCCACAGAGTAAACCATTAACATGAAAACCACACTCTGTATGTTTGGATCTAGTTTTAAGTCAGACATGCAGCTTTTTGTCACTAAACCAAACCAAACAGACAGAGCCCTGATCCAGTGTCCTCCTTAGTGGAAGAGACCCTGGCGTCCAGTGTAACGTAACACATCAACCAGCAGTGTTTCAAAGCACAGATGGTAGATGAAATAATATTAAAAGCTTTTAGTGTTGGACATTCACAACCCGATTCCAACGCCACGGGGCGGTGAAATAACCCCACTCCGAACTGCTAAAAGGACTTTGGTCTCCACTGAATCAGACTCTGATCGTGTGTCTTTAGGAAATAAAGGGTGAAGATGACGACAGCCCAGTGACTGAGACCAGAATAGATGATAGTGGAACCACTGTGGTGCAAACCGCCGAACACACAGACAGCAGCATAAAGAAGGAAAAGTTCACAGAGGAACACACTCACACACCTGAACCTCGTCCAGCATCTGTGGCCGAGTGTGAGCTGAACCTGCTGGAGCACATCGAGTCGATGCACAACCAGATCAGCGCCAGGATGGACCTGCTCGAGCGGGAGCTGGACGGTAAGACACACACCTGCTTTATTGTGTTGTTCTACACGGAATCGTTTTTCGTTGTCTGTATTTACTGGTGTGTGATTTGTAACTCAGTTCAACTGTAAAGGCTCCGTCTTTTATAGAACCTTAATGTTCACCCTCTGTCTCTGTCTCAGTACTGGAGTCCTGGTTGGACCACTCGGGTGAGCTCGAGCCTCCAGACCCTTTGTCGCGTCTTCCTCAGCTCAAACAGCGAATCAGACGGCTGCTGTGCGACCTGTGCATCGTGAGACGCCTGTCTGTCTGCCGCTGAGGCTTCCACCTCATTCACTGATTATTGACCTTTGACCCTGCGAGTTGGTGCGGGCCAGAACTGACTGGAGCCAGCTCATGATGATGCTCACTGGTCAGACAAAAGTCGCAGAGCGTAGCTCAGTGTACAGAGACACTGTGGTTTGTTTCCACACGGTCGCAGCACAGCGACACCTGGTGGAGAGAAGATCTACTGCCATCTTGTGGTTTAATTCACAAAGTACGAGAACATTTCCCAGAGAGCTACTTTAGCCTGGACAGTTGACTGAAGGACCGTTTGTCTGAGCAGCGTTTGATGTCCTAACATCTTAATGTTCAAAGGTAAATCTGTAAAATGGAACTGCTTCCAAAAGCACATGCAGGGTTTCAGAAGATGGCGAAAGGATTCTGTTGTTGCTTTGCTATTTCTCATGTTACAGACGTTTAATTGTAACTAAATTAACTTTACTAATGACAGTTTGAGGTTTAACTTATGTAAAACATGTACAGACTGCTCTTCACATGAATTGAATCAGCACGTATGGTTATGAACGCAGCTCATTAATGTCTTAATTTGAACAGAGGAAAGTATTTAATTGTTTGATTCACCTGCTATTGTTTTGTAAGCACAATTTCTAGCTTCAAGCAGATGTGAAGAATTTGCCTCCAGCTAATTGTACTTTAATTAGCATCTTTTACTTTAATCACATCTGTGGCATTTGTTTTTTAGATTATAGGTCATTTTTTCTGCTTTTTTAGATTCATAGCAGCTGATTAAACTGAGTCAGTGATGGTTGCTAAAAACATCTTCAGAGAGATCAAAGATCATTTCTGGCTTTTGGGTGCAGTGAAAAGAAAGTCTCACCTTCAGTATCAGCTGAAATGGCCTTTGGTTCCTAAGTGTCATGAGAAATGTGGTTTGTGTAATCCCAGCTGATTCCCCACATTACTCCACACACATCTGTGCCACGTTGGCATGTAACCAGGGGTTTTCAGTCAATGCTCCGTCACATGCAACAAAGCAGGGAAAAGCGTCAGTACGCAGCATCTCTGTCAGCTGTCCATCAGAAGTAGAGCAGAATCGGTTGACTGGAGCCGGTTAGTGGGCCTTCAGCAGCTACACGCGCGTCTCAACAAACCACACCGGATCAGTCACCAGCGTTCTGTTACTTTGAGGTGACCCAGGACGTTTGTCGCATTCTCCTCTGTGGGGGAGCCAAGTCCACCGACGTGGAGACTTCTGTCGGTGTCAGTCAAATTACCTGTAAATATGAATGTTACTGTTAAATGTTTTATACAACTTGTACAAACAGCCAAATATATAAACTGCAGATTTATTTTGATAGAAACATTTTATGACAGGAATCTGAGACAAAGGTTGGAATATTTTGAGAAGATGTTCGGAAAATGCAGTGACAATGTTGCCGAAATGACAGACTGTGTTTTAAAATGTTAGTTTTCTCACATTTACCATTTTGTGAACTTTTTGCTCCAAATATCAGGACTTTTATTGTGTAAATAAAGACTTTGTACTTGGGGAACATCAACAACTCCTCGCGATTTTAAATTACGTTTCAAGACTGAAGTTTGGAGACGTTTATACAGAAATCACTGAACTGCTGTTTATTCGTGTGTGAACGCTGGGTCTTCATCACTGAAGCTGCTGACTCAACTTTAATGTGAGCTTCTCCTCTGGGACGTGCGACTCTTACTTGGCCTTTGTGGGGCAGTGACGGATGGTCTCGCTGTGTGTTCGTTACACAGTTCGCTCAGAAGCTGCTGAATGTTGAGTTTCCTCTTCATTGTCGTTTTTCCTATTCATTCGTGTTACTAATACGTCCTCACACTGAGGTGCTGTGGGGAATCTCGGCCTGTGAGGGTTATCCTCGCGCGTTATGGAGGGTGAGGGATGAACCTGCTCTGAACTCACCACAAACTGCCTTCGCTAAACGCTAAAAATTTCACCAACCAGCAGATAAGTCAGCGAATTAGCCAAACCGTCTATTTATGTCTGCACCGTAAACCTGCTCTGACACGTGAAGTAAATGATCCTCCGTAACCTCCTTTGTTGTGTTGGGCGAAACCAGGTGACGTTAGAAACAGGTTGGTGCTAAAACGCTGCACAGACGTTTATGTTCAGATGCTGGATTCTGGCATCTATGGTTTGAACTGTGGTTATGCTGAGTGTTTACCTCTTATTACATCGTAATATTAATACGCCGTGTAAAAATTAGATATTCTTATCTTTCACACGTGCAGGTAAAACCTGACACCTGTCGATCACCGACCATGTGACTGCTGAGTGAAGGACCAGTGTTTACGTTGACGTAGCCCCGCCCCTCACCCTCCGCGTGCTGCACTGTTGAAAGACAGAAGGCTCGCGACCGGTTCGGCTTCGTTAACCGTGTGTCCAGCTAGTTTCAGTAAACGCCTGCTAACGGCTAACGGTGAGTATCAGTTTGTAGTAGCAGCTGTATCGATAATTAACTTAGCGTTAACCTAGTGCAGCTAGTTAGCTCGCTAATCAGCCCGCTAGCCTTCACAGTGTAGTGGACTGTTAACTAGTTAGCTAGTTAGCTGATGTGTTTGGTTACAGGTGTGTGTGGACGTGATGAGCTGTTTTGCTCGGAACTGGTCGAGTTCGGGTTCGGATCAGATGTCGTCACAAAGGCAGACGCCCAAACAGTCGTGCGACCGAACCGTGTGTCTGGACTTTCCATTAGCACATTAGCGCCATGTCCGTTAATTAACGTAAGCTCAGCGGCACATTCCTACATCTCTACCGTGCATGCGCGTGCGTGTGGGCGGATAATAGAGCCACGAGAGTCGGTACATTTGGTCCAGCAGGAAAACCCAGAACCGACCTTCAGCTCTGCGCACGAACGAGTTATCATGTCATTCCCAGGTTGGAGCGGTTCTGTGCGTGTAGTCGAGTGTTTCACGGGGAAATACTGTACAGTAAACCAACAGGACAGCTGTCAAACAGATACAGTAAAATGGACCGAAGACTCCAGAACCAGGGGGTTCTACACAGAGACCAGTAGGTTTGTCCCAGTCATCTCTGATTGAAAGTTCAGGAGAGCGAAACAAAACATTCAAGACTTCAGTGGCTAAAGTGATGCAGTGAAAACAACCGTCCACACGCCTGTGAGACCGGTCCAGTTCTCTCAGAACCACGTCTTGCCAGAGAGTAGTTGTAGGTTCAGTTGGAGACACTGCATCATCTCCTTGTACGTTCGTGGGTGTTTAGGTTCCAGTGCTGGGGCCGTGCTTTGTGGTTGTGGAGCCGCTGTCGGGAGACGTTACACACCCTGAACCCGCAGTGGGATTGTTGTGACAGCGGATGGTGCCGCAGGAGGATGTCTGGTCCTTCCTCGCTGCTGGATCACCGTCATCTCAGACCGAGCATCTACCGTCATTGTTGTTTATGGAACACAGAGAACCACTGTGTCCAACACAACGCTCTGGTTTCTGGCTCCATTTAGCTTCTTCATTTGGTGACATCAGTTCTGTGCATCTCACGGCTCTGTGGGCGCTGTTGCTTACTAGTTTCAGCAGTCGGTCAGCTATCTGTTTGGGTCAAAGCCAGAAAGCCCGCAGGAAGCGAAGCATCCATCCAAAGCACTCGGCTGCAACCCTGTTACCCAACCTGTCCACCCACACACATCACTGCGTGGCCCGCTGCCAGAGGCCGATCGCTGTTTCCATTAGAGTCACACAGCTTGGTAGCAGATAACAGCTCCAGAAAGCGTCCAGGTTGTGTTTACAATGAGACCTACTCACTGTGTGTAGCTGGTGAAGCACCTGCAGGTTGTGGAGAAGCGCTGCGGTCGCTGCTTGGCGTCATGTGAACGTTTTTTAGGCTTTTCACTGCCTTCACTTTCTTCTGAATCTAAATCCATCTCCTTCCTGTGATGAACACATACTGAGGAACATGATTTGTGTGTGTTTTGTGTGATATCGGTTTCACAGTAGGTTACTGCCGATGATGATCAGGTTCTACTGGGAAACCAGAGCCGCGCCAGGAGAGAGTCGTTAACACTGGTCTAGTGTCTAATAGAACACACACATTGTTATTTTAAGCAGTGCAGCTGTCTCTGTGGGTTGTGTAACAGCTCGCAGCTTTAGGCTGCTGTACTTAAGGTTCCTCAGTGAAATGACCATCAGTACAGGTGCTGTTGTTCCCAACAGCTCAACACCCAAACAACACCCTCAGAGCTTCAGTGTCCTCCAAGCTGCACTTAGTCTGACGTGGTTTGTTTCTGTCTGGCAGTAAACTGTTCTCATGATGGAGGAGCTTCACGACGTCCAGCTCACTGAGATAAAGCCTCTCCTGACAGGACAGGTGAGCAAACAGCACAAACGTCCGGAGCGTTGCTTCAACTACAGGACAAAACTACAATCAAATAACTGAATTTCTGTGTTCTCAGAATGGGAGGAATCTGCAGGACTTCAACTGTCAGGTACGTTCGGCACCAGGGACACATGAGAGTCTCCTTCAGGCTCCTGAAGTTCATCTTCAAGACAATTTGCACATTAACTCATCTTTCGCATCATTTTTGTTTTGGTAACAGTAGCAGATTTGCACCGGTTTCCTCCTAAGGTCATTCTGTGAAGAACAGCCACTTGAGCCAAGCAGCACAAGTATTGAAACTGAATCGATCAACGTCACGTGGATGAGTCATTTTAAACTAGAACAGTCACAGCTCGGCCTCTCTTGGATCCAGAACAACATGCAGCACATTGTAACGTCTATCTGACAACCAGCTGAGGCATCTTTTTTGATTGTCAAGACTCAGTGAGCAACAAAAATGATACATATGTAAAAAAACTGCATCAGAAAATAAGTAATGAACCACTAACAGTCATTAGCAGATGGTTAAGTTTGGCTTCTTACATGTAAAGACAATGAAACCAATGAAGGATGAACGGAAGTGATTAGAAATTATTCCTGCTGATCCAATGACACGTCTCCACAGGGCTGACCTCTGTCCCTCCACTCAGTTTGCTGCAGGTAAAGTCTCGTTAGCATCTCGCTGCCGTCGTCCTCTGAGTCCGGATGTGTGAGTCTTAGGAGTTGGGTGGTGAGTTAGCCACAGGCCCTCTGTTAGCCTGCTAGCTTAGCTTTGTTACCTTTGGTTACTGCATATGTGATGTCAGCTGTTTCAACAAGCTCTCTGGTATTTGTTCTGTCTTAGTGAGAACAATCAAGATTTAATTTCAAACACTTCACTTTAAAGAGCAGACCTTTAATTTTTACAGATCAGGGTCAAATGTCTGCATCACAGCAGCTAATAGATTAGAATAGAACCGAACAGAGTGTGTGCAGAAGATCCATTAATAGGATCCGTCAGGTGTTTACGATGAGCTCCTTAATGGGATTACTGCATGTGTCCGTTCACCGTCCAGCAGCATGACGCAGCGTTTTCCGCTCCGTGTTCTCCACCACATCAATATCAGCCGTATTACAGTGAGAATGTGCTGTAGTCATTAGAACAACCAGACCCTGCAGCATGTTGGTGTCTAATGAGCAGGGGCTGCTGCCTCAGCGTTTGTGGAGCGTGGTGGCAGATGGAGACGCGGTGGTGGCAAAAGGAAGGAATAAGCCCAGTGGGCACAGCGTGCTCATGTTTGTGCCTCCTGTTGAAAAGCTTTATGTCAGGAGGTGGAGTGGCCGTAGCAGAACCAGCCTCTGGGTGGGTTTGTGTCCAAACAAGTGGAGCCCCCTCCCCCATCCGACTGGGTTCTGCTTCCTGGACAGCAGGAGATCAGCTTGGAGGCTGTGGTTGGTCCTGACGGCTGTTTGTCTGGTGTTTGCTGTGTTGTCAGGAGCACGATGTGGAGACGGCCCACGGCGTGCTGCACGTTACTATGAGGGGCGTTGCTAAGGGCAACCGCCCCACCATCCTCACTTACCATGACATGGGCCTGAACCGTGAGTGGACCCGCACTGACATCTTCAGTCGTCATGTGCTACTGACACACTGCCTCATTTTGTGTGTGTGTGTGTGTGTGTAGATAAGTCCTGTTTTAACAGTCTGTTCAACTACGAAGACATGCAGGAAGTGACGCAGCATTTCTCAGTTCTCCACGTTGATGCTCCGGGACAACAGGAGAACGCTCCCGTGTTCCCGGCTGGGTAACAAACACACACCGCACACAGCATTACATCCTCTCTGTGCTCTGCTACTACTTGACACCCGTGTACACAGACACACGCCCAGTGTTTTCCTCAGACTCTGATTTCAGTTTATCAGGATGACAACGTGTAAACCAGACACACTCTTTCTTACAGTAATGGGTTTTGTGCAGGTACCAGTTCCCCACCATGGACGAGTTGGCGGAGATGTTACCGTCCGTCCTGACACAGCTTCAGTGAGTCTAACGAGCTTCCACTGCTTATAGTCTCTACACTCTGTTAGCGTTCTTGTATGGTCCACCACAGTTACTTGACTTTTTATATTTCTAATAGTGTAATGAACTGTGTTGTCATCAGGGTGAAGAGTGTGATCGGTATTGGGGTGGGAGCTGGAGCCCACATCCTCACCAAACTGGCTGTGAGTATCAACAGATGTTTGCTGAGCTCAGTCAGGGTCCAGTTTGACATTCACACCTCACAGAGAGGAGAAGAAAATAGTAACTTGTGTTTCAGCTGAACGAGCCTGGTTTGGTGGAGGGCTTGGTTCTGATCAACGTGGACCCCTGTGCCAAGGGCTGGATGGACTGGGCTGCCTCTAAGGTCCGCTGTGACTCAGTTGAAATGATTTCAGGCTCTGCAGGTCCTCGCACTGAACTGAACATCTGGCTTTGTTTTGTGCAGCTGAGTGGCTGGACGAGTAACCTGGTGGATGTCATCATGGGCCATCACTTCAGCACGGTGAGAACATACAGACAGAACTGCGTTAATGCAGCTGATGGACCTCTGCTGAACAGGACCTGCTTGTACTGCTGACAGGACGAGTTAACGGAGAACAAGGAGCTGATCCAGACGTACAGACTCCACATCTCTCAGGATATTCCGCAGGAGAACCTGGCCATGTTCTACGCCAGCTACGACAGGTAGGACGTGGCTGAACTGGCTCCACATTACTGACGCCGAACTGTAGGTCTGGGAGTTACGTTCACGCCTGCCTGCACTCAGCATCCAAACTGGGTGAAGGCAGACTCCAGCCCACGTCACTGTTTGTGTCGTGCCATTTGACAGGAGGCTCAAGGCCCAGAGATTTGTTGTCCTGTCCGCTCCATTCTGCTGAAATGATTATTAGTACTAACGTAAATGCATTTATTGAGTTTTGTTGCAGCAATTTACAGAACAAAACTCTGTTACTGTGTATGTGCGTAGTCGAGCGGAGCTGCAGATGGAGCGCCCCGTCCCAGGTCTGAATGAAAGCGCCGTCATCACGCTCAGGTACCAGACGTTTGTTTGGTTTTGGGCTCGTTACTCTTACACATCACGTGACTCGTCGTGTGTTTTCTAGGTGTCCTGCTCTTCTGGTGGTTGGAGACACATCCCCTGCTGTAGATGCTGTGGTGAGTGTCTGCACGGTTTCCTAACACAGGGAGGACATTGTAAGGGAGGGAGGGTCGTTGCCCCTTTCATCTGTTTTAGGGTCGAGGTTGGGACCAGCGTGATGCCGCTGACTGTCTTCACAGCGGGTCTGGGCTTTGGTTTCATTGTAGTTTAGGGTGGGGTGGGTCCATGGGAAGTGAACCTGAGTGTAACCCTATGTGACCTGGTTCAAACTTGTTTTCTGCAGGTGGAGTGTAACTCCAGACTGAACCCCACCAAGACCACCCTGCTCAAGGTACCAGCCCTCCCATCCGTCCCTCCCAGTCCAGGACGTGTGCCACCTGTTTGACTCCCATGTTGAATTTACGCTGCTGATCAGTGAAGTTATGTTGTGACTCCTCAGAGAACGAACCTTTTAGTTATGTTGAGTTTTCCTACAATGTGAACTTCTGCTGTGTCACTGTGTTCGTGTTGGTTGAGTGGTCGTCAATGCACAGCCCTTTATTTGCCTTGACCTGACCTGAGTTCTGTTTTTCTTTCCTTCTCCACTAGATGGCAGATTGTGGAGGACTTCCTCAGGTGGTGCAGGTGAGTCACTTCCTGAAACAATGTTCCAAACTGTTGGTAATTTAAAAACATGACATTGATTCAGAAAATCACTGACAACTTAACCAGACCTGCCTGAAGCTAGAAACACGAACAGTAGTCCTTTTAGTCTGACTTGAATAATTGTCTTTCCTCAGCCTGGAAAACTAGCAGAGGCCTTCAAGTACTTTGTCCAGGGGATGGGCTACAGTGAGTATCTAGTGATTGAGTCACAGGCACACAGCTTTGACATACAGACGTAAACTCAAATGTTATATTTCAAAAACCTAGGATTCTATTTGGATTCTTATTTTTGTGTTTGTAGCATCTTGTTGGTTTTTGTGTTTCTGTCATGATCCTGTTGCATGTTTTCATTTGTTATCAAAGTTCAATAAAAATTGCTTTGTTTACTGAGACGTGTTTTGAGCGACCGAGCAGCATCTAGATAAAAAAACAGAAGGAGCCACAGAGACGTTGATTCTCTGTAGCAGCGCCACTACACATAGCGGCGCCTTCGCTCACTTTTTCACACTTCGCTTCCATTCAGTTCATTTATACACAACAGAAGTGTAAACGCAACACCAGAGATCTGAAGTGATCCCGTTTATGACTTTAAAGTTGAACCAAAGGCACAACTGTGAAGACGTGAAGATGCCCGAGTGTGTTCTGAGGTTTCTTACTGTAGCAACACTCGCTTCTTAACCTGTCCTTTCTGCTCTGTCTCCGTCTCCTTCAGTCCCTCATGTTGTAACAAACCACCTGAGCAGCAAGTCAGGTATCCGATTTAAACCCCTTCACCTTCGTCTGTGTCTTGCGTCTCATTTGTCCTGGTCTCTCTCCGTTTGTCTGCATGCTGTTGCTCAGATCGCCCTAATGATTTGGTTTCCTCTGCAGTGAAAATGAGCAGGTTATGCATGTCAATGCAGCTCTTCATGTCACGTCACAGTAACATGAAGGTGACGAGCAGAGAAACCTCTTATCTTCCTGAATAGGTTGGCTTGTGTTTCTGTAGGGATCGGAGTCATTCTTCCATTTTTTAATATGACTTGAACTTTGACCCACAGATTGTCAGAAGACGTGAGATTTGCTCTGGGTGGACTCGTCAGAGATCATCAACTCCGTTACACAGGAAATAAAGAGAGCATTGTCTCTGATACAACCACGCTATGTTGCGTCCACAGTAGCTCATCCCTTTGTGAACGTTCCACCATGAAAGACTTGAGTGTGGCCAAAGAACCTGGAGTATTTTCCCATAAAATCTGGAATATTTTGGTTTTCAGTGTGACTGAAGCTTCAAACTCTCCATCGTCAGATCTGAATCTGCTCCATGTGGACGGTGACAGGAAGCAGCTCCGCTCTGACCTCCTGGTACTAACACACCTTTGTGTCTCTGCCCCCAGTGCCCACGGCCGGTATGACCAGGCTGGTTCGCTCCAGGACCCACTCGGCCTCCAGCGTGGGCTCCTCAGATGGCGTCCGGAGCCGTGGTACCAGCAGCGCGCTGCCAGAGGGAGCCAAGTGCACCAGCCCCGAACATACAGCAGCACACACCATTGAAATGACTGCGTAGGGCTGCTCCTCCTGTTTGCTGTGTTTCTCTTCTCCCTGTTCCAGGACTGTCCTGTTTTAGATGTGAACACTCTTCCCACATCCTGTCATGTACAGTACGTGACCAGCGGCACCACGTTGGCTCTGTATCCTGTGCTGTTTTGAACGCTACTGTCGGTTTCTTTCCTCTCTGGAGCGATGCGGTTGCCATGGTGACGGTGTAGATGTACGTGCATGGGGTTGAGCCCGTTCATATTTCTTTAGTTGTTTGCAGACTGGTTGATGGCCAGGCCGCATTTCTCTTCTTTTGCTGTTGGTTGTTTCAGAAACGAACCTTTTCTCACCAGTAACTTTAAGGTTATAATGATCTGAACTGTGTTTATGGTTAGCAGTTGGTCACAGTAGTGTGTGTTTCTCTAAAAGTATTAACATTTCAGTAGGTGTTTGGCTCTGAAGAGCTGCTGTTTGTTTTGGACCTGCTGTGAAGCAGCCCTTCAGTCTTTTCTAGAACACACCGAGCTGCTCTGTTCATTAGGCCGTTGACAGCATGCTCGTTGTGTTAGCATGCAAACTATAGTATCAGTCTAGTGACGTTTCTGACGGTGTTACTCTCAGTTCAGAGACCAAAACATTTAAAGCTACATTTATTCCACGTTCTGTTCCGTTTTTGTTTTTCTGGAGTTGCTTGTTTCGCTGCATCGTGCTGAGGTGAGAACCAATATCTGCAAAATGTGGCAGAAATGTCACACTCGCTGAGTGGGGACTGCTCTGTTGTGGTTGCTGTGATGATCTCCAGTAAGAGGTGCTGCCCCCTGCTGGAGAAGCAGGGAACACCCGCAGGTTGGGTTTGGTTTATTACAGAAAGTGTAACGACCTGCGTCCTGTTCTGCTGCTGTTGACATAGGTTTCCTTATTTCTGTGATTGTTGTTAATATTTATAACTTCATAGGAGACTGAGTTACTGTTGTTAAAACTGGGGTTTTTACTGGATGTTGTTCCTTTACTTTTAATGTAAACAAAGTTTGTAATGAAATAAAGCTCCTCACCCACACAATGGTTTGATTGGAACACTGAGTAGTGGAGTAACCACTGGTAGCGGCACAAACATGACATGAAGGCTCATCGGTTACAGGAAACAATGCGAGAAGTTTACACAGATGAAGTTGATCTGTGAAACAGTTATGAAGGTAAAATATTTGGCATCCACGGAAACCTGCTTCTTTTACGTCTCAGCTGGATGATCAGCAACAAGACGACAAATGAATGCATGAACGTGATTTATTACAGATGACAGGTTGAAATGAACTGTCTCCCTGTGACGCTGCTCAGCTGGCAGCAGGGGGCGCTGTCTTACTGCAGAGCCGACCCAGCAGCCCGGCCATCTGCAGCAGGGAGTTCACGCCTTCAGCCACTCGCATGTGCGTGTAACCGATCTCCTGCAAGAGACAAAAGCAGGTACAGTTCAGCAGCGTTTGCTCTTTATCAGGCTGAATGTGCCGATTAAATAAGAAAGGCAGCTGAGATCAAACAAAAACCGACTAAAACAACTTCTCTCATTTCCACCCAAGATCAAACTTCAGCTTCAGGAGCTGACGTACGTGCAGTGAACAGCGGCCAACTACGACGCTCCATGAGCCGACCCCGGCGGCTCGGTCTAATACCTGTAACCTGTCTGTGCGGTCAGACTTGTCCCATCTCACCTTGATGAACTCCAGCTTCAGGTACTCTGCCATGGGGTAGCTCTTGCAGACCCTGAAGATGTTTCCGATGATGTCCTCAGGCGAGTAGCCCAGTGCCCACAGCTGCTCCACCACCTTGTAGGCCTCGTCGATGCGGCCGTCCACGCAGTGTCCCAGCATGCTTTTCACCAGCAGAGGATGGGGCTCGTCACACACTTTGAAGACGTTCTCACTGTTGATGTAACTGAAGCCTGAGTTGGTGGACTGTAGGTTGTTCAACGCCTAGAAACCCAAAGGAAGTTAATGCAAACAGTCCTGGGTTCAGCCAGAAAAAACAAACATGTCTCAAATATTTGATTGTTCACTTTGTTAATGTGTCCAAAAGGAATCAGAAAAATCTGGTTACAATCAGTTTAAAATGTATCGATAAAGATAAAATTCTTGCTAATGACAAGGAGGTTGTGGAGTTCTACCATAAAGCACAACGCAAATCTCACAACTGGGACGTGTTTTTTACCACGTTAAACTTTGGTACATTTGTAGCATTGTAGGGACAAAGGCAGGATTAAACCCTCACGATTCATGAATCCCCTCTTCCCTGAAGTTGAAAAGCTCAAACGTGAGTCTTCGTCTCACCTGCCTCATGTCTCCTTGAGCCGTGAAGATGACGGCCTCCAGCCCATCGTCAGAGACAGACAAACGTTCCTTCTCCACCACCTCTTGCAGTCGAGCGAGAATCTGTCCGTCAGTCAGTTTAGAGTATCGCAGCACCGCACAGCGAGACTGGATCGGCTCAATGATCTTATCAGAAGCGTTACAAGCCAGAGCGAACCGCGTGGTCTTTGAGTAGATCTCCATGATCCTTCTCAGAGCTTGTTGAGCTCCATCTGTCATACTGCAGGAGGAACATGACGATATGACCTGTTACAGGACACTGACAATGTTCCATAACTGGTGCTGAATAATATTTACATAACTACACATAGGTAAATTGATTGATAGCCAAAGGAAACTTCAGGCAATAGATACATCCATTAACGTTACTTCCTTTGGAATAAAAGACCCCACGCTGTCATTTCTCACCTGTCGGCTTCATCCAAGATGATGATCTTGTGTCGTCCTTTGGGCAGCGTGACTTTCTGCTGAGCAAACATCTTGATCTTGTTCCTCACTACATCGATTCCCCTGCAGCCAAAGCAGAAGTTACTGTCAGCTCAGTGCCACCAAATGAAGCCAGAGATGTATTAAACATAATCCGGCAGCCGGACGTCACCTGTCATTCGAAGCGTTGAGCTCCAGGACGGCGTCTTTCATGGCAGCTCCCAGAAGAGCTCGAGCCAAACACAAGATGCTGGTGGTCTTTCCTGTGCCGGGGGGGCCTGCAGCAAGCGCCTCATTAATGCTATTAGTATTCACTGCAAACTCGTGTGTAGATTATTGTGATTGAAACAAGGGATCAGGTCTCAAACTTTGGCTGGTTTTCTGAATTCAGCATCAGAACTTTTGTTTCATTTTTGTCTTTGTTGATTAAATGAGGTTTCTGGAGAAATCTAATGTGTCCAACAGGTTTAAGTTCAACTCATGTAAAGATTCACTGAATAACTAGAGCAACTATAGCAACTAGAGCCCGTAGAACAACGACACTCGCGTAGAGTTCGTAAGTTCGTGTTGTTTTTGTGTGACGCCTGGTTTCATTTTTGTTTTTTTGACTTGTTCTCCAACCTGCAATGATGACATTGGGGACGTTTCCCTCCCGGGCGAACACCTCCAGGCGGCTCACCGTCTCCTCGTTCCCCACGATGTCGCTCAGCTGGAGCGGTCTGTATTTCTCCACCCAGGGCAGCTCGTAGTTGCTGGCGGAGCTTCTAGACGACAGTTCGGCGGCTTCTGGGTTCGTGTTCTCTCGGCTCTGCGTCAGGTTACGCTCAGCATCCGCCATTTCCACGTCCATGATGTTTTTCTGTCACTGTTGCTCATCAGCCCGCGAACCGCAGCGAACGTTTCCCTCCTTCCCAACCACACCGGAGCAAAGTGACGCCTCATTGGCTGAGCGTTCACTGGGGATAGTTCTGATTGGCGGAGAACAACACGCAAAGCCTCGCGTTATTTAGCTCAAGCGTGAGAAAAAAAGACAAACAAAAATAATGTATATAATTAAAATATTGTCAGCTCCTCTTTTTTTTTTTTTTTTTTACAAATTGCAATCAATATTTGACGTAGGGCTATTATTTGAAAAGACAAGAAAAATTAAACTCTATCTTTTCCTAATGTGAGTGTTTTAAATATGACTATTACTGGTTCTTTGAGTCAACTCATACATCTACGTAGTGATTAGATATTAAACCCGTCCTAACATGTACATCATGTTGATGCTGCTTTTTAAAAACAAATAAAATCTATTATTATTATTATTGTTATAGTTTAAATGCAGATATATACACACAAAAAATTAAATCTGCATACACAAATGTACAACACGTGTTGTGGTCTGGTGTAGTGCAGTTGGCTTTTTTCATAAAGTGACTAAACAGGTAACTAAGTGAGGTAGCGAGATGTCCAAGGCTTTTTTTAAAGTGACTGGTGCTGGTCACAGTCTTTGGTTGGAGGAGCGTTAGACCTGGGATGGAGGACGTCGTGGGGCTAGTGTTTGGTTGGAGGAGCGTTAGACCTGGGATGGAGGACGTCGTGGGGTCAGTCTTTGGTTGGAGAACGTCGTGGGGTCAGGGTACGTGGAGCAGGAGAGAGGATGGGAGCAGAGCTGGGAGGGGGCTCAGCTTCCTGACAGCCTGATGTATGACGCTGTCCTTCAGTCTGGTCCTGGCCCGGAGACTCCGTAGTCTCCTCCCTGATGGAAGCAGGCTCAGGAAGCTGTGTGATGGGTGGGGTCACCTGCGATACAGAGGCCTTTGCGGGTGAGACGGGTGACGTAAATGTCCTGGAGGGAGGGGAGAGAGACACCAACCATCTTCTCAGCTGCTCTCACTACGCTGTAGAGTCTTGTTGCAGGCTCCTCCCACAGTGATGCAGCTGGACAGAACGCTCTGTAGAAGGTGCATGATGAGGGCGGGGCTCCAGCTGGATGTATAGACGCTGTTGTGCTTTGTTGGCCAGTGCTGTGGTGCTGTTGGTCCAGGAGAGGGTCTCTGTGATGTGACACCCAGGAAGTCGGTGCCGTTCACTCTCTCCACAGTTGCCCCGTTGACGCTGAGAGGAGCAGGTGGAGTCTGCAGGCTCCTGAAGTCCACAACTATCTCCTTGGTCTTCTCCACGTTCAGAGAGAGATTGTCGTCTCCACACCACCAGCCCAGACGACTCACTTCACTCCTAACCCCGTTACTGATGAGACCCACCACAGCTGTGTCGTCTGCAAACTTAATGAAGAGGTTGGAGCTGTGTGAGGTGAGCAGTCGTGGGTCAGCAGAGTGAAGAGGAGGAGGCTCAGCACATCCTTGAGGGCCCAGTGTTCAGACTCATAAAGCTGTTGGTTTCGTTGAACGTTCAATCAGACCTGCAGCAATGTTGAAGCATTCTGTCCATCATGCACCACGGTTTGCTTCCGTGACTCCTTTAGTCAACTGTTTCCTCAACGACTCTCTCAGCATCTCTTTCAGTACATCTTCCTCTTCTTCCAGAATCATTTTGTAGTATTTATTTTTTCGGCCACAGCACCTTGATTCTTTGTTCCTGTGCAATTGAGACTTGATCTGACTTGAACTGATAAACCTGAAAATGAAAGACCAGACATTATTCTGTTTTTCTCTACGGGTTCATTCATATGTGAATCAAGAAGAAAGACACACTCACCCTGCATTTATTCTTCAGCTCGGCGATGAGGACTCTGTCCTCATGTATGTGGTTCTCCGGTGCTGTGCAGGCCAGATGTGCCTGTTGTTCAGACCTGTTCAGACAAGCAAACAGTGTAGGTGAACATCACTAACATGGCACAGTAGGTGTTGAGTTTCTGCAGAATGAAATACAAAAGCTCAAGGCAAGACTGTTTTTTCTAGAACTTACTAGTAATTAATGCTGCAAAGTCTCTCACTTTGTGCCAAGCCCCAACTACAAGTCATCAAAGAGAGGAGGACCCAAGTGCACGACCCCTCAATTCAATTAAATTTTCAATTCAACTTTATTTATATGGCGCCAATTCACAACAGCAGTGATCTCAAGGCTCTTTACAGTGAGGTTTAAGACCTGACACAACTAAACCAAACTAATCCCACATAGAGCAGCTTTGAACTGGAGCCAATCAATAAGTTGTACATTTTAATAGCAACAGTGGAAAAACTCTATAGAGGAAGAAACCTCCAGCAAACCCAGGATCAGTGGGAGAACATCTGCCTTGACCGGTTGGAGCGAAGGGATAGAGAAGAGAGAAAACACCACAACAACAACAACAACAACAGACTCAGGATGGTTGGACCAGCAGCTGAACACTGAGACACACGACTCTGAGTCTGACGATACCTGGAGATGAGAATAGAGACAGAAAGAGAGAAACACAACTAGGAGAGAACAGAGACAAAGTTAGTCACATGTGGACATGGAGGCATGTTAGTGGATGGAATAGATAGAAAACCAGAGGAGCTCAGTGAATGAAGGAGGTTCCAGCATCTAAGCCTGTAGCAGCTGAACTAAGAGATGGATCAGAGGAACCAGAACCATCTGGAACCATCAGCTTTGTCAGAAAGGAAGGTTTCAGCCTAGTTTTAAAGCAGAGAGGGCGTCTGCTGCTAGAACCTGAACTGGAAGCTGCTTCCTCCTACTTCCTCAGGTGGAAGTAGGAGGTTCTAGAGATTCTATAATGTAGGATGTAAAGGAGAGAACTGTGGTTCTAGCAGCACAAAGTGCTTTTCATACAGCATTAAACTGTCTTTCCACGATGGGCAGGATCCACCTCATTTGTTGGACGCCACTTTCTAGTTTCCGGGTCCTGTGCTTTGTAGCTTTGCTCTGATTCACTGGCTTCTTTTTCAGAGGAGCAACAGAGTCTAAAACTGCAGCGTCATCAACAAGACAAACTACCTGATCATGAATCAGACGACTGCTCTGCTCTGTAGCTACGAGGGAAAGAGACAAAAGATGATGAATCATCTTAAACCTGACAACAGCATCATCAGACAAACATCTGCTGTAGTAGAACTTCTTTCAACTGTTGTCAGGTCTGTTATGGTCAATTCAACAGTTAGTGAGAAATGGTCAGATAACAGAGGGTTTTGGGGGAGAACGTTTAAATGATCCATCTCAACCCATAAGTCAGGACCAGATCAAGAGTATGATGAAGACAGTGAGTGGGTTCATTCACACTTTGACTAAAACCAATAGAATCCAGTAGTGAATTAAACGCAATGTTGAGACAGTTACTGTCAACATCTACATGAATATTGCTTTTATTGTTCCTTTGTTCTGTCTTGATGTTTATTAGATTCCTGTGAATCACTCCTCTTTTATTTATTTGTGATTTATATAATTTAGGTGGTCGGGGAGCAGACACAGTCTCGATGGGAGTGTTACAGCTACGAGCGGGTGGCGGCTGAGAGTCTGCAGAGAGGCTGAAAGACTGAGACTCTGCGTCCTGGCTCCACTCTGGGTCATGGTTTAGGGAGTCTAATCAACTTGGCCATGTTACTAGAGAGCAGAGACTCCATCCAAGGTGGGATGGACGCCGTCTCTGCTAATCAGCCCAGGTTTTCCCAAAAACTGCTCCAATTGTCTACGAAGCCCACATCGTTTGCTGGACACCACCTAGACAGCCAGCGGCGAAGTGACGACAGGCGGCTAAACATGTCGTCGCTGGTCAGATTGGGAGGAACCAGAGAAAAGTACGGAGTCCGAAGAACACACCGACTCAATGTTAGTTTTAGTGACTGATTGGCGTAACCGGGTCATTAGTTCCTGCGTTTATTACGATCTTACTGTATTTACGCTTCTCCTT
This sequence comes from Macropodus opercularis, assembly GCA_030770545.1. Taxonomy (NCBI): domain Eukaryota; kingdom Metazoa; phylum Chordata; class Actinopteri; order Anabantiformes; family Osphronemidae; genus Macropodus; species Macropodus opercularis. The sequence continues at coordinate 17,606,656 of CM061095.1, forward strand.
ATGCAGGAGCTTCAGGTCAGACTGGATGAAACCACTTAACTATGACGCTGGCGTCCCTAACGTCACGTTTCTGACCATGGAGCCAATGATCAGGTGGTTTCTCAGCGGGTGAGTCGCTGATGGGGAAAATCTGTTTGAAACGTGAAGCGGCTGGTGGTGAACCGTGGGCGACTGCCTAGAACTACGACTCCTACGAACCGTCACCCAGTCACATCCACTGAGGGACGAGTAGCACAGCAACACTATAGGAAAGCTTGCAGACAAGCCTACAGAGAGGATGGCTGTCATCTCACAATAGACTTCAGGAGGAAAAAGACGTTCCAACATTACGCATCGGCAGGAACTGTGTGGAGATGGTGTCGCTTCCTAAAAAGATCCATCTATCTAAATAAAGATCTATCTAAATAAATAAAGACCTAACTATCTAAATAAAGATCTATCTAAATAAAGATCTATCTAAATAAAGATCTATCTATCTAAATAAAGATCTATCTAAATAAATAAAGACCTAACTATCTAAATAAAGATCTATCTAAATAAAGATCTATCTAAATAAAGATCTATCTATCTAAATAAAGATCTATCTAAATAAATAAAGACCTAACTATCTAAATAAAGATCTATCTAAATAAAGATCTATCTAAATAAAGATCTATCTATCTAAATAAAGATCTATCTAAATAAATAAAGACCTAACTATCTAAATAAAGATCTATCTAAATAAAGATCTATCTAAATAAAGATCTATCTATCTAAATAAAGATCTATCTAAATAAATAAAGACCTAACTATCTAAATAAAGATCTATCTAAATAAAGATCTATCTAAATAAAGATCTATCTAAATAAATAAAGACCTAACTATCTAAATAAAGATCTATCTAAATAAAGATCTATCTAAATAAAGATCTATCTATCTAAATAAAGATCTATCTAAATAAAGACCTAACTATCTAAATAAAGATCTATCTAAATAAAGATCTATCTATCTAAATAAAGATCTATCTAAATAAAGATCTATCTAAATAAATAAAGATCTATCTAAATAAATAAAGATCTATCTAAATAAATAAAGATCTATCTATCTAAATAAAGATCTATCTATCTAAATAAATAAAGATCTATCTAAATAAATAAAGATCTATCTAAATAAATAAAGATCTATCTATCTAAATAAAGATCTATCTATCTAAATAAAGACCTATCTATCTAAATAAAGATCTATCTAAATAAATAAAGATCTATCTAAATAAAGATCTATCTAAATAAAGATCTATCTAAATAAAGATCTATCTAAATAAAGATCTATCTATCTAAATAAAGATCTATCTAAATAAAGATCTATCTAAATAAAGATCTATCTAAATAAAGACCTATCTATCTAAATAAAGATCTATCTATCTAAATAAAGATCTATCTAAATAAATAAAGATCTATCTATCTAAATAAAGGTCTATCTATCTAAATAAAGATCTATCTATCTAAATAAAGATCTATCTAAATAAATAAAGATCTATCTATCTAAATAAAGATCTATCTAAATAAATAAAGACCTATCTATCTAAATAAAGATCTATCTAAATAAAGATCTATCTAAATAAATAAAGATCTATCTAAATAAATAAAGATCTATCTAAATAAAGATCTATCTAAATAAATAAAGATCTATCTAAATAAATAAAGATCTATCTAAATAAAGATCTATCTAAATAAAGATCTATCTAAATAAAGATCTATCTAAATAAAGATCTATCTAAATAAAGATCTATCTATCTAAATAAAGATCTATCTAAATAAATAAAGATCTATCTATCTAAATAAAGGTCTATCTATCTAAATAAATAAAGATCTATCTATCTAAATAAAGATCTATCTATCTAAATAAAGATCTATCTAAATAAATAAAGATCTATCTAAATAAATAAAGATCTATCTAAATAAAGATCTATCTATCTAAATAAAGATCTATCTAAATAAATAAAGATCTATCTATCTAAATAAAGGTCTATCTATCTAAATAAATAAAGATCTATCTAAATAAATAAAGATCTATCTAAATAAAGATCTATCTATCTAAATAAATAAAGATCTATCTAAATAAAGATCTATCTAAATAAATAAAGATCTATCTAAATAAATAAAGATCTATCTAAATAAATAAAGATCTATCTAAATAAAGATCTATCTAAATAAAGACCTATCTATCTAAATAAAGATCTATCTAAATAAATAAAGATCTATCTAAATAAATAAAGATCTATCTAAATAAAGACCTATCTATCTAAATAAAGACCTATCTATCTAAATAAAGATCTATCTAAATAAAGATCTATCTAAATAAATAAAGATCTATCTAAATAAATAAAGATCTATCTAAATAAAGATCTATCTAAATAAAGATCTATCTAAATAAAGATCTATCTATCTAAATAAATAAAGATCTATCTAAATAAAGATCTATCTAAATAAATAAAGATCTATCTAAATAAAGACCTATCTATCTAAATAAAGATCTATCTATCTAAATAAAGATCTATCTATCTAAATAAAGATCTATCTAAATAAAGATCTATCTATCTAAATAAATAAAGATCTATCTAAATAAATAAAGATCTATCTAAATAAAGATCTATCTAAATAAATAAAGATCTATCTAAATAAATAAAGACCTAACTATCTAAATAAAGATCTATCTAAATAAATAAAGACCTAACTATCTAAATAAAGATCTATCTAAATAAAGATCTATCTAAATAAATAAAGATCTATCTAAATAAATAAAGACCTAACTATCTAAATAAAGATCTATCTAAATAAATAAAGATCTATCTAAATAAATAAAGACCTAACTATCTAAATAAAGATCTATCTATCTAAATAAATAAAGATCTATCTAAATAAAGACCTATCTATCTAAATAAAGATCTATCTAAATAAAGACCTAACTATCTAAATAAAGATCTATCTATCTAAATAAATAAAGATCTATCTAAATAAATAAAGATCTATCTAAATAAAGACCTATCTATCTATCTAAATAAAGATCTATCTATCTAAATAAAGATCTATCTATCTAAATAAATAAAGATCTATCTAAATAAATAAAGATCTATCTAAATAAAGATCTATCTATCTAAATAAATAAAGATCTATCTAAATAAAGATCTATCTATCTAAATAAATAAAGATCTATCTAAATAAAGATCTATCTAAATAAAGATCTATCTAAATAAATAAAGATCTATCTAAATAAATAAAGATCTATCTAAATAAAGACCTATCTATCTAAATAAAGACCTATCTATCTAAATAAAGATCTATCTAAATAAAGATCTATCTAAATAAATAAAGATCTATCTAAATAAATAAAGATCTATCTAAATAAAGATCTATCTAAATAAAGATCTATCTAAATAAAGATCTATCTATCTAAATAAATAAAGATCTATCTAAATAAAGATCTATCTAAATAAATAAAGATCTATCTAAATAAAGACCTATCTATCTAAATAAAGATCTATCTATCTAAATAAAGATCTATCTATCTAAATAAAGATCTATCTAAATAAAGATCTATCTATCTAAATAAATAAAGATCTATCTAAATAAATAAAGATCTATCTAAATAAAGATCTATCTAAATAAATAAAGATCTATCTAAATAAATAAAGACCTAACTATCTAAATAAAGATCTATCTAAATAAATAAAGACCTAACTATCTAAATAAAGATCTATCTAAATAAAGATCTATCTAAATAAATAAAGATCTATCTAAATAAATAAAGACCTAACTATCTAAATAAAGATCTATCTAAATAAATAAAGATCTATCTAAATAAATAAAGACCTAACTATCTAAATAAAGATCTATCTATCTAAATAAATAAAGATCTATCTATCTAAATAAAGATCTATCTAAATAAAGACCTATCTATCTAAATAAAGATCTATCTAAATAAAGACCTAACTATCTAAATAAAGATCTATCTATCTAAATAAATAAAGATCTATCTAAATAAATAAAGATCTATCTAAATAAAGACCTATCTATCTATCTAAATAAAGATCTATCTATCTAAATAAAGATCTATCTATCTAAATAAATAAAGATCTATCTAAATAAATAAAGATCTATCTAAATAAAGATCTATCTATCTAAATAAATAAAGATCTATCTAAATAAAGATCTATCTATCTAAATAAATAAAGATCTATCTAAATAAAGATCTATCTAAATAAAGATCTATCTAAATAAATAAAGATCTATCTAAATAAATAAAGACCTAACTATCTAAATAAAGATCTATCTAAATAAATAAAGATCTATCTAAATAAATAAAGACCTAACTATCTAAATAAAGATCTATCTATCTAAATAAATAAAGATCTATCTATCTAAATAAAGATCTATCTAAATAAAGACCTATCTATCTATCTAAATAAAGATCTATCTAAATAAATAAAGATCTATCTAAATAAATAAAGATCTATCTATCTAAATAAAGATCTATCTAAATAAATAAAGATCTATCTAAATAAATAAAGATCTATCTAAATAAATAAAGATCTATCTAAATAAATAAAGACCTAACTATCTAAATAAAGATCTATCTATCTAAATAAATAAAGATCTATCTAAATAAATAAAGATCTATCTAAATAAAGACCTATCTATCTATCTAAATAAAGACCTATCTATCTATCTAAATAAAGATCTATCTATCTAAATAAAGATCTATCTAAATAAAGATCTATCTATCTAAATAAATAAAGATCTATCTAAATAAAGATCTATCTATCTAAATAAATAAAGATCTATCTAAATAAATAAAGATCTATCTAAATAAAGATCTATCTATCTAAATAAATAAAGATCTATCTAAATAAAGATCTATCTATCTAAATAAATAAAGATCTATCTAAATAAAGATCTATCTAAATAAAGATCTATCTAAATAAATAAAGATCTATCTAAATAAATAAAGACCTAACTATCTAAATAAAGATCTATCTAAATAAATAAAGATCTATCTAAATAAATAAAGACCTAACTATCTAAATAAAGATCTATCTATCTAAATAAATAAAGATCTATCTATCTAAATAAAGATCTATCTAAATAAATAAAGATCTATCTAAATAAATAAAGACCTAACTATCTAAATAAAGATCTATCTAAATAAAGATCTATCTAAATAAATAAAGACCTAACTATCTAAATAAAGATCTATCTAAATAAAGATCTATCTAAATAAATAAAGATCTATCTAAATAAATAAAGATCTATCTATCTAAATAAAGATCTATCTAAATAAATAAAGATCTATCTAAATAAATAAAGATCTATCTAAATAAAGACCTATCTATCTAAATAAATAAAGATCTATCTAAATAAATAAAGATCTATCTAAATAAATAAAGACCTAACTATCTAAATAAAGATCTATCTATCTAAATAAATAAAGATCTATCTAAATAAATAAAGATCTATCTAAATAAAGATCTATCTATCTAAATAAATAAAGATCTATCTAAATAAATAAAGACCTATCTAAATAAATAAAGACCTAACTATCTAAATAAAGATCTATCTATCTAAATAAATAAAGATCTATCTAAATAAATAAAGATCTATCTAAATAAAGATCTATCTATCTAAATAAATAAAGATCTATCTAAATAAAGACCTATCTATCTAAATAAATAAAGATCTATCTAAATAAATAAAGATCTATCTAAATAAAGATCTATCTAAATAAATAAAGATCTATCTAAATAAATAAAGATCTATCTAAATAAAGATCTATCTAAATAAAGATCTATCTAAATAAATAAAGATCTATCTATCTAAATAAATAAAGATCTATCTAAATAAAGACCTATCTATCTAAATAAATAAAGATCTATCTAAATAAAGACCTATCTATCTAAATAAATAAAGATCTATCTAAATAAAGACCTATCTATCTAAAGATTTATCTAAATAAAGACTAAAGACGGTGGAGTCTTGTTGTCGTGGGGATGAAGGACGTCCGGTAGCTCAGTCCTTCTCTTCGGGTGCAGCAGTCTCCGCTGTGCGAGCTGCGTTGGTCCTCCACGGTTTGGTGCAGGGGGTGGGAGGGGTCGGCCACGATGGACGACAGTTTCGCCCGCGTCCTTTTGTTGGCCACCACCTCCATGGACTCCAGTGGGCAGCCATGAGAACCATGAGAAACATATGAACCACATGAACCATGAGAACCACCAGCCAACTGTCTGTCACTCTGAGCTCATAGTTCTTCACATCTTTCAGAAGAACCTCAGGTTTCTTGGAGGACAGAACCACTGAACTGTGACATCTTCAGCAGCAAAGCTTTTAGCAAGTCCAGTGTCTCCATCCTCCTCCATCAGAGCCTGTTAACATGTCTCCCATCACATCCACACAGACTGGGAACCGACCAGTTGGGTCTGACTGGTTCCTCTCTGCACAATAAAAAGTCATCGTTCCCTCTTTTTACTGATCATGAAAATGGAAACTGTTGCTTTGAAGGTTTGAACTTCAGGCTCTATGTTAGTTCATAAACCACAGCAACAGTTTCAACACAGGTTCCTGTTCAGCAGCAAATCAACAAAACATTTACTGGTTCAGGACAGAAAAGATTTTACCGAGTCGTATCTGTAAATACTGAAGAAAGTCACAACACAACTTTGTGTAATTAATGAGCAGAAGAGTCCGAACCAAACAAACGATGGCGATGAGCAACGTCGGCAGATAACACAAAGCAACACGACCCACAGTTCAACCGCTTCGTTTTCTGGACGCATCAGTTCCTCAGTGGTTTGTTCTGAGGAAGCGACGCTGGTCAAACCAGAAACGAGACCAACTGTAGCAGATCAGATGCTGACGGACGTCAGGCTCACGTCGACAAACCAGGACCATGTTCAGGGTTACGCTAACCCTGACACACACACAGTAACACACACACAGTAACACACACTCAGTGACACACACACAGTAACAAACACACACTCAGTGACACACACACACTCTGTGACACACACACAGTAACAAACACTCTGTGACACAACAAACAGAATCAGATTCAAGGACACTGCAGACACCAGAACAGCAGCACTTTCATATTTCACTGTTTATTAACGTCACACAACCCAAAGAAACATTTGAACTATTATAACAATAACACGACAGGTTTCATTTCACCAACTGAAAGGTTCTCGTTCACACAGAACCAGATGGTTCAACGCTGAGTCTGGGTTACTCTGATCGTCTGTGTTGGTCGTTCTTTCGACGGTGCAGTAGATGTGGTTCTGGTCCCTGGAGGCCGGGTCGAGCCTCTGGTATGTGGATTCTTCCGAGCGTGAACCGGCCTCCGCGTCCGAGTTTTCTCTGTTGCTCACAGCTGAGGAAGACAACGTCCCCGTTTGGTGGACGGATTGGTGTCAAACAGTCAAACTCAGCAGCTTCTCCTTTAAACTCAGTTCATCTGTAGAGGTTCTGTTATGAAAACCTTTATCTTAGTCCAGTTGATTCTGGTTCCGTCCTGGATCTTTTAATCCTGGAGAAAGAAATATAACAAATCAACAGTCAGGACTGAAGATGTCAGACAAAAGCTCCTGTGATGTAAACGTAGTTTGTTTGGTTAGAAACCTTTGGGTCCGAAACGGAAGATTTGTCGTTTGTGAAAAAGTTGAGTCTGACCCGTCTGAATGTCGTAAATCTAATCGTCCTGAGTCACTGATCAGAATAAAGCAGCAGGTTCCAACGTCAGGTCTCACTCCTCATTTCATCAGGTCATTTGTTTCGCATACAGTTCAACTACAACACAGGGACGGTTTGGACCAGGACCAGGACCAGAACCGCCCGACCCTGACGAACACACAAACTAGTTCTACAGCGTCTTCGTCTCTCACCTGCTCCTGCGTCCGTCCAGGTCTGGTCGGGACGGCAGACGCCTCAATCAGCTGCTGGGCCACGTCGAAGCACTGCTCCCACCGCTGCTCCCGGATTTTACCTTTCATCTCCTCAGTCAACTTCTCTCTGGCCGACTGCCTCAGAATCTCCTTCAGCACGTCCTCCTCCTGCTCCAGGATCAGCTGGTGGTACAGGGCTTCTCTGGCGCGGCTCGAAGGCTTCCTCCACTCGAGTGTCGCCAGCAGGGCCGGAACGCCGACGATCCCAAAGAGCAGAGAGGTGCCGATGAGCTGGGGACAGACAGCGAAACGGCTCCATCAGCTCGCGTTCTCTGCTCTGCCAGAGGCCAGACAGCAGAACTCACCCGGGACCGGTTCTTCATTTCGGCGAGGAGCACGCGGTCCTGCTCGCTGGCGCTCCCCTCGGACCTGCAGGCCAGCTGGGCCTGCTGGGCCGAGCGGTCGCTCATGCAGCAGATGTACCAGCGCCCGTCCAGCAGCACGTACACGACCCACAGCAGGCTGACGAACGCCGCCCGGACCACGCGACGCGCCACACGAGCCAAAAGGCCTCGGCCAGAACTCGAGCACACGTGTCTGCAGAGCCGCTGGAGCCTCCCGTCCGCCCACAGCACGAACACGAAGATTATGAACGCGGGCAGCGTCAGGTACAAGGTGCAGTCAGACGCCTGTGGTTTGCAGGTGCAGCCGAACTCTCTGCCGAGCAAGAGGACGATGACGACCACGGCCACGTAGGTGCAGCCGTCCCGACAGGTCGGGCTGCTCTGGGGCTTCTCCATCGCCGTAGCGACTGAATGCCAGACGCACTTCCTGTGTTCTACAGACTGGACCTGCACAGTTGGGAAGCGAGGATCCACATGTGAAACTGCAGAGTTCCTCATTTGTGAGTTGGTGGTTGAGATGACACGAATCCCACAGTCAGCTCCAGGTCACCACCAAAGTCACGGTCCAGAAGATACCGTCCAGAACTCAGAACCCTGGTCCCTCCACAGCCCGTGAGCTTCTTTCGAGGAGGATGACGAGAGGGCTTGAAGCCTCAGTCTCACTCTGCCTCCTTGGTTCCTTTTTAAAAGACCACAGACCCATGAACCAACAAAAATGTCGTCTGCTGGTTGAGGATGTGAAATTCAGCTGGTTGCAGATAATCTCTACAGTCATGTACCAGCATCCTCACAATTCTGTCAGAAAATTAAACATAGTTTTTTGGTTTTTTTATAGTTTTTGTTCGTACTGAAACAACACAAAAAACTGAAGAAAAGTCAAACCTGACAAATATTCATTCAGAACTGGTCTGGACAAGATGATTGGCAGCCTTAACTTGGAAAAAATAACAAATCACTGCTTCCTGTAACAGTCAGTCTCTTCTTTTGGTTCAGATTTGAAGGAGGCCTGTTGTGAGATCTCTCCACTGGTTCTGTGGGAGTCAGATGTGGACTCATTGCTGTCGTTTCATGACTCAGCGCTTTGTTTGGAGCCATTTCTGGTGCTTTTTGAAGGTCATTGTCCTGCTGGACGACCCAGGGCGTCTGGTGGAGACGCAGCTTTCTGACACTGGCCACGACGCTGGGCCCCAAAGTTCTTTGTTCATCATCAGATTCCATGACAGCGTTCACACAGTCGAGGCCTCCAGTGGCAGAAGCAGCACAGCAGCCCCAGAACATCTCTGAGCCTCCACCACGTGTGACTGCAGGGACTGTTCTTTCCTTTGAAGGCCTCGTTTCTTTTCCGTAAACGGTGCCGTGGTGTCCTGTACCAGAAAGCTCTGCTTTAGTCCCATCTGTCCACAGCACGTTCTCCCAGAAGTCTGTGAAGGTTCTCATTCATCCAGGTCAAGTTGTCTGAAGGTTGAGTCATGGCAACTGGACTTCTTCTAGTTAGTAGAAACGTTTCACCACCTATCCAGGTGGCTTCTTCAGTCTGAGACTGAAGTCTGAGACTGAAGAAGCCACCTGGATAGGTGGTGAAACGTTTCTACTAACTAGAAGAAGTCCGTTCTCCCAGAAGGTTTGTGGTTTCGTCGCTTTTGTGCCTTTGTGTCAGTGGAGCCTCCTGGGTCTCCTACCACAGCTTCCCTTTTCATGCAGACGGCGACGGGTAGTGTGAGCTGACACTGTTGGAAGTTAATCAGGTTATTTATGCACCGTTCCAACAATCCTTCATTTGTTTTGCTCTTCCGTCCACGTCCAGGGAGGTTCGCTACAGAGCCTGGGCTGTAAACCTCTGGATGATGTCGGCACAGTGGGCGCAGGAACATTCTGATGCCTTGACATGGTCCATGTTTTCCCCAGACAGCTCTCACACTTCTTCCACAAAGGTTGGGTCCACTTCTCCATTTTAACTGGTTGCCCACAGCTGTTACCTGCTGTGGGTCTAAATACAAACTACAGGAGCATCACATGCTGGAAACGCAATTATTTCTTACAATTTTCACTCGGTGCCAATCATTCTGTCCAGTCCGTTGTCTCTGTGTGAGTTTTTGTCAGGTTTGACAAAGTGTTGCATTTTCTGACACAATTGCAAGGATGCCGATATTTTTGGCCATGACTGTATTTACTCCGACGGGAACTGAATGAATGACCTGAACCACATCAGCGTCTGCTTGGACCCAGCTCCAAACCGAAGCTCAGACGAGTCCGCACAAACGCACCCACAGATGTAAGAAGGAAAAGTAGAAACTGCTGCATTGAGGCCAAAAGCTTGAAACCGAGTCCGTCACAGCCGTCGTTACCATGATCTTCATGGAAGAAGTCAACGGCTTCAGCGGGATGATAAACAGATGTTTACTGTTGCTCACAACACTACTGCTTTAACAGTACTCCAAAATAAAAGCATGCTGCTTTTCAGCACTTTCAAAGAAAAAAACCAGATGTTTACATCAAACCACCCACAGCCGACGGCCCCAGTTCACCCGCAGAGTGTTTTATAGTGAGAAAAATGCTTCATTTCAAATGTAATAAAATGCCTGAGAATGTTTAACCACCGGGAATCGAAGCCGTTTCCGGCTGTGATGTTACATCAGCGTGTGGCTCATCGCTCTGGTTTCACATGGTTGATTCGGATAAAAGCAGAATGTGTAGAGTCACTAAACCTTTTCATATGGATAATTCATGTGAATATTTAAAACGCTCGCGGCCTGCAGCTACACTCCGCTCTGTTCTTGAATCCAGCTGCGGTACTTGGTCATCCGGGTGTAGACGCCGGGACTGTTCTTCCGCCCGCAGCCGTCGCCCCAGCTCACCAGCCCGGCCAGGAAGGCCCGACCCGTGGGGCTGCTGACGGACAGGGGTCCCCCGGAGTCTCCCTGAGAGCAGAGACAAGTTCGAGTTCCGACTGTAATCTACGAATTCAGAGGCACCGAACTGATCTGAACTGCTGCGTAGAACAGGACGCTCGGTTTACATTTCGTCATTTCTGCTTCCTACCTGACACGCGTCCACGCCTCCTTTCAGGACTCCGGCACACAGCATCTTGTCCGTGACCTCGTCACTCAGTAGACTGTTGCACACGGTGCTGTTGATGATCCGAACCTCAGCCTTCTGCAGGACGGTCGCAGCGGAGCCTGACGGGCGAGACAGACGTTAGTGTTCGGTTCAGAACACCTGGACCGTCCACGGCCGGCGACGAGCTCACCTCCTTCTCTGACGGCTCCCCAGCCGGTGATCCACGCATCTTGGCCGGCTGGGAAGTCGTAGGTGGCCGAGGGCAGGCAGATGGGCCAGATGTACTGGTTGAGGACGACTTCGGAGTCCAGCTCCATCAGGGCGATGTCGTTGTTATAGGTGAGATGGTCGTAGTCCGGGTGACGGATGATCCGCTTTATGTTCCTGCGCACCGTCCACTCGTTGGTCTGCCCCTGCGCGTGCAGACCCAGGAAGGCCTGCCACAGGTCCGCCTGCGAGTACCTGCATCACACACACAGGTCAGGCCGACCGCTCCTCATACAGGCGGAGTAGCTACATAAGGATTCTTACGTGTTGGCTGCGCTGTCTTGGACGCAGTGAGCGGCCGTCAGCAGCCAGCGTTGGCTCAGCACCGACGCTCCACACGTGTGTCCCGTGCCCCGGATGTGGAGGCTGACCTGCCAGGGCCACTCGCCCTCCTGCGACGCCTGACCTCCCACGATGCGCGAGCTGCGGTACGGCCTCACCCCACATCCTGACAACACAGACACAGCGGATGAGACACGGGAACCGCTGGCGGTACGTGAAGACGCGCGAGGCAAACGCACGGCAGTTGTCCTCGTCTGAGGCGTCCTCGCAGTCCGCGCGTCCGTCGCACTCTGGGTTCAGTTTGCTGATGCAGCGTCCGTCCCTGCAGCGGAAGCTGAAGCCAGAACACTGCTGCAGCATCAGCGCTGAACGACAGGAGACACAGAATCAGAACCACGCCTGCTGGGCTCCGAGGCGCCCGCCTGGAGCTGCTTCTTACATCTTTCACATTTAGACTCATCGGATCCGTCCCTGCAGTTGTCTTCGCCATCACACTTCAACTTCTCGGAGATGCAGCGACCGTTTCTGCAAGAAAACTCCCCTGGTTTGCAGTTTCCTGTGAAGAACAGAGTTTCCCCATCAGAGACGTTTCTCAAACCGCGAGCTTAACGCGTAGATGTGGAGGCTCCGTGTGTTGTACCACAGTTCTCTTCGTCTGTGTTGTCTCCGCACTCGTCCAACCCGTTACACTGCCAGAACTTTGGTTTGCAGCGACCGTTTCTGCACCTCAGCTGAGACGCTTCACACTCTGAATGACACAAAGCGCGTTAGTGCGTTTCCCAGAGGAGCACGCGCTGATCACGTAGCGTCGACACTCACCGCAGTTGACCTCGTCACTGCCGTCGCCGCAGTCGTCCCAGCCGTCGCAGCGCAAATCGTTGCTGAGACACAGGTTGTTGCTGCACTGGAACTTTCCCGGACAAGCTGTACAAGACGAACACAAACTCGGTCAGACCTGCAGAAGCTTCTGTGTGAATGTGTGGGTTCAGGCAGTCTTACGATTGGTTGGGACAAAGGCCTCGTACTCGGCGGTGAAACCCTGGTCGACATAGGACGAGTCGGACTGAAACGTGATGGTCATGCTGTTACTGCGTGACGTGATCACTTTGCTTTTGAAGGCGCTGCCACAGAGTCTGTAAAACAGGAAACGTGTTCAGAGACCATGTGACACACAGTAGTAGCATCACACTGGGATAAAGGGACGACGCTGACCTCTGCTCGTTCACCTCCACGTAGTCGTTAGGACACCGATCGCTTTCGTTTCCAATGACAAACTCATTAAACTGAACTTTGACAAACTTTTCCTTTGACACCTGAAAAAGCAAAAATTTTACATTTGTGAGTTCTTACACATATTTCTTATGTAAGACAACGTGAACCTCTTTGTTTTCATCATCATCATCAGATCGCGTCTAATATTTGCTTTGGCTTCAGCCACATTCAGCCTTTACTAACGGCAGTACTGGCCTGCTCTCCTGCTCTCCAGAGGATGAGCCAGGGTTCGGCTCTTCATCTGGAAGCACTGATCATTACAGCCTGAGGGGTAAGGTGGACTCACCTCGATGGTCCAGGTGCAGGTGGTGCGTGGGGGATAGTTGGAGGGGAAGTAAGGCGAGGAGATGAAGCCTCGGTCTGCAGTGAGCGTCCCTCCACAACCTGGACCGGCAAGACACAACGTTCACACTCACCCTTCACCTACTTCACCCGCGTTAAGCGTCGTCTTACTTTGCTCGGTCAGAGGGATCTGGGAGTAGTTGGCTCTGAAGCCGGGGAAGTTCTTCACATCGCTAGTGACCAGAGTCACCAACAAGACGCTTCCAGACGACAGAAAGGACAGCGAGCTGTGAGGATATCCACACTGTCTGAAGAGAGACCAGAACACTGAGACAGGCAGCGACCACGAAGCCACACAGATGATGCACAACAGTTTGTAAAAGATGCAGCAACGTGAAATGAGGCTCAGACTGAAATCTATCGATTCAGAAATGTAAAAACCTACATCAGAGCTTCTCTGTCCTTATTTAAATCCTGTTTCACCAGAGGTTCACTGTCCTGTAAAACGCGACCTACAGTTCAGCTACGTCTCACTGCAGTGAACAGACAAACTGCGTCTCACTCTGTCAGCGCCTGTTGTTCTATCGGAGCCAGGGAGTCGTAGACTTTGATGAAGTCTTGCTGACAGTCGTCCTCCAGGATCAGGGTGTGGAAGTCCAGCCGGACTCGGTGGCCGGGGTCGGCCCGCAGCCTCCACTCCAGGTAGCTGTTCGGGGGATACGGGGTGTCTGGAAAACCCGGAGACTGAAGCATCCCTGCTTTGCTGGCGTGGACGCTGAAGGTCGTCCTAACTGGAAACAGCAGGATTCATCAGACTCCAGCCAGGTTAACGCTGACAGCAGAGCGAGAAACGCGCGAACTACAACGAATGTGAACAGAAAAAGCAGATCTCACCCAGAGATTTCCGTGTCATACGTGGATCTATGGCTGCGAATGGATCAAAAACACAGACCATCAGTTTTACGTTTGGTTGAAGGTCAATGAAATGAAATATGTTATGGAAATTTACTTCCTTCACGTCCAGAAGAGAAAAACTAACAGGACACATTTCATTGGTCATTCAGTTCTAACCACTTAATGAACATTGAGACCTGAGACGACGCCGTTGGCGTTGTGGCCGTTGCGGGGTCTCGCCAGCATCCGTCCCTTCCCACCCTTCAGACTTTCGGTGGACGACTCCAGAGAGTCGATGGCTTCGTCCAGCTCGTCCTGCTGAGGGATGGGGACGCTGAACTCGGAATGGTAATACGCCACCACGCCGTTATTGCCGCCGTCTCCCTCACTGCAACACGAGACACCAACAGAGAAGCTGGATCAGTCTCAAGTCTGGACCCGGGCTTGGTTCTGACCAAAGTTCACCTCTATGGCTGCGTGGGTGCTTAGTTTGCTTCACCAGCATCGTCTTACTTCGTGTTAACGCACATTGAACCGTCACATGTTCTGAACATTACCACCCATGCATGGAAACGTCGATTTACCTGAAGGCCTGGACCGTGGAGCCTTTAAAGTTCTGGGCCAGAACCAACTTTTTGGAGTAAAGCTGACTGAGCTTAAAGAGAAAAGGTCAAACTTTAATATTATGTCATCAGCAGGAAGGAAGAAGCCACAGAGCAGAAGTCGCAGCATCTCACCTGCTGCCCGACCAGAAGAGCCAAGTTAGCGAACTGAGAGCTGCTGGGGTCTTCGAACGCTGGCTGGAAGTGGAGGTTAGCGATTCCCATCGCCCCCACGTAAACTCGCTTGACTCGCAAATCACTGCGCACTGAGACGGGGGCAGAGAGACTTTAGCATTCTCTTCAACAGAACGGACTCAATTCAACATGTCTGACGTGCTTTACTGAGAGCGTTGCTACTCCGGAGCAGGCAGTCGCACATTAAACCGACTCGGTCCGGCTCCACTGCTGCAGCCAGGACCGGTCCCACGTCTGCTACTAGTGCTAAATAAAGGCTGATGAACTGAGCTCACGGTGGAAGTGCCAGACCAGCAGTCCGATGAGCAGAGCCAGGACCGCAGCCACAGCCAGCAGGCCCACTACGATCCCCAGCTGCTTCCTGCGACCCGGCTTCTTCTCCAGGCGCTTGGAGTCCGTGGCCGGCAGGAACGTCTCCTCATAGTCGTGGCTCTGCAGACAGAGAGGGACGCAGAATGAGCTGGCGCTAGTCTGTTTGGGTCGTCTGTGATCACGAAGCCTGGAACAAAACGCAGCAGTGATATTAACAGAACCTGTTCAGCAACAGGGCGGTGCAGGACCGGAATGTACTTACTAATACACGTCAGCGAGTCGAGTCCTGCTCACACTTTTGATTCTGTACTTTGACTCCACACCCTGTTTCACTGTCAGAACCAAACCATCCAGAAAGTCCAGAGT